>CM060429.1:176460728-177660728 GCA_030545235.1 Helianthus tuberosus
AGTTTAATAATATGGTTATTTATAAAAGTAAAATGTCTAATAAGTAAATAACATGAAAGATAATATCTTTACTTTGAAAAGAACCTTAGATGAAGCATTAGAGGGAACTGAAGGCCAAATTGCAGACTTAAGACAAGGTAACATGCTAAGAAAACTACTGCATTTACACAAAAAAGAGGCCATCCGCCCAATGTAATTGGTTGGTTAGGTATCGCTGGAGTCCATGAGTATGGTAATTGGTTCACATGGTTAACAAAAAATCTATAAAAACGAACAATAGATAATTATTGAGTGCATACCTGTTGACTCGGCTTATTTCTATATTAGATACATACCAATAAGATGTGCAAGCCTCACGAACTACCAAAAGTTCATAAATGGCATTAAATCTTTTAAATATTATCAAGTTTCCACCTCATAAATCAAGAAGTTGCAGGCTACTTACCTTACTGAAACAGAGATTAGAGAATAAACAGAAATGATAAAACGTAATAGCAACTATATGCATAAATAATAACACACACTTTTAAATTTCATTTCCTTGCATGTTAAATAGGGGTGCTAAACGGGCCGTGTTTGCGGGTTCAACCCGACCCGAAATCGTGCCAACATATGAACCCAAACACGACTCGAATATTCGCATGTTGACCCGAACCCGCCACGATCAACCCGATTTTTTTATTTTTTTTCTACTTGTTTCAGCAAATTAGTAGACTTAAATTAACATTTACTACAAAAAAACACCCAATTTAATTTATAACATAATACATATTATATAAAAAAATAATATAATATAAATTGGTTAAACGGGTAATTCTTCTACTTTGTTTGGGGGATCTTTGGCAATATATAAAGTTTTTATTATCTTTGAGGGGGGGGGGGGTTGCGTAGAAGACTTATACCACCACGAGATCCTTGTGGGCTACAACGTTTTACCATATTACATACCTCGTGGGGAATCAAAAGATACGCGACTGAAATTTGATTCGCTACAAAGGTTCATATAGAAACACATTTTTGAGTGTTGTAACGGGTGATACTCGCGGAAAAGATCTCCATCTACAACAACTTTGATATCTCAAAGAAAGAAAAAGATTAACTGATTAGTTATCTTATATGAAATTCGCCTATCAAAAAAAAAGTTATCTTATAACTTATCAACAACCCTTTCAAAGGATCTGGTCAACTGAGGTCGTTGATTCGAATCTACATCTTAAAAAAAAAACAAAAAGTAATCCCGTTTTTATGTCGTCGTCATCCCATCACTCTACCCCATGACACACATTCATGTTGATGTTGTTAGACTATATATTATTATTAACCGCGCTTAAAAAAGCCGAAAGACTACATAAAAACCCAAACCGTATCATTGCCCATAGCCAAGACTTCCAACTTTACCCGAGAACAACGGTTTCTCCTTAAAACCGGTCCCCGAAAGCGAGTCAGACGTTGTAGATTGACCGTTGCTTGACGAATTTGGTCTGGTCCAGATCTTGATGTGACCTTCTCGACACGCAGTAAGTATGTAGGTCCCCTATTCGTATGGATCTTCAACAGAATTGTCTTTCCAATCAAGAGTGCGGAATCCTCTTGATCAGAATTAGCAGAAAACGTGTAGGAAACAGAAATAGCAAATCACTTTCAAACTGGGTTTCTATTGATTATCGATTACAAGAATTACAATCAATCAAAACCCTCACACAATTTCGTCCAAGTCCTAGAACTCTCACGAAATTCCTCACACACACTGTTTTTGGCTGATTAAACTAAACCCTAAAGCCTAACCTTGTTTATATAACACAAGGTTGCTACTTGGGCTTGGTTAAACATCATGGACTGCGAATTGGACAGGCCCAATTCGCCCCCACACACCCAATTCGTTGGGTTTGGTTAGCCCAAACATTACAACTCACTAATACAAAGCTAAACCCGCTAACCGTTTATCGTTTATCTAATTACAAGATATCCAAAGACCAAATCTAAGCTGTTGTCACAAACATGCACCAACAAAGTACATACTCTTGTGTGAATATCAAACCCGAGAGTGGTTCCGTATGAACACGATGAACCACCAAAGGTGATAGCTTTGGAACATCACGCATGCTTGGTGCAGGTCGTAAAGTGCCAGCTGGATATGTTTGGTCCCAGTGAGCAGACGGGGACCCGGTACTCGTTGTTGGGGACCCACCATGAGCCCTACGCACTGGCACAACTAACTCATCCATTTCAAGATCCCATAATAGCACTTGTGTGTCCTGCATATATGTAATAAGGTAAGCAGAATCCAGAGTAAATTATATAAATAGTCCTTTTGGTATATATAAATGCCATTTTCATCCCTGAGGTTTGGCAGATTTTGCGACTTTCGTCCGAAGGATTGTTTAATGGCATCCGGATCCAAAAGGTTTGAAATCTTGCCATTTCCATCCGACCCGTTAACTCCATCCATTTTTTAACGTTATATCAGGGGTATTTTCATCCTTTTAACTATTTGTTTGTTTGTTTATTTATTTATATAGGTAAAAGAACAAAAATAACCTTGACTTAACGTTAAAAAATGGATGGGTTTAACGGGTCGGATGAAAATGACAAGATTTCAAACATTTTGGATCCAGATGCGGAAAAACAAAACTTTGGACGGAAGTCGCAAAACCGGCCAACCTCAGGGACGAAAATGGCATTTACTCTTTGAAAAATGTAAAACTCATGGTACCGAAAAACGGATGTCGGTTTTAAGACAATTCTAGAACAAAATTATCTAGCTTACCTGACCAACAGAACCAAACCGATATACGATACTTTCCCCAGTGCCATCTGTATTGGGGGCAGACCAATATGAATCAAACGCGACGCCACTGACCTGTAATCTTATGAGAATATTATATATCGCCAAAGATCCCCCAAACAGAGTAGAAGAATTACCAGATAATAAAAACTTTATAATAATAATAATAAAAAAAAATTACATTGTTTTCTTGTAATAATAATAATAATAACAAAATAAAAACTAAATTTTAATGACTAAAAATGATATACCAGTTCATTGTTTTCTTTTAAATAATTGGTTGAGTCAAACCACTTATGAAGAAATGGGTTGAAATTACTTTCGACCATAATCCCGAAGATATAAAGGCACTTTGGTTTTTACCTTTTCCTAACTGAAACCCGATTACCAAACCCGACCCAATGCTACCTGAACCGAGTAAGAAGGAGCTCAAGTGGTTAAAACCACTCTACAATCCAAACAAATGCCACTATATCTAACAAAAACTATACCAAATTGCATTTATAAATAACCTAAGTCCAACAATACCTGACTTGTAGAGACCAACACTCCGCTTATGTGAAACCGACTGAGCGGCGCATCATTCGCCTCAAATATAACATCACCAGCCATTTAAACCAATTAAAAATACTTATATACTTTTTTGATAACTAAAGTTACAAATTGCATCATCAATCTTTTCATCTTCATCTTTACCTTTATTATCAATAAAGAACTCTAGATCATCTTCTGTGTTCCCTGCATTTAGCTTGTAGGACTGTGAGTCAAGATCCATACCTGACCCGTAACGAACTAATCTTGCACGGTGTTTTGAAATGAACCCATCACTCAAATTCAGACCTTGATCCTCGAGGTCAAGCATCCACTCTGGAGAAAGAGCATCAGTCAAAAGTGTTCAATAATTAAACGCTATAATGTGATTTAAAAACAGTACAGCGTTAAAACAATTTAGAAACGGTATAAGTCAAATGACTTACTTAGAAATGCCGTAGGTGATGATCCTTTAGGTTGACTTGCATTTCCGTTAGCGCCAAGCTCACTTATCACCAGTTTAGTGATAAGTGTGGGTAAATAAGAACCCACGAATGCATTTGTGTAAGAAATGGCCTCTGTAAAATCTTTGCTTTTCCTACAACCAAATAAACACTCATAAGAATAAGATATTCAATATTGGAGTTTGGTTCTAAATTGACAAAGTTAAAAAGATTAATATACCTCAATAACTCAGATGGCTTCGTGGGTCACCATAAGTCTAGCCAAAATGTTATTCTTTATGTAGTTGTTTGGGATATGGCCTACTTTGTCCAAGTGGAGGAATGAAAAGTCGGGTAATATAACAACATCATATAACACTTTCCTCAAAAAAGATTCATCTTCAGGACTCTGTAAACCAAATAACAAAGTATAATCATGTTATCACTGGATAAATAAACAGCAACAAATAAGTTATCATTGGTTGTCACAAAGCATAATTCCAAAGAAATAAAGTAACCAGTAGAGACATCACAGGCAAATTCGGTTCCAGCAGCATCTTCACAAGTGTATCTGAAACCATATGCGCACAATATAAAACAAATTAATGGATCATAGCATCGTCGAAATTTTAACATCAAACAGATACTTAACATCCAACACGACAAGTTGGTTTGCAATTTTATGCAGCCCGTTGTTTATCAATACTTAACTGCTCGGATAACAATGTGTAAAGATTGTTTGTACTTTGTAACATATAATCTAAATAAAATATATCATCAATAAAATAGGGAAAAAAGTCAAATTGTAAGAGAAAACTAACTACTATTTACCGAATACATAGAAATTATGAAAACCGGTTATGGAACAAACAGCTCAAGTCCTCAACTCATTCCGCAGCTCCTGTTTCGAACTCCCATCACTAAACGTCAAACACAATTTCAACAAAAACGCCTCCACAATCACAGCTCCAGCCAGTACCCAAAGATTTTCACCACTTTCCAGTCTCAACAGGAAACGTGAGGGAAGATCCAGAACGGAATCTGAACAGCATGAATCGTGAGGGAAGATCCAGATGGCGAATAAGGCGAATACCTGAACAACATGAACCGTGAAGGAAGATCCAGATCGGAATCTTTGAGAGAGAGGAAGAGGGATTTGAAATTTGAAATGAGATTTTGAGATTTGAAATGAGATTTTGAGATCTGGGGTTTGAATTTTGAAAGGGAAGAGGCCGCCTGACATGAAGGGTAATATTGGGAATAGATCTGTAGATACAGAGAAAGCAAAGAAGAGGAAGAAGCGAGGAAAGGGAAAGAAGAAGAAGAAGCCAGGTTAGGGTTTTTGGACGCACATTTTGACTCGCAGGAAGAGAGAGAAAGGGTAAACAGACCTTTTGTCTGCCTTCATTAATGCCATTGAAATTTGAAAAAAAAAAACCGGAAAATTGGAGCAATGACACGTGGACTCTCAATAACCCAGCAATTGCCAAGTAGGAGAGAGAGCAAAATGGGTGCTTGTGGTGTTGACACCTCAGCCCATGAAGCTTTGATTTATTATAATAGTAAGATTAGACACCAAAAAATAAACACTCAAAAAATGGCTACAATTTAAGGAATGTGTTTAGTGATTGCATCAGATTCCTAATTGATGGAGAATGGTCTGGTGGCAAGAAAAGCTGCTTCCAGTGGGTTGTCAAGTGTTTTCGCTCAACGATTCCATTCTTGGGTGGTTGGTTTGGCCCTTGTTCCTATAACTCGAATCCTAGCCAGATATATCCCATTTTAGTTTTACACCATTGTGAACCTTACGCCTTTTTTACTCTCTGATCGAGGTTCTCAGCATTGAAAAATATTCGTAAACTAAATCACACGTGTATATGTTGACATTTAAGAGATATACAGTTAAGAAAATCAAGAGCAATGGTAATATATATGTGGATTAGACACCAAAAAATAAACACTCAACAAATGGCTACAATTTAAGGAATGTGTTTAGTGACGGCATCAGATTCCTAATTGATGGAGAAAAATTGATGAAGAAAAATTGATGGAGAAAGGTCCGGTGGCAAGAAAATCTGCTTCCAGAAGGTTATCAAGTGTTTTTGCTCGACGATTCTATTCTTGGGTGGTTGGTTTGGCCCTTGTTCCTGTAACTCGAATCCTAGCCTGGTACATCCCATTTTAGTTTTACACCATTGTGAACCTTACGCCTTTTTTACTCTCTGATCGAGGTTCTCGGCATTGAAAAATCTTCGTAAACTAAATCACACGTGTATATGTTGACATTTAAGAGATATACAGTCAAGAAAATCAAGAGCAACGGTGATATATATTCGGATTTGACACCAAAAAATAAACACTCAAAAAATGGCAACAATTTAAGGAATGATTTTAGTGACGGCATCAGATTCCTAATTGATGGAGAAAGGTCTGGTGGCAAGAAAAGCTGCTACCAGGAGGTTGTCAAGTGTTTACGCTCGACAATTCTATTCTTGGGTGGTTGGTTTGGCCCTTGTTCTTGTAACTCGAATGCTAGCCCGGTATATCACATTTTAGTTTTACACCATTGTGAACCTTACGCCTTTTTTACTCTCTGATCGAGGTTCTCGGCATTGAAAAATCTTCATAAACTAAATCACACATGTATATGTTGACATTTAAGAGATATACTGTCCAGAAAATCAAGAGCAATGGTGATATATATGCGGATTAGACACCAAAAAATAAACACTCGAAAAATGCCTACAATTTAAGGAATGTGTTTAGTGACGGCATCAGATTCTTAATTGATAGAGAAATTTCTGGTGGCAAGAAAAGCTGCTTCCAGGAGGTTGTCAAGTGTTTTCGCTCGACGATTCCATTCTTGGGTGGTTGGTTTGGCCCTTGTTCCTGTAACTCGAATACTAGCCCGGTATATCTCATTTTAGTTTTACACCATTGTGAACCTTACGCCTTTTTTACTCTCTGATCGAGGTTCTCGGCATTGAAAAATCTTCGTAAACTAAATCACACGTGTATATGTTGACATTTAAGAGATAGACAGTCAAGAAAATCAAGTCTAATGGTGATATATATGCGGATTAGACACCAAAAAATAAACACTCAAAAAATGGCTACAATTTAAGGAATGTGTTTACTGACGGCTTCAGTTTCCTAATTGATGGAGAAAGGTCTGTTGGCAAGAAAAGCTGCTTCCAGGAGGTTGTCATGTGTTTTCGCTCGACGATTCTATTCTTGGGTGGTTGGTTTGGCCCTTGTTCCTGTAACTCGAATCCCAGCCCGGTATATCCCATTTTAGTTTTACACCATTGGGAACCTTACGCCTTTTTTACTATCTGATCGAGGTTCTCGGCATTGAAAAATATTCGTAAACTAAATCACACGTGTGTATGTTGACATTTAAGAGATATATAGTCAAGAAAATCAAGAGTAATGGTGATATATATGCGGATTTGAAACCAAAAAATAAACACTAAAAAAATGGCTACAATTTAAGGAATGTGTTTAGTGACGGTATCAGATTCCTAATTGATGGAGAAAGGTCTGGTGGCAAGAAAAGCTGCTTCCAGGAGGTTGTCAAGTGTTTCTCTCTACGATTCCATTCTTGGGTGGTTGGTTTGGCCCTTGTTCCTGTAACTCGAATCCTAGCCCGGTATCCCATTTTAGTTTTACACCATTGTGAACCTTACGCCTTTTTAACTCTCTGATCGAAGTTCTCGGCATTGAAAAATCTTCGTAAACTAAATCACACGTGTATATGTTGACATTTAAGAGATATACAGTCAAGAAAATCAAGAGCAGTGGTGATATATATGTGGATTAGACACCAAAAAATAAACACTCAAAAAATGGCAACAATTTAAGGAATTGGTTTAGTGACGGCATCAGATTCCTAATTGATGGAGAAAAATTGATGGAGAAAGGTGTCACACCCCCAAAATCCACACGCGGAGTATCACCGCTTGGAGGCGTGACTGATCAGGATCAAACCACCAATCATATTGAACAAGCAAGTAATTAATTATAAAAGTCCAACCAACACGATTGGTGTCCAAAACAAACATAGTTTAAGTTGTAAGCGGAAGCATAACGTTTAAAACCAAAACATAAGTTTAAATATCCAAAGGTTTAACATGGCACACAGCTGTCCATGTCCCACAACGATTCTTCCTTGTGCAAGCTCCAGCTAAGTACCTATTGACCTGCAAAGCATGTAGTAACGAGTCAACAATAATGTTGAGCGAGTTCACAGTTGGGTGTTCGTTTTAAGTTGTTCCAAAAACAGTTCCTTTAACTGGCATCCTGCCGTGGGGGTTACCCCATAGTTGAAAACGTGATTTGTTTAACCCATTAACTCTGGCAATCCAGCCGTGGGGGCTACCCCATGATAGTTATCTGGCATTTCGGCCATGGGGACTACCCCATGTATACACTAGACTCGTTACCATATCGACTGCTGACTGTAGTCATGTTTAAGTGCCCTGAACTGTCAATGTCTATCATCATTGACGTGCCCAGATCCATTAGTTCACGCCCGTCCTCTGGGGCACGGTGTGAGGCTTGTCAGACCTAAATAGCGCTATCTAACTAATGACCCGCTCGCCATTGGCCCGGCGATTAAGTCGATATAAAAAAAAGGAGGGACTTCGTGATAGAGTTTTGGTCTAGTAAAAGTTATCTGTCCGTGAGGACGAGGAATTACATTCCTGAACCAGTACTGTCCTACCCAAGAAAGGACGAGGAATCCATGTTCCTTAACCCCATTCCCAACCCCTGGGAATCCCATGCTTTGTAGAGTGTGAACTCACCTTGGTTTGCTCGGCAGATACACAGAAAGGTCAAGTCTAGCTGCTAGTGGTCAACCACGTCCTAACATGGTTACCATACAAGTCAGGTTTTGGTTCAAGTAAGGCACGTATGATTACACATAGTCTAACAGATTGTGAACACGTATTGATCATAACATCACATTAACGGTCAAGTACATGACACATTCACCCTTACAAGTCTAGTCGTCTAGTGTGCTTCACCCATTGAAGCCCAACACGTTCAGGCCCAACATGTTGTGCGTTCAGCACAACCTTGTGCGATCACAACATGTTGTGCGATTCCAACATACCCGGCCCAGTTTACAACTAAGTCCAACAAAGTACACGGCCCAAAAATTACATACATTTGCCTTGTGCGGCCAGGATATCTTGTGCGACTCGGGACTTGGGCTTTGAGGCCCAACAGTAATACGGTTCAAGTTAATTGTGTGAGGCCCAAGACCTTGTGCGATCGGCACCTTCTTGTGCGATCCACGGGTCTTGTGCGATCATGCAGTGACTGTTTGTACATGGTGCTTAAAGTGACCGAATCTTGTGCGATTCAGTCTTGTGCGACCGACTAACTTGTGTGTTTGGTCTTGTGCGACTGAAGCCTCTTGTGCGATCAAGAGACTTGTGTGATCAGTTACAATTTTCCTAATTACATGCAAATCAGTTACAATCATTCAAGGGTTTCCAAATTTGTCAATTATCAATTAACAATTTCCAACTATTCTTTTAACATCCAATCGATCAAACTGAACATATTCAAACCAATTCTCATGAACCCTAACTAATCCTAGTTATGAGCAATAATCAAACATTCAATCCGGATCATTAGGCTAGCAACTTTTATATCAACATGTCATACTAATCATCAGACAACCCCTTCGAATATCATTACCCAACAGCCGATTATATATATATCCGATTCTAAATCTAGATTACTAGTTACATCATATATTTTGACAATCCCTAAATCGATCAGTAGCATCATACATGTAAGCCCCTATCATCTATTCATAACATGAATCAATCGTATCTTATTCGCAAAGCATCACTAAAGAACATATGAATCACAACATCATACAATTAACAATTAAAGTACTAACCGATTAAGAGAATATAACAAGTATGATCCGAACAAGAGGATGATCCGAACACTATGATCTTCGATAGAGAGGGTGTGTGTTTGCCGTCGAGTTTGAGAGAGAGGATGAGAGAAAGCTAGGGTTTGTGTGTGTTGTGTTTAGCAAACGAATGAGGAGTCGGCATTCCCCTCATGTGTTATGCGACACAAGTGTAATGGGCCGAACCCAAGCTTGGGCTGCCCTTTGGTCTCGGATGCAAAGGTGTGGCCCGAATGGGCTTGTGCGATCGGGTGAGTGTTGTGCGTTTGGGCCGTTTATATACATACATACATTACACAAAGCACGTATCAACATAACATTCAATAACATAACATTCCATTAAATCATCCAATTCACATAGTCACATAGTGTTTACGTTACATCAAGGTACAAAGATAGGTTCAGAAATACGAGTTGTCACATTATCCCCAAGTTGAAAGAAATTTCGTCCCGAAATTTAGCACGTACTCACTGAGAAAGCTAGTTAAGTTGCATGGTTTTCCTGGTTTTCATAGGGTGTCACAAAAGGTCCGGTGGCAAGAAAAGCTGCTTCCAGGAGGTTATCAAGTGTCTTCGCTCGACGATTCTATTCTTGGGTGGTTGGTTTGGCCCTTGTTCCTGTAACTCGAATCCTAGCCTGGTATATCCCATTTTAGTTTTACACCATTGTGAACCTTACGCCTTTTTTACTCTCTGATCGAGGTTCTCGGCATTGAAAAATCTTTGTAAACTAAATCACACGTGTATATGTTGACATTTAAGAGATATACAGTCCAGAAAATCAAGAGCAATGGAGATATATATGCGGATTAGACACCAAAAAATAAACACTCAAAAAATGCCTACAATTTAAGGAATGTGTTTAGTGACGGCTTCAGATTCCTAATTGATGGAGAAATTTCTGGTGGCAAGAAAAGCTGCTTCCAGGAGGTTGTCAAGTGTTTTCGCTCGACGATTCCATTCTTGGGTGGTTGGTTTGGCCCTTGTTCCTGTAACTCGAATACTAGCCTGGTATATCCCATTTTAGTTTTACACCATTGTGAACCTTACGCCTTTTTTACTCTCTGATCGAGGTTCTCGGCATTGAAAAATCTTCGTAAACTAAATCACACGTGTATATGTTGACATTTAAGAGATATACAGTCAAGAAAATCAAGAGCAATGGTGATATATATGCGGATTAGACACCAAAAAATAAACACTCAAAAAATGGCTACAATTTAAGGAATGTGTTTAGTGACGGCTTCAGATTCCTAATTGATGGAGAAAGGTCTGTTGGCAAGAAAAGCTGCTTCCAGGAGGTTGTCATGTGTTTTCGCTCGACGATTCTATTCTTGGGTGGTTGGTTTGGCCCTAGTTCCTGTAACTTGAATCCTAGCCCGGTATCCCATTTTAGTTTTACACCATTGTGAACCTTACGCCTTTTTAACTCTCTGATCGAGGTTCTCGGCATTGAGTAAATCTTCGTAAACTAAATCACACGTGTATATGTTGACATTTAAGAGATATACAGTCAAGAAAATCAAGAGCAATGGTGATATATATATATATATATATGTGTGAATTAGACACCAAAAAATAAACACTCAAAAAATGGCAACAATTTAAGGAATGTGTTTAGTGACGGCATCAGATTCCTAATTGATGGAGAAAGGTCCGGTGGCAAGAAAAGCTGCTTCCAGGAGGTTATCAAGTGTTTTCGCTTGACGATTCTATTCTTGGGTGGTTGGTTTGGCCCTTGTTCCGGTAACTCGAATCCTATCCTGGTATATCCCATTTTAGTTTTACACCATTGTGAACCTTACGCCTTTTTTACTATCTGATTGAGGTTCTCGGCATTGAAAAATCTTCGTAAACTAAATCACACGTGTATATGTGAACATTTAAGAGATATACAGTCAAGAAAATCAAGAGCAATGGTGATATATATGCGGATTAGACACCAAAAAATAAACACTCAAAAAATGGCTACAATTTAAGGAATGTGTTTAGTGACGGCTTCAGATTCCTAATTGATGGAGAAAGGTCTGGTGGCAAGAAAAGCTGCTTCCAGGAGGTTGTCAAGTGTTTTCGCTCGACGATTCTATTCTTGGGTGGTTGGTTTGGCCCTTGTTCCTGTAACTCGAATCCTAGCCCGGTATATCCCATTTTAGTTTTACATCATTGTGAACCTTACGCCTTTTTTACTATCTGATCGAGGTTCTCGGCATTGAAAAATATTCGTAAACTAAATCACACGTGTATATGTTGACATTTAAGAGATATATAGTCAAGAAAATCAAGAGCAATGGTGATATATATGCAGATTAGAAACCAAAAAATAAACACTCAAAAAATGGCTACAATTTAAGGAATATGTTTAGTGACGGCATCAGATTCCTAATTGATGGAGAAAGGTCTGGTGGCAAGAAAAGCTGCTTCCAGGAGGTTGTCAAGTGTTTTCGCTCTACGATTCCATTCTTGGGTGGTTGGTTTAGCCCTTGTTCCTGTAACTCGAATAATAGACCGGTATATCCCATTTTAGTTTTACACCATTGTGAACCTTACGCCATTTTTACTCTCTGATCGAGGTTCTCGACATTGAAAAATCTTCGTAAACTAAATCACACATGTATATGTTGACATTTAAGAGATATACAGTCAAGAAAATCAAGTGCAATGGTGATATATATGCGGATTAGACACCAAAAAATAAACACTCAAAAAATGGCTACAATTTAAGGAATGTGTTTAGTGACGGCATCAGATTCCTAATTGATGGAGAAAAATTGATGAAGAAAGGTCTGGTGGCAATAAAAGCTGCTTCCAGGAGGTTATCAAGTGTTTTCGCTCGACGATTCTATTCTTGGGTGGTTGGTTTGGCCCTTGTTCCTGTAACTCGAATCCTAGCCTAGTATATCCCATTTTAGTTTTACACCATTGTGAACCTTACGCCTTTTTTACTCTCTGATCGAGGTTCTCGGCATTTAAAAATCTTCGTAAACTAAATCACACATGTATTTGTTGACATTTAAGAGATATACAGTCAAGAAAATCAAGAGCAATGGTGATATATATGCGGATTAGACACCAAAAAATAAACACTCAGAAAATGGCTACAATTTAAGGAATGTGTTTAGTGACGGCATCAGATTCCTAATTGATGGAGAAAGGTCTGGTGGCAAGAAAAGCTGCTTACAGGAGGTTGTCAAGTGTTTTCGCACGACGATTCCATTCTTGGGTGGTTTGTTTGGCCCTTGTTCCTGTAACTCGAATCCTAGCCCCGGTATATCCCATTTTAGTTTTACACCATTGTGAACCTTACGGCTTTGTTACTCTCTGATCGAGGTTCTTGGCATTGAAAAATCTTCGTAAACTAAATCACACGTGTATATGTTGAAATTTAAGAGATATACAGTCAAGAAAATCAAGAGCAATGGTGATATATATGCGGATTAGACACCAAAAAATAAACACTCAAAAAATGGCTACAATTTAAGGAATGTGTTTAGCGACGCCATCAGATTCCTAATTGATGGAGAAAGGTCTGGTGGCAAGAAAAGATGCTTCCAGGAGGATGTCAAGTGTTTACGCTCGACGATTCTATTCTTGGGTGGTTGGTTTGGCCCTTGTTCTTGTAACTCGAATGCTAGCCCGGTATATCCCATTTTAGTTTTACACCATTTTGAACCTTACGCCTTTTTTACTCTCTGATCGAGGTTCTCGGCATTGAAAAATATTCGTAAACTAAATCACACGTGTATATGTTGACATTTAAGAGATATACAGTCAAGAAAATCAAGAGCAATGGTGATATATATGCGGATTAGACACCAAAAAATAAACACTCGAAAAATGGCTGCAATTTAAGGAATGTGTTTAGTGACGGCTTCAGATTCCTAATTGATGGAAAAAGGTCTGGTGGCAAGAAAAGCTGCTTCCAGGAGGTTGTCAAGTGTTTTCGCTCGACGATTCTATTCTTGGGTGGTTGGTTTGGCCCTTGTTCCTGTAACTCAAATTCTAGCCTGGTATATCCCATTTTAGTTTTACACCATTGTGAACCTTACGCCTTTTTTACTCTTTGATCGAGGTTCTCGGCATTGAAAAATCTACGTAAACTAAATCACACGTGTATATGTTGACATTTAAGAGATATACAGTCAAGAAAATCAAGAGCAATGGTGATATATATGCGGATTAGACACCAAAAAATAAACACTCGAAAAATGGCCACAATTTAAGGAATGTGTTTAGTGACGGCTTCAGATTCCTAATTGATGGAGAAAGGTCTGGTGGCAAGAAAAGCTGCTTCCACGAGGTTGTCAAGTGTTTTCCCTCGACGATTCCATTCTTGGGTGGTTGGTTTGGCCCTTGTTCCTGTAACTCGAATCCTAGCCCGGTATATCCCGTTTTAGTTTTACACCATTGTGAACCTTACGCCTTTTGTACTCTCTAATCGAGGTTCTCGGCATTGAAAAATCTTCGTAAACTAAATCACACGTGTATATGTTGACATTTAAAAGATATATAGTCAAGAAAATCAAGAGCAATGGTGATATATATGCGGATTAGACACTAAAAAATAAACACTCGAAAAATGCCTACAATTTAAGGAATGTGGTTAGTGACGGCATCAGATTCCTAATTGATGGAGAAATGTCTGGTGGCAAGAAAAGCTGCTTCCACGATGTTGTCGAGTGTTTTCGCTCGACGATTCCATTCTTGGGTGGTTGGTTTGGCCCTTGTTCCTGTAACTCAAATACTAGCCCGGTATATCCCATTTTAGTTTTACACCATTGTGAACCTTACGCCTTTTTTACTCTCTGATCGAGGTTCTCGGCATTGAAAAATCTTCGTAAACTAAATCACACGTGTATATGTAGACATTTAAGAGATATACAGTCAAGAAAATCAAGAGCAATTGTGATATATATGCGGATTAGAAACCAAAAAATAAACACTCAAAAAATGGCTACAATTTAAGGAATGTGTTTAGTCACGGCATCAGATTCCTAATTGATGGGGAAAAATTGATGGAGAAAGGTCCGGTGGCAAGAAAAGCTGCTTCCAGGAGGTCATCAAGTGTTTTCGCTCGACGATTCTATTCTTGGGTGGTTAGTTTGGCCCTTGTTCCTGTAACTCGAATCCAAGCCGGGTATATCCCATTTTAGTTTTACACCATTGTGAACCTTACGCCTGTTTTACTCTCTGATCGAGGTTCTCGGCATTGAAAAATCTTCGTAAACTAAATCACACGTGTATATGTTGACATTTAAGAGATATACAGTCAAGAAAGTCAAGAGAAATGGTGATATATATGCGGATTAGACACTAAAAAATAAACACTCAAAAAATGGCTACAATTTAAGGAATGCGTTTAGTGACGACATCAGATTCTTAATTGATGGAGAAAAATTGATGGAGAAAGGTCTGGTGGCAAGAAAAGCTGCTTCCAGGAGGTTATCAAGTGTTTTCGCTCGACGATTCTATTCTTGAGTGGTTGGTTTGGCCCTTGTTCCTCTAACTCGAATCCTAGCCAGGTATATCCCATTTTAGTTTTACACCGTTGTGAACCTTACGCCTTTTTTACTCGTTGATCGAGGTTCTCGGCATTGAAAAATCTTCGTAAACTAAATCACACGTGTATATGTTGACATTTAAGAGATATATAGTCAAGAAAATCAAGAGCAATGGTGATATATATGCAGATTAGAAACCAAAAAATAAACACTCAAAAAATGGCTACAATTTAAGGAATATGTTTAGTGACGGCATCAGATTCCTAATTGATGGAGAAAGGTCTGGTGGCAAGAAAAGCTGCTTCCAGGAGGTTGTCAAGTGTTTTCGCTCTACGATTCCATTCTTGGGTGGTTGGTTTAGCCCTTGTTCCTGTAACTCGAATAATAGACCGGTATATCCCATTTTAGTTTTACACCATTGTGAACCTTACGCCTTTTTTACTCTCTGATCGAGGTTCTCGACATTGAAAAATCTTCGTAAACTAAATCACACATGTATATGTTGACATTTAAGAGATATACAGTCAAGAAAATCAAGTGCAATGGTGATATATATGCGGATTAGACACCAAAAAATAAACACTCAAAAAATGGCTACAATTTAAGGAATGTGTTTAGTGACGGCATCAGATTCCTAATTGATGGAGAAAAATTGATGAAGAAAGGTCTGGTGGCAATAAAAGCTGCTTCCAGGAGGTTATCAAGTGTTTTCGCTCGACGATTCTATTCTTGGGTGGTTGGTTTGGCCCTTGTTCCTGTAACTCGAATCCTAGCCTAGTATATCCCATTTTAGTTTTACACCATTGTGAACCTTACGCCTTTTTTACTCTCTGATCGAGGTTCTCGGCATTGAAAAATCTTCGTAAACTAAATCACACATGTATTTGTTGACATTTAAGAGATATACAGTCAAGAAAATCAAGAGCAATGGTGATATATATGCGGATTAGACACCAAAAAATAAACACTCAGAAAATGGCTACAATTTAAGGAATGTGTTTAGTGACGGCATCAGATTCCTAATTGATGGAGAAAGGTCTGGTGGCAAGAAAAGCTGCTTACAGGAGGTTGTCAAGTGTTTTCGCACGACGATTCCATTCTTGGGTGGTTTGTTTGGCCCTTGTTCCTGTAACTCGAATCCTAGCCCCGGTATATCCCATTTTAGTTTTACACCATTGTGAACCTTACGGCTTTGTTACTCTCTGATCGAGGTTCTTGGCATTGAAAAATCTTCGTAAACTAAATCACACGTGTATATGTTGACATTTAAGAGATATACAGTCAAGAAAATCAAGAGCAATGGTGATATATATGCGGATTAGACACCAAAAAATAAACACTCAAAAAATGGCTACAATTTAAGGAATGTGTTTAGCGACGCCATCAGATTCCTAATTGATGGAGAAAGGTCTGGTGGCAAGAAAAGATGCTTCCAGGAGGATGTCAAGTGTTTACGCTCGACGATTCTATTCTTGGGTGGTTGGTTTGGCCATTGTTCTTGTAACTCGAATGCTAGCCCGGTATATCCCATTTTAGTTTTACACCATTTTGAACCTTACGCCTTTTTTACTCTCTGATCGAGGTTCTCGGCATTGAAAAATATTCGTAAACAAAATCACACGTGTATATGTTGACATTTAAGAGATATACAGTCAAGAAAATTAAGAGCAATTGTGATATATATGCGGATTAGACACCAAAAAATAAACACTCGAAAAATGTCCGCAATTTAAGGAATGTGTTTAGTGACGGCTTCAGATTCCTAATTGATGGAAAAAGGTCTGGTGGCAAGAAAAGCTGCTTCCAGGAGGTTGTCAAGTGTTTTCGCTCGACGATTCTATTCTTGGGTGGTTGGTTTGGCCCTTGTTCCTGTAACTCAAATCCTAGCCTGGTATATCCCATTTTAGTTTTACACCATTGTGAACCTTACGCCTTTTTTACGCTCTGATCGAGGTTCTCGGCATTGAAAAATCCACGTAAACTAAATCACACGTGTATATGTTGACATTTAAGAGATATACAGTCAAGAAAATCAAGAGCAATGGTGATATATATGCGGATTAGACACCAAAAAATAAACACTCGAAAAATGGCCACAATTTAAGGAATGTGTTTAGTGACGGCTTCAGATTCCTAATTGATGGAGAAAGGTCTGGTGGCAAGAAAAGCTGCTTCCACGAGGTTGTCAAGTGTTTTCCCTCGACGATTCCATTCTTGGGTGGTTGGTTTGGCCCTTGTTCCTGTAACTCGAATCCTAGCCCGGTATATCCCATTTTAGTTTTACACCATTGTGAACCTTACGCCTTTTTTACTCTCTAATCGAGGTTCTCGGCATTGAAAAATCTTCGTAAACTAAATCACACGTGTATATGTTGACATTTAAAAGATATATAGTCAAGAAAATCAAGAGCAATGGTGATATATATGCGGATTAGACACTAAAAAATAAACACTCGAAAAATGCCTACAATTTAAGGAATGTGGTTAGTGACGGCATCAGATTCCTAATTGATGGAGAAATGTCTGGTGGCAAGAAAAGCTGCTTCCAGGATGTTGTCGAGTGTTTTCGCTCGACGATTCCATTCTTGGGTGGTTGGTTTGGCCCTTGTTCCTGTAACTCAAATACTAGCCCGGTATATCCCATTTTAATTTTACACCATTGTGAACCTTACGCCTTTTTTACTCTCTGATCGAGGTTCTCGGCATTGAAAAATCTTCGTAAACTAAATCACACGTGTATATGTAGACATTTAAGAGATATACAGTCAAGAAAATCAAGAGCAATTGTGATATATATGCGGATTAGAAACCAAAAAATAAACACTCAAAAAATGGCTACAATTTAAGGAATGTGTTTAGTCACGGCATCAGATTCCTAATTGATGGAGAAAAATTGATGGAGAAAGGTCCGGTGGCAAGAAAAGCTGCTTCCAGGAGGTCATCAAGTGTTTTCGCTCGACGATTCTATTCTTGGGTGGTTAGTTTGGCCCTTGTTCCTGTAACTCGAATCCAAGCCGGGTATATCCCATTTTAGTTTTACACCATTGTGAACCTTACGCCTGTTTTACTCTCTGATCGAGGTTCTCGGCATTGAAAAATCTTCGTAAACTAAATCACACGTGTATATGTTGACATTTAAGAGATATACAGTCAAGAAAATCAAGAGCAATGGTGATATATATGCGGATTAGACACTAAAAAATAAACACTCAAAAAATGGCTACAATTTAAGGAATGCGTTTAGTGACGACATCAGATTCTTAATTGATGGAGAAAGGTCTGGTGGCAAGAAAAGCTGCTTCCAGGAGGTTATCAAGTGTTTTCGCTCGACGATTCTATTCTTGGGTGGTTGGTTTGGCCCTTGTTCCTCTAACTCGAATCCTAGCCAGGTATATCCCATTTTAGTTTTACACCGTTGTGAACCTTACGCCTTTTTTACTCGTTGATAGAGGTTCTCGGCATTGAAAAATCTTCGTAAACTAAATCACACGTGTATATGTTGACATTTAAGAGATATACAGTCAAGAAAATCAATAGCAATGGTGATATATATGCGGATTAGACACCAAAAAATAAACACTCAAAAAATGGCTACAATTTAAGGAATGTGTTTAGTCACGGCATCAGATTCCTAATTGATGGAGAAAGGTCTTGTGGCAAGAAAAGCTGCTTACAGGAGGTTGTCAAGTGTTTTCGCTCGACGATTCCATTCTTGGGTGGTTGGTTTGGCCCTTGTTCCTGTAACTCGAATCCTAGCCCGATATATCCCATTTTAGTTTTACACCATTGTGAACAATACGCCTTTTTTACTCTCTGATCGAGGTTCTCGGCATTGAAAAATATTCGTAAACTAAATCACACGTGTATATGTTGACATTTAAGAGATATACAGTCAAGAAAATCAAGAGCAATGGTGATATATATTTGCGGATTAGACACCAAAAATAAACACTCAAAAAATGGCTACAATTTAAGGAATTTGTTTAGTGACGGCATCAGATTCCTAATTGATGGGGAAAGGTCTGGTAGCAAGAAAAGCTGCTTCCAGGAGTTTGTCAAGTGTTTACGCTCGACGATTCTATTCTTTGGTGGTTGGTTTGGCCCTTGTTCTTGTAACTTGAATGCTAGCCCGGTATATCCCATTTTAGTTTTACACCATTTTGAACCTTACGCCTTTTTTACTCTCTGATCGAGGTTCTCGGCATTGAAAAATCTTCGTAAACTAAATCACACGTGTATATGTTGACATTTAAGAGATATACAGTCAAGAAAATCAAGAGCAATGGTGATATATATGCGGATTAGACACAAAAAATAAACACTCGAAAAATGGCCGCAATTTAAGGAATGTGTTTAGTGACGGTTTCAGATTCCTAATTGATGGAGAAAGGTCTGGTGGCAAGAAAAGCTGCTTCCAGGAGGTTGTCAAGTGTTGTCTCTCGATGATTCTATTCTTGGGTGGTTGGTTTGGACCTTGTTCCTGTAACTCGAATCCTAACCCGATATATCCCATTTTAGTTTTACACCATTGTGAACCTTACGCCTTTTTTACTCTCTGATCGAGGTTCTCGGCATTGAAAAATATTCGTAAACTAAATCACACGTGTATATGTTGACATTTAGGAGATATATAGTCAAGAAAATCAAGAGCAATGGTGATATATATGCGGATTAGAAACCAAAAAATAAACACTCAAAAAATGGCTACAATTTAAGGAATGTGTTTAGTGACGGCATCAGATTCCTAATTGATGGAGAAAGGTCTGCTGGCAAGAAAAGCTGCTTCCACGAGGTTGTCAAGTGTTTTCGCTCGACGATTCCATTCTTGGGTGGTTGGTTTGGCTCTTGTTCCTCTAACTCGAATCCTAGCCCGGTATATCCCATTTTAGTTTTACACCATTGTGAACCTTACGCCTTTTTTACTCTCTGATCGAGGTTCTCGGCAATGAAAAATCTTCGTAAACTAAATCACACGTGTATATGTTGACATTTAAGAGATATACAGTCAAGAAAATCAAGAGCAATAGTGATATATATGCGGATTAGACACCAAAAAATAAACACTCGAAAAATGGCCACAGTTTAAGGAATGTGTTTAGTGACAGCATTAGATTCCTAATTGATGGAAAAAGGTCTGGTGGCAAGAAAAGCTGCTTCCAGGAGGTTGTCAAGTGTTTTCCCTCGACGATTCCATTCTTGGGTGGTTGGTTTGGCCCTTGTTCCTGTAACTCGAATCCTAGCCCGCTATATCCCATTTTAGTTTTACACCATTGTGAACCTTATGAATTTTTTACTCCCTGATCGAGGTTCTCGGCATTCAAAAATCTTCGTAAACTAAATCACACGTGTATATGTTAACATTTAAGAGATATACAGTCAAGAAAATCAAGAGCAATGGTGATATATATGCGGATTAGACACCAAAAAATAAACACTCAAAAAATGGCTACAGTTTAAGGAATGTGTTTAGTGACGGCTTCAGATTCCTAATTGATGGAGAAAGGTCTGGTGGCAAGAAAAGCTGCTTCCAGGAGGTTATCAAGTGTTTTCGCTCGACGATTCTATTCTTGGGTGGTTGGTTTGGCCCTTGTTCCTGTAACTCGAATCCTAGCCTGGTATATCCCATTTTAGTTTTACACCATTGTGAACCTTACGCCTTTTTACTCTCTGATCGAGGTTCTCGGCATTGAAAAATATTCGTAAACTAAATCACACATGTATATGTTGACATTTAAGAGATATACAGTCAAGAAAATCAAGAGCAATGGTGATATATATGCGGATTAGACACCAAAAAATAAACACTCTAAAAATGGCCACAATTTAAGGAATGTGTTTTGTGACAGCATCAGATTCCTAATTGATGGAGAAATGTCTGTTGGCAAAGAAAGCTGCTTCCAGAAGGTTGTCAAGTGTTTTCGCTCGACGATTTCATTCTTGGGTGGTTGGTTTGGCCCTTGTTCCTGTAACTCGAATACTAGCCCGGTATATCCCATTTTAGTTTTACACCATTGTGAACCTTACGCCTTTTTTACTCTCTGATCGAGGTTCTCGGCATTGCAAAATCTTCGTAAACTAAATCACACGTGTATATGTTGACATTTAAGAGATATACAGTCAAGAAAATCAAGAGCAATATTGATATATATGCGGATTAGACACCAAAAAGTAAACACTCAAAAAATGGGCTACAATTTAAGGAATGTGTTTAGTGACGGCTTCAGATTCCTAATTGAGGAGAAAAATTGATGGAGAAAGGTCTGGTGGCAAGAAAAGCTGCTTCCAGGAGGTTATCAAGTGTTTTAGCTCGACGATTCAATTCTTGGGTGGGTGGTTGGTTTGGCCCTTGTTCCTGTAACTCGAATCCTAGCCTGGTATATCCCATTTTAGTTTTACACCATTGTGAACCTTACGCCTTTTTTACTCTCTGATCGAGGTTCTCGGCATTGAAAAATCTTCGTAAACTAAATCACACGTGTATATGTTGACATTTAAGAGATGTACAGTCAAGAAAATCAAGAGCAATGGTGATATATATACGGATTAGACACTAAAAAATAAACACTCGAAAAATGGCCACAGTTTAAGGAATGTGTTTAGTGACAGCATCAGATTCCTAATTGATGGAGAAAGGTCTGGTGGCAAGAAAAACTGCTTCCAGGAGGTTGTCATGTGTTTTCCCTCGACGATTCCATTCTTGGGTGGTTGGTTTGGCCCTTATTCCTGTAACTCGAATCCTAGCCCGCTATATCCCATTTTAGTTTTACACCATTGAGAACCTTACGAATTTTTTACTCTCTGATCGAGGTTCTCGGCATTGAAAAATCTTCGTAAACTAAATCACACGTGTATATGTTGACATTTAAGAGATATACAGTCAAGAAAATCAAGAGCAATGGTGATATATATGCGGATTGGACACCAAAAAATAAACACTCAAAAAATGGCTACAATTTAAGGAATGTGTTTAGTGACGGCAACAGATTCCTAATTGATGGAGAAAGGTCTTGTGGCAAGAAAAGCTGCTTACAGGAGGTTGTCAAGTGTTTTCGCTCGACGATTCCATTCTTGGGTGGTTGGTTTGGCCCTCGTTCCTGTAACTCAAATCCTAGCCTGTATATCCCATTTTAGTTTTACACCATTGTGAACCTTACGCCTTTTTTACTCTCTGATCGAGGTTCTCGGCATTGAATAATCTTCGTAAACTAAATCACACGTGTATATGTTGACATTTAAGAGATATACAGTCAAGAAAATCAAGAGCAATGGTGATATATATGCGGATTAGACACCAAAAAATAAACACTCAAAAAATGGCTACAATTTAAGGAATGTGTTTAGTGACGGCTTCAGATTCCTAATTGATGGAGAAAGGTCTAGTGGCAAGAAAAGCTGCTTCCAGGAGGTTATCAAGAGTTTTCGCTCGTCAATTCTATTCTTGGGTGGTTGGTTTGGCCCTTGTTCCTGTAACTCGAATCCTAGCCTGGTATATCCCATTTTAGTTTTACACCATTGTGAACCTTACGCCTTTTTTACTCTCTGATCGAGGTTCTCGGCATTGAAAAATATTCGTAAACTAAATCACACATGTATATGTTGACATTTAAGAGATATACAGTCAAGAAAATCAAGAGCAATGGTGATATATATGCGGATTAGACACCAAAAAATAAACACTCGAAAAATGGCCACAATTTAAGGAATGTGCTTTGTGACAGCATCAGATTCCTAATTGATGGAGAAATGTCTGTTGGCAAGGAAAGCTGCTTCCAGGAGGTTTTCAAGTGTTCTCGCTCGACGATTCCATTCTTGGGTGGTTGGTTTGGCCCTTGTTCCTGTAACTCGAATACTAGCCCGGTATATCCCATTTTAGTTTTACACCATTGTGAACCTTACGCCTTTTTTACTCTCTGATCGAGGTTCTCGGCATTGAAAAATCTTCGTAAACTAAATCACACGTGTATATGTTGACATTTAAGAGATATACAGTCAAGAAAATCAAGAGCAATGTTGATATATATGCGGATTAGACACCAAAAAATAAACACTCAAAAAATGGCTACAATTTAAGGAATGTGTTTAGTGACGGCTTCAGATTCCTAATTGATGGAGAAAGGTCTGGTGGCAAGAAAAGTTGCTTCCAGGAGGTTGTCAAGTGTTTTCGTTCTACGATTCTATTCTTGGGTGGTTGGTTTGGCCCTTGTTCCTGTAACTCGAATCCTAGCCCGATAAATCCCATTTTAGTTTTACACCATTGTGAACCTAACGCCTTTTTTACTCTCTGATTGAGGTTCTCGGCATTGAAAAATATTCGTAAACTAAATCACACGTGTATATGTTGACATTTAAGAGATATATAGTCAAGAAAATCAAGAGCAATGGTGATATATATGCGGATTAGAAACCAAAAAATAAACACTCAAAAAATGGCAACAATTTAAGGAATGTGTTTAGTGACGGCATCAGATTCCTAATTGATGGAGAAAGGTCTGGTGGCAAGAAAAGCTGCTTCCAGGATGTTGTCAAGTGTTTTCGCTCGACGATTCCATTCTTGGGTGGTTGGTTTGGCTCTTGTTCCTATAACTCGAATCCTAGCCTGGTATATCCCATTTTAGTTTTACACCATTGTGAACCTTACGCCTTTTTTACTCTCTGATCGAGGTTCTCGGCATTGAAAAATCTTCGTAAACTAAATCACACGTGTATATGTTGACATTTAAGAGATATACAATCAAGAAAATCAAGAGCAATGGTGATATATATGCGGATTAGACACCAAAAAATAAACACTCAAAAAATGGCTACAATTTAAAGAATGTGTTTAGTGACGACATCAGATTCCTAATTGATGGAGAAAAATTGATGGAGAAAGGTCTGGTGGCAAGAAAAGCTGCTTCCAGGAGATTATCAAATGTTTTCGCTCGACGATTCTATTTTTGGATGGTTAGTGTGGCCCTTGTTCCGGTAACTCGAATCCTAGCCTACTATATCCCATTTTAGTTTTACACCATTGTGAACCTTACCCCTTTTTTACTCTCTGATCGAGGTTCTCGGCATTGAAAAATCTTCGTAAACTAAATCACACGTGTATAAGTTGACATGTAAGAGATATACAGTCAAGAAAATCAAGAGTAATGGTGATATATATGCGGATTAGACACCAAAAAATAAACACTCAAAAAATGGCTACAATTTAAGGAATGTGTTTAGTGACGGCATCAGATTCCTAATTGATGGAAAAAGGTCTGGTGGCAAGAAAAGCTGCTTCCAGGAGGTTGTCAAGTGTTTTCGCTCGACGATTCCATTCTTGGGTGGTTGGTTTGGCCCTATTTCCTGTAACTCGAATCCTAGCCCGGTATATCCATTTTAGTTTTACACCATTGTGAACCTTACGTCTTTTTTACTCTCTGATCGAGGTTCTCGGCATTGAAAAATCTTCGTAAACTAAATCACACGTGTATATGTTGACATTTAAGAGATATACAGTCAAGAAAATCAAGAGCACAGGTGATATATATGCGGATTAGACACCAAAAAATAAACACTCGAAAAATGGCTACAATTTAAGGAATGTGTTAAATGATGGCATCAGATTCCTAATTGACGGAGAAAGGTGTGGTGGCAAGAAAAGCTGCTTCCAGTAGGTTGTCAAGTGTTTTCGCTCGACGATTCCATTCTTGGGTGGTTGGTTTGGCCCTTGTTCCTGTTACTCGAATCCTAGCCATGTATATCCATTTTAGTTTTACACCATAGTGAACCTTACACCTTTTTTACTCTCTGATCGAGGTTCTCGGCATTGAAAAATCTTCGTAAACTAAATCACACGTGTATATGTTGACATTTAAGAGATATACAGTCAAGAAAATCAAGAGGAATGGTGATATATATGTGGATTAGACTCCAAAAAATAAACACTCAAAAAATGGCTACAATTAAAGGAACGTGTTTAGTGACGACATCAGATTCCTAATTGATGGAGAAAGGTCTGGTGGCAAGAAAAGCTGCTTCCAGGAGGTTGTCAAGTGTTTTCGCTCGACGATTCCATTTTTGAGTGGTTGGTTTGGCCCTTGTTCCTGTAACTCGAATCCTAGCCCGGTATATCCCATTTTAGTTTTACACCATTATGAACCTTACGCCTTTTTTACTCTCTGATCGACGTTCTCAACATTGAAAAATCTTCGTAAACTAAATCACACGTGTATATGTTGACATTTAATAGATATACAGTCAAGAAAATCAATAGCAATGGTGATATATATGCGGATTAGACACCAAAAAATAAACAATCAAAAAATGGCTACAATTTAAGGAACGTGTTTAATGACGACATAAGTTTCCTAATGGATGGAGAAAGGTCTGGTGGCAAGAAAAGCTGCTTCCAGGAGGTTGTCAAGTGTTTTCGCTCGACGATTCCATTCTTGAGTGGTTTACTCTCTGATCGAGGTTCTCAACATTGAAAAAACTTCGTAAACTAAATCACACGTGTATATGTTGACATTTAATAGATATACAGTCAAGAAAATCAATAGCAATGGTGATATATATGCGGATTAGACACCAAAAAATAAACACTCAAAAAATGGCTACAATTTAAGGAACGTGTTTAATGACGACATAAGATTCCTAATGGATGGAGAAAGGTCTGGTGGCAAGAAAAGCTGCTTCCAGGAGGTTGTCAAGTGTTTTCGCTCGACGATTCCATTCTTGAGTGGTTGGTTTGGCCCTTGTTCCTGTAACTCGAATCCTAGCCCGGTATATCCCATTTTAGTTTTACAACATTGTGAACCTTACGCCTTTTTTACTCTCTGATCGAGTTTCTCGGCGTTGAAAAATCTTCGTAAACTAAATCACACGTGTATATGTTGACATTTAAGAGATATACAGTCAAGAAAATCAAGAGCAATGGTGATATATATGCGGATTAGACACCAAAAAATAAACACTCAAAAAATGGCTACAATTTAAGGTATGTGTTTAGTAACGGCTTCAGATTCCTAATTGATGGAGAAAGGTCTGGTTGCAAGAAAAGCTGCTTCCAAGAGGTTGTCAAGTGTTTTCCCTCGACGATTCCATTATTGGGTGGTTGGTTTGGCCCTTGTTCCTGTAACTCGAATCCTAGCCCGGTATATCCATTTATTTTTTACTCTCTAATCGAGGTTCTCGGCATTTAAAAGATATATGTTGACATTTAAAAATCTTCGTAAACTAAATCACACGTGTATATGTTGACATTTAAAAGATATATAGTCAAGCGACATGAAGGCGAAGTATCCGCAGTTGTTTGTTACGGCTTCAGCCTAATTTCGGGACGAAATTATTCCTAGTGGGGAAGGCTGTAACACCTCGAGTTTCGAAAGTCAAAGTACAAGTCAAAGTCAAAGGAAGAAAAGATTGCTAATTGCGATCTGTCACTCCTTGTCCAATTGTCGAACGCGCACTTGACTTGTAATCAACTACCAGTAATTGTTTGTCTTAGTTGTATTATGTGGAATATTTGAGAATAATCGTACTTAATTGCATTATAATCGATCTATGTTAATCGACAATAATCGCATTTCGACTGTGAAAGATAGGAAGTAACAATGTGATAAAGTTAACTAACGATAGTCTACTTGACGCTAATCGACATCGAAATCGAGATACGAATCGCAGTGAATTACAGGTTCTGGATATTGTTTTATGTGTGTGTGCCTCCTATGTGTTACTTGTGCATGTTTATTTATGTTATGTTGAGGTGATCAATCGAAACGCAAACGCAACTCAATCGCAATCGAATTTCTGATGCTAAACGCAAGAGAAATAGGATGATTGTATGTTAGATATAGTAGTTGGGATTAAAAGTAATTTGAGTTAAGAAACTCTATTGCCTAACGAATCTGAGATATGATTAGAGGCCCTAGGATTCAATTTTATTGCATCGCTCACTCGAACCGCATCGCAACGTTCAACACGTGAATCAAAACGACGAAACTCAGCGCGCCGAACACTCGAAACGAGTGGCCAACTCACCAGGTGGCTGCCCGATCGAGTGGCCAGTCAAACGGATTGCCACATTGATGAGGCGCAGCTCGACCGGATTGCCACTCGGCCGAGCGGCTGTCCGAGCGGGTTGCCACTTTCCATTTCTGGAAACCCTATAAATACCACTGTCAACATCAAATACTTCACCATTTCTGCCTACTTGTCCGAACCAGCGCTCCAACCTACTTTTTCTCCGATTTCTCTCAAATCTTGTAAGTTTTTCCTCAAATTCTTGTACTTCTATGATCTACACTTGATTCTACACCTTTCCCACCGAATAATCTTCACTTTTAACCGTGAAATCTCTGGATTTTGGGTGTTCTAGGGTGATGTCACCATGAATTTCTTATGAACTTCAAGGATGATGTCATTCCATGGAGAATAGCTCGGATCCGAACGATTTCCACAAGTTTTCCACGATATTTTACACAAATCTAAACATTTCTCAACGAGACAATTGATTCTGAGTTAGACATTGACCACCGTCTCGGATCGAAACCGGCCGGACTAGGGTGATTCCTACCCGACCGGGTTACTTGAGGCTTGACGAGGGTTCCGTTGTCTGATACAGGGTCACACCGTCTTAGCCAAGCTATTAAACTCACCAATAACCATCAGGTTCAAGACGAACAGGACGACGGGGCGGATTGCCGTCCGATCGCATTGCCATCCGATCGGATTGCCATCCTATCAGCCTGCTGTCCGAACAGATTGCACCTGAGGTCCCATACTTAAACTTTTCAAAGCTTTCGAAAAGATATGAATGCCAACGGGTTGCCACCCGAGCAGATTACCATCCGACCGAGCGAGCGTCTGATCAAGTGACATTTGGGACTTCACAAAATCAAGGAGATGTCTTACCAAATGGATTACCGCCCGACCGAACTGCCGTTCGATTGAGCGACCTGAATGGTAGAGATACTTCTATGTTTTCAAATGCTACAACAAAAACTTCAAAAGTCAAACCATCATACACAAAGACATCCTCACCAAATGAGTGACAATCCGCAAGAGTGGCTATCCGATCGGATTGCCACCCGAACGAATTGCCACCCCAGTGAGTGACCATCCGACCGGATTGCCATCCGATCGGATTACCACTTGTTGTTTAACCACTTTTCCTACTTTGCATCGTTTTACGCGCCACTTATCGTTATGCTACCATTAACTATTCAGGCTAATCTCGCTCTCTAGCGCTCCCTTCAATCCATCATCGCTGTGAGTATACTCGAATCCTTTTTGCTTTACGCACTTTTGGGTGTTACATACGTTATTTATACTAAATCACAACGAACACACTACTCAATACATTTAACGCTAACCGCTTATGCATGTATACGTGACTCGATGAATGCCTGTTTGTTATGTTTACACTTAGATTGTTGTCTACCTGCCTTAGCAACGATAGTACTATAGTTTGGACTCAGCACCTGTTTACTCAGGGGTTGTTAAGGACAATCAATTACATGAGTCACAGTGGTGATCATGCATTCGAACTGCTCTGCAGTCAACTCGTAGTCATTGGTATTGATAGGATCTTGGTCGATAACTTACATGTTTCACATTATACGTATTGCGTGCTGGTTATGCGTAACTTTTTCGAACTCTATATATGCTATCAAACTTGTATGCTCACCTTTACACTATGTGTATTGACTTTTACTTTAACGTATGTGATAGGTGCCTAAGATGCTTAATTGCTCGGTTTGCTGTGTGATGAAATCGAGGCTAGGAAAGAGTCCTAGAAACCAACAAACAATTTGTCTATTTGAAAAATCTGAGTTGTCGGAACATGTTTATGTTTGAAGAATTTCTATGTCTGTAATAACTTAATTACTTTATGGGTCACGGTACGTGATATTTAAACTATTTGGTAATTTTAGCTGTTATGGAATTTCTTTAAACAATCTGTTTCGCTCAGTGCCGCGCCCCGATGTTTCCGCCATCAGTTGGGGTGTGACAGATTGGTATCAGAGCCATAACTATAGGGAATTAGGCAAGACTCGACCTAGTCCGGGTCGATGTCTTAGGAACGACCTAGACTATCGTTAGGAACCCACAGACCGACTTGTGCCTACCCTTAGGGGTTTTGCGCGAGTTTACCTGTTATTTCTCGCTTACGCTACACTATCACTGCACTTGAGCAAGAGATTTGGTTAAGATTAGGTGCGAAAACCGCAAACTCTTGACTAAATTACTTGTTCGACCCGCATATTATTTATAAACACAAGAATTTGCGGTGAATCAGGAGTGATATCCATACTTCGATGCAAAATTCTTCATTTACTTTATCAAAACAGGAACAAAGTTGTTAAGTGAGGGGTGAAACCCGAACCTTGACGACTTATTCCGCCTTATTATGGTTTTACAAAACTCTCACCAAAGTCTCGACGGACTCCAACGACTTGAAGTCGCACCAAGACTAGAAGGATGCGTGTCATTCGCCCGCATTCGAGGCAAAAGCACAGTCCCAAAGGTCCAAGTGTGTACTAAGAGTCCTTGTGAATAGTCGAATCACTCTGGCTAGTCGACGTCTAATAGCCGCAGACAATCTATTTCTCGATTTTTATGTGTTTCAATTTGATGCGTGTGAAGTGTTATATATATTAGGTGTATATTTTAAGCCCCTTTAACACTTTTTTAGTCAAGTTTTAAATTTATAAAACACGATATTTACTAACACTAAACACACATATGGGCAAGTGCACCCATCGTGAGCGTAGTATAGTGTTGGTAAGATACCGAGGTCGTCCAAGGACACAAGAGCTTTTAGTACCGGTTTATCCTCAACGTCTAATCAAATCAAAAAGTTTAGAAAAATGTTTTAAGCTAAGAAAAATAAAAACTAACTAAAATGCTGAAAAGAAAAAAAATAAAAAGAAAAACAGATAGACAAGATAAATCACTTGGTTCCGACTCGTGTATAGTGTAACCTTTGATTATTTCCGCACTTTTGCACTTATTTAAGAGATTATCTTAGTTATTGTAGTAGGCCCCTCTTTTGAAGGTGACGTTACCCTCAACCCAGTAGTTTGAGTCAGCAAGGATACAATCCTAAAGGGTCGGATTATTGAAAAATAATTAATTAAGTTATTAATGCAAATTATGGTAGGCCCCTCTTTTGGAGGTGACGTTACCCTCGACTAAGTAGTCTGAGTCAGCAGGGATACAATCCTAAATAGCCGGGTTATAGTATTAATAGTAGTTAACTTATGAGGGGATCAAAGAGTTTGGACCCCCGCCATCCAATACCGTTAAGTATTGAAGGAGGTCCTACTAAATTTGACCCAGGTCCATTGCAGGACCTTTAAACGCTGAACAATGGCAAGACTCTTACCAAACCGTTCCCTTAACCCCTGACCAGGTAGCCAACATACCTCCATATAGACCGTGGAGATATGAATGGTGAAAATATTTTATTTTATATAGACAGTAAAATAATGCCAAGACTCCACGGACAAACGATAAGGAAGAATCACCTTCAACATAAGAAACTAGTTATTAAAGTCATTAATACAAAACCAAGTAAAAAGTGCGAAAAGATTAGAAATAAAAAGTATTACACTAGACACTTGTCTTCACCAAGTGATGTAAGAGACTTAAGCAAACATGGCCTTGATTGTCAAGAACTCTTACGATCAATCTTGGATCCCGAGACGACTCGCACACTCTATGATGGACAATGGACAATGGATGATGGTGGTGGATGATGGTGTTATGGTGGTGGTGGGTGGTGGGTGAAGTGTGAGAGAGGTGGTGTGCCAAGGGATGGTTTGAGCTTGAGCCAAGCACTCCTATTTATAGGCTGAACAGAAGCTCGGGCACGGCCCCGTGTCCAGTGGGCACGGCCCCGTGTCCACATCCTTCTCTTTCTTCATTTAATGCAGCTTGTCTTATTAGTTGACCACGCCCCCGTGTCCGCTGAGCACGACCCCGTGTGCAGAAGAATCTTTGTACTATGAAGATTTGCCTGGATTGTACGAATCTTATAGTTGACCACGGCCCGTGTCCGCTGAGCACGGCCCCGTGGTGGGCAATAGAAGCTTCTACCACTTTGTCTTTTCTGCTGACACTTGGGCACGCCCCCGTGCTGGCTGAGCACGGGGCGTGTTCAGTCTTCTGACCTCTTGTTTTGCTTGGGAAGATGCTGTCGTGGGGTCGGGCATGTCACGTCTTGTTCCTTTTCTTGTATTTATGTTAGATTTTGATGTCTTTTTGCTTCTTTTGTTAATTTGAGCTCATTTAATCCTGAAAATACAAAAGGAAGACAAAAGCACACTTCTTCCAACATTAGTACTAAAAAGGGGTTAGTTTTATGCCACAATTGATGTAATTTATATGTTGCATTTTGCACACATCAAATACCCCCACACTTGAATCTTTGCTTGTCCTCAAGCAAAACTCTTTAATATGTGGCTATTACACTCTCAAATGGAATGGGTAGAGAAGAAGGTTTTTGGGCTTATCATAGAGTGTCGGGATTTCCAAGATTCTTTATTTAGTTTTATTTTTATTTCTTTACAATCCTATTCGTCATGATTTATTTAAAACTTTTCATAAGATAAATTACTTATTAGGGCATAACATGCCTCTTTAAAATCTTATTTATATACAAGTTCACATACCTCACGGGGATCACTCAACACTCGGCCGAAAATGTATTTTTGTGGATCACTCGAGAGCGGCATGGAACTTACTCCTACCATAAGCTTGCCAAGCAATCAATCCTCCTCCTTTTTAACTTATATACCTTTGTAAATATCAAGAGGACTTTGTGGGTGATGGGTTAAAGGTAGGTGGTTGGGTTAGTGGTTAGTATAAAAAGGGCGAAAAGCGTAACAAGCGTCGGTTTTCGTAAGACTTTTTTATTTTTGTAACTTTTATTTTGATGAAGCTATTATTCAAACAAAGTTATTTTTGATGAACTTGTTTGTTTATTTTCTTTTGCTTCATTATCAACACTTTTTTTTTGAAAAGTCATACGAAAGACCGAGCTAGTCACTAAAACAAAGGGTTAAAAATGAAAAAGGTTTTGGTGGGTGAAAGGGTGTTTGGTTTTGGTTATGAAATGAAAAGATTTAGGCTCAAAGGGGCTAACTAGGGGGATTTTGGGTAGGTGGTAAAAAAAAAAAAGGAAAATAATGGTGTAGAAATAAAAAGGGGTTAGTCCTAATGCCTCCATCATTTACTTACTCGGGTTTAAGTTGGTAAGGACCGGGAATGTATCGTCATGGCAAGTTCTAGAGTCATAAGAACCAAGCGGCTATTCACACAAGAAACGAAAAATGAGCATTTAGTCTAATGATATGTAATTGTATGCTCAATAAAGGCTCAAAACTCACTTTTGTGGGAATGGGTTTTTATGTGATCAAGTATATATAATCAAATTTTAACTAAGCTTGTCATGCCTTTTCAGAATTTTCTTATGTTGGTTCTTTTTATCACGACGCTATCGGTTATAAATTCGTAAAAATATAACCTTTTTAGAACTTGAAGTTCCCGAGTTAAACCTAGACAAGTAAAAAAAATGAGTGATTAGCGGTTCCAATAGAGTTTTGTGTAAGACTTGTATTTAGGACTTGCAAGATTCAAGGTTTTAGCATCCCCCCCACACTTAAATTACACATTGTCCTCAATGTGTCCCAAAAATAAATTTTTAGGTTGATTGAATGTGTAAAAGGTGCGATTTAAGTAATAATTTATGTTACTGGGTACTGGACACGGCCCCGTGTTGTCCGGGCACGGCCCCGTGTTCAAGTGCCAGTAACAAAATTAAATCAAGAGAAACAGAAGCCTGGACACGGGGGCGTGTTGGGTGAACACGGCCCGTGTCCAGTTACCTGAACTGGGTCTTTTTCTGCAGACTGTGCAGCACGGGGCCGTGTTGGGCGGACACGGCCCGTGCCGAGCTTACTGTAAACGAAGAATTTTGTCGGATGGTCCTGTTTTCCTGCATGGGGTGCTGGTTCAAGTTTCCCTTGTATCCTTTGCCATCATCAAGTGTGTTTTATTCATTTCAACACCACCCAAACACCAAATTAACTAAAACCATCATTCATTAGTCATAGAGAGGATTACATATTAGTCCTAAAAAAAATTGAAAAATAAAGCAGAAAATAAAAGTTAAAAGTCCTAATATTAAATAGGTCATGTGATCCGTAAAATCTTCCTAAGGAGCCCTACTTCTACAATAAGAACCAAAATTCCGGAAATAGATTTCCGGTCTAAAAGCCTTGTAGAACTCCAAGCCGAACGGTGTCCCCTAGATGTTGCTAGAGCCATTCTTCTATCTCCCTCGGGAGAAGGGAGGTGGCTTCATGTTCCTCAACATCTTGTGGAGGAGGAGCGACACCAATCGGAACCCCTTGTAGTATATCTCGAGGGGGCTCCTGATGTAAGGCGTACCATTCAGCTGGAATGATGACTTCCGGTACCACATTCCATGCCCTTTGGGTGATAATTGGCACCAAAGGAGGAGAGGCGAGAAGGTTCAACCTTTGGTGCAAAAGGTTGACTTCCCGGAGACATCCTTCTAGTCCCACCGTCAAATGATTAATACGGTCAACCAATGCCTCTTCCACACTTGTCACTTCATCAAGGGCTTCTCTTAAGGCGTAAACATAGTTTACAAGAGAATCTTCAACCGTTGATGATCTTCTCCCCTGCCGGTTGTTCCTGGAATGTGATGAAGAGTTTCCGCTAGTTCTGCTTGCCATTCTGAGAAAACATACCGAAAAGAGTTCAATTTTATGGGAACAGGACTTCGGACACGGCCCCGTGTTCAGCGAACACGGCCCCGTGTTCAGATGTCTGCAGGATTTAGGAACAAGGAATCTTGGAGTTTCAAATTGTTTTCATGATTTTTAAAGCATTTTTGAACATAAACAACTTAAAACATTATTTTTAACAAGATTCCATGAACAAAAATCTAACAAACATCTCAATAAGGCTTGAAATTATGGAAGGTTCAAGCTTTAATGGAAGTATGAGAAAAATTGAAGAAGATGATAGTAGATAAAAGAGGAAAGGACAAGAAGATAGTTGAGAAACTTCTTTTAGAAAATACCTAGGATGGTATGTGAGAATATTCCCCAAATCTCTGTCCCTGGAATGGTTCAAATGTGCAGGATTCTTGGCTGCATTTATAGAAAACGACAGTACGTTGCGCACGGCCCCGTGTCGGCTGGACACGGCCCCGTGTGCAGATGGAATCCTGACACATTTTTGTCCGTATTCTGAAAAAATCAGAAGGGAATCTTTGGGTGGACACGGGGCGTGCTGACCTGGACACGGCCCCGTGTCTAGAAGCTGTCTTAAGGAATTCGTCTATTTTCAAGGAACTTTTCCGGATCGGGCGGTTCCTTACTGGATGGAACAACCCCAAAGTGCCTAAGATACCTTAATTGTTCTAGATTAAGACGAGAACGCAAGAGGTTGTCGGTGAGGGTGATTCCTATGCTATATGTAGGTGGACAAGTCCAACCCTTTTCCGGGCTCTCGTTAAAGAAGGTGTATGTCGAATCACTCAGGTCTATGTATGCATCAAACGAAGTTGATGGGGAGTCCTTCACGGCACAATCGACACAGGGACGACTATCGCTCAAGTCCTCGCTAGAGTTAGAAGTATCGTCGGAAACAACGAAGTTGTTTGAATGCGGTTCCAACCCTTCTTCTTGGCTATTGTCTTGGAAAAGATCATTGAAATCTTTCCTAAGTTCTTTTAACCAATCAATAATTAGATCTTCTAGTTGAAATAATTCATCGAGAAGCATTTCTCCTAGAAAATCCGGTTGGGAGCATTCGAGGGAGAGATAGGGATTATTTTTACTTTCGCCCCTCTTAATGATACTAGGAAATGATGGGTCAATATAGTGGGGTTTATAATTTAGAAAATAACATTCAAACTCCTTATGGTTACCACCACATAATTGACACCACATAGTACCATAAGAGTGCCGAAAGTAAAAAGTATCAGTATCACTCATGTTTGTGTCAGAAATTAGCAACCGTCGGGATCTTACGGTTCTGTTTTCAGTAACTGAAACTTGTGCACGGGGGCGTGTTGAGTGGGCACGGCCCCGTGTTCAGCTACTGTCTGACTTAAAACAGGATTGGCAGTTCCAATGATTGGGCACTGGGCGTGTTCAGCGGGCACGGCCCGTGCTGAGTTCTGCAGAAGCTGAAAAATTAAAAAAATCCTAAAAAAAATGAAAAATAAGAAAAAAAAAAGATTAGGCCGTTGATTCCTAACTTTCTTAAAATCCTTGTGTCCCCGGCAACGGCGCCAAAAACTTGATGCGTGTGAAGTGTTATATATATTAGGTGTATATTTTAAGCCCCTTTAACACTTTTTTAGTCAAGTTTTAAATTTATAAAACACGATATTCACTAACACTAAACACACATATGGGCAAGTGCACCCATCGTGAGCGTAGTATAGTGTTGGTAAGATACCGAGGTCGTCCAAGGACACAAGAGCTTTTAGTACCGGTTTATCCTCAACGTCTAATCAAATCAAAAAGTTTAGAAAAATGTTTTAAGCTAAGAAAAATAAAAACTAACTAAAATGCTGAAAAGAAAAAAAAAGAAAAAGAAAAACAGATAGACAAGATGAATCACTTGGTTCCGACTCGTGTATAGTGTAGCCTTTGATTATTTCCGCACTTTTGCACTTATTTAAGAGATTATCTTAGTTATTGTAGTAGGCCCCTCTTTTGAAGGTGACGTTACCCTCAACCCAGTAGTTTGAGTCAGCAAGGATACAATCCTAAAGGGTCGGATTATTGAAAAATAATTAATTAAGTTATTAATGCAAATTATGGTAGGCCTCTCTTTTGGAGGTGACGTTACCCTCGACTAAGTAGTCCGAGTCAGCAGGGATACAGTCCTAAATAGCCGGGTTATAGTATTAATAGTAGTTAACTTATGAGGGGATCAAAGAGTTTGGACCCCCGCCATCCAATACCGTTAAGTATTGAAGGAGGTCCTACTAAATTTGACCCAGGTCCATTGCAGGACCTCTAAACGCTGAACAATGGCAAGACTCTTACCAAACCGTTCCCTTAACCCCCGACCAGGTAGCCAACATACCTCCATATAGACCGTGGAGATATGAATGGTGAAAATCTTTTATTTTATATAGACAGTAAAATAATGCCAAGACACCACGGACAAACGATAAGGAAGAATCACCTTCAACATAAGAAACTAGTTATTAAAGTCATTAATACAAAACCAAGTAAAAAGTGCGAAAAGATTAGAAATAAAAAGTATTACACTAGACACTTGTCTTCACCAAGTGATGTAAGAGACTTAGGCAAACATGGCCTTGATTGTCAAGAACTCTTACGATCAATCTTGGATCCCGAGACGACTCACACACTCTATGATGGACAATGGATGATCGTGGTGGATGATGGTGTTATGGTGGTGGTGGGTGGTGGGTGAAGTGTGAGAGAGGTGGTGTGCCAAGGGATGGTTTGAGCTTGAGCCAAGCACTCCTATTTATAGGCTGAACAGAAGCTCGGGCACGGCCCCATGTCCACATCCTTCTCTTTCTTCATTTAATGCAGCTTGTCTTATTAGTTGACCACGCCCCCGTGTCCGCTGAGCACGACCCCGTGTGCAGAAGAATCTTTGTACTATGAAGATTTTCCTAGATTGTGCGAATCTTATAGTTGACCATGGCCCGTGTCCGCTGAGCACGGCCCCGTGGTGGGCAATAGAAGCTTCTACCACTTTGTCTTTTCTGCTGACACTTGGGCACGCCCCCGTGCTGGCTGAGCACGGGGAGTGTTCAGTCTTCTGACCTCTTGTTTTGCTTGGCAAGATGCTGTCGTGGGGTCGGGCATGTCACGCCTTGTTCCTTTTCTTGTATTTATGTTAGATTTTGATGTCTTTTTGCTTCTTTTGTTAATTTGAGCTCATTTAATCCTGAAAGTACAAAAGGAAGACAAAAGCACACTTTTTCCAACATTAGTACTAAAAAAGGGTTAGTTTTATGCCACAATTGATGTAATTTATATGTTGCATTTTGCACACATCACAATTCTAAAATCGCTATCGCCGACTCTGATACTTGTCGATTTTATGTGAAGTTTATGTGTTTATGCTTATTTGTTAGCGTTTTGAGGTACTACTGGTTTCGATTTAATGCTTTTTCTTCCGCTAATCTCACGACACTCACTACACCACGTTAACAAATCGCCACTAATCGAGGAACGACCTTACGCTATGTCGAACGCTATGTTAGATCGATAATCGCAAATCGCTATACTCGAACGCTCGTAGACTTTGATTGATAGGTTTCTGTATTCTGACTGCTTGTGTGCTCTACGTGCTTATGTGCTCTACGTGCTTACGTGCTTCGGTGATTATGTGATTTTGTGCTTATGTAACTGTATTCCTGAGCTTAGTAGTATTGGGAGTGTGAGGTGAGATTCGGTTTTATTACGTTGTGTTGATTCCTGTGGCGGTGTCTGTTGCAGACAATGTCGTCATCTGGATCTCGCGCTTCTTTAGCTGCTCGCTGAAAGCAAGCAGATAAACGTCTCGCTGCTATGGTTGCCAAGCAAATGGCAAAAGTTGTACCGCAAGTCGTCAGCGAACTGTATGAAAACATGAGTAAATCGTCTGAGGAGTCAAGGACGGATTCGCCAAAGTCTGGGTTTAGCTTCAAACAGTTTAAGGCATGCGGACCGAAAGAATTCACTGGAGAAGAAGGCCCAAAAGCTTTATTTCGATGGTTCGATTCTATCGAAGTCACCCTGCGTCAGAGTGGATGTCCTGATAATCTTTGTACTCTGAATGCTACCGGCGTTTTCCAGTCCCGCGCTCTAGACTGGTGGACCGCCGAGAGAAACAAGCGCGGAAATGATGCAGCCTATGGTCTGTCATGGGATGAGTTGAAGAACGTCATGCTCGAAGAGTTCTGCCCTCCCCATGAGCGCCAGAAGTTGGAGGACGAATTCTGGCATATTAAGCAGAAGGATGGTGACAACGCTGCCTTGACTGCTCGTTTCAAGCAGCTCAGTATTATCTGTCCTGATCAAGTCAAGACTCCTGAGATGACGATCAAGAAGTACATTCGAGCTCTGCCAGACTGTGTCGCAGATTTTGTGCATGCTTCAAAGCCAGCAACAATCGAAGAAACTTACTTGTTTGCCGCAGAAATCAACGACAAGCGTGTCAAAGCTGGCTTTTGGGATAAAGTTTCGAAGAACCTGCATCAAGCTACCACCACCGCACCTGCTGAAACCACCGCCGCTTCTCAGTCATCGAAGTCCTCACGTCGCAAGAGGAGGAACAACAACAACAGCTCCAGCAACAAGAACTGTGTTGTCACTACCACTGCTGCCCTGCTTCAAGCCATACCGGCTCAGCAGCAGTCTCGGCACCGACCAGCTCCAGCACCAGCTGCTCAAGCACCGCCTGCAAAGCATGCTTACACTGGTCCCCACCCTACTTGCCCGACATGCACCTATCATCACCCAGTGGGTATCGCCTGTAGATTCTGTGTGCATTGCAACATGTACGGCCACTTCACTGCCAACTGCCGTGCAGGTCCTCGACAAGCTCCAACTCAAGCTACTGCTCATCAAGCTCTGCTCCCCGCCCCGCAAGGCCACCAAGCGGCTCAGGCACCCACGATCAACGCCCGAGTCTGCTTCGCATGTGGTGATCCCAACCACTTTGCGAACATGTGCCCTAACAGGGTTGTGAAACAAGAGCCCCAGCAACAGCAACAAGCCGCCCACGCCAGAACTTTCAACATCAATGTGTGCCAAGCTCAAGCCGACAACAATGTGGTCAATGGTACGTTCCTTGTGAATGGTATTTATGCTTCGTGTTTGTTTGATACTGGAGCCGATAACTGTTTTATATCGTTTGAGTTTGAAAAGCTCCTTAATCGTAAGCGCTCCTATCTCCCCTCGACCTTAGACGTTGAAGTTGCCACTGGAAGAACTGTCGCTGTCAATTTTGTTCTTCGTGATTGTACCCTCGAGCTCAACAATCACGTCTTTCTAATCGACCTTATTCCGATGCGACTCGAAAGTTTTGATGTCATAGTAGGAATGGACTTTCTTCGTGAAAACCATGCTGAAGTTGTGTGCTTCGATAAGATGATCCGATTCTCGCTCGCGAATGGTGACCAATTGTGTGTTTATGGTGAAACTCCTTCGAAGGGTCTTAAACTCATGTCATGTGTCCAAGCTAGCAAGTACCTCCGCAAGGAATACAGAGCTTTCTTGGCTAACATTATAGTAGCGGAGAAGGAAAAGGAAGGGAAGACGGAAGTGAAAGACGTCCCTGTTGTCTGCGAATTTCCTCGAGTATTCCCTGATGATCTTCCTGGCCTTCCGCCAAGTCGTGATATTGACTTTCAAATTGACCTCATTCCTGGAGCCAACCCTGTTGCTAAAGCTCCTTACCGACTCGCTCCGTCCGAAATGCGCGAACTCTCGAGTCAGCTCCAGGAATTACTTGATAAAGGCTTCATTCGCCCGAGCACCTCTCCGTGGGGCGCGCCAGTCCTTTTCGTCAAAAAGAAGGATGGGTCATTCAGGATGTGCATCGACTATCGGGAGTTGAATAAGTTAACTATCAAGAATCGCTACCCCTTACCTCGAATCGATGATTTGTATGATCAACTACAAGGTGCTACATGTTTCTCGAAGATTGATCTACGTTCTGGATATCACCAGCTACGCATCCAAGAGGAGGATATACCCAAAACCGCTTTCCGCACTCGATATGGCCACTATGAGTTCGTGGTTATGCCTTTTGGTTTAACCAACGCACCCGCGGTTTTCATGGATCTGATGAATCGTGTGTGTAAACCTTTCCTTGACCATTTCGTCTTCGTGTTCATCGATGATATCTTGATCTATTCCAAGTCGAAAACCGAACACGTGCAACACCTACGTTTGGTTCCTGAACTACTCCAAGGGAATCGACTCTATGCTAAGTTCTCCAAGTGCGAATTTTGGCTAGAAGAGGTTTAATTCCTCGGTCATATTATCAATAGTCAAGGTATTCACGTCGATCCAGCGAAGATTGAAGCTGTCAGGAGTTGGGTTACACCGAAGAACCCGTCTGAAGTCCGTTCTTTTCTCGGATTATCGGGCTATTATCGATGATTTATCGAAGGATTCTCCAAAATCGTTGTGCCGCTTACTTCTCTCACCCATAAAGACAGATATTTTGTTTGGGGTACTGAACAAGAGTCTGTCTTCCAAACCCTCAAGCATATGCTTTGTAATGCACCCGTCCTGGCTTTACCCAACGGAAGCGATGACTTTATCGTCTATTGCGATGCGTCGAACCTTGGTCTTGGTTCTGTTCTCATGCAATGGGACAAGGTTATCGCTTACGCATCTCATCAGCTCAAGATCCACGAGAAAAACTATACAACCCATGACCTCGAGCTAGGCGCCGTTGTTTTTGCGTTAAAGATTTGGCGACACTACCTTTACGGCACCAAGTGTACGATCTTCACCGATCATAGGAGCCTACAACATATCTTTGACCAGAAGGAACTTAACATGCGTCAACGCCGATGGGTAGAACTTCTCAACGATTATGACTGCGAGATTCATCACCACCCAGGCCAAGCTAATGTCGTTGCCGACGCCTTGAGCCGACGAAGCTATTTACATAGCATGCCCAATGTTCACGCCCAGCACCATCTCGAGACTCTCATTCGCGACGCCCAACATGCTTGCTTTAATGAACGCACCCTGGATAAGGAAAGAATCTATCACGATGGAGCCCATCTTATGAATAAGTCGAATGGGATATTCCATTATCTGGACAGAATCTGGATCCCTAAGCGGACCAATCTACGACAGATCCTAATGGACAAAGCCCACAAATCTCGATATTCTATTCATCCCGGTGCCGATAAAATGTACCAAGACCTCCGTTACAAGTACTGGTGGCCGGGCATGAAAAGGGATATTGCTCTCTATGTTGGAAAGTGCCTGACTTGCTCTAAAGTCAAGGCTGAGCACCAAAGACCCTCTGGCTTGCTAGAACAACCCGTAATCTCTATGTGGAAGTGGGAGAGTATTGCCATGGACTTTGTAACGAAACTCCCGCGCACGTCATCAGGTCACGACAGCATTTGGGTAGTTGTTGACCGTTTGACCAAATCTGCTCACTTCTTGCCCATACGAGAAGACTACAAGGTAGAAAAAATAGCCCGAATCTATACCGATGAGATCATTTGTCGACATGGTACGCCTCGCGACATCATCTCTGACCGTGATGCTCGGTTTACCTCGCATCTATGGGAAACATTTCAAACTGCTCTCGGTACCACGCTCAATCTAAGTACCGCCTTTCATCCCCAGACCGACGGTCAGACTGAGAGAACGATTCGTACTCTTGAAGACATACTCCGTTCGTGTGTCATAGATTTCGGTGGTAATTGGGACGCTTACCTGCCGCTAGTCGAATTCTCATATAATAACAGTTATCATTCCAGCATTCAGATGGCACCATTTGAGGCTTTATACGGAAGAAGATGTCGATCGCCTATTGTATGGCACGAGATCGGACACTCGCAATTAACCGGTCCTGAGCTATTGCAAGAAACGACTGACAATATCCTCCAAATTCGAGACAACCTGTTGAAAGCTCGGAGTCGTCAGAAAAGTTACGCCGATAGACGACGCAAGCCCCTTGAATTTGACGTGGGCGACCATGTACTCCTAAAGGTGTCACCTTGGAAGGGTGTGGTCAGATTCGGCAAGAAAGGAAAGCTCGCGCCTCAATACGTTGGACCCTTTAAGATTCTGGAAAGAATCGGAAAAGTGGCCTACAGACTCGAACTACCGGAGGAACTTAGCAACGTACACCCGACTTTCCATGTTTCAAACCTCCGAAAGTGCCTGGCTGAGGATGATTTGTTTGTACCACTCGATGACCTCCAAGTAAATGAAACACTACACTTTGTGGAGAAGCCTGTCAAAATCATGGATCGCCAAACCAAGCAGCTCAGACGCTCGCGCATTCCCATTGTGAAGGTTCGCTGGGAAGGCAAACGAGGCACAGAGTTCACTTGGAAACTCAAAAGCGACATGAAGGCGAAGTATCCGCAGTTGTTTGTTACGGCTTCAGCCTAATTTTAGGACGAAATTATCCCTAATGGGGGAGGCTGTAACACCCCGTGTTTCGGAAGTCAAAGTACAAGTCAAAGTCAAAGGAAGAAAAGATTGCTAATTGCGATCTGTCACTCCTTTTCCAATTGTCGAACGCGCACTTGACTTGTAATCAACTTCCAGTAATTGTTTGTCTTAGTTGTATTATGTGGAATATTTGAGAATAATCGTACTTAATTGCAGTATAATCAATCTATGTTAATCGACAATAATCGCATTTCGACTGTGAAAGATAGGAAGTAACAATGTGATAAAGTTAACTAACGATAGTCTACTTGACGCTAATCGACATCGAAATCGAGATATGAATCACAGTGAATTACAGGTTCTGGATATTGTTTTACGTGTGTGTGCCTCCTATGTGTTACTTGTGCATGTTTATTTATGTTATGTTGAGGTGATCAATCGAAACGCAAACGCAACTCATTCGCAATCGAATCGCTGATGCTAAACGCAAGAGAAATAGGATGATTGTATGTTAGATATAGTAGTTGGGATTAAAAGTAATTTGAGTTAAGAAACTCTATTGCCTAACGAATCTGAGATATGATTAGAGGCCCTAGGATTCAATTTTATCGCATTGCTCACTCGAACCGCATCGCAACGTTTAACACGTGAATCGAAACGACAAAACTCAATGCGCCGAACACTCGAAACGAGTGGCCAACTCACCAGGTGGCTGTCCGAAACGAGTGGCCAACTCACCTTGGTGAGGCGCCGCTCGACCGGATTGCCACTCGGCCGAGCGGCTGTCCGAGCGGGTTGCCACTTTCCATTTCTGGAAACCCTATAAATACCCCTGTCAACATCACATACTTCACCATTTCTGCCTACTCGTCCGAACCAGCGCTCCAACCTACTTTTTCTCACATTTCTCTCAAATCTTGTAAGTTTTTCCTCAAATTCTTGTACTTCTATGATCTACACTTGATTCTACACCTTTCCCACTGAACAATCTTCAATTTTAACCGTGAAATCCATGGATTTTGGGTGTTCTAGGGTGATGTCACCATGAAGTTCTTATGAACTTCAAGGATGATGTCATTCCATGGAGAATAGCTCGGATCCGAACGATTTCCACAAGTTTTCCATGATATTTTACACAAATCTAAACATTTCTCAACGAGACAAGTGATTCTGAGTTAGACATTGACCACCGTCTCAGATCGGAACCGGCCGGACTAGGGTGATTCCTACCCGACCGGGTTACCTGAGGCTTGACGAGGGTTCCGTTTTCTGATACAGGGTCACACCGTCTTAGCCAAGCTATCAAACTCACCAAAAACCATCAGGTTCAAGACGAACAGGACGACGGGGCGGATTGCCATCCGATCGGATTGCCATCCTATCAGCCTGCTGTCCGAACGGATTGCACCTGAGGTCCCACACTTAAACTTTTCAAAGCTTTCTAAAAGATCTGAATGCCAACGGGTTGTCGCCCGAGCGTTTTACCATCCGACCGAGCGACCGTCCGATCAAGTGACATTTGGGACTTCACAAAATCCAAGGAGATGTCTTACCAAACGGATTACCGCCCGACCGAACTGCCGTTCGATCGAGCGACCTGAATGGTAGAGATACTTCTATGTTTTCAAATGCTACAACAAAAACTTCAAAAGTCAAACCATCATACACAAACACATCCTCACCAAACGAGTGACAATCCGCACGAGTGGCTATCCGATCGGATTGCCACCCGAACGAATTGCCACCCCAGTGAGTGACCATCCGATCGGATTGCCACTTGTTGTTTAGCCACTTTTACTACTTTGCATCATTTTACGCGCCGCTTATCGTTATGCTACCGTTAACTATTCAGGCTAATCTCGCTCTCTAGCGCTCCCTTCAATCCATCATCGCTGTGAGTATACTCGAACCCTTTTTGCTTTAAGCACTTTTGGGTGTTACATACGTTATTTATACTAAATCACAACGAACACACTACTCAATACATTTAACGCTAACCTCTTATGTATGTATACGTGACTCGATGAATGCTTGTTTGTTATGTTTACACTTAGATTGCTGTCTACCTGCCTTAGCAACGATAGTACTATAGTTTGGACTCAGCACCTGTTTACTCAGGGGTTGTTAAGGACAATCAATTACATGAGTCACAGTGGTGATCATGCATTCAAACTGCTCTGCAGTCAACTCGCAGTCATTGGTATTGATAGGATCTTGGTCGATAACTTACATGCTTCACATTATACGTATTGCGTGCTGGTTATGCGTAACTTTTTCGAACTCTATATATGCTATCAAACTTGTATGCTCACCTTTACACTATGTGTATTGACTTTTACTTTAACGTATGTGACAGGTGCCTAAGATGCTTAATTGCTTGGTTTGCTGTGTGATGAAATCGAGGCTAGGAAAGAGTCCTAGAAACCAACAAACAATTTGTCTATTTGAAAAATCTGAGTTGTCGGAACATGTTTATGTTTGAATAATTTCTATGTCTGTAATAACTTAATTACTTTATGGGTCACGGTATGGGACATGATATTAAAACTATTTGGTAATTTTAGCTGTTATGGAATTTCTTTGAACAATCTGTTTCACTCAGTGCCGCGCCCCGATGTTTCCGCCATCAGTTGGGGTGTGACAGTTGGTTTGGCCCTTGTTCCTGTAACTCGAATCCTAGCCCGGTATATCCCATTTTAGTTTTACAGCATTGTGAACCTTACGCCTTTTTTACTCTCTGATCGAGGTTCTCGGCATTGAAAAATCTTCGTAAACTAATCACATGTGTATATGTTGACATTTAAGAGATATACAGTCAAAAAAATCAAGAGCAATGGTGATATATATGCGGATTAGACACCAAAAAATAAACACTCAAAAAATGGCTACAATTTAAGAAATGTGTTTAGTGACGGCATCAGATTCCTAATTGATGGAGAAAGATCTTGTGGCAAAAAAAAAGCTGATTCAGGAGGTTGTCAAGTGATTTCGCTCGACGATTCCCTTCTTGGGTGGTTGGTTTGGCCCTTGTTCCTGTAACTCGAATCCTAGCCCGGTATTTCGATTTTAGTTTAACACCATTGTGAACCTTACGCCTTTTTTACTCTCTGATCGAGGTTCTCGGCATTGAAAAATCTTCGTAAACTAAATCACACGTGTATATGCTGACATTTAAGAGATATATAGTCAAGAAAATCAAGAGGAATGGTGATATATATGCGGATTAGACACCAAAAAATAAAAACTCCAAAAAAATATCTACAATTTAAGGAATGTGTTTAGTGACGGCATCATATTCCAAATTGATGGAGAAAGGTCTTGTGGCAAGAAAAGCTGCTTCCAGGAGGTTGTCAAGTGTTTTCGCTCGACGATTCCATTCTTGGGAGGTTGGTTTGGCCCTTGTTCCTGTAACTCGAATCCTATCCCGGTATATCCATTTTAGTTTTACATCATTGTGAACCTTACACCTTTTTTACTCTCTGATCGAGGTTCCCGGCATTGAAAAATCTTCGTAAACTAAATCATACGTGTATATGTTGACATTTAAGAGATATACAGTAAAGAAAATCAAGAGCAATGGTGATGTATATGTGGATTAGACACCAAAAAATAAACACTCAAAAAATGGCTGCAATTTAAGGAATGTGTTTAGTGACGGCATCAGATTCCAAATTGATGGAGAAAGGTCTTGTGGAAAGAAAAGCTTCTTCTAGGAGGTTGTCAAGTGTTTTCGCTCGACGATTCCATTCTTGGGTGGTTGATTTGGCCCTTGTTCCTGTAACTCGAATCCTTCCCCGGTATATCCCATTTTAGTTTTATAGCATTGTGAACCTTACGCATTTTTTAATCTCTGATCGAGGTTCTCGGCATTCAAAAATCTTCGTAAACTAAATCACACGTGTATATGTTGACATTTAAGAGATATACAGTCAAGAAAATAATGAGCAGTGGTGATATATATATATATATATATGTATATATGCGGATTAGACACCAAAAAATAAACACTCAAAAAATGGCTACAATTTAAGGAATGTGTTTAGTGATGGCATCAGATTCCTAATTGATGGAAAAAGATCTGGTGGCAAGCAAAGCTGCTTTAGGAGGTTGTCAAGTGTTTTCGCACGACGATTCCATTCTTGGGTGGTTGGTTTAGCCCTTGTTCCTGTAACTCGAATCCTAGCCCGGTTTATCCATTTTAGTTTTACACCATTGTGAACCTTACGCCTTTTTTGCTCTCTGATCGAGGTTCTCGACATTGAAAAATCTTCGTAAACTAAATCACACGTGTATACGTTGACATTTAAGAGATATACAGTCAAGAAAATCAAGAGCAATGGTGATATATATGCGGATTAGACACCAAAAAATAAACACTCAAAAAATGGCTACAATTTAAGGAATGTGTTTAGTGAGGGCATCAAATTCCAAATTGATGGAGAAAGGTCTTGTGGCAAGAAAAGCTGCTTCCTGGAGGTTGTCAAGTGTTTTCGCTCGACGATTCCATTCTTGGGTGGTTGGTTTGGCCCTTGTTCCTGTAACTCGAATCCTAGCCCGGTTATCTCATTTTAGTTTTACGGCATTGTGAACCTTATGCCTTTTTTACTCTCTGATCGAGGTTCTAGGCATTGAGAAATCTTCATAAACTAAATCACACGTGTATATGTTGACATTTAAGATATATACAGTCAAGAAAATCAAGAGCAATGGTGATATATATGCGCATTAGACACCAAAAAATAAACACTCAAAAAATGGCTACAATTTAAAGAATGTGTTTAGTGACGGCATCAGATTCCTAATTGATGGAGAAAGATCTGGTGGCAAGAAAAGCTGCTTCCAGGAGGTTGTCAAGTGTTTTCGCTCGACGATTCCATTCTTGGGTGGTTGGTTTGGCCCTTGTTCCTGTAACTCGAATCCTAGCCCGGTATATCCATTTTAGTTTTACACCATTGTGAACCTTACGCCTTTTTTACTCTCTGATCGAGGTTCTCGGCATTGAAAAATATTCGTAAACTAAATCACACGTGTATATGTTGACATTTAAGAGATATACAGTCAAGAAAATCAAAAGCAATGGTGATACATGCGGATTAGACACCAAAAAATAAACACTCAAAAAATGGCTACAATTTAAGGAATGTGTTTAGTGACGGCATCATATTCCAAATTGATGGAGAAAGGTCTTGTGGCAAGAAAAGCTGCTTCCAGGAGGTTGTCAAGTGTTTTCGCTCGACGATTCCTTTCTTGGGTGGTTGGTTTGGCCCTTGTTACTGTAACTCGAATCCTAGCCCGGTATATCCCATTTTAGTTTTATAGCATTGTGAACCTTACGCCTTTTTTACTCTCTGATTGAGGTTCTCGGCATTGAAAAATCTTCGTAAACTAAATCACACGTGTATATGTTGACATTTAAGAGATATACAGTCAAGAAAATCAAGAGCAATGGTGATATATATGCGGATTAGACACCAAAAAATAAACTATCGAAAAATGGCCACAATTTAAGGAATGTGTTTAGTGACGGCATCAGATTCCTAATTGATGGAGAAAGGTCTGGTGGCAAGAAAAACTGCTTCCAGGAGGTTGTCAAGTGTTTTCGCTCGACGATTCCATTCTTGGGTGGTTGGTTTAGCCCTTTCTCCTGTAACTCGAATCCTAGCCCGGTATATCCCATTTTAGTTTTACACCATTGTGAACCTTACGCCTTTTTTTACGCTCTGATCCAGGTTCTCGGCATTGAAAAATCTACGTAAACTAAATCACATGTGTATATGTTGACATTTAAGAGATATACAGTCAAGAAAATCAAAAGCAATGGTGATGTATATGCGGATTAGACACCAAAAAATAAACACTCAAAAAATGGCTAAAAATTAAGGAATGTGTTTAGTGACGGCATCAGATTCCTAATTGATGGAGAAAGGTCTGGTGGCAAGAAAAGCTGCTTCCAGGAGGTTGTCAAGTTTTTTCGCTCGAGGATTCTATTCTTGGGTGGTTGGTTTGGCCCTTGTTCCTGTAACTCGAATCCTAGCCCGGTATATCCCATTTTAGTTGTACACCATTGTGAACCTTACGCCTTTTTTACTCTCTGATCGACGTTCTCGGCATTGAAAAATATTCTTAAACTAAATCACACATGTATATGTTGACATTTAAGAGATATACAGTCTTGAAAATCAAGAGCAATGGTGATATATATATATATATATATATATATATATATGCGGATTAGACACCAAAAAATAAACACTCAAAAAATGGCTACAATTTAAGGAATGTGTTTAGTGACAGCATCAGATTCCTAATAGATGGAGAAAGGTCTGGTGGCAAGAAAAACTGCTTCTAGGAGGTTGTCAATTGTTTTCGCTCGAGGATTCTATTCTTGGGTGGTTGGTTTGGCCCTTATTCCTGTAACTCGAATCCTAGCCCGGTATATCCCATTTTAGTTTTACACCATTGTAAACCTTACGCTCCTTTTTCTCTCTGATCGAGGTTCTCGGCATTGAAAAATCTTCGTAAACTAAATCACACGTGTATATGTTGACATTTAAGAGATATATCGTCAAGAAAATCAAGAGCAATGTTGATATCTATGCGGATTAGACACCAAAAAATAAACACTTGAAAAATGGCTACAATTTAAGGAATGTGTTTAGTGACGCCATCAGATTCCTAATTGATAGAGAAAGGTCTGGTGGCAAGAAAAGCTGCTTCCTGGAGGTTGTCAAGTGTTTTCGCTCGACGATTCCATTCTTGGGTGGTTGGTTTGGCCCTTGTTCCTGTAAATCAAAACCTTGCCCGGTATATCCCATTTTAGTTTTACACCATTGTGAACCTTACGCATTTTTTACTCTCTGATCGAGTTCTCGGCAATGAAAAATCTTCCTAAACTAAATCACACGTGTATATGTTGACATTTAAGAGATATACAGTCAATAAAATCTAGAGCAATAGTGATATATATGCGGATTAGACACCAAAAAATAAACACTTGAAAAATGGCTACAATTTAAGGAATGTGTTTAGTGACGGCATCAGATTCCTAATTGATGGAGAAAGGTCTGGTGGCAAGAAAAGTTGCTTCCAGGAGGTTGTCAAGTGTTTTCGCTCGACGATTCCATTCTTGGGTGATTGGTTTAGCCCTTGTTCCTGTAACTCGAATCCAAGCCCGGTATATCCTATTTTAGTTTTACACCATTGTGAACCTTACGCCTTTTTTACTCTATGATTAGGTTCTCGGCATTGAAAAATCTTCGTAAACTAAATCACACGTGTATATGTTGACATTTAAGAGATACACAGTCAAGAAAATCAAGAGCAATGGTGATATATATGCGGATTAGACACCAAAAAATAAACACTCAAAAAATGACTACAATTTAAGGAACGTGTTTAGTGACGGCATCAGATTCCTAATTGATGAAGAAAGGTCTGGTGGCAAGAAAAGCTGCTTCCAAGAGGTTGTCAAGTGTTTTCGCTCGACCATTTCATTCTTGGGTGGTTGGTTTAGCCCTTTTTCCTGTAACTCGAATCCTAACCCGGTATATCCCATTTTAGTTTTACACAATTGTGAACCTTACGCCTTTTTTGCTCTCTGATCGAGGTTCTCGACATTGAAAAATCTTCGTAAACTAAATAACACGTGTATACGTTGACATTTAAGAGATATACAGTCAAGAAAATCAAGAGCAATGGTGATATATATGCGGATTAGACACCAAAAAATAAACACTCAAAAAATGGCTACAATTTAAGGAATGTGTTTAGTGAGGGCATCAAATTCCAAATTGATGGAGAAAGGTCTTGTGGCAAGAAAAGCTGCTTCCTGGAGGTTGTCAAGTGTTTTCGCTCGACGATTCCATTCTTGGGTGGTTGGTTTGGCCCTTGTTCCTGTAACTCGAATCCTAGCCCGGTTATCACATTTTAGTTTTACGGCATTGTGAACCGTACGCCTTTTTTACTCTCTGATCGAGGTTCTAGGCATTGAGAAATCTTCATAAACTAAATCACACGTGTATATGTTGACATTTAAGATATATACAGTCAAGAAAATCAAGAGCAATGGTGATATATATGCGCATTAGACACCAAAAAATAAACACTCAAAAAATGGCTACAATTTAAGGAATGTGTTTAGTGACGGCATCAGATTCCTAATTGATGAAGAAAGGTCTGGTGGCAAGAAAAGCTGCTTCCATGAGGTTGTCAAGTGTTTTCGCTCGACGATTTCATTCTTGGGTGGTTGGTTTAGCCCTTTTTCCTGTAACTCGAATCCTAACCCGGTATATCCCATTTTAGTTTTACACCATTGTGAACATTACGCCTTTTTTGCTCTCTGATCGAGGTTCTCGACATTGAAAAATCTTCGTAAACTAAATCACACGTGTATACTTTGACATTTAAGAGATATACAGTCAAGAAAATCAAGAGCAATGGTGATATATATGCGGATTAGACACCAAAAAATAAACACTCAAAAAATGGCTACAATTGAAGGAATGTGTTTAGTGAGGGCATCAAATTCCAAATTGATGGAGAAAGGTCTTGTGGCAAGAAAAGCTGCTTCCTGGAGGTTGTCAAGTGTTTTCGCTCGACGATTCCATTCTTGGGTGGTTGGTTTGGCCCTTGTTCCTGTAACTCGAATCCTAGCCCGGTTATCTCATTTTAGTTTTACGGCATTGTGAACCTTACGCCTTTTTTACTCTCTGATTGAGGTTCTCGGCATTGAAAAATCTTCGTAAACTAAATCACACGTGTATATGTTGACATTTAAGAGATACACAGCCAAGAAAATCAAGAGCAATGGTGATATATATGCGGATTAGACACCAAAAAATAAACACTCAAAAAATGACTACAATTTAAGGAACGTGTTTAGTGACGGCATCAGATTCCTAATTGATGAAGAAAGGTCTGGTGGCAAGAAAAGCTGCTTCCAAGAGGTTGTCAAGTGTTTTCGCTCGACGATTTCATTCTTGGGTGGTTGGTTTAGCCCTTTTTCCTGTAACTCGAATCCTAACCCGGTATATCCTATTTTAGTTTTACACCATTGTGAACCTTACGCCTTTTTTACTCTCTGATTGAGGTTCTCGGCATTGAAAAATCTTCGTAAACTAAATCACACGTGTATATGTTGACATTTAAGAGATACACAGTCAAGAAAATCAAGAGCAATGGTGATATATATGCGGATTAGACACCAAAAAATAAACACTCAAAAAATGACTACAATTTAAGGAACGTGTTTAGTGACGGCATCAGATTCCTAATTGATGAAGAAAGGTCTGGTGGCAAGAAAAGCTGCTTCCAAGAGGTTGTCAAGTGTTTTCGCTCGACGATTTCATTCTTGGGTGGTTGGTTTAGCCCTTTTTCCTGTAACTCGAATCCTAACCCGGTATATCCCATTTTAGTTTTACACCATTGTGAACCTTACGCCTTTTTTGCTCTCTGATCGAGGTTCTCGACATTGAAAAATCTTCGTAAACTAAATCACACGTGTATACGTTGACATTTAAGAGATATACAGTCAAGAAAATCAAGAGCAATGGTGATATATATGCGGATTAGACACCAAAAAATAAACACTCAAAAAATGGCTACAATTTAAGGAATGTGTTTTGTGAGGGCATCAAATTCCAAATTGATGGAGAAAGGTCTTGTGGCAAGAAAAGCTGCTTCCTGGAGGTTGTCAAGTGTTTTCGCTCGACGATTCCATTCTTGGGTGGTTGGTTTTGCCCTTGTTCCTGTAACTCGAATCCTAGCCCGGTTATCTCATTTTAGTTTTACGGCATTGTGAACCTTACGCCTTTTTTACTCTCTGATCGAGGTTCCAGGCATTGAGAAATCTTCATAAACTAAATCACACGTGTATATGTTGACATTTAAGATATATACAGTCAAGAAAATCAAGAGCAATGGTGATATATATGCGCATTAGACACCAAAAAATAAACACTCAAAAAATGGCTACAATTTAAGGAATGTGTTTAGTGACGGCATCAGATTCCTAATTGATGAAGAAAGGTCTGGTGGCAAGAAAAGCTGCTTCCATGAGGTTGTCAAGTGTTTTCGCTCGACGATTTCATTCTTGGGTGGTTGGTTTAGCCCTTTTTCCTGTAACTCGAATCCTAACCCGGTATATCCCATTTTAGTTTTACACCATTGTGAACATTACGCCTTTTTTGCTCTCTGATCGAGGTTCTCGACATTGAAAAATCTTCGTAAACTAAATCACACGTGTATACTTTGACATTTAAGAGATATACAGTCAAGAAAATCAAGAGCAATGGTGATATATATGCGGATTAGACACCAAAAAATAAACACTCAAAAAATGGCTACAATTTAAGGAATGTGTTTAGTGAGGGCATCAAATTCCAAATTGATGGAGAAAGGTCTTGTGGCAAGAAAAGCTGCTTCCTGGAGGTTGTCAAGTGTTTTCGCTCGACGATTCCATTCTTGGGTGGTTGGTTTGGCCCTTGTTCCTGTAACTCGAATCCTAGCCCGGTTATCTCATTTTAGTTTTACGGCATTGTGAACCTTACGCCTTTTTTACTCTCTGATTGAGGTTCTCGGCATTGAAAAATCTTCGTAAACTAAATCACACGTGTATATGTTGACATTTAAGAGATACACAGCCAAGAAAATCAAGAGCAATGGTGATATATATGCGGATTAGTCACCAAAAAATAAACACTCAAAAAATGACTACAATTTAAGGAACGTGTTTAGTGACGGCATCAGATTCCTAATTGATGAAGAAAGGTCTGGTGGCAAGAAAAGCTGCTTCCAAGAGGTTGTCAAGTGTTTTCGCTCGACGATTTCATTCTTGGGTGGTTGGTTTAGCCCTTTTTCCTGTAACTCGAATCCTAACCCGGTATATCCTATTTTAGTTTTACACCATTGTGAACCTTACGCCTTTTTTACTCTCTGATTGAGGTTCTCGGCATTGAAAAATCTTCGTAAACTAAATCACACGTGTATATGTTGACATTTAAGAGATACACAGTCAAGAAAATCAAGAGCAATGGTGATATATATGCGGATTAGACACCAAAAAATAAACACTCAAAAAATGACTACAATTTAAGGAACGTGTTTAGTGACGGCATCAGATTCCTAATTGATGAAGAAAGGTCTGGTGGCAAGAAAAGCTGCTTCCAAGAGGTTGTCAAGTGTTTTCGCTCGACGATTTCATTCTTGGGTGGTTGGTTTAGCCCTTTTTCCTGTAACTCGAATCCTAACCCGGTATATCCCATTTTAGTTTTACACCATTGTGAACCTTACGCCTTTTTTGCTCTCTGATCGAGGTTCTCGACATTGAAAAATCTTCGTAAACTAAATCACACGTGTATACGTTGACATTTAAGAGATATACAGTCAAGAAAATCAAGAGCAATGGTGATATATATGCGGATTAGACACCAAAAAATAAACACTCAAAAAATGGCTACAATTTAAGGAATGTGTTTTGTGAGGGCATCAAATTCCAAATTGATGGAGAAAGGTCTTGTGGCAAGAAAAGCTGCTTCCTGGAGGTTGTCAAGTGTTTTCGCTCGACGATTCCATTCTTGGGTGGTTGGTTTTGCCCTTGTTCCTGTAACTCGAATCCTAGCCCGGTTATCTCATTTTAGTTTTACGGCATTGTGAACCTTACGCCTTTTTTACTCTCTGATCGAGGTTCCAGGCATTGAGAAATCTTCATAAACTAAATCACACGTGTATATGTTGACATTTAAGATATATACAGTCAAGAAAATCAAGAGCAATGGTGATATATATGCGCATTAGACACCAAAAAATAAACACTCAAAAAATGGCTACAATTTAAGGAATGTGTTTAGTGACGGCATCAGATTCCTAATTGATGGAGAAAGATCTGGTGGCAAGAAAAGCTGCTTCCAGGAGGTTGTCAAGTGTTTTCGCTCGACGATTCCATTCTTGGGTGGTTGGTTTGGCCCTTGTTCCTGTAACTCGAATCCTAGCCCAGTATATCCCATTTTAGTTTTACACCATTGTGAACCTTACGCATTTTTTACTCTCTAATCGAGGTTCTCGGCATTGAAAAATCTTCGTAAACCAAATCACACGTGTATATGTTGACATTTAAGAGATATACAGTCAAGAAAATCAAGAGCAATGGTGATATATATGCGGATTAGACACCAAAAAATAAACTATCGAAAAATGGCCACAATTTAAGGAATGTGTTTAGTGACGGCATCAGATTCCTAATTGATGGAGAAAGGTCTGGTGGCAAGAAAAGCTGCTTCCAGGAGGTTGTCAAGTGTTTTCGCTCGACGATTCCATTCTTGGGTGGTTGGTTTAGCCCTTGTTCCTGTAACTCGAATCCTAGCCCGGTATATCCCATTTTAGTTTTACACCATTGTGAACCTTACGTCTTTTTTTACGCTCTGATCGAGGTTCTCGGCATTTAAAAATCTACGTAAACTAAATCACACGTGTATATGTTGACATTTAAGAGATATACAGTCAGGAAAATCAAAAGCAATGGTGATGTATATGCGGATTAGACACCAAAAAATAAACACTCAAAAATGGCTAAAATTTAAGGAATGTGTTTAGTGACGGCATCAGATTCCTAATTGATGGAAAAGGTCTGGTGGCAAGAAAAGCTGCTTCCAGGAGGTTGTCAAGTTTTTTCGCACGACGATTCTATTCTTGGGTGGTTGGTTTGGCCCTTGTTCCTGTAACTCGAATCCTAGCCCGGTATATCCCATTTTAGTTGTACACCATTGTGAACCTTACGCCTTTTTTACTCTATGATCGACGTTCTCGGCATTGAAAAATCTTCGTAAACCAAATCACACGTGTATATGTTGACATTTAAGAGATATACAGTCAAGAAAATCAAGAGCAATGGTGATATATATGCGGATTAGACACCAAAAAATAAACTATCGAAAAATGGCCACAATTTAAGGAATGTGTTTAGTGACGGCATCAGATTCCTAATAGATGGAGAAAGGACTGGTGGCAAGAAAAACTGCTTCCAGGAGGTTGTCAAGTGTTTTCGCTTGAGGATTCTATTCTTGGGTGGTTGGTTTGGCCCTTATTCCTGTAACTCGAATCATAGCCCGGTATATCCCATTTTAGTTTTACACCATTGTGAACCTTACGCACCTTTTTCTCTCTGATCGAGGTTCTCGGCATTGAAAAATCTTCGTAAACTAAATCACACGTGTATATGTTGACATTTAAGAGATATATCGTCAAGAAAATCAAGAGCAATGGTGATATATATGCGGATTAGACACCAAAAATAAACACTTGAAAAATGGCTACAATTTAAGGAATGTGTTTAGTGACGCCATCAGATTCCTAATTGATAGAGAAAGGTCTGGTGGCAAGAAAAGCTGCTTCCAGGAGGTTGTCAAGTGTTTTCGCTCGACGATTCCATTCTTGGGTGGTTGGCTTGGCCCTTGTTACTGTAAATCAAATCCTTGCCCGGTATATCCCATTTTAGTTTTACACCATTGTGAACCTTACGCATTTTTTACTCTCTGATCGAGTTCTCGGCATTGAAAAATCTTCGTAAACTAAATCACACGTGTATATGTTGACATTAAAGAGATATACAGTCAATAAAATCAAGAGCAATGGTGATATATATGCGGATTAGACACCAAAAAATAAACACTTGAAAAATGGCTACAATTTAAGGAATGTGTTTAGTGACGGCATCAGATTCCTAATTAATGGAGAAAGGTCTGGTGGCAAGAAAAGTTGCTTCCAGGAGGTTGTCAAGTGTTTTCGCTCGACGATTCCATTCTTGGGTGATTGGTTTGGCCCTTGTTCCTGTAACTCGAATTCAAGCCCGGTATATCCTATTTTAGTTTTACACCATTGTGAACCTTACGCCTTTTTTACTCTCTGATTGAGGTTCTCGGCATTGAAAAATCTTCGTAAACTAAATCACACGTGTATATGTTGACATTTAAGAGATACACAGTCAAGAAAATCAAGAGCAATGGTGATATATATGCGGATTAGACACCAAAAAATAAACACTCAAAAAATGACTACAATTTAAGGAACGTGTTTAGTGACGGCATCAGATATCTAATTGATGAAGAAAGGTCTGGTGGCAAGAAAAGCTGCTTCCAAGAGGTTGCCAAGTGTTTTCGCTCGACGATTTCATTCTTGGGTGGTTGGTTTAGACCTTTTTCCTGTAACTCGAATCCTAACCCGGTATATCCCATTTTAGTTTTACACCATTGTGAACCTTACGCCTTTTTACTCTCTGATCGACGTTCTCGGCATTTAAAAATCTTCGTAACTAAATCACACGTGTATATGTTGACAGTTATGAGATATACAGTCAAGAAAATCAAGAGCAATGGTAATATATATGCGGATTAGACACCAAAAAATAAACACTCCAAAAATGGCTACAATTTAAGGAATGTGTTTAGTGACGGCATCAGATTCCTAATTGATGGAGAAAGGTCTGGTGGCAAGAAAAGTTGCTTCCAGGAGGTTGTCAAGTGTTTTCGCTCGACGATTCCATTCTTGGGTGGTTGGTTTGGCCCTTGTTCCTGTAACTCGAATCTTATCCCGGTATATCCCATTTTAGTTTTACACCATTGTAAACCTTACGCCTTTTTTACTCTCTGATTGAGGTTCTCGGCATTGAAAAATCTTCGTAAACTAAATCACACGTGTATATGTTGACATTTAAGAGATATACAGTCAAGAAAATCAAGAACAATGGTGATATATATGCGGATTAGACACCAAAAAATAAACACTCAAAAAATGGATACAATTTAAGGAATGAGTTTAGTGACGGCATCAGATTCCTAATTGATGGAGAAAGTTCTGGTGGCAAGAAAAGCTGCTTCCAGGAGGTTGTCAAGTGTTTTCGTTCGACGATTCCATTCTTGGGTGGTTGGTTTGGCCCTTGTTCCTGTAACTCGAATCCTTGCCCGATATATCCCATTTTAGTTTTACACCATTGTGAACCTTACGCATTTTTTACTCTCTGATCGAGGTTCTTGGCATTGAAAAATCTTCGTAAACTAAATCACACGTGTATATGTTGACATTTAAGAGATATACAGTCAAGAAAATCAAGAGCAATGGTGATATTTATGCGTATTAGACACCAAAAAACAAACACTCAAAAAATGGCTATAATTTAAGAATTGTGGTTAATGACGGCAACAGATTCCTAACTGATGGAGAAAGGTCTGGTGGCAAGAAAAGCTGCTTCCAGGAGGTTGTCAGGTGTTTTCGCTCGACGATTCCATTCTTGGGTGGTTGGTTTGGCCCTAGTTCCTGTAACTCGAATCCTAACTCGGTATATCACATTTTAGTTTTACACTATTGTGAACCTTACGCCTTTTTTACTCTCAGATCGAGGTTCTCGGCATTGAAAAATCTTCATAAACTAAATCACACGTGTATATGTTGACATTTAAGAGATATACAATCAAGAAAATAAAGAGCAATGGCGATATATATGCGGACTAGACACCAAAAGATAAACACTCAAAAAATGGCTACAATTTAAGGAATGTGTTTAGTGACGGCTTCAGATTCCTAATTGATGGAGAAAGGTCTGGTTGCAAGAAAACCTGCTTCCAGGAGGTTGTCAAGTGTTTTCGCTCGACGATTCCATTCTTGGGTGGTTGGTTTGGCCCTTGTTCCTGTAACTCAAATCCTAGCCCGTTATATCCCATTTTAGTTTTACACCATTGTGAACCTCACGACTTTTTTACTCTCTGATCGAGGTTCTCGGCATTGAAAAATCTTCGTAAACTAAATCACACGTGTAAATGTTGACATTTAAGAGATATACAGTCAAGAAAATCAAGAGCAATGGTGATATATATGCGGATTAGACTCCAAAAAATAAACACTCAAAAAATGGATACAGTTTAAGGAATGTGTTTAGTGACGGCATCAGATTCCTAATTGATGGAGAAAGTTCTGGTGGCAAGAAAAGCTGCTTCCAGGAGGTTGTCAAGTGTTTTCGTTCGACGATTCCATTCTTGGGTGGTTGGTTTGGCCCTTGTTCCTGTAACTCGAATCCTAGCCCGGTATATCCCATTTTAGTTTTACACCATTGTGAACCTTACGCATTTTTTACTCTCTCATCGAGATTCTCGGCATTGAAAAATCTTCGTAAACTAAATCACACGTGTGTATGTTGACATTTAAGAGATATACAGTCAAGAAAATCAAGAGCAATGGTGATATATATGCGGATTAGACACCAAAAAATAAACACTCATAAAATGGCTACAATTTAAGGAATGTGTTTAGTGACGACATCAGATTCTGAATTGATGGAGAAAGGTCTGGTGGCAAGAAAAGCTGCTTCCAGGAGGATGTCAAGTATTTTCGCTCGATGATTCCATTCTTGGGTGGTTGGTTAGGCACTTGTTCCTGTAACTCGAATCCTATCCCTGTATATCCCATTTTAGTTTGACACCATTGTGAACCTTACACCTTTTTTACTCTCTGATCGAGGTTCTCGGCATTGAAAAATCTTCGTAAAATAAATCACACGTGTATATGTTGACATTTAGGAGATATAAAGTCAAGAAAATCAAGAGCAATGGTGATATATATGCGGATTAGACACCAAAAAATAAACACTCAAAAAATGGCTACAATTTAAGGAATGTGTTTAGTGTCGGCAACAGATTCCTAATTGATGGAGAAAGGTCTGGTGGCAAGAAAAGCTGCTTCTAGGAGCTTGACAAGTGTTTTCGCTCGACGATTCTTTTCTTGGGTGGTTGGTTTGGCCATTGTTCCTGTAACTCAAATCCTAGCCCAGTATATCCCATTTTAGTTTTACACCATTGTGAACCTTACGCCTTTTTTACTCTCTGATCGAGGTTCTCGGCATTGAAAAATCTTCGTAAACTAAATCACACGTGTATATGTTGACATTTAAGAGATATACAGTCAAGAAAATCAAGAGAAATGATGATATATATGCGGATTAGTCACCAAAAAATGGCTACAATTTAAGGAATGTGTTTAGTGACGGCATAAGATTCCTAATTAATGGAGAAAGGTCAGGTGGCAAGAAAAGCTGCTTCCAAGAGGTTGTCAAGTGTTTTCGCTCGACGATTCCATTCTTGGGTGGTTAGTTTGGCCCTTGTTCCTGTAACTCGAATCCTAGCCCGGTATATCCCATTTTAGTTTTACACCATTGTGAACCTTACGCCTTTTTTACTCTCTGATCGAGGTTCTCGGCATTGAAAAATCTTCGTAAACTAAATCACACGTGTATATGTTGACATTTAAGAGATATACAGTCAAGAAAATCAAGAGAAATGGAGATATATATGCGGATTAGACACCAAAAAACAAACACTCAAAAAATGGCTATAATTTAAGGAATGTGGTTAGTGACGGCATTAGATTCCTAACTGATGGAGAAAGGTTTGGTGGCAAGAAAAGCTGCTTCCAAGAGGTTGTCAAGTGTTTTCGCTCGACGATTCCATTCTTGGGTGGTTGGTTTGGCCCTTGTTCCTGTAACTCGAATCCTAACCCGGTATATCCCATTTTATTTTTACACCATTGTGAACCTTAAGCCTTTTTTAATCTCTGATCGAGGTTCTCGGCATTGAAAAATCTTCGTAAACTAAATCACACGTGTATGTGCTGACATTTAAGAGATATACAGTTAAGAAAATCAAGAGCAATGGTGATATATATGCGGATTAGACTCCAAAAAATAAACACTCAAAAAATGGCTACAATTTAAGGAATGTGTTTAGTGACGGCATCAGATTCCTAATTGATGGAGAAAGGTCTCGTGGCAAGAAAAGCTGCTTCCAGGAGGTTATCATGTGTTTTCGCTCGACGATTCCATTCTTGGGGGGTTGGTTTGGCCCTTGTTCCTGTAACTCGAATTCAAGCACGGTATATCCTATTTTAGTTTTACACCATTGTGAACCTTCCGCCATTTTTACTCTCTGATCTAGGTTCTCGGCATTGAAAAATCTTCGTAAACTAAATTACACGTGTATATGTTGACATTTAAGATTTATACAGTCAAGAAAATCAAGAGCAATGGTGATATATATGCGGATTAGACACCAAAAAACAAACACTCAAAAAATGGCTATAATTTAAGGAATGTGGTTAGTGTCGGCATCAGATTCCTAATTGATGGAGAAATGTCTGGTGGCAAGAAAAGCTGCTTCTAGGAGGTTGACAAGTGTTTTCGCTCGACGATTCCATTCTTGGGTGGTTGGTTTGGCCCTTGTTCATGTAACTCAAATCCTAGCCCAGTATATCCCATTTTAGTTTTACACCATTGTGAACCTTACGCCTTTTTTAATCTCTGATCGAGGTTCTCGACATTGAAAAATCTTCGTAAACTAAATCACACGTGTATATGTTGACATTTAAGAGATATACAGTCAAGAAAATCAAGAGCAATGGTGATATATATGCGGATTAGTCACCAAAAAATAAACACTCAAAAAATGGCTACAATTTAAGGGATGTGTTTAGTGACGGCATCAGATTCCTAATTGATGGAGAAAGGTCTGGTGGCAAGAAAAGCTGCTTCCAGGAGGTTGTCAAGTGTTTTCGCTTGACGATTCCGTTCTTGGGTGGTTGGTTTGGCCCTTGTTCCTATAACTCGAATCCTAGCCCGGTATAGCCATTTTAGTTTTACACCATTGTGAACCTTACGCCTTTTTTACTCTCTGATCGAGGTTCTCGGCATTGAAAAATATTCGTAAACTAAATCATACGTGTATATGTTGACGTTTAAGAGATATACAGTCAAGAAAATCAAGAGCAATGGTGATATATATGCGGATTAGACACCAAAAAACAAACACTCAAAAAATGGCTATAATTCAAGGAATGTGTTTAGTGACGGCATCAGATTCCTAACTGATGGAGAAAGGTCTGGTGGCAAGAAAAGCTACTTCCAGAAGGTTGTCAAGTGTTTTCGCTCGACGATTCCATTCTTGGGTAGTTGGTTTGGCCCTTGTTCCTGTAACTCGAATCCTAACCCGGTATATCCCATTTTATTTTTACACCATTGTGAACCTTAAGCCTTTTTTAATCTCTGGTCGAGGTTCTCGGCATTGAAAAATCTTCGTAAACTAAATCACACGTGTATGTGTTGACATTTAAGAGATATACAGTCAAGAAAATCAAGAGCAATGGTGATATATATGCGGATTAGACACCAAAAAATAAACACTCAAAAAATGACTACAATTTAAGGAACGTGTTTAGTGACGGCATCAGATTCCTAATTGATGAAGAAAGGTCTGGTGGCAAGAAAAGCTGCTTCCAAGAGGTTGTCAAGTGTTTTCGCTCGACCATTTCATTCTTGGGTGGTTGGTTTAGCCCTTTTTCCTGTAACTCGAATCCTAACCCGGTATATCTCATTTTAGTTTTACACAATTGTGAACCTTACGCCTTTTTTGCTCTCTGATCGAGGTTCTCGACATTGAAAAATCTTCGTAAACTAAATCACACGTGTATACGTTGACATTTAAGAGATATACAGTCAAGAAAATCAAGAGCAATGGTGATATATATGTAGGTCCCGGTATCTGAGGATCGATAACGAACCGAATCACTTGTTTATAGCAAACACGGTCACGTGTGCGGAATCCACGTAACTATGCCAAATCAAACATATAAAGCAATAACGACACGATATAATCAATGATACACACTTGATTGATTAAACGGGATGAGAACCAACAATAACTGATACAAAGACAGTTTAGACAGAATTTTGACAGATTTTCTTTAAGGGTATGCTCTCATCTGGTTTCTAAGTGAAACCAGACTTGTTTATATAGTCCCTGGGCCCATGAGTCGACGAAACACATTAAGTGTCGACGAATCAAAATTGGGCCAAACACTTGGGCCTGTTGCAGCCCAACACACGACGAAACAAGTCTGATTCGCCATGACTGTCGACGAAACGAAACCAATTGATAACCATTATGTTTCGTCGTGATGTGTTCTACGAAACAGGCTTGTTTCGTCGAGGCCTGCATCAGTTGTGTTGTTTTCTGCAAACAGACAGCAACAACAGCAACAACAGCAACATATAAACATTCTAATTATGACCATTATACCCTTGTATGCAACATGCACTGTTTGTAATACATTACATATCAAATGAAGACAAACTAGTCAGACACAAGCGGATAGAAGGATATCCGTCTTGTTCAACGTTCCGTTAAAGGCTCGAACCGAACGTGCCGCGTCCACACAAAAGTGTATCAACAAACTCCGCCTTGGACGCTGCTGTGATGGTTCGACTTCCATGTCTTTCATGTCGGAGGATCTTCAAAGTCTTCACGCGTCGTAAGAAGAAAGTGTATCAACAAACTCCCTTTTTCATTTAGAAAGTGTGTTAACAAACTCCCCCTTAGAATGAGCTCTCCATTGAGTTATGCTCGTGAATCTTTTGACTTGTCAATTCTTCAGATCCTTGTGGTGTTGATGAAGGGTCAGCGGTAACTCGATCATTTTATCCTTTGAGTGCCTCCACTTTGTGTCTTCATTCCAAAGCTTGACATCGAACATGTTCTCTTCGCCTTTAGCATCTGCACAGTCAAGAAAGCTAAACGCATAATGAGAACAACCGCTTGGAATATAGTTAACATTTAAACAAATGACACATATGAGATCAAATCTCAATCAAACACCGACCGACAACAGTTTGAAAGATTAAAAATTGTTCAATTTTAGTTCTTAACTTTCAAAACTTGTTAACTTCGACAGATTATGAAGGTATTCACACTGAACAGAATTTGTTTCCATTGAACACATTTCCATTTTGTTTGAGTTCCAAATGCAAGGACATTTTATGAAGTAGGTTTCAGGCTTCCGGTAGAAAACACCAAGCAACAACTTCGGCTTAATCAAAAACGAACTTTACAAACAGAACTAAAACTGAAATTTAAAGCGCGGTAAACTAAACGAAAAAGCAATAAACTGTGAAAAACAGTAAGCAACTGTACAAGTGCAATCTTTTTGCGAATCTCAAGGATAAGGAATCATACCAGCTTACGGTCTTAGTCAACATGATTTTGATTTCTGTTTAAAGCTCTGGATAAGTATACTACCTCGATTATCGGTATTGTGGTCCACATAAGCTCAAACTGATCAAACGTAATCATAATTTAAGAGATACGATTAACGGTAAGGATTATACTTACTTGTCGATGTGAATCCACTCATGACACATTCCCGTATCAAGGTATGCACGAGAATTCATCTTACCGGTGAGTATACCGATTATCATCTGTTTAACCGTATAAAAATGTGAGAAACTCACTTATTTTGATTGAAAAACAAGCCCTATGTGATAAAATCACTTATTGATGAGGAACTTGACTTTCATATGCATGAGGGCACAGGAGCAAGTCCGTGAACAGGTCAGTACTTCCGTACAGCAGAGAGACGAACTTGACTCCCGCAAAGAATCTGTGATAAATTATCACTTATTTGTTTGGACATGTGATTGTTGATCACTTATTGAGGTCGTATGCAATATGTACACGTATGTATAGTATCATGGAAGATCTTAGACTTCGTCTCCGTTATTTTTACGGTTTGATACAACCATGATACCCAGATGATGAGCAGCATAAAGACCGAATATTTCAGATCTCGGCAATCAATCAAACGAAATTTCGGTACTAAGACCATATGCCAATGAATGGTTCTCACCTGACTTGAAGTCTGTTAGGTTTGTATCATCCTGCACATTTTAGTCTGATTGTGAGCCTACCGATACATCGTTAGTAGAGATACTTATCATTTCTCAATTTTAGTTTTTTTCATTTTGAACACGTTGACCGACCACACCAGTGAACATCATCATTTTCCTTAAACCAAGAAACTCCTTTTTGGTTTTCTATTGTTTTTGAATTTTTGATTTTTCAAATTTAAAGACATAAAGTAAACGACATATTTTTGGGTTTTGAAATTTTTCAATGTTTTTGTATTTTCTTGATTACTCCCCCTAAAATGCTAAAAGGTTACGAAAACGAAAATCTTTTTGAATTTTTTAGAGTTTTTAAAGAAAATAATTACAAAAACGATTAGCCAAAGAAGTTTACTCGGGTATCACCTTAATGCCATTGACCAAAAGTAGATAATCAAAACGTGATTTATCAAATGCTTTTGTAAACAGGTCGGCACGTTGGTGATCGGTGGGGACATGAACGACATCGATTAATTTCTTGTCAAAACAATCACGTATGAAGTGATATTTAATGTCGATGTGTTTAGTCTTGGAATGCTGCACAGGATTTCTAGTGATCTGTAAGGCAGCATTATTATCAACAAAAATATGAGTAGATAGGAATTCAAAACCGTAGTCGCGCATTTGTTGTTGTATCCAAAGAACTTGGGAGCAACAACTCGAGGCAGCAATGTATTCTGCTTCACATGTTGATGTAGCAACACATGTTTTCTTCTTGCACTGCCACGTGACCAGGCGATTTCCTAAGAACTGACATCCTGCTGTTGTCGATTTGCCATCAATTTTGCAACCACCAAAATCAGAATCATTGTATGCAATTAATTCAAAGCTATCATCCCTAGGGTACCAAAGACCGAGGTCCGGGCAACCCTTCAAATAGCGAAAGATCCTTTTGACAGCTGACAGATGAGAGGTCTTCGGGTTTGCTTGATATCTTGCAAGCAGGCATGTTGGATACATTATGTCAGGCCTCGAAGCGGTGAGATACATGAGAGATCCGATCATGGCGCGATAGTATGAGGAGTTGATGTTTTCACCCTTCAAATCCGGAGTAATCCCGTGATTCTGCGGAAGTGGAGTACCAATGGGCGTTGCATCTGACATTTGGAATCGGCTCAAAATGTCACCAACATATTTAGTCTGATGGATGAATATCCCAGACTCTGTTTGTTGAACTTGTAGACCCAAGAAGAAAGTCATCTCCCCCATTGCGCTCATTTCGAATTTTTCTTGCATAACACGTTCGAATTGCCTGCACAAAGAATCATTCGTGGAACCAAATATTATATCATCAACATATACCTGCACCAGCAGAAGATCTCCATCTTGTTCCTTGATAAAGAGTGTGCAATCAATAAGACCTCGTCGAAATCCATTCTCCAGAAGATAGTTGGATAAGGTTGCGTACCAAGCCCTAGGTGCTTGATGTAAACCATAAAGAGCTTTGTTGAGCAACCAAACCCGATCGGGGTGAATAGGATCTTCAAAACCTGGAGGTTGTTCGACGTGCACCTCTTCTTGAACTATACCATGAAGAAAAGCACTTTTGACATCCATCTGGTAAACTTTGAATCCTTTGAAAGAAGCATAAGCTAAGAAGATCCGTATAGCTTCCAGACGTGCAACGGGTGCATAAACTTCATTGTAGTCAATGCCTTCTATCTGGCGAAAACCCTGAACAACCAGTCTCGCCTTGTTGCGAATAACAATTCCACGGTCGTCCTTCTTGTATTTGTAAACCCATCGTGTGCCAATTTTCTTGTAATTATCCGGCTTTTCAACAAGCTTCCAAACGCCAAGCTTTTGAAATTGTTGCAGTTCGTCCTGCATGGCTTCAACCCAAGAATTATCTTTTAAAGCATCCTTCCAAGACTTCGGTTCTTCTTGTGAAACGTAACACGCAAAGGACCAATCGTTTTGAAGACCAGATTCTCTAATGGCTGAATATAAACCAGCATTCTGGTTATTTCTCAGCTGATTACGCGTCTGCACACCGCTTTGGACATCTCCTATAATGTTCTGCTGTGGATGGGTATTGTGAATCCTCAATTCAGGATTTTCAGGAACACTAGCATTAATACCCAAATTGTTAAGATTAAGATCAGCAACCAACTCCGCACCGGGAATATGAGTGGAAGTGGATGCATTTCCTTCAGCAGTATCATCATTCTACACTTGAGGAGTTTCTAAAGAAGTGCCATGAACAGGAACAACCGGGGCAGAAGTGCCTTCAGTCGCATCAAGATGTTCATCATCTTCCGATGACTCAGTAGCATCTTCAAATACCTCATTTTGAACAGTATTGTTAACTGAATTAGAACCTTGTGGGTTAACAATAATTGGTCTTACCAAAGACGAGCCGGCAGCGTTGTCACTATCAAATAACATTTGAACAGCTGCAGATTCTTCATCAAAGGTGGGCAGATTAAAAGAGTCGAATATCCCATCGTAATCGAACATCCAAGGATCACCCGGAGATCTAACAGGATTTGTGTACCTTTGAACCCTTACTTCATTCCAAAGCTCAATCTTTTTGGTGGTCAGATTCCATACACGAAAATTTGGAGTTGCATATCCAAGGAAGAAACCTTCGATAGCTTTTGCGCCAAACTTTCCATCTGGGTCAATCATGGTACATGGACCGCCAAAAGGTTCAAGGAAAGAAAGATCCGGTTTCCTTTTCTGTAGAAGTTCGAAACAAGTTTTGCCATGCCTCTTAACTGTAAGAACTCTGTTCAAAGTGTAGCAAGCAGTCGACACAGCTTCTGCCCAGAATTGAACAGGAAGCTCCGACTCTACCAACATCGTTCTTGCAGTCTCAATAATCGTGCGATTCTTCCTCTCAGCGACACCGTTTTGTTGTGGAGTATAGCGAGAACTGTATTCATGAAGAATGCCTTTAGAAGTACAGAACTCATCCATCACACGGTTCTTGAATTCAGTTCCATTGTCGCTTCGGATCCTCTTCACTTTCAACGTGTATAAATTTTCCAACATTGTAAGAAGATCCTTGAGGATTCCAGGAGTATCACTCTTGTGTGCCATAAAAGCTACCCAAGAAAATCTAGAATAATCATCAGTAACAACCAGACAGTAAGCATCTCCGAATGTTGTCTTGTGCTTCATAGGTCCAAAAAGGTCCATATGAAGACGTTCGAGAGGCATGCTAACAGTGTTGATTTTCTTCAGAGGGTGAGATTTCTTTGTTTGTTTCCCTTTTTGGCACGAAACACAGATATCTTGTAGATGAAAGCTTCTCACAGGCACACCATTCACAAGGTTATTTTTCACCAAATGGTTTATTTTCCTCAAGTGAATGTGCCCCATTCTTCTGTGCCAAGAAATAGACTCCTTCTCTGTGGCTTTTGAGACAAAACATGTTACTTGCGCAGATGACGTAATGGCTTGGCTCATATCAAGAATATAAAGGTCATTAATTCTTGGAGCCGATAAGAGAATCCATTCATCAGGAATCTTGAATCCAGGTTTAAGCACATAACAACCGGCATCATCAAAATGCACGGTGAACTTCTTATCGCAGATTTGCGACACACTGAGAAGATTATGATCAAGTTGACGAACATAATTGATCTTTTCGAAACATACCACACCGTTTGAGATCATTCCTTCTCCGGTGATATATCCGCCTTTGTCTCCTGCGAATGTGACATAGCCTCCTTTAATATTTCTCACATCGTACAGAAGCCGTAAGTCGCCTGTCATGTGCCTGGATGCCCCACTATCAACAATCCAATGACTACTGATAGTTCCTCCTGGAACACCCTGCACAAATCATCCAATGATTAGTTAAGGATGGGGACCCAAGCCATAGTGGTCTTGGGTCGTCCCTGAGCATCACGAATAGTGATCTCGATCTGTTGATGATTTTCCAAACTAACAGCTCCCCCTGAACTTTCACTCATCTTAGGTTTCCAAGTTTGTTTTTGTTTACCAGATTGAGTTTTGTAAACAGATTTTGAAACTTCTAGTTTTAAAGGTGAACTTGGTTCCCTTGGAACAGATTTGACCTCAGTTTTTAAGGCCTTTTCTATTTTCTTGACATTCTGACGTCGTTGTTTCGTTTCCTGTTCTTTAACAGTTTTGTTATCATGTTTTTGGGAAACGGGACGACATTGAGTGTGAATCTTTTCAGGTGGTGCTTTCTCAACAAATTTATCTCTTGGAGTGTTTACACAATCTTTGATGATGTGCCCAAACTCTCCACATTTAAAACACGTTCTCCTCTCAACAAACTTAGGAGAAACAGATCGACGCTCATATGTCAACCCTGTAGAACCTGAGGTACTTGCCTTTTCATCACACCCGTTTGAATGTTGAGTGTAATTATTTTGACTGTTACGCTTTAAAATCTTGACTTGTTGTACAAAATCAGTGTTTGATTTGTTAGCAAAAATCTCAATTTTATCAGTACCCTCAGATGCCACAAATCTGACATCATTGTTTTTCTTTTGATAACGAGCTCCATTTGTTTCAAACTTTGATTTAGAAATATTTGGTCTTTGAGCTCGTTGAAATGGTTGTTTACCCTTACGAGCAAAAGGTTGTTGCTTTGTTGGGAAGTTTTGATTTCCAAATTGCTTTTTGATTTCAGCTTTAGGAATTGGATCACATTGAGTAATAATAACTCCTGGGATCGTCTTTCCCAAAAACTTGCTTGTGTTATCTTCAAAAACTTTATCAATCGATGATGGATTGACGTTTTTAATTGGAAAATCATTATCCGAATAAATTTTAGAATCACCAACCAAAGTATACAACACATTGTTACTCTTAACGGTAGACACAGGTTTCTTGTCGTCCTTGACAGGATTAATCACTTGTTTGGCAAATTGTTGCACATCAGGAATAGGAGGATCACAAAGAATATGATTCTCAATTGGAATTTCTATTCCCTTTTTCTTGTCAAGTGATTCATCCTGGTCATTAGCATCTGTTTCATCATCAGATGAATCATAATCCTCAACAGTTGGAGGACTTTGACTCACTGGTGTTGAAGTTTCTGTTTCAACAGATGAGGTTCCCGAGGAATTGTTCGGTTTGAACCCTAATCCAGTAGTAAATTCCTCATAATTAAGAGGCACACTGGGTTCAAAACGAGGCATATCCTCTTCATCAGGTGGTGGAGCATAGTTGTGTCTCAAAGGGGGCGGACATTTCTTATACCCAACACCACTCTTGTTTTTCTTCAGTTGTTGAACGTCAATTATGTGATCGAGCACAAATCGGGAGTTAGAATAACTCTCCAATTTTTGCTTGATAGCATCATGCTCGCACTTGGCAATGGCTATTTCCTTTTTGGTTTCCTCCACAATATTAATGTACTTGTTAATACTAATTTGTTTATGATAAACAACTTTGGTAGTTTCGGAAACACTTTTCTTTAAATTTTCAATTAAAGATTTAAAGTCCTTTTCATTTCTTGTTAAAGCCATGTTTGCCTCTTTGCACTTTGACATCTCAACAACCAAACTTTGATTGTGACCATGAATTGTGTCACATTCAAGTTTCACTCTTTCACATTCCTGTTTCATATAAGAACAATCACTACATATTCTAGGAGTTTCAGATGTTACCTGACTCGACGAGGCTGAAACATTTGCCATAAAGGCAGTTTGAAAAGAAAAAGATCCGTCTTCAGAGAAGAACTTCTCCATTTCCTTAGATGCTATCCCAGCCTTCTTGATAAGAACAGATTTCTGAGACTTCAACTCCTCTGCTTCATTCAACAAGTCATCAATAGAAGTCGCTTCTTCTTTCACATCTCCCGAAATAGAACTTTCTTCATCCGAACTCCCGGTATAACCCGAACTGTAGTCACTTTCAGAAAATTCTTCTTTATGAACGTGCTTGATGTGATTGATGATCTTTGCATAGCACGCTGTTCCTCCTCCTTCATTATCACCTCCCCCTAATTGTAAAGACCAATTACACCCTTCATCTGTTTGAACAGTCAATGCACGAGTGTTGTTTGGTGGTCCAGATTGGTTCTGGTTGGTGGTATTGTTCACAGCTACTATCCCTTTCCCACGATTGTCTTGAGTGCCTTGATTGGCATTTGAAGTACTTGTCTGATTTCTAAAAGGGTTCTGATTTCCTTGCTTGGGTGGTCGGGTGCACTCACGTTTGAAGTGACCCTTTTCGCCACAATTAAAACATGTAACCGCTTCTTTATCAAACCCGTACTTCGTATCCTGCTTACTCTCCAAAGAACTTCTTCCTGTTCGACTCATGAAATCCCTTGCCCTTCTAACTGCACTTGCAAACGCCCACTTTATATCCATCAACTCCATTTCATCACCATCGATTTGTTGATAATCTTCGTTGGTCATACTGATGTTCCCAATTTGACCTGCAACCAAACCGCAGTATGCACTGACCATTGTATTAATGAGTTCCATGTGCTCCTTTGCTACTTCAATGCTAACTTTTGAGAGGTTCGAAGTATCAACTTTGACAGTGTTCGTGCTTTGGGGTGGAGGATTGTTGGTATAATGTGCTTGTTGTGGTGGTGGTTGAGATTTTAATTTGGATAGCGATTGTGAAAGATAAGCACCTAAATCAAACTCTGGTTGAGTTGATGAGTTTGTGTTGGAAACAAACGCCGTTTGAAGCTTAGGTTGCTGAACAGAACTAGAACTAGCTGAAGGAGCAAAACCAGGCAAATACATTTCTGTGTTTTGAGGAGCTCCAATCCTTTTAGATTTCCTAGTTTCCTCTTCGTTCTTGTGCTCCAACTTCTGAACGAATCCATAGATAGTGACATTTTCCCCATCCAGAGCACCAGTATGCTTTAGAAGTTCAATGAATGGACTCCACCTAGGAGGTAGAGCATCAGCTAAACGTGCAATCATTTCCACATGAGTTGTGACAACCTTATAAGAACTCATTTCACTTATCAAATGATAGAAACGAGAAGTCATATCATTTAGGGTTTCATTTTCCAAAGATTGAAATGATTCATATTCTTTCTTCAAAAGATCATGGCGTATTTTTCTAGAAGCTGCATTTCCTTCTCCTCTTGTTTCCAATGCATCCCATAAAGCTTTTGTGCTCTTACTATAAGAAAATTGATGATAGATGTCTTTATGAAGAGCTTGTGTTAGAAAAGCAAACGCCTTCTTCTCTAATTCATAGGCTTTCTTGTCTTCTTCAAGCATATGAGAAATACCAGCGGCAGTTGATGCTGCTTCTTCTAGTTCCGGGCTACATTCAGTAGTGAAACACGTCCAAAGTTCAACGTTTTGCCCTTGAATGTATGTGTGAAAACGACCCTTCCAAGATGGATAGTCGTTCATGTGATTTAGCTTAGGCGGGCGATTGTTGCTTCCTGTCTCACTCTCACTGAGCAATAGATTTTGAATGTTTTGATTTTGATTAGAAACCATTGCCCATTGACCCGTATTTATTGATTGTTGTTTTTGAGGCAATTGGTTCATTAAATCGGCAAGCGAAGGCTGATTTTCACTTGGTCTTGAGTCCGAACTCCAATCCCACAGACCTTTGTTACTCATATTTGGTATATGTATGATAACACCTGCACACACACTTGAAAACACAAGGTTAGAATGGTTTTGCAACGCCTCTGTGTAAAACAGATCTGTTTTCGACGAAACAGATTCCACGAAACAGGTTTGTTTCGTCTAAATGAATGATGACGAAACGGACTTGTTTCGTTGAAGATATTTTGACGAAATGGGCTTGTTTCGTCGAAGATATTTTTGACGAAACACTTGTGATTCGTCGACTACTTGTTTCGTCGAAACTGAGTATCAGACAGCTGGTTTAGATATTTAAAATATCTTACTGACACAAGGTAAGTTGATAAACCTGTTTTTCAACACAACATCCTTTTAGGTTTATAGTTTCAAAGCAACTTTAACACAAAAGTCCACTTAATGTTTTATATTGAACAAACACTTTGGTTCTTGCAATTTAAAGATCAAAAGCACAACTATGATAAGAACAATATGAAGATATGAAGAACACACTCAAGAACAATGAGTTTTCCGGTAACCGATAATTTTCCGAAACTTGAAAATGCAAAAGACTTTCACTAAAAACCCGGTTTAAAGCATAAACAAACAATCTAACAAGGTTTTTGATAAAACTCTATAGCAAATAACAAGAAACAACCAGATTTTATGAATATTTTTCAGAAATTATGATTTTTCAAGAACAATTTTCAGAAAAACACACACAAATACTTGATAAAAAACCGAACTATGTTTGATTTTAAACAAGGATAAGAGCCAAACGCTCTGATACCAATTGTAGGTCCCGATATCTGAGGATCGATAACGAACCGAATCACTTGTTTATAGCAAACACGGTCACGTGTGCGGAATCCACGTAACTATGCCAAATCAAACATATAAAGCAATAACGACACGGTATAATCAATGATACACACTCGATTGATTAAACGGGATAAGAACCAACAATAACTGATACAAACACAGTTTAGACAGAATTTTGACAGAGTTTCTTTAAGGGTATGCTCTCATCTGGTTTCTAAGTGAAACCAGACTTGTTTATATAGTCCCTGGGCCCATGAGTCGACGAAACACATTAAGTGTCGACGAATCAACATTGGGCCAAACACTTGGGCCTGTTGCAGCCCAACACACGACGAAACAAGTCTGTTTCGCCATGACTGTCGACGAAACGAAACCAATTGATAACCATTCTGTTTCGTCGTGATGTGTTCGACGAAACAGGCTTGTTTCGTCGAGGCCTGCATCAGTTGTGTTGTTTTCTGCAAACAGACAGCAACAACAGCAACATATAAACATTCTAATTATGACCATTATACCCTTGTATGCAACATGCACTGTTTGTAATACATTACATATCAAATGAAGACAAACTAGTCAGACACAAGCGGATAGAAGGATATCCGTCTTGTTCGACGTTCCGTTAAAGGCTCGAACCGAACGTGCCACGTCCACACAAAAGTGTATCAACAATATATGCGGATTAGACACAAAAAAATAAACACTCAAAAAATGGCTACAATTTAAGGAATATGTTTAGTGATGGCATTAGATTCCTAATTGATGGAGAAAGGTCTGGTGGCAAGAAAACCTGCTTCCAGGAGGTTGTCAAGTGTTTTCGCTCGACGATTCCATTCTTGGGTTGTTGGTTTGGCCCTTGTTCCTGTAACTCGAATCCTAGCCCGGTATATCCCATTTTAGTTTTACACCATTGTGAACCTTATGCCCTTTTTACTCTGTGATCGAGGTTCTCGGCATTGAAAAAACTTCGTAAACTAAATCAAAAGTGTGTATGTTGACATTTAAGTGATATACAGTCAAGAAAATCAAGAGCAAAGGTGATATATATGCGGATTAGACACCAAAAAATAAACACTCATAAAATGGCTACAATTTAAGGAATGTGTTTAGTGACGACATCAGATTCCGAATTGATGGAGAAAGGTCTGGTGGCAAGAAAAGCTGCTTCCAGGAGAATGTCAAGTATTTTCACTCGATGATTCCATTCTTGGGTGGTTGGTTAGGCACTTGTTCCTGTTACTCGAATCCTAGCCCGGTATATCCCGTTTTAGTTTTACACCATTGTGAACCTTATGCCTTTTTTACTCTCTGATCGAGGTTCTCGGCATTGAAAAAACTTCGTAAACTAAATCACAAATGTGTATGTTGACATTTAAGAGATATACAGTCAAGAAAATCAAGAGCAATGGTGATATATATGCGGATTAGACACCAAAAAATAAACACTTATAAAATGGCTACAATTTAAGAAATGTGTTTAGTGACGACATCAGATTCCGAATTGATGGAGAAAGGTCTGGTGGCAAGAAAAGATGCTTCCAGGAGGATGTCAAGTATTTTCACTCGATGATTCCATTCTTGGGTGGTTGGTTAGGCACTTGTTCCTATAACTCGAATCCTATCCCTGTATATCCCATTTTAGATTGACACCAATGTGAACCTTACACCTTTTTTACTCTCTGATCGAGGTTCTCGGCATTGAAAAATCTTCGTAAAATAAATCACACGTGTATATGTTGACATTTAAGATATATAAAGTCAAGAAAATCAAGAGCAATGGTGATATATATGCGGATTAGACACCAAAAAATAAACACTCAAAAAATGGCTACAATTTAAGGAATGTGTTTAGTGTCGGCATCTGATTCCTAATTGATGGAGAAAGGTCCGGTGGTAAGAAAAGCTGCTTCTAGGAGGTTGATAAGTGTTTTCGCTCGATGATTCCATTCTTGGGAGGTTGGTTTGGCCCTTGTTCCTGTAACTCAAATCCTAGCCCAGTATATCCCATTTTAGTTTTAGACCATTGTGAACCTTACGCCTTTTTTACTCTCTGATCGAGGTTCTCGGCATTGAAAAATCTTCATAAACTAAATCACAGGTGTATATGTTGACATTTAAGAGATATACAGTCAAGAAAATCAAGAGCAATGGTGATATATATACGGATTAGACACCAAAAAATAAACACTCAAAAAATGGCTACAATTTAAGGAATGTGTTTAGTGACGGCATCAGATTCCTAATTGATGGAGAAAGGTCTGGTGGCAAGAAAAGCTGCTTCCAGGAGGTTGTCAAGTGTTTTCGCTCGACGATTCCATTCTTGGGTGGTTGGTTTGGCCCTTGTTCCTGTAACTCGAATCCTAGCCCGGTATATCCCATTTTAGTTTTACACCATTGTGAACCTTATGCCTTTTTTACTCTCTGATCGAGTTTCTCGGCATTGAAAAATCTTCGTAAACTAAATCACAGGTGTATATGTTGACATTTAAGAGATATACAGTCAAGAAAATCAAGAGCAATGGTGATATATATACGGATTAGACACCAAAAAATAAAAACTCAAAAAATGGCTACAATTTAAGGAAAGTGTTTAGTGACGGCATCAGATTCCTAATTGATGGAGAAAGGTCTGGTGGCAAGAAAAGCTGCTTCCAGGAGGTTGTCAAGTGTTTTCGCTCGACGTGTCCATTCTTGGGTGGTTGGTTTGGCCCTTGTTCCTGTAACTCGAATCCTAACCCGGTATATCCCATTTTATTTTTACACCATTGTGAACCTTAAGCCTTTTTTAATCTCTTATCGAGGTTCTCGGCATTGAAAAATCTTCGTAAACTAAATCACACGTGTATATGTTGACATTTAAGAGATATACAGTCAAGAAAATCAAGAGCAATGGTGATATATATGCGGATTAGACACCTAAAAATAAACACTCAAAAAATGGCTACAATTTAAGGAATGTGTTTAGTGACGACAACAGATTCCTAATTGATGGAGAAAGGTCTCGTGGCAAGAAAAGCTGCTTCCAGGAGGTTGTCAAGTGTTTTCGCTCGACGATTCCATTCTTGGGTGGTTGGTTTGGCCCTTGTTCCTGTAACTCGAATTCTAGCCCGGAATATCCTATTTTAGTTTTACACCATTGTGAACCTTTCGCCATTTTTACTCTCTGATCGAGGTTCTCGGCATTGAAAAACCTTCGTAAACTAAATTACACGTGTATATGTTGACATTTAAGAGATATACAGTCAAGAAAATCAAGAGCAATGGTGATATATATGCGGATTAGACACCAAAAAACAAACACTCAAAAAATGGCTATAATTTAAGGAATGTGGTTAGTGTCGGCATCAGATTCCTAATTGATGGAGAAGGGTCTGGTGGCAAGAAAAGCTGCTTCTAGGAGGTTGACAAGTGTTTTCGCTCGACGATTCCATTCTTGGGTGGTTGGTTTGGCCCTTGTTCCTGTAACTCAAATCCTAGCCCAGTGTATCCCATTTTAGTTTTACACCATTGTGAACCTTACGCCTTTTTTACTCTATGATCGAGGTTCTCGGCATTGAAAAATCTTCGTAAACTAAATCACACGTGTATATGTTGACATTTAAGAGATGTACAGTCTAGAAAATCAAGAGCAATGGTGATATATATGCGGATTAGTCACCAAAAAATAAACACTCAAAAAATGGCTACAATTTAAGGAATGTGTTTAGTGACGGCATCAGATTCCTAATTGATGGAGAAAGGTCTGGTGGCAAGAAGAGCTGCTTCCAGGAGGTTGTCAAGTGTTTTCGCTCGACGATTCCATTCTTGGGTGGTTGGTTTGGCCCTTGTTCCTGTAGCTCGAATCCTAGCCCGGTATATCCCTTTTAGTTTTACACCATTGTGAACCTTACGCCTTTTTTACTCTCTGATCGAGGTTCTCGGCATTGAAAAATCTTCGTAAACTAAATCACAGGTGTATATGTTGACATTTAAGAGATATACAGTCAAGAAAATCAAGAGCAATGGTGATATATATACGGATTAGACACCAAAAAATAAACACTCAAAAAATGGCTACAATTTAAGGAATGTGTTTAGTGACGGCATCAGATTCCTAATTGATGGAGAAAGGTCTGGTGGCAAGAAAAGCTGCTTCCAGGAGGTTGTCAAGTGTTTTCGCTCGACGATTCCATTCTTGGGTGGTTGGTTTGGCCCTTGTTCCTGTAACTCGAATCCTAACCCGGTATATCCCATTTTATTTTTACACCATTGTGAACCTTAAGCCTTTTTTAATCTCTTATCGAGGTTCTCGGCATTGAAAAATCTTCGTAAACTAAATCACACGTGTATATGTTGACATTTAAGAGATATACAGTCAAGCAAATCAAGAGCAATGGTGATATATATGCGGATTAGACACCAAAAAATAAACACTCAAAAAATGGCTACAATTTAAGGAATGTGTTTAGTGACGACAACAGATTCCTAATTGATGGAGAAAGGTCTCGTGGCAAGAAAAGCTGCTTCCAGGAGGTTGTCAAGTGTTTTCGCTCGACGATTCCATTCTTGGGTGGTTGGTTTGGCCCTTGTTCCTGTAACTCGAATTCTAGCCCGGTATATCCTATTTTAGTTTTACACCATTGTGAACCTTTCGCCATTTTTACTCTCTGATCGAGGTTCTCGGCATTGAAAACCTTCGTAAACTAAATTACACGTGTATATGTTGACATTTAAGAGATATACAGTCAAGAAAATCAAGAGCAATGGTGATATATATGCGGATTAGACACCAAAAAACAAACACTCAAAAAATGGCTATAATTTAAGGAATGTGGTTAGTGTCGGCATCAGATTCCTAATTGATGGAGAAAGGTCTGGTGGTAAGAAAAGCTGCTTCTAGGAGGTTGACAAGTGTTTTCGCTCGACGATTCCATTCTTGGGTGGTTGGTTTGGCCCTTGTTCCTGTAACTCAAATCCTATCCCAGTATATCCCATTTTAGTTTTACACCATTGTGAACCTTACGCCTTTTTTACTCTATGATCGAGGTTCTCGGCATTGAAAAATCTTCGTAAACTAAATCACACGTGTATATGTTGACATTTAAGAGATGTACAGTCTAGAAAATCAAGAGCAATGGTGATATATATGCGGATTAGTCACCAAAAAATAAACACTCAAAAAATGGCTACAATTTAAGGAATGTGTTTAGTGACGGCATCAAATTCCTAATTGATGGAGAAAGGTCTGGTGGCAAGAAAAGCTGCTTCCAGGAGGTTGTCAAGTGTTTTCGCTCGACGATTCCATTCTTGGGTGGTTGGTTTGGCCCTTGTTCCTGTAGCTCGAATCCTAGCCCGGTATATCCATTTTAGTTTTACACCATTGTGAACCTTACGCCTTTTTTACTCTCTGATCGAGGTTCTCGGCATTGAAAAATATTCGTAAACTAAATCACACGTGTATATGTTGACATTTAATAGATATACAATCAAGAAAATCAAGAGCAATGGTGATATATATGCGGATTAGACACCAAAAAACAAACACTCAAAAAATGGCTATAATTTAAGGAATGTGGTTAGTGACGGCATCAGATTCCTAACTGATGGAGAAATGTCTGGTGGCAAGAAAAGCTGCTTCCAGGAGGTTGTCAAGTGTTTTCGCTCGATGATTCCATTCTTGGGTGGTTGGTTTGGCCCTTGTTCCTGTAACTCGAATCCTAACCCGGAATATCCCATTTTATTTTTACACCATTGTGAACCTTAAGCCTTTTTTAATCTCTGATCGAGGTTCTCGGCATTGAAAAATGTAACAACCCTCAGTAAAACCGACACTCTCAAAATATTTCCGACACTCTATTATATTTTAAAATGTCCCAATATGTCTTTAAATACATCCCGTATGTGAAAACCAAGCCCGAAATACAATATAGCATTTAAAATAAAATATAAAATCTGAAAATATAAGCTGAGGCGGGCCGCGTAGAACCACCCCAAGCCTTTAAGTGGGCGGTATAGAGGTTTAAATCAGGTTTCGTTGAAATATAAGTTGAGGCGGGCCGCGTGAACCCCACCTCAATATTATGCGGGTCGCGTAAGATCAAGAAATGTGGCGCAGCCCGGTGATATCACGTGTCATCATCGTGTCGAACCTAGATCATGACCGGGACAAGCTATACGTTTGACCAGGGTTGACGCGGGCCGCGTAACCCTTGTATGTTCTTTACGCGGGCCGCGTGGGAACCAGTTTCAGCACCTATATAAGCAGGCAACGGGTTTTCGTTTTCCGTCGTTCATTTCTTTCATTCTCAATCACGAATTCTGAAATATTAGGCATAATATTTGAGTATAATACCCCCTAAATAGCGAGGTTCTGCTCCGTTGTAAGTATTATAACCCCAGTTTTGTAGTAGATACGATGCCCGATTGATTTAGGGTTCCGTAACAACTGTCGTGGTTCTGCCCGACGTAGTTGTTGGAATACCGTCACGGGGAGGGTATCATTAATATTTTCAAAGGGTTACGATACTAACCAATGTACATTTGTATAAATTATAGATTATTCCCAGGAAACCCTTACGCGAAGTCTAAGATAGCAATGTGAGTTTATCCTCTTTTTGTTAACCTTTTTGAAATGTTTTACAAAACCTTAAATGTTTTACAATGTTATTAAGCGGTGATTGAGTCTTTGTAGTTCTTCAATTACTGCCGGTATGTTGGGGTTTTGTATACAAAATTTACTACTGTGAGTAGTAAGTCGGGGATGACAGTACGTTACCATTGGACAAAGAGTTAGCCAATGTGTAATATGACCCACAAGTCAGGATTTACAGTACTGAATGAGTAATTGTGTAGAAATAAACAATGTGATCGCTCTCAATACTGTTTTAATTGATAAAATGTTTCTTGATTAAACTATGATTCACTCACCAGTATTTCCCACTGACAAATGTTTTTAAAACGCGTTTCAGGTAACAAAATGTGACAGCCAATTAGTAAAAAGCCAGCTGGAGAGCACTGAAGGCTTGGGAAAAATGTGGCTATAAAAGTTACCTAAAAGACGATGTTTTAAATTCAATAAAATAGGATTTATTCCTATAAAAGTATTGTAATAAGAAACTTGGGTTATACCCATGTGATTATTAATATCAAATATGGTGGTTTTACTCTGATAAACATTTCCTAACTACGGTCCTGATGTAATTTCCGCTGCCAAAGTAACCAGTCTGATACCACCGAAAATCTGAGTTCGCGTCCGCCCGTTCCCGGTACAGATAAGGGATCGGGGGTTGCGACAGGAGGTGGTATCAGAGCCTAGCCACTGGTCTGAGCCAAAGAAGTGTTCTGCTGACACTTAAATTTTAAATTTTGTGTTAGGAAATAAATTATAGGAATACGTGCATAACTGTATTTAATTGTTATGTGTTATTTGACTATTTGTTAGTTTACAGTATGAGTGATCAAGGACCCTCAGACATGTGTCGTCAGTTGTCTGATTCACCTAGGAGTGAAGGTACCTCATCACAGCCTGCCCTTTCTGGGTATTCTGCTGATCAGGAAGAAGGGATGTTTGCTTTTAAAGCTCAGTCTGAAGAGCCATTCCCTCATAAGAAACGAGGATGGTTCAGTAAGGAAGCCTTTGCACGTAGGAAAAGAATGTGAAAGTTGCAACAGCAAAGAGCCTTAGCAGCCGTTAAGCGAAAGACAGATGCCCATACACAGGATATGCTTAATAGAAGCCTAGCTAATTTCCATATCCTAGCTACAACTGCTGCTGACCCAAGTCTGGAACAACTAGTAGCCCCACAACCACAAATCCCAGACCAACCCATGGAGATAGAAAATCTTGAAAACCAAGTGGAGATGCATGACTTTAACCCAGAAGAAATCCCTAGGGTACCTGCACCAAACCCCCTAGACCCAAATTATGACCCCTGGTGGGATAATAATAGGGACTTTGTGCAACGTTACCCGATACATGAAGACACACCCATACAGAACATAGGAGCCTACCCAGGTATGGACCCTTTAGATCCCTATTACCACGATGAATATATTAGGGAGATCTTAGAAGATCCTTACCGATTTCAGGCACTTTCACCCCCATATCAGGAACCCGCACCCCAGATTCCGAACCCAGTGCTAGAACCTGCACCCCCAATGAATGCAGAAAACGTCTAAGAACTTAGGACTTTTGGGGAGGAAATTGTAGAGAGCAGTGAGAGAATGCGACAGGTAGGAGAGCGTCTCGTATGGAAATACGATGAGCGCAATATGGATTTTTGGATAAATCCATATCCATGAGATGATGAAGGAGACGGTAATAGTAATAATAATATAATATACTAAAATAAGAATAAAATATGTGTGTACGGATGCCTACTACTATTAGTGTAATTCTATTTCTGTTGGTATTGTAATTTTTATTTCAGTACTAGTGTGTAATAGATGCATAATAGTATATGGAAATAGAGTAAAAGTCGCAATGATCGACGCTTTTGGCAAAAATACGTATCATGTGATTGACTATATTAAATATTATTTTGTGATATTAATATGGGGTAAATGTTTAAAATTCAGATGGCCGACGAAGGAAATCAAGGAAATCTGAATAACGATAACCAGAATAACATTAACGTGGTTAATGAGAATCCGAGCATCAATAACAATGGAAACCAAATGGATAATAGTGCAGTTCAACATATTGTGGCACAAGGAATCATAGATGCCATGCCATTTATAATTCAAACTATTCAAGAAGCGAATAATAAAAGTAAGCATAGCAGTAAGCGACCAACTGAACCCGAAAACAGTGTGAACAATGGACCTGTACTTCAAATGCCCATTCCCAAAAGGAGAAGAACCGTGTCTTACGGTTGTTCTTATAAAGAATTCTGGTCGTGTAAACCAATGGAATTCTCGGGCAACGAAGGGGCTATTGCAACCCTACGCTGGATAGAGAAAACTGAGGCAGTCTTAAGGATAAGCAAGTGTGCTGAAGAAGATAAGATATTGTTTGCTTCTAATATGTTTAAGAATGCAGCACTAGAATGGTGGAATACTATCCTCCAATCAAGAGGCAGTGATAGAACTTATAATATGGAATGGGAAGAATTTAAGGATAAGGTAGAAAGGAAATTATGCCCACCCAATGAGAAGGAACAGATAGCAAACAAATTCCTAAACCTTAGGATGACTGGTGTGGATAGTAAGGGATACACTAAAATATTCTTCGAATATGCTAGAATAGTGCCAACTCTTGCTTCACCAGAACCAGTGTTAATCTCCCGTTATATCTGGGGATTAATTGGAGAGATAAGACACGTAGTCAAGGCAGCTAGACCTCAAACCAAAGAAGAAGCTGTAGAACTTGCAAATACCTTGACAGATGAATTAGTCCGTACCCGAGAAGAGGATCAAAGAAGAAATCTATCCCAAAAGCTCACGCAAGAATTTCGTTCTGGAAATTATAACCGTGGGAAAAGTATAGGTTCTACCTCTGCACCCTACTGTAAGTATTGCAAAAGAAAGCATTCAGGAAGATGCTCTATATACTGTAACTTTTGCAAAATATCGGGACACAAGGAAGAAAACTGCAGGAAGAAAGCTAATAACAGGATATGTTATAACTGCGGAGAACAAGGTCATATCAAGCTTAATTACCCAAAATTAGCTCCAGCTACAAACAACTAGAATACTCAAAATGCTAGAGCATTTGTTCTAACTGTAGATGAAGCCAAGATGATTCCAGATGTCATAGCTGGTACGTTTTTAGTTAATGATATTTTTGCTAAAGTATTATTTGACTCTGGTGCAAACCAAAGTTTTATTAATACATCATTTTGCAAATTTATAAATCAATCATTAACTAAACTACCACAAGAATGCTTAGTAGAGACGGCTAATGGAGAAACTGTTAGAATTTCTGAAATCTTGCAGGGAGCATGCATAGAAATTTTAAATCAGAAATTTATTGCAAATCTTTATCCAATGAATTTGACAGGATTCGATGTTGTTTTAGGAATGGATTGGTTAATAACCAATAAAGCCAGTATTTTATGTGATCAAAAGTCAATTCAAGTAAATTCACCAAAAGGTAAAACGATCACAATTAAAGGAGATAAACCATCTAGAACTACAAAATTTATCTCTGTGATGAAAACTGCAAGCTATATAAGAAAAGGTTCTATAGTGTATTTGATTTCTATAATCACTAATACTAAAGAAAAAGAACTAAAAGATATTCCAGTAGTATCTCAGTTTTCAGATGTATTTCCAGAAGAATTGCCAGGGCAACCTCCAGATAGAGAAGTTGTATTCAGAATCCATTTAATACCAGGAACGGCACCGATTGCCAAAGCACCTTACCGTTTGGCACCTGCAGAAATGCAAGAATTAAAGAAACAATTGGATGAATTGTTGGAAAAAGGATTTATACAGCCAAGTTCGTCACCATGGGGAGCGCCGATACTGTTTGTTAAAAAGAAGGACGGATCAATGCGTATGTGCATTGACTACCGTGAATTAAACAAGGTCACGATTAAGAACCGGTACCCATTACCGAGAATCGATGATCTGTTTGATCAACTGCAAGGAGCTCGATTTTTCTCTAAAATCGATTTAAGGTCAGGATATCATCAATTAAAGGTACAGGAAGAGGACATTCCTAAGACCGCATTCAGAACAAGGTATGGCCATTATGAATTTACTGTCATGCCATTTGGTTTAACCAATGCCCCAGCTGCATTTATGGACATGATGAACCGAATATGTAAGCCATATTTGGATAAATTCATAATCGTCTTTATAGATGATATTCTCATTTATTCTAAGAATAAGGAAGATCATGCAAAGCATTTGCACGCACTTTTAAGTTTATTAATAAAAAGGAAAAGCTTTATGCTAAATTTTCCAAGTGCGAGTTTTGGTTAGAACAGGTACAGTTTCTCGGACACCTAGTCAACCATGAAGGAATTCATGTGGATCCCACAAAGATCGAGGCAATTACTAAATGGAAAACCCCTGAGTCACCAACCGAGGTTAGAAGTTTCTTAGGATTGGCCGGTTATTATAGAAGATTTATTCGAGATTTTTCTAGAATAGCCATCCCTTTAACTAAGCTAACCTGTAAATCCATTAAGTTTGAATGGGGACCAAAACAAGAATAAGCATTTAGAATTCTTAAGCAAAGATTAACCCATACACCCATATTAGCATTACCAGAAGGAACTGAAGACTTTGTAGTCTATTGTGATGCTTCCAAACTAGGTTATGGATGTGTATTAATGCAACGACAAAAGGTTATAGCTTACGCATCTAGACAACTTAAGAATCATGAAGAGAATTATTCAACCCATGATCTAGAATTAGGAGCTATAATTTTTGCTCTTAAAATTTGGAGACATTACCTTTATGGTAGTAAGTTTACCATATTCACTGATCATAAGAGTTTAAGATATATTTTCAAACAAAAAGAGTTGAATATGAGACAGAGACGCTGGATGGAGATGCTTAGTGATTATGATTGTAATATTCAGTATCATGAAGGAAAAGCAAATGTAGTGGCAGATGCTTTAAGCCGAAAGTATCATGAAAAGCCAAAAAGGGTACGTTCTCTTAAATTAAATCTACAAGTAGATTTAAATGATCAAATAAGAAAAGCACAAGAATCAGTAATCAAGGATGATTCTGAAAAATTAAAAGGTATGCTAAAAGAATTAGAACAAGGAACAGATGGAATTTGGAGATTCCATAAGAAAAGAATGTGGATACCTAAATTAGGAAACCTACGTTATCGTATTTTAGAAGAAGCCCATAAATCTAAATATACGATGCATCCAGGAAATGATAAAATGTACCAGGATTTAAGGAAAAATTTCTGGTGGATACGAATGAAAAAGGACATAGCAGCCTATGTTTCTAAATGTTTAACATGTTCACAAGTTAAAGCTGAACACCAGAAACCCTCAGGATTTCTACAACAGTTAGAAATGACAGTATGGAAATGGGAATTAATAACAATGGATTTTGTTACTAAATTACCCAAAACAAAGAAAGGAAATGATACAATCTGGGTGATTGTAGATAGGCTAACCAAGTCAGCTCATTTCCTACCAATGAAGGAAACTTTCAGTATGGAACAGCTAGCTAAATTATATGTAAATGAAATTGTTTCTTTACATGGAATACCTTTATCAATTGTGTCTGATAGAGATAGTCGTTTTACTTCTCATTTTTGGTCAAGTTTCCAAAAGGCAATGGGAACCAAGATAAAACTAAGCACAGCTTATCATCCTCAAACGGACGGACAAAGCGAAAGAACAATTCAGACAATGGAAGACATGCTTAGAGCTTGTGTAATTGATTTCGGAGGTAATTGGGACGATCACTTACCTTTAATAGAATTTTCTTATAATAACAGTTATCACACAAGTATCAATGCTGCACCATTCAAAGCACTTTATGGACGAAAGTGCCGAACCCCAGTCTGTTGGGCAGAAATTGGGGAAAAGCAACTATCTGGACCTGAGATAGTGCAAGAAACAACTGACAAGATTATTCAAGTCAAGGAATGACTGAAAGCAGCACGAGATTGACAGAAGAGCTACGCTGATAACAGACGTAAGCCGTTGGGATTTCAAGTAGGAGATAAAGTATTATTAAAGGTCTCTCCTTGGAAAGGAGTAGTAAGATTCATCAAACGAGGAAAGCTAAGTCCCAGGTATGTTGGACCTTTTGAGATTATTAGAAGAATAGGACCTGTAGCCTATCAACTACAACTGCCAGAGGAAATGGCAGGAATACATGATGTATTTCATGTATCCAATCTCAAGAAATGCTTAGCTGATGAATCACTGTTAGTACCTCTTAAGGATATAGAGGTAAATGAACAACTCAAATTTGTAGAAAAGCCTCTACAGATTGAAGACAGGAAAGTCAAGAACCTCAAGCATAAGAGACTAGTTCTGGTCAAAGTAAAGTGGGACTCCAAAAGAGGACCTGAGTACACATGGGAGCTTGAATCCGAAATGCAAAGGAAATATCCGCACTTGTTCCAGTAGATCTCGAGGACGAGCTCTAAAACAAGGTGGGGAGAATGTAACAACCCTCAGTAAAACCGACACTCTCAAAATATTTCCGACACTCTATTGTATTTTAAAATGTCCCAATATGTCTTTAAATACATCCCGTATGTGAAAACCAAGCCCGAAATACAATATAGCATTTAAAATAAAATATAAAATCTGAAAATATAAGATGAGGCGGGCCGCGTAGAACCACCCAAGCCTTTACGCGGGCGGTATAGAGGTTTAAATCAGGTTTCGTTGAAATATAAGTTGAGGCGGGCCGCGTGAACCCCACCTCAATATTATGCGGGCCGCGTAAGATCAAGAAATGTGGCGCAGCCCGGTGATAACACGTGTCATCATCGTGTCGAACCTAGATCATGACCGGGACACGCTATACGTTTGACCAGGGTTGACACGGGCCGCGTAACCCTTGTATGTTCTTTACGCGGGCCGCGTGGGAACCAGTTTCAGCACCTATATAAGCAGGCAACGGGTTTTCGTTTTCCGTCATTCATTTCTTTCATTCTCAATCACGAATTCTGAAATATTAGGCATAATATTTGAGTATAATACCCCCTAAATAGCGAGGTTCTGCTCCGTTGTAAGTATTATAACCCCAGTTTTGTAGTAGATACGATGCCCGATTGATTTAGGGTTCCGTAACAACTGTCGTGGTTCTGCCCGACGTAGTTGTTGGAATACCGTCTCGGGGAGGGTATCATTAATATTTTCAAAGGGTTATGATACTAACCAATGTACATTTGTATAAATTATAGATTATTCCCAGGAAACCCTTACGCGAAGTCTAAGATAGCAATGTGAGTTTATCCTCTTTTTGTTAACCTTTTTGAAATGTTTTACAAAACCTTAAATGTTTTACAATGTGATTAAGCGGTGATTGAGTCTTTGTAGTTCTTCAATTACTGCCGGTATGTTGGGGTTTTGTATACAAAATTTACTACTGCGAGTAGTAAGTCGGGGATGACAGTACGTTACCATTGGACAAAGAGTTAGCCAATGTGTAATATGACCCACAAGTCAGGATTGACAGTACTGAATGAGTAATTGTGTAGAAATAAACAATGTGATCGCTCTCAATACTGTTTTAATTGATAAAATGTTTCTTGATTAAACTGGGATTCACTCACCAGTATTTCCCACTGACAAATGTTTTTAAAACGCGTTTCAGGTAACAAAATGTGACAACCAATTAGTAAAAAGCCAACTGGAGAGCACTGAAGGCTTGGGAAAAATGTGGCTATAAAAGTTACCTAAAAGACGATGTTTTAAATTCAATAAAATATGATTTATTCCTATAAAAGTATTCTAATAAGAAACTTGGGTTATACCCATGTGATTATTAATATCAAATATGGTGGTTTTACTCTGATAAACATTTCCTAACTACGGTCCTGATGTAATTTCCGCTGCCAAAGTAACCAGTCTGATACCACCGAAAATCTGAGTTCGCGTCCGCCCGTTCCCGGGACAGATAAGGGATCGGGGGGTTGCGACAAAAAATCTTCATAAACTAAATCACATGTGTATGTGCTGACATTTAAGAGATATACAGTCAAGAAAATCAAGAGCAATGGTGATATATATGCGGATTATACACCAAAAAATAAACACTCAAAAAATGGCTACAATTTAAGGATTGTGTTTAGTGACTTCATCAGATTCCTAATTAATGGAGAAAGGTCTGGTGGCAAGAAAAGCTGCTTCCAGGAGGTTGTCAAGTATTTTCGCTCGACGATTCCATAATTGGGTGGTTGGTTTGGCCCTTGTTCCTGTAACTCGAATCCAAGCCCGGTATATCCCATTTTAATTTTACACCATTGTGAACCTTACGCCTGTTTTAATCTCTGATCGAGGTTCTCGGCATTGAAAAATCTTCGTAAACTAAATCACACGTGTATATGTTGACATTTAAGAGATATAAAGTTAAGAAAATCAAGAGCAATGGTGATATATATGCGGATTAGACAGCAAAAAATAACCACTCAAACAATGGCTACAATTTAAGGAATGTGTTTAGTGTCGGCATCAGATTCATAATTGATTGAGAAAGGTCTGGTGGCAAGAAAAGCTGCTTCTAGGAGGTTGACAAGTGTTTTCGCTCGACGATTCCATTCTTGGGTGGTTGGTTTGGCCCTTGTTCATGTAACTCAAATCCTAGCCCAGTATATCCCATTTTAGTTTTACACCATTGTGAACCTTACGCCTTTTTTACTCTCTGGTCGAGGTTCTCGGCATTGAAAAATCTTCGTAAACTAAATCACACGTGTATATGTTGACATTTAAGAGATATACAGTCAAGAAAATCAAGAGCAATGGTGATATATGCGGATTAGACACCAAAAAATAAACACTCAAAAAATAGCTACAATTTAAGGAATGTGTTTAGTGACGGCATCAGATTCCTAATTGATGGAGAAAGGTCTGGTGGCAAGAAAAGCTGCTTCCAGGAGTTTGTCAAGTGTTTTCGCCCAACGATTCCATTCTTGGGTGGTTGGTTTGGCCCTTGTTCCTGTAACTCGAATCCTAGCCTGGTATATCCCATTTTAGTTATACACCATTGTGAACCTTACGCCTTTTTTACTCTCTGATCGAGGTTCTCGGCATTGAAAAATCTTCGTAAACTAAATTACACGTGTATATGTTGACATTTAAGAGATATACAGTTAAGAAAATCAAGAGCAATGGTGATATATATGCGGATTAGACACCAAAAAACAAACACTCAAAAAATGGCTATAATTTAAGGAATGTGTTTAGTGACGGCATCAGATTCCTAACTGATGGAGAAAGGTCTGGTGGCAAGAAAAGCTGCTTCCAGGAGGTTGTCAAGTGTTTTCGTTCGACGATTCCATTCTTGGGTGGTTGGTTTGGCCATTGTTCCTGTAACTCGAATCCTAACCCGGTATATCCCATTTTATTTTTACACCATTGTGAACCTTAAGCCTTTTTTAATCTCTGATCGAGGTTCTCGGCATTGAAAAATCTTCGTAAACTAAATCACACGTGTATATGTTGACATTTAAGAGATATAGAGTCAAGAAAATCAAGAGCAATGGTGATATATATGCGGATTAGACACCAAAAAACAAACACTCAAAAAATGGCTATAATTTAAGGAATGTGTTTAGTGACGGCATCAGATTCCTAACTGATGGAGAAAGGTCTGGTGGCAAGAAAAGCTGCTTCCAGGAGGTTGTCAAGTGTTTTCGTTCGACGATTCCATTCTTGGGTGGTTGGTTTGGCCCTTGTTCCTGTAACTCGAATCCTAACCCGGTATATCCCATTTTATTTTTACACCATTGTGAACCTTAAGCCTTTTTTAATCTCTGATCGAGGTTCTCGGCATTGAAAAATCTTCGTAAACTAAATCACACGTGTATATGTTTACATTTAAGAGATATACAGTCAAGAAAATCAAGAGCAATGGTGATATATATGCCGATTATACACCAAAAAATAAACACTCAAAAAATGGGTAAAATTTAAGGAATGTGTTTAGTGACGGCATCAGATTCCTAATTGATGGAGAAAGGTCTCGTGGCAAGAAAAGCTGCTTCCAGGAGGTTGTCAAGTGTTTTCGCTCGACGATTCCATTCTTGGGTGGTTGGTTTGGCCCTTGTTCCTGTTACTCGGATTCTAGCCCGGTATATCCTATTTTAGTTTTACACCATTGTGAACCTTCCGCCATTTTTACTCTCTGATCGAGGTCCTCGGCATTGAAAAATCTTCGTAAACTAAATCACACGTATATATGTTGACATTTAAGAGATATACAGTCAAGAAAATCAAGAGCAATGGTGCTATATATGCGGATTAGACACCAAAAAATAAACACTCAAAAAATGGCTACAATTTAAGGAATGTGTTTAGTGACGGCATCAGATTCCTAATTGATGGAGAAAGGTCTGGTGGCAAGAAAAGCTGATTCCAGGAGGTTGTCAAGTGTTTTCGCTCGACGATTCCATTCTTAGGTGGTTGGTTTTGCCCTCGTTCCTGTAACTCGAATCCTAGCCCGGTATATCCCATTTTAGTTATACACCATTGTGAATCTTACGCCTTTTTTACTCTCTGATCGAGGTTCTCGGCATTGAAAAATCTTCGTAAACTAAATTACACGTGTATATGTTGACATTTAAGAGATATACAGTTAAGAAAATCAAGAGCAATGGTGATATATATGCGGATTAGACACCAAAAAACAAACACTCAAAAAATGGCTATAATTTAAGGAATGTGTTTAGTGACGGCATCAGATTCCTAACTGATGGAGAAAGGTCTGGTGGCAAGAAAAGCTGCTTCCAGGAGGTTGTCAAGTGTTTTCGTTCGACGATTCCATTTTTGGGTGGTTGGTTTGGCACTTGTTCCTGTAACTCGAATCCTAACCCGGTATATCCCATTTTATTTTTACAACATTGTGAACCTTAAGCCTTTTTTAATCTCTGATCGAGGTTCTCGGCATTGAAAAATCTTCGAAAACTAAATCACACGTGTATATGTTGACATTTAAGAGATATAGAGTCAAGAAAATCAAGAGCAATGGTGATATATATGCGGATTAGACACCAAAAAACAAACACTCAAAAAATGGCTATAATTTAAGGAATGTGTTTAGTGACGGCATCAGATTCCTAACTGATGGAGAAAGGTCTGGTGGCAAGAAAAGCTGCTTCCAGGAGGTTGTCAAGTGTTTTCGCTCGACGATTCCATTCTTAGGTGGTTGGTTTTGCCATCGTTCCTGTAACTCGAATCCTAGCCCGGTATATCCCATTTTAGTTATACACCATTGTGAACCTTACGCCTTTTTTACTCTCTGATCGGGGTTCTCGGCATTGAAAAATCTTCGTAAACTAAAATACACGTGTATATGTTGACATTTAAGAGATATACAGTTAAGAAAATCAAGAGCAATGGTGATATATATGCGGATTAGACACCAAAAAACAAACACTCAAAAAATGGCTATAATTTAAGGAATGTGTTTAGTGACGGCATCAGATTCCTAACTGATGGAGAAAGGTCTGGTGGCAAGAAAAGCTGCTTCCAGGAGGTTGTCAAGTGTTTTCGTTCGACGATTCCATTCTTGGGTGGTTGGTTTGGCCCTTGTTCCTGTAACTCGAATCCTAACCCGGTATATCCCATTTTATTTTTACACCATTGTGAACCTTAAGCCTTTTTTAATCTCTGATCGAGGTTCTCGGCATTGAAAAATCTTCGTAAACTAAATCACACGTGTATATGTTTACATTTAAGAGATATACAGTCAAGAAAATCAAGAGCAATGGTGATATATATGCCGATTATACACCAAAAAATAAACACTCAAAAAATGGGTAAAATTTAAGGAATGTGTTTAGTGACGGCATCAGATTCCTAATTGATGGAGAAAGGTCTCGTGGCAAGAAAAGCTGCTTCCAGGAGGTTGTCAAGTGTTTTCGCTCGACGATTCCATTCTTGGGTGGTTGGTTTGGCCCTTGTTCCTGTTACTCGAATTCTAGCCCGGTATATCCTATTTTAGTTTTACACCATTGTGAACCTTCCGCCATTTTTACTCTCTGATCGAGGTCCTCGGCATTGAAAAATCTTCGTAAACTAAATCACACGTATATATGTTGACATTTAAGAGATATACAGTCAAGAAAATCAAGAGCAATGGTGCTATATATGCGGATTAGACACCAAAAAATAAACACTCAAAAAATGGCTACAATTTAAGGAATGTGTTTAGTGACGGCATCAGATTCCTAATTGATGAAGAAAGGTCTGGTGGCAAGAAAAGCTGATTCCAGGAGGTTGTCAAGTGTTTTCGCTCGACGATTCCATTCTTAGGTGGTTGGTTTTGCCCTCGTTCCTGTAACTCGAATCCTAGCCCGGTATATCCCATTTTAGTTATACACCATTGTGAACCTTACGCCTTTTTTACTCTCTGATCGAGGTTCTCGGCATTGAAAAATCTTCGTAAACTAAATTACACGTGTATATGTTGACATTTAAGAGATATACAGTTAAGAAAATCAAGAGCAATGGTGATATATATGCGGATTAGACACCAAAAAACAAACACTAAAAAAATGACTATAATTTAAGGAATGTGTTTAGTGACGGCATCAGATTCCTAACTGATGGAGAAAGGTCTGGTGGCAAGAAAAGCTGCTTCCAGGAGGTTGTCAAGTGTTTTCGTTCGACGATTCCATTTTTGGGTGGTTGGTTTGGCCCTTGTTCCTGTAACTCGAATCCTAACCCGGTATATCCCATTTTATTTTTACACCATTGTGAACCTTAAGCCTTTTTTAATCTCTGATCGAGGTTCTCGGCATTGAAAAATCTTCGTAAACTAAATCACACGTGTATATGTTGACATTTAAGAGATATACAGTCAAGAAAATCAAGAGCAATGGTGATATATATGCGGATTAGACACCAAAAAACAAACACTCAAAAAATGGCTATAATTTAAGGAATGTGTTTAGTGACGGCATCAGATTCCTAACTGATGGAGAAAGGTCTGGTGGCAAGAAAAGCTGCTTCCAGGAGGTTGTCAAGTGTTTTCGTTCTATGATTCCATTCTTGGGTGGTTGGTTTGGCCCTTGTTCCTGTAACACGAATCCTAACCCGGTATATCCGATTTTATTTTTACACCATTGTGAACCTTAAGCCGTTTTTAATCTCTGATCGAGGTTCTCGGCATTGAAAAATCTTCGTAAACTAAATCACACGTGTATATGTTGACATTTAAGAGATATACAGTCAAGAAAATCAAGAGCAATGGTGATATATATGCCGATTATACACCAAAAAATAAACACTCAAAAAATGGGTAAAATTTAAGGAATGTGTTTAGTGACGGCATCAGATTCCTAATTGATGGTGAAAGGTCTCGTGGCAAGAAAAGCTGCTTCCAGGAGGTTGTCAAGTGTTTTCGCTCGACGATTCCATTCTTGGGTGGTTGGTTTGGCCCTTGTTCCTGTTACTCGAATTCTAGCCCGGTATATACTATTTTAGTTTTACACCATTGTGAACCTTCCGCCATTTTTACTCTCTGATCGAGGTTCTCGGCATTGAAAAATCTTCGTAAACTAAATCACACATATATATGTTGACATTTAAGAGATATACAGTCAAGAAAATCAAGAGCAATGGTGATATATATGCGGATTAGACACCAAAAAATAAACACTCAAAAAATGGCTACAATTTAAGGAATGTGTTTAGTGACGGCATCAGATTCCTAATTGACGGAGAAAGGTCTGGTGGCAAGAAAAGCTGATTCCAGGAGGTTGTCAAGTGTTTTCGCTCGACGATTCCATTCTTAGGTGGTTGGTTTGGCCCTTGTTCCTGTAACTCGAATCCTAGCCCGGTATATCCCATTTTAGTATTACACCATTGTGAACCTTACGCCTTTTTTACTCTCTGATTGAGGTTCTTGGCATTGAAAATCTTCGTAAACTAAATCACACGTGTATATGTTGACATTTAAGAGATATACAGTCAAGAAAATCAACAGCAATGGTGATATATATGCGGATTAGACACCAAAAAATAAACACTCAAAAAATGGCTACAATTTAAGGAATGTGTTTAGTGAAGGCATCAGATTCCTAATTGATGAACAAAGGTCTGGTGGCAAGAAAAGCTGCTTCTAGGAGGTTGTCAAGTGTTTTCACTCGACGATTCCATTCTTGGGTGGTTGGTTTGACCCTTGTTCCTGTAACTCGAATCCTAGCCTGGTATATCCCATTTTAGTTTTACACCATTGTGAACCTTACGCCTTTTTTACTCTCTGATCGAGGTTCTCGGCATTGAAAAATCTTCGTAAACTAAATCACACGTGTATATGTTGACATTTAAGAGATATACAGTCCAGAAAATCAAGAGCAATGGTGATATATTTGCGGATTAGACACCAAAAAATAAACACTCAAATAATGGCTACTATTTAAGGAATGTGTGTCACACCCCGAAATATCAGAGCTGGCGTGACTGGACTGGTATCTTCATTGCACAACGGAAGTATTTAAGCTAAGACTTCTAGAAAACGAACGCCCACTAGGTACTCGAATCTCCAATGCTCCTCCTTTTTCCAACCGTGCCATAATTTGAAGAAGTGACCTGAAAAAGAAACATGCGAAAAATCAATATAAAGTTGAGCGATTTCATAGTTTGTTTTAGAAAAGTTTTTTAAACAAATCTTTTTTTTTTACCGGTTTAAAAGTTGTGGAGAAAAAATTTAGTAAAACATTTTTTTCCCGGCATGTTTTATGAAAACTGTGAGTATAGCTCAAGAGAGTCTTTGTAAGCAGGATCATCCCGTCCTCTTACTTATACATAAGTTGAAAAGCGTTACCAAAATTCGTAAGTCCATGTATTTGTGAGTTATCATCAATTGAGTCTTAAGAGCATTTGAAAATTCGAGTATCAAAAACTAGTATGTAACGTCTATGAACAGATCAATTAATGATTTGCAAGGTCATTAGTATGTGTGCAATGGTGCAGGAAGGCTCAAACCTTTGCGGATTTCGTACCAGGCCACCCGGCTGGGACGACATAGTCACCACATGGGCCAACTCCCGGACCCATGGGTGGGGCTCGCAACACCCAAATAGATCTATCACTCATGCCCCTCGGTCTTTATCAGTGTTGCAAAAGTCGGATTCCTCGGCCGAGTACTCGGCGAGTACTCGGTCCTCGGACCTCCACCTTGGCGACTTCCTCCTAGGCGGTCTCAACTAGTCGGCCTCGGGAGTACTCGGTCCTAGTCGGCGCCTAGTTGGCCTAGTCGGAGCCTAGTCGGCCTAGTCGGAGCCTAGTCGGCCTAGTCGGTCTAGGCGGTCAACGTGGTTTGTTGACTTTTAATCGGTCAAACTCGGCCTACTCGGCCTTGTACTCGGACTACTCGGCCTTGTACTCGGACTACTCGGCCTTGTACTCAGACTAGTCGGACTTGTATTCAGAATATTTGAACTTTAAACATGTTTCATTTTAAATTATACCCAGTTGACATGAATTATGCTTATTTTAACACATAAATAATATATAACAATTAATTTTCTTTATATTTACCATGTCCGCGTACTCCCTGAGTACTCTCCGAGTACTCCGATTACTCCCAACTCCCCAGTCGGCCGACTAGGGACCGCCTAGCGACTTTTACAACACTGGTCTTTATACAAAGATTAAATGTCTTAAGTGTTGTACCCACCATTCACATGATCTAACATTTTATTCCTTAGCTAACCATACCATTTGAAACATTTGAAACATGTATTCCACCTCCGTAAGTTATAAAACCGAAAACAGTTAAAAGAAAAGGGGACATTAACTCACTGGGTGTCCTGTTCTTTAAACGCAGACCGACGCAGTACCGTTGTTATAACTAGGACGATCCCGTCCCTACTCATGAAAATCATGCACGTTTCGAAAATACGCATTTGTTTTGGTAAAACCGGTATATTTAGTATAAATCGTTCGTAAACCATTTGAGCTCTTTGTAATCCATTCGTAACATGGTTTAGAAATATGAGTTTTCGTTTCTCGATAAATTGTTTATTTCTGCAAAACTTGCATGTCTTTCCACCCCGAAAACATTTATGAAAATGTAAAACAGTAAAAAGTGGGGGTTATGAACTCACCTTGATACTCCTGTGCAAAGCTAGCTTAGCGTGATTCCGAAGTGTCGTTCCAAGAACGTGAATTAGCTAGCGTGCATCTATAGTATTCCTAACAGGGAATAACTTATCAGTTACTATTTTAAACGTAGCTAAACTACGTGTCCGAGCTCTACCGAGTCGTTAACTAAACGACCCTAAGGTAGTGTTATCTTGACTTAGAATAACCTATCTATGGTTATTTGATCCCGTTTATAATCAGGATAAAACTAAGGCTTGAAAACAACTTAGTTTTCGAATGGTTTAGATTATATATTTATATATTTAAATGTAAATATACTTACGGTGTCGTGTTAGTGGTCGTGATTAGAAATACGTAGGTGGATAGTGGTTCGTGTCGTCGTCAGATGGAAGTAAATATATACATACATATATATATACATATATTTTATGCCATGATGTTTGAAATATAAACTCAGAATTCGGTCGTTTGAACTAAATATAAAAACTATATTTAGTTCGTAAGAAAGTTTAAATTCGACGTTTGAAAATAAATATAAACCTTATATTTATTTTATAAATGTGTTCGGAAATCTCGACGTTTGAAATAAATAGAACTTCATATTTATTTTATGAAAATATTCAAGTATTTTGAATTATCGGCGTTTTGAAATAACATAAATAATCATGTTTATTTTGTATAATATCGAGTTTCGCTTGGTAATAAATCAAGTTCGTCGGAATGTTATAGCTTCGTTTTTTTAATTCATAAAGCGTCACCAAAATAAATATATCTATATATTTATTTTATAATAAAAACTCGGATTTTTCAACAAGTGTCGTTTTCATAACAATATATGTTTCGTAACCGGGTTTTTAACGAAAATCGGACAGATTATTTTGGACAATCCCGACATCTAAGTGTCGATATATTTTTTTCAAAATTCAATCAATGATTCAATCAACATATATAATTTTCCGCAAAGTTTGCTGAACACTAAAATAATTAAACTACGATACGACGGTTCGAGCTCGGTTCGCGTAACTAAATAAATCTAAGAATAACGTAATAACGACTTGTAATGCCAAAAATTTACCGGGTCCTGACCTGTTTGACTGGCTTTGACCAGTTGACTTTCTTTGACTGAGTTGACCGAACCTTAAACAGATCTGACCTGAATCGTATCATGGCCTGAATTTTGTAAACCAAATGAGTGTAGGGACTCATGTAATATGGTTTAACAAAGCCTACATTCTAAAACGAAACCTAACCTAAGTGCTTTCGACCCATTACGATTCGTTAAGGTAGCTTACGCCACTTTAACGCGTCGTTCGCGTAAAACGCGTTTGGACCGCCTAACTAGTCCTATGATAAGTAAAATATGCCTTAACATGTCTAATATTGTTTCCAAATCAGTTTAGATATCAAAAATTATGTTACATATGCTTAAAATGAATTTTGGCGTAAAAAGGGCATTTTGGTCATTTACCTAAGGCATATAAACTACCTATCGTACAACTACTTAAATGACGTGACCATAAGGTATAACCTCGGAAGGTTATTCCCTATGCAACTATGGTCACCTAATGTGTTTGGTCGGATCCTAAAGATCGACCAAACGGGTCGGGTTCGAAAGTATAAGCGGTTGTTTATACCGCTTACCTTACGACCCTACATAAGCACTAAACCTAAAGTGACGAGCTAAACATGTTAAAAAATGCTTAGCGAGGTTTGAAAACATGTTTGGTATCAAAACAAACGGTTTTGATGCCTAAAAGTAGTTTGGTTACAAAATACGCAAGAATACGCATTTTGGCCGAAACTACGACTCGCCACTATGCCTAGATAACGTGGTAATCAGTAGGTATAGTCACAAGAGACTAAAACCATCGTGATTACGCTCACGTTATGAAGTTCAAATGAACTTCATGTTGACCATAAACTGGTCAAAGCAGAAATTCAAACACAGTTTGACTTTCACGCGAAAAAGAATGAAAGAGGACTTACAAAAGGTCCAAGAACGGAAGTTTGACCCGATTATTCTCAGGTATGAAGTGAAAGCACCTCAACTTAGGGAAATATCAGATCAAATGTGAGTTGCAACAATGAGATGGATGGGGTATTTATAGTTTTTGCACAACTGTTAAGATCGTTCATCGTAAAACGAGCTTCGATCTCATCCGTACACATGTGCCCATGGTTTTGTGAAACCATGGGAGCCCCTAGTTTCATTAAAACCATGTGCAAATGAGAGGAACAGCTGGAACAAGCTGGAATTTAGATTTTCCATTTTGGTCCCTTCCTAAGATAACTATGGCAGATTGTCAATTTTGGTCCCTAAATGTGCAAAACATGGTTTTTGATGCATTTTTGACACGTTTAAGCCCCGTTAATCTCATTTCAAGGCTCTAAAATGAAGTTAAAATATAGAGAACATGAAACATGCTCAAAAATATCTCGGATGTCGGTTCGTTTGATCGTACGGTTGCGTTGTTCGGTTAAATACGACGAAACACGAACGAATGCGAAAAACGATCCAAATTACGCGACGAATGGAATTTTATCATGCCAATCACTAAAATAAAATATTTTAATGATTACAAAAAGTTTTGGATGTCCGAATGTATTCAGAACGTAAGATATGCGGGAAAATGCAAACTTATGCACTTTTTGACGCTTTTAGTCCCTGAATGACCAAAAAGTTTATTTTAGCACACCGAACCCCTCAAAGCCTATTTCTAAGCTATGTAAAGGATATTTAGGGTATGTTTAACTTATGGCCATGTTCCAGAATGTTCGTTACAGTACAAATCGGCATACTTTCGCAGTTTGTCGAAATTAGTCCCTTTAAGCGAATAAACTTGATTTCGCCACACCAAACCCTCCAAAACTTATTTCTAAGTTATGTAAAGGTTATTTAAGGTATGTTAAGACTATTTCACTATTCCAGAGTGTTCGTTGCATTAAACTGGTTATATTTACGCATCAGTGCGCGTATAACCTTCCAGAAAGCGATTTAAAGCTTGAAATCGAACAAGAATTGATATGTGCAAAAGATACACATATTTATAAAAATCCCAAGTATGAAATACAACATTTCATTGGTTTGGTATTTGTTTGATGGTCGCAGAGGCACAGGTGTCACAGTCTCCCCTACTTTAGGAAATTTCATCCCGAAATTTATTCGTAGGAGTCTGTCTGTGACGCTGTGTTAAATAATTGCCTTGAATGGAATCTAGGGTGGTTATCTATTTGCGTAGAATAACCCATCAAAGATTATGCAAGGCATAATCCTGTCATTTCTCTCAACGGACAATCTTTAAAAATGAAAATGAAGGAAAAATCAAGGATATTCATTTCCCTCGATGGATATTCTTCAGAAACGAAAATGAACGGAATGAGTCATTTTCCTCAATGGGTATTCTTCAGAAATGAAAATGAACGAATAATCAAGAATTTTCATTTCCCTCGATGGATATTCTTCAGAAACGAAAATGAACGGAATGAGTCATTTTCCTCAATGGGTATTCTTCATAAACGAAAATGAACGAATAATCAAGAATATTCATTTCCCTCGATGGATATTCTTCAGAAACAAAAATGAACGGAATGAGTCATTTTCCTCAATGGGTATTCTTCAGAAACGGAAATGAAGGAAAAATCAAGAATATTCATTTCCCTCGATGGATATTCTTCAGAAACGAAAATGAACGGAATGAGTCATTTTCCTCAATGGGTATTCTTCAGAAACGGAAATGAAGGAAAAATCAAGAATATTCATTTCCCTCGATGGATATTCTTCAGAAACGAAAATGAACGGAATGAGTCATTTTCCTCAATGAGTATTCTTCAGAAAGGGAAATGAAGGAAAAATCAAGAATATTCATTTCCCTCGATGGATAATCTTCAGAAACGAAAATGAACGGAATGAGTCATTTTCCTCAATGGGTATTCTTCAGAAACGGAAATGAACTGAGTCAACTCTAGACACATGACAAAACTTGCTGTGGTTTTTGTGCACTGAATTCCATAATTATGTATGCATCCATAATTACGTAATTCCTTGCACAGTCCGCACAGTTTGTTTTGTAATGTGAAGGGGAAGAAAATCAAACTTGTGATGAGTGTGACTAGACTATCATAGGGTCCTTTTAATTAGATCGACAAATGATCCCTTTAATTAGACCACCAAGGAGTCTTTTCAGCTATATCATCACATGATATTCCTAACCAGATTTTTGGATCAATCTGTTTAACTAGACCACTCAAGGGGTCTAATTATGGAATAGTACATTATAATCCAAGGGTCTTTACTATTACGTAGAAGCCCATTAAGGATTTAAGGTAGTACCTTTGGATATCCTACTATGAATCCCTTATACGAAGATATGAAAGATTCTACGAGGATTTGGATAACAAAAACTTGGATCACACAAAAACATAAAAGGGAACACATAAGCACATAATCACATATTTGTTTAATTTGACCTTTAATTTTTTATATTTGGACATGGATATTTAAAGCACACCCAGAATCCAATCCGTGGATTTCATTTGGCACTTTAATCATTTTCAAGAATCTATCCATGAAGATAGGATGATCTTCCGAAAATTCGATTTTGTTTTCAAAGAAACGTAATATTCGAATTAAGGTACACAACAATTTTAGGATTTACGGAAATACCCTTAGGTACCCTATTAAGGATTTATAGTGGTACTTTGGGTATTCGTCCAGAGTTGTAACTTGCGCCATGTACTTCGTTTCTTTGGAAGAAACGGGTACTTAGGATTTTCGTGGAAAACGCAAGAGATAATAAAATGGAAGAATTTTGGGGGTAGTCTGTTCTTCAAGGAATACGATTCCCTGATTGTCGGTATTGTAGGGAAATGTTGTTTATACATGCAACCACATAAATACATTGCAATGTAAATAAAAGATTTATTTATAAACAACGATAACAACTGTTTCATGGACCTTGACAACAAAAGAAAATAATACATAAGACGTGATTATTTCTAAATGGTGTTGTCTTCTAGTCGGTCAGATGCTCATCCCTGTGTTGGATTTGCATTAGCAAGGTTTAGGCAATTTCTTCGGAAATGACCCATCTCGCCACAGTTGTAGCAAGAACCTGGTGGAAAACGAGCTTGAGCATGATTGTTGTCAGCTTGATTTGGTGCAACTGCAGCTCGGCAAACTCTTGCTGTATGACCTATAAGTCCACAAATTTGGCATTTGCGGCACTTCACACTAGCATGATGATGGAGGTTACATTGGTTGCACAAGGGTGCAGTTCCGTTGTATGGCTTCCTAGCAGGGGGTTGAGCTGGTTGGTTGGGGGCAGCTTGATCATTGTGAGCAACCACGGTGAAGTTCTGGGAAGCTTTTCGCTTCCTTGACTTCTTGGAGGATTCAGTCTGTTCATCTTTGGGTTTCGATTCCTCGATTGGTTTCTTATCACCTTTTCGGAAAATTTTACCTTTCCTGATTTGAGATTCAGTCAAGGTAGCAGATAGCTCAATGGCATGCCTAACCGTAGTGGGGTTACTACCAGTCACAAGGTCTTGTACTGGGTCAGGGAGGCCATCAATGTACTTTTCGATTGCCTTATCCAAAGGCGTAACCATATTCGGGCATAACAGACTTAACTCCTCATAACGATCCGTGTAGGCTCGATGCTCACCGCTATCTTGCTTAAGATCGTCGAATTCCCTTTCCAAGGCCCTGATCTCGTGACGAGGACATAATTCCTTCATTATCAGAGCTCGAAGCTCTTCCCACGTTTGAGCCAGTGCCACATCGGCACCCCTATCTCTCATCACACCATTCTACCATGTCAAAGCTCGTTTCTCAAAGACACTAGATGCGAATTCTACCTTTCGCTCATTTGGGCATTGAACATGTCTGAAGGTGCTCTCTAGACTCTCGAACCATTGCAGAAGTGCAGTCGCTCCTTGAGACCCAGAAAACTTTGATGGCTTAGCCGAGTTGAACGTTTTGAAGTTGCAGGGGGCATTATTGTTGTTGAGAGCTTGGTTACATTGAGCAACGATGTTCGGGATTGCAACAGTCATTTGCTGCGTAATGACAGCTGCCAGCTCTTCAATAGGTACCTGATTTTCGCGTCGTGGAGGCATTCTAAAAAGGGGAAACAAGAGAGAAAACAAATGAAATGGCATTGGGTAAGAATAGGATGTTATAATTACTGACCAAAATCATGGGTGATGGTCATTTGTTTGAACCACGAAGCAAACAAACGACACACAAAGGCTGAATCAAAGCAAATAGGTCCTCATAATGTATCGCGAAGACATGCTCGCCTATAAGTGGACACTCACCCCAAGAGTTCCCAAGTAAGAGTGACTGGTCCGATATTGCGGATTTGTACGAACACTCTAGCCTTAGACAGAAAGCTCAGGGTACAGGCACCCACCCTTCCAGTTTGCACGTGTTCACATTATGTAGACCCAAACTTTGATGAGATTTTGAAAACTTTGAAGGTTCGAAACCTTACAATAAATCATCCTGGAACAGATGATTAGTTTTCAAAGCAGATTCGAATTTTGTGTTCTTATTGTGGTTGCTGCCTAAAGATAGGCAACGGTATTGTTTTATGACTAAACGCAAGTAAACTCGCGGTAGGGTCCTAGGAAGGTTATAGTCAAGGTCAAAGCATTACTAATAACCTAATTCCCTATAACCATTGGCTCTGATACCAACTTTTCTGTCACACCCCGACCACGTAAAACAACAAAACGTGGCGGAAACATCGGGGAGTGTTGTAACAGAATCATTGTTTCACCACCATGGATTTAAACAATTTCGTTTTATTGAATTTAAATCTATTACATTACATTGGAATTAGAAACAAAACATGAACAAATAGACTTTCATTGTTATTAAGTCACTAAGGCCTCGTCCATTCCTATGTGAGCGAACACAGATATCATCATTAAACATCATTGACTATGGTACCTGAAACTCATGTGAAAATACGTCAGCATAAAAATGCCGGCGAGTACATAGGTTTTATATGAGTGTCAGTTTCATGGCTCGTTTTACATGTTGCAATACTTATTTAAAAACCTTGTTTTGAAAAGTATAATATTGCGACATAATTAACCAACTCAAATCAAGTTGGTTATAATTTGCAAAATCTCGTAGCCATGATTCTTAAGTCCAAAACATTTGTTTTATTAAATCAAATTGTAAAATGTCTCATAAAAAACTCGTTAATAAAACTCGTATGGTTTATATTATTCCGAAAACATCCTTGTATGACATTGTTTCGAAATCGTTTACCCAAGTAATCTAGATAACGCAACGGTATATAATGTATTAAAAGCACTTATATATAGGAAGTACCAGCGGCGTATCCACCATGCTTTTAACACGTTACACCCGCCCCGTTACCTAATCACTTCCCTAACCCAATGGCTCAAACAGTTACAAATGGTTCACATAAATCAAATGGTTACAAACGGTTCACATAATTCCAACGATTTCAAATGGTTCACATACATCAAATGGTTACAAATGGTTCACATACATCCAATGATTTCAAATGGTTCACATACATCCAATGATTTCAAATGGTTCAAAACGTAAAACAATTGTGCTAGCGTGTTAAGTGAACATACATAGCAAGACATAATGAAATCATGTACTAATAGTGTACTAATGAACATAGCAAGTATATGATATGAAAACATGGAAAGCATGAAAATAACAAGTAGGCACATGTGTTTCACCCCAAAACGTTTGGAAAACAGTAAAAGAGGGGTCTATGTACTCACTTGAGGATGCTTAGAAGTCTTGAATAACAACCAAGCAAAGCTAGAGGGATCACGGAATCAAACGGCACCTAATATAGGTAACTATGTAAATAAACGGACCTAAATCGGAGGATCGGATAAAATGAGGTTTTGTAAACCAAATGAGTGTAGGGACTCATGTAATATGGTTTAACAAAGCCTACATTCTAAAACGAAACCTAACCTAAGTGCTTTCGACCCATTACGACTCATTAAGGTAGCTTACGCCACTTTAACGCGTCATTCGCGTAAAACGCGTTTGGACCGCCTAACTAGTCCTATGATAAGTAAAATATGCCTTAACATGTCTAATATTGTTGCCAAATCAGTTTAGATATCAATAATTATGTTACATATGCTTAAAATAAATTTTGGCGTAAAAAGGGCATTTTGGTCATTTACCTAAGGCATATAAACTACCTATCATACAACTACTTAAACGACGTGACCATAAGGTATAACCTCAGAAGGTTATTCCCTATGCAACTATGGTCACCTAATGTGTTTGGTCGGATCCTAAAGATCGACCAAACGGGTCGGGTTCGAAAGTATAAGCGGTTGTTTAGACCGCTTACCTTACGACCCTACATAAGCACTAAACCTAAAGTGACGAGCTAAACATGTTAAAACATGCTTAACGAGGTTTGAAAACAGGTTTGGTATCAAAACAAACGGTTTTGATGCCTAAAAGTAGTTTGGTTACAAAATACGCAAGAATACGCATTTTGGCCGAAACTACGACTCGCCACTATGCCTAGATAACGTGGTAATCAGTAGGTATAGTCACAAGAGACTAAAATCATCGTGATTACGCTCACGTTATGAAGTTTAAATGAACTGCATGTTGACCATAAACTGGTCAAAGCAGAAAGTCAAACACAGTTTGACTTTCACGTGAAAAAGAACGAAAGAGGACTTACAAAAGGTCCAAGAACGGAAGTTTGACCCGATTATTCTCAGGTATGAAGTGAAAGCACCTCAACTTAGGGAAATATCAGATCAAATGTGAGTTGCAACAATGAGATGGATGGGGTATTTATAGTTTTTGCACAACCGTTAAGATCGTTCATCGTAAAACGAGCTTCGATCTCATCCGTACACATGTGCCCATGGTTTTGTGAAACCATGGGAGCCCCTAGTTTCATTAATTAAAACTATGTGCAAATGAGGGGAACAGCTGGAACAAGCTGGAATTTAGATTTTCCATTTTGGTCCCTTCCTAAGATAACTATGGCAGATTGTTAATTTTGGTCCCTGAATGTGCAAAACATGGTTTTTGATGCATTTTTGACACGTTTAAGCCCCGTTAATCGCATTTCAAGGCTCTAAAATGAAGTTAAAGTATAGGGAACATGAAACATGCTCAAAAATATCTCAGATGTCGGTTCGTTTGATCGTACGGTTGCGTTGTTCGGTTAATTACGACGAAACACGAACGAATGCGAAAAACGAACCAAATTACGCGACGAATGGAATTTTATCATGCCAATCACTAAAATAAAATATTTTAATGATTACATAAAGTTTTGGATGTCCGGATGTATTCAGAACGTAAGATATGTGGGAAAATGCAAACTTATGCACTTTTTGACGCTTTTAGTCCCTGAATGACCAAAAAGTTTATTTTAGCACACCGAACCCCTCAAAGCCTATTTCTAAGCTATGTAAAGGATATTTAGGGTATGTTTAACTTATGGTCATGTTCCAGAATGTTCGTTACAGTACAAATCGGCATACTTTCGCAGTTTGTTGAAATTAGTCCCTGTAAGCGAATAAACTTGATTTCGCCACACCAAACCCTCCAAAACTTATTTCTAAGTTATGTAAAGGTTATTTAAGGTATGTTAAGCCTATTTCACTATTTCAGAGTGTTCGTTGCATTAAACTGGTTATATTTACGCATCAGTGCGCGTATAACCTTCCAGAAAGCGATTTAAAGCTTGAAATCGAACAAGAATTGATATGTGCAAAAGATACACATATTTATAAAAATCCCAAGTATGAAATACAATATTTCATTGGTTTGGTATTTGTTTGATGGTCGCAGAGGCACATGTGTCACAATATATGCGGATTAGACACCAAATAATAAACACTCAAAAAATGGCTACAATTTAAGGAATGTGTTTAGTGAGGGCATCAGATTTCTAATTGATGGAGAAAGGTCCGGTGGCAAGAAAAGCTGCTTCCAGAAGGTTGTCAAGTGTTTTCTCTTGACGATTCCATTCTTGGGTGGTTGGTTTGGCCCTTGTTCCTGTAACTCGAATCCTAGCCCGGTATATCCCATTTTAGTTTTACACCATTGTGAACCTTACGCCTTTTTTACTCTCTGATAGAGGTTCTCGGCATTGAAAAATCTTCGTAAACTAAATCACACGTGTATATGTTGACATTTAAGAGATATACAGTCAAGAAAATCAAGAGCAATGGTGATATATATGCGGATGAGACACCAACAAATAAACACTCAAAAAATGGCTACAATTTAAGGAATGTGTTTAGTGAGGGCATCAGATTTCTAATTGATGGAGAAAGTTCTGGTGGCAAGAAAAGCTGCTTCCAGGATGTTGTCAAGTGTTTTCGCTTGACGATTTCTTTCTTGGGTGGTTGGTTTGGCCCTTGTTCATGTAACTCGAATCCTAGCCCGGTATATCCCATTTTAGTTTTACACCATTGTGAATCTTACGACTTTTTTACTCTCTGATCGAGATTCTCGGCATTGAAAAATCTTTGTAAACTAAATCACACGTGTATATGTTGACATTTAAGAGATATACAGTCAATAAAATCAAGAGCAATGGTGATATATTTGCGGATTAGACACCAAAAAATAAACACTTAGAAAATGGCTACATTTTAAGGAATGTGTTTAGTGACGGCATCATATTTCTAATTGATGGAAAAAGGTCTGTTGGCAAGAAAAGCCGCTTCCAAGAGGTTGTCAAGTGTTTTCGCTCGACGATTCCATTCTTGGGTGGTTGGTTTGGCCCTTGTTTCCGTAACTCGAATCCTAGCCCGGTATATCCCATTTTAGTTTTACACCATTGTGAACCTTACGCCTTTTTTACTCTCTGATCGACGTTCTCGGCATTGAAAAATCTTCGTAAACTAAATCACACGTGTAGATGTTGACATTTAAGCGATATACAGTCAAGAAAATCAAGAGCAATGGTGATATATATGCGGATTAGACACCAAAAAATAAACACTCAAAAAATGGCTACAATTTAAGGAATGCGTTTAGTGACGGCATCAGATTCCTAATTGATGGAGAAATGTCTGGTGGCAAGAAAAGCCGCTTCTAGGAGGTTGTAAAGTGTTTTCGCTCGACGATTCCATTCTTGGGTGGTTGGTTTGGCCCTTGTTCCAGTAACTCGAATCCTAGCTCGGTATATCCCATTTTAGTTTTACACCATTGTGAACCTTACGCCTTTTTTTCACCACTGCGAACACGTGAAGTAATATCCTTAACAACCCCTGAGTGAACAGGTGCTGAGTCTAAACTATAGTACTATCGTTGCTAAGGCAGGTAGATAGCAATCAATGTGTTAACATAACAAACAAGCATTCATCGAGTCACGTATAACATGAGAGAGCGGTTAGCATTTAAAAGTGTTTGCGTTGTGTGTTGATGTGATTTGATGTAAGTAACGTATGTAACACCCAAAAGTGCGTTAAGCGAAAAAGAGTTCGAGTATACTCACAGAGCGTGTTTAGTAAAAAACATAATCTTGGATTGAAGGGAACGCTGGAGAGATTAACCTGAGTATTGAACAGTAGTATAAGCGTTGGACAGTGTGTAATAGTGTGTTAGTGGAGTTAAGTGATCGAAGGGAGGTTCGATCGGATGACTGTCCGGACGGATGGTCATCCCGGCGGATGACCGTTCGGTCGGATGGTCATTCTACTGAGGAGTGTGTTTGTGAAATGTTGAACTTTTGAAGTTTTTGTTGTAGTATACTTAGAGTTATTCGATCGGATGGTCATCCGATCGGACGACCGTTCGATTGGGAAACTGACATTCTTTGGTGTTTGTAAACTTGATTAAGTGTTGAAGTAACAAGTCACCTATCAAATGGTCATTCGATCGGAGGGTCGTCCGATCGGATGGCCATTCGATTGAGCAACTGTTTCGTTTGAAAATCTGTTAAGTTAAAAGTTTGCGGTTTGACGGAGACGGTATGATGGCGTGTTAAACAACGGAAACCACATAAAGCCCAACTCATCCGATCGGACGGGAATCACCCCGTTCGATCAGCCTCAACTGTTCTTGATGGAGTTTCATGTCCAACCCGTGAATCGGTTGTCTCTTCGATAGAAATCCGTTCTCAGTCCGGCACTTCACTAGAGAATGAGTAGAAGGCCTGAACGAGTTTAGATTCTAACGGTCTTGAGTAAAAAGTTAAGAATGTTTGAAGAAAAGTTGAAATTAGTTGGAAAATGTTTAGATTCAGTTGAGATTAGTGTAAAAACATATGGAAATCCTCTAATCCCGAACCATTCTTGAAGGGATGAGGTCACACTTTGGTGTTCATGAGAATCCATGATGACGTCACCCTAGAATAGCTCAAAACCAGGTGATTCCATGGTGGTAGAGTGTCACAACCCCCGATCCCTGTTCCCCGGGAACGGGCGGACGTGATCACAGAGCTTGGTGGTATCAGGTTTGTATTTAGTCTCGCAGCGGAATTTACATCAGGACCGTAGTTAGGAAATGTTTATCAGAGTAAAACCACCTTCTTTTATATTAATAATAACATGGGCAAAACCCAAGTTTCTTATTACAATACATTATAGGGACAAACCCTATATTATTGAATTTAAAACATCGTTTATTAGGTAACTTTTATAGCCACATTTTCCCAAGCCTTCAGTGCTCTCCAGCTGGCTTTTTACTAATTGGCTTTCACATTGGGTTACCTGAAACATGTTTTAAAAATATTTATCAGCGGGAAATACTGGTGAGTGAATCCCAGTTTAATCAAGTTTAAAGTCACAGTGAACAGTATTGAGAGTGATCACTTTGTTTATGTCTACACAATTACTCCATTTGGTACTATCACTCCTGACTTGTGGGTCATATTACCCATTGGCTAACTCATTGTCCAATGGTAACGTATTGTCATCCCGACTTACTACTCGCAAGTAGTACAAAATTTTGTATACAAAACCCCAACATACCGGCAGTAATTGAAGAACTACAAAGACTCAATCACTGCTAAATTTCATAGTAAAACATTTAAGGTTTGGTAAAACATTACCAAAAAGATTATCAAAAAGAGGATAAACTCACATTGCTGTCTTAGGCTTTCCGTAAGGGTTTCCTGGGTATAATCTATAATTTATACAAATGTACATTGGTTAGTACCATAACCCTTTGAAATTATTAATAATACCCTCCCCGAGACGGTATTCCAACAACTACGTCGGGCAGAACCACGACAGTTGTTACGGAACCCTAAATCAATCGGGCAGCGTAACTATTATGAAACCGGGGTTATAATACTTACAATGGAGCAGAACCTCGCTAATTAGGGGTATAGTACCCGATTATAATAACTTCCTACAGAAATTGAGAGCTGAGATTGAGAAATGAGCGACGAAAAACGTAGACCGATGCCATCTATTTATAGTTAAAATTTTACATTGCTTACGGACCGTAAGACTAAAATTGTTACGGTGCGTAAGGGTTAAAAATAGGTTATAGGGTAGCCACGGTTGGGACTAGCTTTGCTGACTTGACAGATTCTAAATTCCGAACTTTGACAGCGAGTAATTTTAGATAATCGTTAACTAGGGTATACCCCCCTTGAGTTTTAGGGGCCCTGATCCTGATTCTGATTGTTCTGAAAATTTTAGGGTTTGTTCAGAATCACTTGGGTTTCTCAATTAGGGTTTCTTATTGGTCAAATTAAAATAATAATTAGGACTTTTGATGAGAGTTGTTACATTCTCCCTACCTTAATAAAAATCTCGTCCTCGAGATTTACTGGAATAAATGAGGATACTTTCTCTTTATTTCTGATTCCAGCTCCCAAGTGTATTCAGGTCCTCTTTTGGAATCCCACTTCACTTTGACTAGAACTAGTCTTTTGTGCTTGAGATTCTTGACTTTCCTATCTTCAATTTGTAGAGGTCTTTCTACAAACTTGAGTTGTTCATTTACCTCTACATCCTTAAGAGGCACTATCAGTGATTCATCAGCTAAACACTTTTTAAGATTAGATACATGAAACACATCATGTATTCCTGCCATTTCCTCTGGCAGTTGTAGCTGATAGGCTACAGGTCCTATTCTTCTGATAATCTTAAAAGGTCCAACATACCTGGGACTTAACTTTCCTCGTTTGATGAATCTTACCACTCCTTTCCAAGGAGAGACTTTCAACAATACTTTATCTCCTACCTGAAATTCTAATGGCTTGCATCGGTTATCAGCATAACTCTTTTGTCGATCACGTGCAGCTTTCAGTCGTTCCTTGACTTGAATAATCTTGTCAGTTGTTTCTTGTACTATCTCAGGTCCAGATAATTGTTGTTCCCCAATTTCTGCCCAACAGACTGGGGTTCGACACTTTCTTCCATAAAGTGCTTCGAATGGTGCAGCATTGATACTTGTGTGATAACTATTATTATAAGAAAATTCTATTAAAGGTAAGTGTTCATCCCAATTACCTCCAAAATCAATTACACAAGCTCTAAGCATATCTTCCATTGTCTGAATTGTCCTTTCACTTTGTCCATCTGTTTGAGGATGATAAGCTGTGCTTAACCTTAACTTGGTTCCCATTGCCTTTTGGAAACTTGACCAAAAACGAGAGGTAAATCTACTATCTCTATCAGAAACAATTGATAAAGGAATGCCATGTAAAGAAACAATTTCATTTACATACAATCTAGCTAATTGTTCCATGCTAATTGTTTCCTTTATTGGTAGAAAATGAGCTGACTTAGTTAGTCTATCTACAATCACCCAGATTGTATCATTTCCTTTCCTAGTTTTGGGTAATTTAGTAACAAAATCCATTGTTATTAATTCCCATTTCCAAACTGGCATTTCTAATTGCTGTAACAAACCTGAGGGTTTCTGATGTTCAGCTTTAACTTGTGAACAAGTTAAACATTTAGAAACATAGGTTGCTATGTCCTTTTTCATTCCTATCCACCAGAAATTTTTCCTTAAATCCTGGTACATTTTATCACTTCCTGGATGCATTGTATACTTAGATTTATGGGCTTCTTCTAATATACGATTACGTAGATTTCCTAATTTAGGTATCCACATTCTCTTTTCATGGAATCTCCATATTCCATCTGTTCCTTGTTTTAATTCTTTTAACATACCTTTTAATTTTTCAGAATCATCCTTGATTACTGATTCTTGTGCTTCTCTTATTTGATCATTTAAATCTACTTGCAGATTTAATTTAAGAGAACGTACCCTTTTTGGCTTTTCATGATACTTTCGGCTTAAAGCATCTGCCACTACATTTGCTTTTCCTTCATGATACTGGATATCACAATCATAGTCACTAAGAAATTCCATCCAGCGTCTTTGTCTCATATTTAACTCTTTCTGTCCGAAAACATACCTTAAACTTTTATGATCAGTGAATATGGTAAACTTACTTCCATAAAGGTAATGTCTCCAAATCTTAAGAGCAAAAATTATAGCTCCTAATTCTAAATCATGGGTTGAATAATTCTCTTCATGATTCTTAAGTTGTCTAGATGCATAAGCTATAACCTTCTGTCGTTGCATCAACACACATCCATAACCTAATTTAGAAGCATCACAATAGACTACAAAGTCTTCAGTTCCTTCTGGTAATGCTAATATAGGTGTATGGGTCAATCTTTGCTTAAGAATTTTAAAGGCTTCATCTTGTTTTAATCCCCATTCAAACTTAACAGATTTACAGGTTAACTTAGTTAAAGGAATGGCTATTCTAGAAAAATCTTTAATAAATCTTCTATAATAACCGGCCAATCCTAAGAAACTTCTAACCTCAGTTGGTGATTCAGGGGTTTTCCATTTAGTAATTGCCTCAATTTTTGTTGGATCTACATGAATTCCTTCATGATTGACTAAGTGTCCAAGGAATTGTACCTGTTCTAACCAAAATTCGCACTTTGAAAACTTGGCATAAAGGTTTTCTTTTCTTAACAAACTTAAAAGTATGTGCAAATGTCTTGCATGATCCTCTTTATTTTTAGAATAAATTAGAATATCATCTATGAATACAATTATGAATTTATCCAAATATGGCTTACATATTCGGTTCATCATGTCCATAAATGCAGCTGGGGCATTGGTTAAACCAAATGGCATGACAGTAAATTCATAATGGCCATACCTTGTTCTAAATGCGGTCTTAGGAATATCCTCTTCCTGTACCTTTAATTGATGATATCCTGACCTTAAATCGATCTTAGAGAAAAATCGAGCTCCTTGCAGTTGATCAAACAAATCATCGATTCTCGGTAATGGGTACCGATTCTTAATCGTGACCTTGTTTAATTCACGGTAGTCAATGCACATACGCATTGATCCGTCCTTCTTTTTAACAAACAGTATCGGCGCTCCCCACGGCGATGAACTTGGCTGTATGAATCCTTTCTCTAACAATTCATCTAATTGTTTCTTCAGTTCCTGCATTTCGGCAGGTGCCAAACGGTAAGGTGCTTTGGCAATTGGTGATGTTCCTGGTAATAGGTGAATTCTGAATTCAACTTCTCTGTCTGGAGGTAGTCCTGGTAATTCTTCTGGAAAAACATCTGAAAACTGAGATACTACTGGAATATCTTTTAGTTCTTTTCCTTTAGTGTTATTGATTATAGAAATCAAATACACTATAGAACCTTTTCTCATACAACTTACAGTTTTCATCACAGATATGAATTTTGTGGATCTAAAGGGCTTATCCCCTTTAATTGTGATCATTTTACCTTTTGGTGAATTTACTTGGATTAACTTTTGATCACATAAAATATTGGCTTTATTGGCTATTAACCAATCCATTCCTAAAATAACATCAAATCCTACCAAATTCATGGAATACAGGTTTGCTATAAATTTCTGATTTAAAATTTCTATGCTTGCTCCCTGCAAGATTTCAGAAATTCTAACAGTTTCTCCGTTAGCTGTCTCTACTACACATTCTTGTGGTAGTTTAGTTAATGACTGATTTAGAATTTTGCAAAACGATGTATTAATAAAACTTTGGTTTGCACCAGAGTCAAATAATACTTTAGCAAAGACATCATTAACTAAATACGTACCAGCTATGACATCCGGAATCAACTTGGCCTCATCTGCAGTCAGAACAAATGCTCTAGCATTTTTAGTATTCTTGTTGTTTGCAGCTGGAGCCAATTTCGGACAATTTGGCCTGATATGACCTTTTTCTCCACAGTTGTAGCATAATCCATTACTGGTTTTCTTCCTGCAATTTTCTTCCTTGTGTCCTGGCATCTTACAATAATTGCAGAGAATGGAGCATTTTCCCGAATGCTTTTTCTTGCAGTATGTTGTAGAGGTAGAATCCATCTTCCTACGATTAGAATTTCCAGAACGAAATTCTTGAGTAAGCCTTTGGGTTAAGTTCCTCTTCTGATCTTCTTCTCTAGTACGGACTAACTCATCGGTCAAGGTATTTGCTAGTTCTACTACTTCTTCTATGGTTTGAGGTCTAGCTGCCTTGACTACATGTCTTATTTCCCCAATTAAACCCCAAATATAACGGGAAATTAACACTGGTTCTGGTGAAGCAAGAGTTGGCACTATCCTAGCATATTCGAAAAATAGCTTTGTGTACCCTTTACTATCTACACCAGTCATCCTAAGGTTTAGGAATTTGTTTGCTATCTGTTCTTTTTCATTGGGTGGGCAGAATTTCCTTTCTACCTTGTTTTTAAATTCTTCCCATTCCATATTATAAGTTTGATCACTTCCTCTTGTCTGGAGGATAGTGTTCCACCATTCTAGTGCTGCATTCTTAAACAGATTAGAAGCAAACAATATCTTATCTTCTTCAGCACACTTACTTATCCTTAAGACTGCCTCAGTCTTTTCTATCCAGCGTAAGGTTGCAATGGCCCCTTCATTGCCCGAGAATTCCATTGGTTTACAAGACCAGAATTCTTTATAAGAACAACCGTTAGGCACGGTTCTTCTTCTTTTGGGAATAGGCATTTGAAGTACAGGTCCATTGTTCACGCTGTTTTCTGGTTCAAGTGGTCGCTTACTGCTATGCCTACTTTTATTATCAGCATCCTTAACAGTTTGAAGTATAAATGGCATTGCATCTATAATTCCTTGTGCTACTATATGTTGGATAACACTATTATCCATCTGGTTCCCATTGTTATTGTTGTTCGGATTTCCATTATTCAGATTATCATCATTCTGAATTTTATCATTCTGGATTTCCGGGTTATTATCCAAATTAACTTGATTTTCTTGGTCGGCCATCTGAATTTTAAACAAGTATCCCATATTAATATTACAATTAATTTTTTTTTCAATATAGTTAATCACATGACACGCATTTTTACCAAAAGCGTCGATCATTGCGACTATACTCTTTTCATATACTATGCGTCTATTATACACTAGTACAGAAATAAAATTACAATACCAACAGAAATAAAATAGTAATATGCATCCGTACACACATATTTTTATTTTATTTTATTTTATTATATTATTATTACTACCACTTTCTCCATTCTAACATTCATGGATATGGATTTATCCAAAAATCCATATTGCGCTCATCGTATTTCCATACGAGACGCTTTCCCACCTGACGCATCCTCTCACTGCTCTCTAAAATTTCCTCCCCGAAAGTCCTAAGTGCTTGAACGTTTTCTGCACTCATTGGGGGTGCAGGTTCTCGGACTGGGTTTGGAATCTGGGGTGCATTTTCCTGATATGGGGGTGACATTTCCTGAAATTGGTAAGGATCCTCTAATATTTCCCTAATATAGTCATTTGATAATAGGGATCTAAAGGGTCCATACCTGGGTAAGCTTCTATGTTCTGTATGGGTGGATAATCCTGGATAGGGTAACGTTGCACAAAGTCTCTATTGTCGTCCCACCAGGGGTCATAATTCGGGTCTATGGGGTTTGGTGCAGGCACTCTAGGGATTTCTTCTGGGTTAAAATTGTACATCTCTTCTTGGTTTTCCTGATTTTCTATTTCCATGGGTTGTTCTGGGTTTTGTGGTTGTGGGGCTACTAATTGTTCCAGACTTAGATCAGCAGCAGTCGTAGCTAAGATATGGAAATTCGCTAGGCTTCTATTAAGTATTTCTTGAGTTTGGGCATCTGTCTCTCTCTTAATAGCTGCTAAAGCCCTTTGCTGTTGCAATTTCCTCATTCTTTTTCTACGAGCAAAAGCTTCTTTACTGAACCATCCTCGTTTCTTAGTAGGAAATGGTTCTTCAGATTTAGCTCTAAAAGCAAATATTCCATTTTCCTGATCAGCAACATACCCTGAGAGGGCAGGCTGTGATGATGTACCTTCACTCCTAGGTGAATCAACTAACTGACGATTCACGTCTGATGGTCCTTGATCACTCATACTGAAAACTAACAGATAATCAAATAACACATAACACATAATCACAGTTATGCATATATTTTATTTCCTAACATTAATTCCAAATTTAAGTGTCAGCAGAACACTTCTTTGGCTCAGACCAGTGGCTAGGCTCTGATACCACCTTCTGTCACAACCCCCGATCCCTGTTCCCCGGGAACGGGCGGACGTGATCACAGAGCTTGGTGGTATCAGGTTTGTATTTAGTCTCGCAACGGAATTTACATCAGGACCGTAGTTAGGAAATGTTTATCAGAGTAAAACCACCTTCTTTTATATTAATAATAACATGGGCAAAACCCAAGTTTCTTATTACAATACATTATAGGGACAAACCCTATATTATTGAATTTAAAACATCGTTTATTAGGTAACTTTTATAGCCACATTTTCCCAAGCCTTCAGTGCTCTCCAGCTGGCTTTTTACTAATTGGCTTTCACATTGGGTTACCTGAAACATGTTTTAAAAATATTTATCAGCGGGAAATACTGGTGAGTGAATCCCAGTTTAATCAAGTTTAAAGTCACAGTGAACAGTATTGAGAGTGATCACTTTGTTTATGTCTACACAATTACTCCATTTGGTACTATCACTCCTGACTTGTGGGTCATATTACCCATTGGCTAACTCATTGTCCAATGGTAACGTATTGTCATCCCGACGTACTACTCGCAAGTAGTACAAAATTTTGTATACAAAACCCCAACATACCGGCAGTAATTGAAGAACTACAAAGACTCAATCACTGCTAAATTTCATAGTAAAACATTTAAGGTTTGGTAAAACATTACCAAAAAGATTATCAAAAAGAGGATAAACTCACATTGCTGTCTTAGGCTTTCCGTAAGGGTTTCCTGGGTATAATCTATAATTTATACAAATGTACATTGGTTAGTACCATAACCCTTTGAAATTATTAATAATACCCTCCCCGAGACGGTATTCCAACAACTACGTCGGGCAGAACCACGACAGTTGTTACGGAACCCTAAATCAATCGGGCAGCGTAACTATTATGAAACCGGGGTTATAATACTTACAATGGAGCAGAACCTCGCTAATTAGGGGTATAGTACCCGATTATAATAACTTCCTACAGAAATTGAGAGCTGAGATTGAGAAATGAGCGACGAAAAACGTAGACCGATGCCATCTATTTATAGTTAAAATTTTACATTGCTTACGGACCGTAAGCCTCAAATTGTTGCGGTGCGTAAGGATGCTTACGGACCGTAAGACTAAAATTGTTACGGTGCGTAAGGGTTAAAAATAGGTTATAGGGTAGCCACGGTTGGGACTAGCTTTGCTGACTTGACAGATTCTAATTTCCGAACTTTGACAGCGAGTAATTTTAGATAATCGTTAACTAGGGTATACCCCCTTGAGTTTTAGGGGCCCTGATCCTGATTCTGATTGTTCTGAAAATTTTAGGGTTTGTTCAGAATCACTTGGGTTTCTCAATTAGGGTTTCCTATTGGTCAAATTAAAATAATAATTAGGACTTTTGATGAGAGTTGTTACATAGAGCGATATGTGAGTATGACGAAAACGCGTCTAACGGGAATTCTGTTCCAGTTAGTTTGGAACAACAAGATTTAAACATGTTTTCTCTACGTAACGAAACGAGTACACACATCACAACCTACAAGCGGACTTGGTGAATTACATTTGGAACAACGCACAAAACGAACCTGACGACCACATGCCAGATGAAGACTAGTAGTTTTTTTAATATTTTTTAAGTTATTAGGATTTTTTTAAGTTTATGTTTTTTTTTAAGTTATTAAGATTTTTTTTTGAAGTTTATGTTTTTTTTTAAGTTTATGTAATGTTTTTTAATATTAATGAAATTATTTTCCTATTTTATTTGTTAAATGTTAAAAAAAGTGGATGATTTAAAAAAAAAACAACTATAATAGTGGGGTAGGATCATCCATCCATTTCCATTGTTTTTGTGGGATGGACTATCCGCAAAAAGACTATGATGTGGCGCCTAGGTGGCGGATCATCCTCCAAGGAAGGATGATCACCACACTATGTAGCCTAAAAAGTAAATGTACGAGTATGTGGAAAGATATAATTTGAATGGATAAAGATTTTGGAGTGATAAATAGGTCTATAAAACAAAATTTGGTTGGGAAACTTGGTGATGGAAATAAAATTTAATTTTGGCTTGATAAATGGTTGGGAAATTATACTTTGCAAAATAGATTCCATGTTGTATACGCACTAGCAAAAAAACAAAAAAAATGAGTGTAAGCCAATTTATATGTAAAGTGGGAAGCACAATACAATGGGCCTGGACATGGAAAAAAACCTGAATACGGAACAGGGGTGGAGGGAGATTGGAAGACTTATGTCGGAATTGGGAAAGTACAACATAAGGGATCGGCCAGATGAATGGGAATGGGGTACGGAACGGGCGAACCATTTAATGTAGTTGTTGTTCGAAGGGAGATAGGCCAGGCAAACAAAACATATAATGACAAAGAATGGGAGTTCTGGAATAACCGGATACCACCGAAAATAAATTATTTTGTGTGAAGGGCATGTTTCGATAGAGTTGTGTTAAAAGAGGCATTAGCAAGGCGGGGTGTACAGATCATTAACCAGCTGTGCTGCAGGTGCGGAAGAACGGAGGAAACTACGAACCACATGCTAGTAACATGTATAGGCACACAATTAGTTTGGGGGCAAATTTTTATTTGGTTAAAAATACCATATCGCCACCGCAAAGCATCATGTAACGAGATATTTAAGACGATAACCAACTCAAATGGGTCGAAACAAAGGAAAAAAGTAGTGGGGGCGATCTTCCTAACAACTATCTGGTAGCTTTGGAAGGCACGGAACGACAAGGAGTTTAATGGCAACAGTGTGTCAATCGCAAAGATAGTGCTCGACGTTAAAAATAACTCGTTCATTTGGATAAGGTGTAGAGGGCTGGTAAATCGTGTCTTAACAGTTATCTGATAACGCGAACAACAAAAATTTTAAACATGAATACGACTCGTTTAAGTACTTTATATCCAATATCTATAAGACAGATGTATATTTTATGCACTTAGAAGGAGAGATAATGGATCCTAACTTTCAAATTTTGATTATTTTTAAAAACGTAAAAAATCACATGGAGTACTTTTCTGTTATCGTGTCTTAGCAGGTTACCTACAAGTTACCGTGTAGATCAAAATATACTAGTTTGAATTGGGAGAATATATCATAAGTGATCCATTTGGGGAGTTCTTATGAATTTAGTAATATCTCTTTGACTTTGAGGGACTGGAATGAGATCTAAAAGAACAATAGAGGGTGAGAATGTAATAAAACATTAACCGAAGGATAAGAATATAAATAAATATTATCAGCATATTTAGGGCTTGTTTGGCTAAGCTTTTCAAAACAGCTTATTTGCTTATTTGCTTTTCTGAAAAGCAAATAAGTCAATAAGCTGTTTTGAAAAGCTTTAAAATTGAGCTTTTCAAAATGACTTAAAGCAAATAAGCAAATAATTGCTTTTCAAAATGACTTATTTGCTTATTTGCTTTTCAAAAGCAAATAAGCAAATAAGTCATTTTGAAAAGCTCAGCCAAACAGCCCCTTATTCCACCCTTCTTGTGTCGACAGTACCTCCTCAAAACCCTAAACCTTCTCAGTCGACGAAGCTGCCATCGCTCTCTGTTCTTCTCCTCTACGAACATGGCTGTAAGTATCGATTCTTCAGGCTTTTAATTTCATTAGTGTTTAACTTTTAGTTTATGATGACAGTATGTATGCTTTCAGTCGATTTTAGGAATTCGATTTGTGTTTATACCGTTCAATTAGGGTTGACTAATTAGAATGAAGCTTTGAAGGCTAATCTAAGAATGTAAGTTAGTGTGTGTTTGATTAGACATGGATTTATGTTTAACTGGTGGCGATTTATGGTTTTGTGAATTGACTCCTTTGGCTTTGTTAGCAACAGAGATTGAGATTAATAAGAAGAAAAACTAAGACATGGATCGTTTTAAGTTTGTTAAAACAATGCATCAGGTACTTTTGGTGCTTCCATGATATAGTAGTGTCCAAAGTTGTTAATAGCGATGATGGCGGGCGCTGTAGCGAATAGCATAGCGTAGCGCTGGATAATCGCTATCTGATGTTTAGCGCTCAATAGCGTGAAATAGCGACAATAAGTTTTTTTTTCTTTTTAAAATAGATTATTAAAAACCGAATTTTTAGGCATTTTAATCAACCAAACAGCTGTAATCTTCACTAATTATGCCAGTCCAGGCCAAATTTCAATTTTGTACCATTTACGTCCCTGATGTTCTTGAAACATGCTAATTCCGTCCCAAAAACTATGGTTGAATCGAATAATTGGACAAACCACAGGGATGAAAATGGGAGTTAACTCATGTTTTTTTTGGACGGAACTAACATGTTTCAAGAATGTCAGGGATGGAAATGGTACAAATATGAAATTTGGCCTGAATTGGCATAATTGAACAAACGAAAAGGACGAAAATGGCAATTAACTCCTTGGTTTAAAAAAGCGCGAGGGCGCTCCGAAGCGTTTTGGTTCCAAAAGCTTTAAGCGAAGCTTCAAGCGCGAAGCGAGAGCTTCACGTATACGAAGCGCTCAAAATAAAAAAAATAAAAAAAAAATAAAAAAAATATTTGTACACATCAATATGACATATTCTACTTGTTAATCAATAATAAACACAAAAACATGATTAAAAAACATACTTAACACATAAAAAACATAGTTAAAACATAAATCAAAGTCGATTATTGGAGAAAGTACGAAGAATTGATGGAGAAGAGGGAGGGAGCGGCTGAAGATGTTTACTAACGTTCTTTTTTAGGGTAAAGAAGTAGCGGGCCTCAGTTAAACCCTATTAGAGACTATTGGGCCTAAATAAAATACCCAAATCTTACCTGATTGGGCTGAAGCGTCGCTTCAAACCAATGGCGTTTCGGGCTTAAAGCGCTCTTCAAAACGCTTCACGTGATTTGTCGCCTCAGAGCAAAAAAAGCGACAACCCTAGCGCTTCATCGCCTCACGCTTTAAGCTCGCTTAAAGCTCGCTTTTTTAAACTAAGATTAACTCATTTGAAAAAGACCACACAAACCGTGTACCTGCAGCTACCATTGACTGATTCCAATCTGTACCTGCCTCTATGATTATGAAAGATCTTTAAGGCGTCAACAGCTGCATCTGACTTCACTGGAAGTTCATAAACAGAAACACAAAGATTTGTAAATGGAATTTTCTTTAGATCAGGAAGTTGGGTCGCAGGGACAGATTTGGGCATTGGTTTGATAGGTGCATTGGCGATGTTTCTACTTTCTATAAGTGAAGCAAGGTGCTTCATGCATGATGACTTCTTCAGATTTGATGCTTCTTATAACATGCATTTCAAGTTCCCCAATCTTCATTTCCACCAGGTCTATAAGACCATTCACTCTAGCAGAAGCATTTGTGTCTAAATTCACCACCCGGTAACAAAAACAAAGAGACCACTTGATGGCGCCTTCATACTCGCACCAAGAGACCCCTTTTCTTTTTATTGCAATCAAGCCATGAAAGTTCAATACTTTTTTCTGTGTAACAACAGCCCCTTATAATCACAGTGAGAAACATTGGTTTTGCTTTCCATGTGTGCCATATGTACCCTCTTGTCTTCCTTTTTGAACAACCATCCATAAACATAATGAAAAACAACCGTTTAGATTTCCATTTGTGCCACGTATACCCCCGTGCCTTCCTTTTACAAACGATATATTTCCTTAAGAACACCTCAATCTATGTTGTCAAAGGCGCAAGGCGCACTTAAGGCACATAGGCCTCGCCTGGAGCCTAGGCTCAAGGCGCTTAAAAAGCAAGGGCTTTTTTAAGCGAGGCGCATAGCATAAATATATTATTTTTAGAGGTTTTAGACATGTTCTATACTTGTTTAGGGTTAGTTTAATAATAAGTAATAACAATTATTACATTAATATTGTGTTTACAAATGTCAAAAAAAATCTAATTTGTATATATAATTCATATAAGAAAAAGGAAAGATGTTTAAAAAAATTAAAATATAAAATCTGTACATAAAAAAATATAAAATATAAAATCATTACATCAAAATTTAAAAGGTAGTAATACTAAATTATATCAATACAATAGTTTTAAACAAGGAAGGAAGGAATCGTGTATTCAAATTATCAATAGCAAAAAGAAAGGAAAGCCCAAAAAGTCAAATATAACAAAAATAAAAAAAGGAAGCCCAATAATAAATAAATAAACCGTTTAATAAAACCCTAATGTGTGAAAAAAGCCCAGATTCTCGCCTGACCAACCACCAGGCGCTATAGCCACGCCTCGATGCGCCTGAGCGCCTAGGCGCGCGCCCGACGCGCTTTTGACAACATAGAGTTGAGTATAACCAAATCGACTCGTTGTCTGATTTGAGACGACCGAAACGAGTCCATATACAACCCATGGATCACGATTGAGTGAATCTTCTTACATTATCTCACTTTCCTTCCTAATTACCAATGTTTCAATTAACAAATAGGACACATGCTTAGCCATTAGTATCTCAACATTCTCCTAATCTCCTTAACATCCATCTGTACTGATCATATCTGCAGGAACAAAAGTTTTTAATCCAACTACCATATCACAATCAGACCACATAGATAAAAATCATTATATAGACATCAAAAGCAGTTCAGTTCACAGTCAACAATCAAATGCATTTTGAGCAACATACCATTTATTTGTACTGAAAAAAAGAGCTAATTTTATGATTTGCATATTACAAAATTCAAGTAGAATCAAATATATATATATTAGAAGCAGCATCCCCAAAAAAATGTTACAAAAAAACAGTTCCTAGTGTTTGAAAAAAAAACCAAGTGTTTTTTCTTTCCAGACTTCCATCAATGCAAGAATGTTTACAAGCTGCACGCTCTGACCAGATCTGACTCAAAAAGGCGAAACAAATTACATATGATAATCACAATAAATATAAGCAAGGAAACTCTATATGCATGGGTGCATTACAAAAAAGACTTGAACAAAACTACCTAAAACATAAAGACTGCACCGCACTTTTGTACGGATTTTGAATAAATAGTGTTGCTACTACAAGTTGAAGCACTTTTGATGAGCAAACACGGGTGAATAGAACCAACATCAAGTATTATCTCTTCTACTATTCACATATGTTGGGCCAACGGAATATTAAAAGCGTCAAACAAATAGAGGATCGCGGCTCTTGTTCACAAAGGTTTTCAATCAAACTTACATCACTACTTAATTGGTCTGGAAACTTAAAAGCAAAAACCAACTTTATGATCCAACAAACTTTGTTCCAGTATAATGGTTTCAGATATGTAAAGTAGAAAACAGAGGCGATTGCATGCCATCATGTTTGAAGAAATGAAAAAAATATGTAGTTAAAATGATAAATTATAAACTGTAAACCAGTGACATGCTAAACTGTTATCAGATGAATAACATTTAAAGGCATTAGGCAAGAGATATAATTAATTCAGGGGCAGATAGGATCAGAGTAGTGGCCACTTCACAAGGCTACAACACTTTGTGGCGATGGTGTGCCATGTGTCACACACTCACACCCCAGTTTTTCCGAGTTTTGGTTTGGCTCATTGATATCAAATCAAAACTTAAGCAGCGAAATTAAAACATATGACTTAGAATTAAACCAAAAAAGACGTCTAGATTGGTTTTCAACCTCCAAAATACAGTACCAAGTGACTGTAAGTCTGTAATCGCTTAAACCTGTATCATACAACTTTCTGTAATTTGACTACAACTTTCTCTCTCAAACCTTTCTAAAAGTAGAAAAAATAAAACATTAACAACTAACAAAGATCGAAGAACAAAAGAAGAAAGTACTGGATAATGAATATGAACACTGTATTTATCACGAAAGTACTGAAGAACAGAGATAACAGCTCCGGTTTCATCAGGAAAATTAAAAGAACATAACAATATAAATTAGTCAAAGATATCATATAAATTGACAAAAAAACAAAAAAAAGTAACTTATTACTTGATAAATGAATAACACTAATATATATATGTTTTGTAAAAATAAAATAACTTTAAATCAACTTTAAATTAAATATGTTTTATAAAAATAAAAAAAAATCTACAACTTTCCAACAAAAAAAAAACACAACCAAATACAATCAAACAACAAACCAACAATCCTTTTTTTTTCACCAAAACCCTACTTTTTGCCTCAAAAAAAAAAATGCCAGACCAAAACGCTTTGGCCAAAGCGGGGCGCTTCGGTACGAGGTCGCTGGGCCGGACATGAAGTGACATGCACAACCTTTGTCTGTTGACGTTAATCCAAAGCGCCCCGTTTGGGTGTGTGAATAGACCAAGTGTGTGTGTGAATAGATCCATCCTTCTCAAATTATATCAAACCCTCCTCCAACAAAACCTACGGCATCTACCTTCACCCTGACGCCGACGCCGACGACCACCTACGCAACGCCGGCGACCACTTTTACGATCGTTACATCAGTGTTTTGATATTAGGGTTTGTCAAATCTGATTGATTTTGGATGACTTCTGCCATTGAAACAAACAAGGTTTTCTTCTCTGTAGACTATTTTCTACTTTATTTTGTTTGATTGGACAAATCAATTGTTGTAACTCAGATTATGGCCTCCTTACTTGTGTTTTTGCTTTTAGAGTAATGTTTTTTTCAGCAATGTTAATCAAAGTATCTGATCTGATCATCCTTGTTTGGGTGAAATGTTTCTCGTGTGCTCTGATTACCTTGCTAAAATGTGGTAAAGTAGTAGAGGAGATTTTGATGTTACAAATAGAAAGTATTTGAGAAATGAGAATGATAGTATCAACTTAATGCGAGGGAGTTTTGTATGTCAATGACAGTATCAACTTGTTTGTTTGCACTGCACCAAACAGCCGCCCCTTAGTCATAAATCTGAATTAGAAAGTATCTTCTAATTATTGTGTCTTGAAAAATTGAAAATTTTTAATTCACAGAGCTGACTATGGAATTGGGAAATTCTTATAAATCTGCAGAGCAACAAACAAGAATTCTATGCCTATCCTTGTTCTAATTGGTGGTGAAAGAAGGCGTTGAAGAAGATTGGCAGGCAAGGGCAACCACAAGTATGTTCTCACATAAAACTGGTACTTGTTGACAGATTGTTCTTTGCAATTTCTAAAATGCTCTGATTGGGACGAAATGTTGTCACCTCTCCACAAGCTTCACATCAGGAATCCTACCTTTCTTGTATGTTCTGTGAAATACTACAAATTGTCATTCTACAACCTCACCACCATCACGCCTCCTGCAGATGATGATGCCTCCAGCCTTTCTAACCTCATCCTAAAGTTAGACCCACAAGCTCTAACCCATAATTTAGAATTCAACTCAGTCACCTGGACGCCGGACCTAGTGAACAAGATCTTAAAACACCTATGGAACCATGGCCCCAAAGCCATCCAATTCTTTAACCTTCTTGAACGCCACCCCACATACACCCACTCCGCTGCCTCATTTGACCATGCCATTGACATTGCTGCCCGATTGCGCAACTACAAGACCGTATGGGCACTTGTTGCCCGAATGCGGAAACGAAGGGTTGGTCCAAACCCTAAAACATTCGCCATTATAACCGAACGGTATGTATCTGCTGGAAAACCCGACAAAGCCGTTAGAGTTTTCTTGTCGATGCAGGAGTATGGCTGTCAACAAGATCTGAATAGCTTTAACACGTTTCTTGATGTTTTATGCAAGTCTAGACGAGTTGAAATGGCGTATAACTTGTTTAAGGTTTTAAAGAGAAAATTTAGAGCTGACACGATTAGTTATAACATAATTGCAAATGGTTTTTGTTTGTTAAAGCGAACACCTAGGGCTTTGGAGGTGTTGAGGGAGATGGTGGAGAGTGGTTTAGAGCCAACTCTCAAGACGTATAATGTGATTCTTAATGGGTATTTCAAAGCGGGTCAGGTTAAAGAAGCTTGGCAGTTTTTCTTGGAGATGAAAAGGCGAAGATGTGAGATGGATGTTGTTACCTACACAACTGTGGTTCATGGGTTTGGGGTTGCAGGTGAGATTCAAAAGGCGCGCCAAGTGTTTGATGAAATGATTGGGTTAGGGATACTTCCTTCTGTTGCCACTTACAATGCATATATTCAAGTTCTATGCAAAAAAGACAATGTGGAGAATGCTATTTTGGTGTTTGAGGAGATGTTGAAGAAGGGTTATACTCCTAATGCAACAACGTACAATGTAGTGATCAGAGGGTTGTGTCATGTTGGAAAGATGGATAGGGCAATGGAGTATTTGGATAAGATGAAAGATGATGAATGCAATCCGAATGTTCAAACTTACAATGTGATCATTAGGTATTATTGCGATGAAGGTGAAATCGAGAAGAGTTTGAAGGTTTTTGAGAGAATGGGTAATGGTGAATGTTTGCCCAATTTGGATACATACAATGTTTTAGTAAGTGCAATGTTTGGGAGGAAGAGATCTGGCGATCTAATGGTGGCAGGGAAACTGCTGATAGAAATGGTGGATAGAGGGTTTATCCCTCGTAAGTTCACCTTCAATCGAACCTTGAATGGCCTTTTGCTTACTGGAAATCAGGATTTTGCCAAAGAGATACTTACAGCACAGAGCAGATGTGGTCGTCTCCCTCGTCATCTCAGATTATGATACAAGTTTATTTTGCCAAAGTTTCTGGAACATGTGTCTTGTTGTGATGTCGGTTGAAAAATGTTGTTGGATATTGGATAGGCATTCTATATGAGCAGGGGCGGACCTACGTTACGAGGAACGGGGTCCCCGGACCCCAATCTTTTTTTAAAAAGTAGTAGAAACGGTATATAAAATTGTCTATGGACCCCATAAAATAATTTAGTTGGACCCCATAACAATGAAAGTGAGCCTAGTGCAGTGGTAAAACCCCTTGTTTACACACAAAAGGTCATGGGTTCGATACCTGTTTCTTCGTTTTTTTGTGTTTTTTTTTTTTTGGACCCCATTGTCCAAAAATCCTGGGTCCGCCACTGTATATGAGAGCTTTTGCCAGCTTGAGGGGCTTCATATTACTTCATCGGTCCCATATTATAAGCGGTGTTGGAAATATTTCAGGTAGTGACTACTGCTAGCGGGTGCTTTGCGGCTTCTTGCTGCATCTCGGTCAAGGAAATCAGGTACCATATCATTTTTATATCTTATTATATAAACAATGTCGCTCAACTTGTTCAGATATGTTCCTTTTTTGTTAGCATTTGATAATGATGAGTTTATGGTTGCAAGAACTAGAATCTGATTCTATCTATACAAACACTCCTTTACCATGGGTATCACACATATTTTTTAGCAATCGAACCTAACATGGTCACACCCTGGTTTTTCCGAGGTTTGGTGTGGCTCAATAATATCAAATCTTAAGCAGCGGAATTAAAACACGGGACTTAATTAAACCTGAAAAAACGTCTAGGTTGGTTTTCAACCTCCAAATTACAGTAGCGAGTGTTCATAATACTACTGCAGTCATACATGCTATGTTGTCAAAGGCGCAAGGCGCACTTAAGGCGCATAGGCCTTGCCCGGAGCCTAGGCGCAAGGCGCTTAAAAAGCAAGGGCTTTTTTAAGCGAGGCGCATAGTATAAATATATTATTTTTAGAGGTTTTAGACATGTTCTATACTTGTTTAGGGTTAGTTTAATAATAAGTAATAACAATTATTACATTAATATTGTGTTTACAAATGTAAAAAAAAAATCTAATTTGTATATATAATTCATATAAGAAAAAGGAAAGATGTTTAAAAAAATTAAAATATAAAATCTGTACATAAAAAAATATAAAATATAAAATATAAAATCATTACATCAAAATTTAAAAGGTAGTAATACTAAATTATATCAATACAATAGTTTTAAACAAGGAAGGAAGGAATCGTGTATTCAAATTATCAATAGCAAAAAGAAAGGAAAGCCCAAAAAGTCAAATATAACAAAAATAAAAAAGGAAGCCCAATAATAAATAAATAAACCGTTTAATAAAACCCTAATGTGTGAAAAAAGAGCGCCGCTCTTGCAAATAGAAGAAAGAAACACGAATGGGAGAAAAACGCAGAAGCAAAAGGTTATTGTTGCAGTTCAATAGGTTCGTTACTTCTCTTTATCTTCTTCATTGCGCCTAAGCTCCCGCTTTTTCTCGCCTGCGCCTGGCTCTAGGCGCTCGCCTGAGCAGCGTTTTTGCAAAAAAAGCCTAGATTCTCGCCTGACCAACCACCAGGCGCTATAGCCACGCCTCGCTGCGCCAGAGCGCCTAGGCGCGCGCCCGACGCGCTTTTGACAACATAGACCTCAATATTATTGTGCTTTGAGTTAATATATTCAGTAGCAATAGGAACCTCTAAGTTTTCAACAGTTTCTTTAGGTTTCTATTTATGCCATGATACGTATCATCCTTGTATGTACATACATACGTTTGAATCTTGTTGCTCGATCGGGGAATGGTGTCGTTATTCATATTCATTGACAAAATGTTAAGAGTAATTTGGTCATTTTAATCAAATTTGGATATTGCGTATGTACAATCTTGGTTTCAAAAAAGTGTGTAGTGATTCGAAATAAGTCAAAATCGGCTGAAATCGGACTAGTCGGTCAAAAAAACAAGTCAAAATTGAATCATATTAGGTCAAAATCGGACCAAATCTGTCAAAAGGAATGAGTTCTTACCTCGATTCGAACCTTAATCGGACCTGCATTAGTATCCATCGTTCAAAATCGAACCCCACTGAACAAATAATTGTTTAGATGAAGCGAATTTGGGGATTAGGGTTTGTGTTTTGTTTCTCTACTGATATGAACGATGAAGAATGGGGAAAAGAGCGGCGTATGAAACGTGGGTAAGAGTTTAGGTTTTATTATGTTTGGGTTTTTAACATTTAACACCCCTCTATCTTTAATTAATTTACATCTGGTTCCCAAAGTTGTATATTTATATATAAAATTTATAAAATTAACTCTATATTTATATAAATTTGTAAAATTATACATAAAAAGTTCATTCCGATTAATCCCTATTAATCCCGATTAATCCCTAGGCGGTACCTCACCGCCCGACTAGCGACTAGCGCCTTCTACAACATTGATTTTAATATCAAGAGCTGACGTGCAATGCGCGAAGCGCGGCGTTCATTATTTAAAAAATACTAGAGAATTATTTGTGGATAATGTTTTAGTCTGTTTACGTTTAAACATTAAAATATAAGATATTCTCATCATCTCTAGTCAGATTTGTTCAATCGATTGTCTAATTTGTTCAAATACTTAAAACCTGTTGCTCAATTATGGTCAGATTTGTTCAATCAATTGTCTAATTTGTTCAAATACTCAAAACCCGTTGCTCAATTATGGTCAGATTTGTTCAATCAGATTTGAAAATATCAGATCCAATGCAATCATGGTTCAGTGTGTTCATATATTGGCCCACTGCATAAGGCGCCACATCAGACCGCATCATGTGAAGCGCATATTATGCGCTCCTGATGCGCACATTTACTACCAAGTGTACTATCAAACTTAGTTATGAGTAGGTATTGTGGGTTAGGAAAATTGCGAGATTTATATGTTTTGTCATGTAAACTGTTTTATATGTTTTGTCATGTAAACTGTGGTTGTTAAAAAATTTCATCACATTCACTTTCACCTTTTGCATATAAGTTTTTAGATAAAAGAGAACTTTATAGAAGATAAAACTAATAAATCCGTTTCTGTTCATATCGAATTTGTTTTGAAGTCTTAATTTTGATTCTTAGGCAAGTTGCTGATGATTTACTCTAGTCTTTAGTTGAAGATTAATAACTTGTAGTAGTGTTTATGTTTAAGCTTGAAGATTTGTCTTGTTGCTATTTCAATTTTGGGAACTAAATTGTTTAATCATTGCAGACGGTACCAGTTAACCCGAAACCTTTCTTGAACAACTTGACTGGGAAGGCTGTGATTGTGAAACTCAAGTGGGGAATGGAGTACAAAGGTAGATATTTAGTATGTGTTTTGTTTGATGGTTTTGAGATAGGGATATGGGTATGAAAGTGATGGTTAGCGTTTGTTTTATATCATTTGCGTATTCATATACAGCCCAAACACACACTGGTCTCCTATTTTTTAAGTTTGTAATTCTGGAAAGGGTATAATCTGTGCTTCTAATGCTAGTTTTTTGTCTTGTTTTTTAGTTGTCTAACTCTGAGGAGTACATTGATGGTCAGTTTACTGGAAACCTTGGAGAGATTCTGATCAGGTATGTTAAAATATTTCTATCTTATAAAAGCATAATCCTTTTTCTTAGTATAAGTATGGAGTTCTATTCAAATATTTTTCCCCAATGTCATTGTCATTTTTGAATTGTTTTGAGCTGATAGTAGTTGGGGGTAATCTTTTACTCTTATGGGAGTAGAGCATGTTCTGAAGATTTATTTGCTCAAGAAATACATACCGATTATCGAATGTCTAAAGAGTGGATTTGTTAGGATATTGTGTATTTACTTACATGTGTTTTGTACACCCCATGGGTTGCAACATATTTTGTACGGGGTCAAACGTGTTTGTTTCAATTTCAAAATATATTTTTTACAGATAGTATGTTAATACATGCATACAAAATGTTAATAATATCAATAATAATTATTTATCCTGGCTAAAGACTGATGCTTGTGTGTTGATATACAGATGTAACAATGTTCTCTATTTACGAGGTGTACCAGAGGATGAAGAGATAGAGGATGCAGATCGTGATTAGCACTCGTGCATTCAGATCTATCTGTTTAATTTCAACATTTATGTTCTTGTATGTAGATGTTAAGATCTAAGATGACACTGAAAGCCTGAACTTATGATTGATGCAAGTTTAATTGGGTGAATGTGCATTTTTTCTGGACTTCAATTAGTATGAATGTATCAGACAATGTTGAATGTTAGTTTCTTCTTTTTTCCCTCATGATTAAAAACTTGAAATTTTGTTGTGTTGGTTGATAGAGATGACAATAGGCTCACATTGAAGCTTACAATTGTAAGAAAAAAACTGTTTTCTCAAAACAAATTATTAGATAACTGGGTTTAAACTTTTTTTAGAGTGGTTTGATTTTTTGGTTTCTTTGTTTCTGAGTGATACGCCCCGCTTGCGGCATGCACATATAATGTATATATGTGTGGGCCCACCCGGGGGGAAGTGAAAGTGCACTAATTTTACTGTTATTTTACTAATTTCGTGAAAAATAACGTTAAAAAGCGAGGGATGGTTAATCATGCATTATGTGGTGGAGTTGATAGCCGAAAGACAAGAGGGTACATGCACTAATCGGCTTTTGTCCCAATTGCTGCGTGCTATGTGCCTTATGTCCAAGACTTGATGCAAAACTACTATCGAGCCGGAGGTCTGACTGGAAGCAGCCTTTATATTCCTACGGGGTAGAGGTAAGACTGTCTACATTTTACCCTTCTTAGACCCTACCTTAGCTTTGCTATGGGTGAGTATGATGATGATGATTGTTTATGACTGATATTTGCATACCCCTAAAAGTTCAAGAACCGACATTCCAAAAAGATGCAAAAGTTTTAATATTCTCATTGGTTTTTTTATCTTCTGTAGTGTTGTAGTAACTCAAAATCTGGTTTAATTAGGACTGCTAAGCTGATATTCTCATTGTTCTATAGTCCTGTATGGAGCACTTCTTGTTTTCTTTTGGGTTTGTTGTAAACATAATTGTCAATATGGAAATGGTGGTGGTGGCGTTTTAAAGTCGATAAAGATGGTTTGTGGTGGAAGGTTGTATGGTTCATTCATCATAACTCTAGGGTCTTGGCGAGATATCCCGGCTAAGGTTTCTAATCCGGCCCTTGGAAACAGATCTTTAGTATTCACTCGGATTTTGCTCAGGTTGGTGTGGATTTAAAGAAGGCATTTAAAAGGGTGTGGGGGGTGCGGCTCCAATATTCTTTTCTGGCTTGACGTCTGGGCTGGAATTGATTCGTTAGCAACTGTGTTTCCTGCTCTTTTTGCTTTGCCTCCTTAAAGACCAGTTAAATTCTGGTGGCTCGGTAGTGGCTTGGCAATGGAAACGGCCTGTTTTTTCCACTGTTGAAGCTGCTGAGTTGGACCAGCTTCTGGCTTTAATTTCCTCTTTGGGGCAGGCTGCTGGTAGAGAGGTAAAGGACAGGTGGATCTGGGTTTTGGACGATTATGGAACATTTTCTAGTTGGGACTTGGGAGCGCTAAGCGCTGTATTCGGATTACAGATGGACAACCCGCGATTCAGTGTTTTTCTTGGAACAGATGGGTTCCCAAGAAGCTGTATTCTGTGTTTGTTTTGGTGGACTTGTTTGTAAGCCGGCAAGTTTCTTGCTAGTCTCGTTGCATTACTAAATATTTTGTTGGTCGTTAAAAATATGTCTTATTTTATTTATTTATTTTTATTCGGTTTATTACTAATGATTTTCAACTTTCTTTAAATTTTATAATTTCAGGTTGTTGTAAAGAGTTTTAACTTTATATTCAACGTAATAGTTAAAACTTGTAAAACTTTGACACACGATCAAATTTTATAGTAAAATGTTTTTCCAGTCTCGTTTTAATGTTTCAAAATACATGAATTTGTTTAAACACATGAATCACATATGTGAAAGGCTATGTGGACGCTTTTTTTTGTTGATGTAAATATCGTGTAGACTATGTTGTTAACATCTGAAAACTTTCAACTAGGGTTGTATACGAACCGAACGAACACGAACAAGGTGTTCGTTCATTAAGGATATAATGTGTTCACGAACGGTTCATGAACACTTAACGAACAAGATTTTTTGGTCGTCTTCATTCATTAAGGAAAGGAACGTGTTCACGAACACAAGCAATTAAACAAACACAAATAAAAACGGCGATGGCTAGATGTGGATGGTGAGAAGGCGTTAGACCTTGAAAGCCAAATCGTTGGAACGAATGCCGATAATATTTTTCGATGAAAATAATGAGAAGGAAAGTGGAACGGTGTATAAATAAGGTGGAGACAAAGTTTCCGGTAAGGAGATAAATAAGAATTAAAGAATATAAAAAGTTTAGATAAAACATATAAATTATAAAAGAAATCTTTAATGAGCAACATAAACAAACGGACATGAACGAATGTTCACGAACACAATTGAACGAACGAGACATTTATTCGTGTTCGTTCATTTAACTAAACGAACGGAATTTCTTATTCATGTTCGTTCGTTAATCAAACGAACGAACATAAATGAACTTCCCGCCGAACGGTTCACGGACTGGCTGAACGTTCGGTTCGTTTACAACCCTACTTTTGACCATTTTTGTTAAAATATTGTGCCATTTTAGTTGTCATTCAAATCTGGGCTTTAATCTAATCTATTGGTCTGGGCTCTTGAAGTGGGCTTTGGTTGATATAAATTTTGGGCTTATGGTTGTTTAAGTTGTTCAGGTTGTTGTAACTGAACATGTGGCGTTTAGAAGTTGAGGGGGGCATTGTGTAAATCTCGGAGGACTGCGATCATCATGTTACATTCTGCTAGACTAAAATGTAACTTTGGACAATGCTGATATAAAAAGGCAGAAGATTCTGGATTTCATTATTCTCCCCCTTCGCACCTTTACTCTCACTTTCTCACTGTATAGTTAGGGTTTTCCTTGGCGATTTGTATTGTGTAGCCAGTTGTTGTGTTGATCTCTCTTTGTTGTTGAGAGACTGTTGTTGCTGCCTGTTAGATGATCATCAGTCGATGATCATCAATTTGTTTTGTACTTCTGTATCGTTCTGATCTTATATTTTGTAAGATCTGTTGGGAGATTGGGGGGTAAAGTTTTGGGTTGGGTTAATAAGAGATGTGTCACCTGTTTTGTCGCTATTTTGTTGTTTATCTTTTGTTTTTCGTTATTAGTTCATCATCATACCATCGGTTTTAACATGGTATCAGAGCCTATGTGCTCTTGTTGATGATCTGGTGTGTGTTTCCGCTGTGAAGAATTGTTTATTGATTGTTTGTTTCTTGTTGTCTAGGGTTTCTGTGCTCGGAAAGTATTGTTGGTGACAGATCTGCTTAGATCTGTTTATTGTTGGTGGTTTACTTGTTGGTGCTGGACGAAACCCTAACTTAGGGTTTGCTGGTTGTTTGATCTTCTACCGATCAGACTTCTGCGTTAGTCTCTGAAACCCTAGAAGGTTCAGGGCAAACTAACCGGAAGGGTTTTCTGTGTATCTTCTATATCAGGTTTAGTAGTTATTGAAAACTACTGATCTGATATCTTTTGGATCTTTTTGCACCCGTTGTAAGACTGTTCTGTCTTTTATCTCTGTATTTTTTTTTGTTTTTGCATCATTCTTTGTTTGTGTCTAGGCATACCTGTTTACTGGACTAGTCGGGCCGACACTTGATCGAGTCTGTCTATTTGCTAATTGGTGTGTCCTGTTTGCATTTCTTTTGTGTTGGTTTATTCTCTGTTCTGTTTGGCTTATCTGTTCTTGGTTGTTCTTTAGGAGTGGCTCCTGAGTAAAGGCTTGTCCAGGCACCTGTGAGTGACGAACCTGGAATCTGGTCCATGACTCAGCTTCGCCCTAGGTCTTGTCTTGTTTGACTGTCTTATTATTTGTGTGTTATCTGTTGATAACTTGTGTGATCTGTGCTTGTTTGCCTGTCTGCTTTTGTGTGGTTGCCATCATGGGTGATGGTGAAGGTACATCGGTTACTCTTATTAGTAAATTGGATATAGGGAACCCACTTTATCTACATCCTAGTGACTCAAGTGCATTGACCATAGTTAACATAAAACTTAAGGGCACTGAGAATTATTCTGTTTGGTCTAGTGCAATGAAGCTTACACTAGAAGCTAAAAATAAGTTTGGTTTTATTAATGGAAAGTGTAAAAAACCTGATGATGTATTAGCTGCCCAATGGGATAGGTGTAATTCGGTGGTGTTAACTTGGTTATTGAATTATGTTTCTGAAGAGTTATTCTTAGGGCAGGTGTTTTCCAAACTTGCTTCAGAAGTTTGGACATACCTGAAATAAACATATGATAAGGTAGATGGTTCTGTTGTCTATGATTTATATAAAAGAATCAACTGTATTTCTCAAAATGGTAGCTCGGTGGCTGAATATTATAATAAATTGACAACAATGTGGAAGCAGTTTGATGCAATGGTGCATCTGCCTTCATGTTCTTGTCAAGCAGCCAAAGACTACAATGATTTTTCCACATTAATCAAGTTAATGCAATTCCTCATGGGTCTTGATGATGTTTATCAACCTGTGAGGACAAATTTGTTGACAAGAGAACCATTTCCTTCTGTAAAGGCTGCTTATGCTTTGATTTCTAGAGAAGAGTCTCATAGACTCTCAAGTAGTGGATCAAAGGGTCAGTCTGTGTCATTTGTGGCTAAGTCAAACCAGTCTAATCAGAATTTTGACCCTAGAAGAAGAAACAATTTTAGGGGACCTAATCCTAGTTTGAAATGTACTAACTGCAACATGGTAGGTCATACTGTTGATCGTTGTTTTGGGTTGATTGGTTATCCTCCTGGTATGAGGAAAAGGTCTAGTGGGTCTTTTGGTAGGAATAATAGTGGTAACAATGCAAATAAGTCTAGTATGTCTTCTGGTCCTTCTAGTTCTGTTGTGTCTGCTTTGCCTTTTACTCCTGAACAGATTGCAAAGTTGATGAGTTTAGTTGGTGATAAACCCAAGGGAGATCAGGTGAAGTCTAATATTGGAGGTATGTCATCGTGTGTTTATAATTTTGTTAGTTGTTCTAGTAATGTTAGTTTTAGTCATAACTATAACTGGGTTGTTGATTCTGGTGCCAATCAACATATGATTAAAAGTGACAAAGATATGTTTAATTGTATTGATGTGTCTGAATGTGGGTTGAAGGTTGGTCATCCTAATGGGACAAGTGTGAGTGTTTTAAAAATTGGAGAACTTAGGTTGATCAATAATGTTGTCTTAAAAGATGTGTTTTATGTTCCTGAGTATAGTGTTAATCTTTTGTCTGTTCATAAATTAGCCAAAGATAACAGTATTGCTGTTTTGTCTAATGAAAACAATTGTATGCTTCAGGATTTGAAGTCAAGGAAAATCCTGGTGATTGATAAACAGGAAAATGGGCTGTATTTTGTAGGTAAAGATGGTAATGTTGTGAATATGTGTTTTAATAGTGTTATTAGATCAAATTTATGGCACAGTAGGTTAGGTCACCCTTCAGATCAGGTTCTGGCTGTTTTAAAAGATGATTTAGGTGTGAATTCTGTTGAACATAGTCCATGTGAGATTTGTCATAGGTCTAAACAAATAAGAGTTCCTTTTCCTTTAAGTGAACATAAGTCTAAAGAAGTAGGTGATTTAATTCACTTAGACTTATGGGGTCTATATAAGGTTTCCAGTTATGAAGGGTTTAAATATTTTTTGACTGTGGTTGATGATTATTCTAGGTCAGTTTGGTGTTATCTTCTCAAAAATAAGATGGAAGTCTTTGAAAATTTAAAAGTTTTTTTATGAAATAATTCATACTCAGTTTAAAAAGAAAGTAAAAGTTTTTAGAAGTGATAACGGCACATAATTTGTTAATAATCAAATGTCATTATTTTGTAAAACAAAGGGTATCATACATCAAACTTCTTGTTCATATACCCCACAACAAAATGGGGTAGTTGAACGGAAGCATCGACATCTTTTAAATATAGCCAGAGCATTGATGTTTCAGGGTGGTCTATTGCTGAGATTTTGGAGTGACTGTGTGCTAACTGCTGTTTATATTATTAACAGGCTACCATCTTCTGTGTTAAATGGGAAAAGTCCTTATGAGCTTATGTTTAAGTTTAAACCCTCTCTGTCTCATCTTAGGAATTTTGGGTGTCTTTGTTTTAGTACCGTCTTAAATGAACCTGATAAATTTGCTTATCAAGCTAATAAGTGTGTTTTGATAGGTTACTCTAATGTAAAAAAGGATATAAGTTGTGGAGTTTAGATGAAAAAAAGGGTTTTTACTCTAGGGATGTCAAGTTCTATGAACATGTATATCCTTTTAAGTCAAAACAGATTAATGATAATGTGGTGTTGGATAACAGTTTAAATCTGATAAACTTTTTGATCAAAATGAAACAAATACACCTGAAATTTCTTTAATTCCCAATGATGAAGAGGGTACTGCTGAATCTCATGACACAGTCAGTGATGATCAGCAGCCAGTTCCCTCTACATCTGCCACTTCTGGTCTAGGTGACTTAGGTCATAACTTAGAGTCTAGTGAAGTAGGTAGTAATAGGGAGGAGTCTGGCAGGGCAGAGGACACTGCTGTGTCAGGTGTTGAGATCAACCCATCTGAGGGAGACTTAGGAGGTCTTAGAAGATCTTCTAGGGTTACTTCTGTTCCAAAAAGATTTCAAGATTTTGTGCTTAATAACTGTGCTAAGTATGATATAAATAGAGTTGTTAACTATTCTTGTTTGACAGTTGATTCTGTGTGTTTTATTAGTAGTTTAAATAAATCAGCTGAACCAAGTAGTTATAGTGAAGCTTCAAAAGACCCTAAGTGGGTTGAAGCTATGAATCTGGAAATGGAAGCTTTGCTTAGGAACCAAACCTGGGAGATTGTCGATTTGCCTGCTAATAGAAAGCCAATAGGCTGTAAATGGATTTATAAAATAAAATACAAGGCTAATGGTGAAATAGAAAGACATAAAGCTAGGTTGGTGGCTAAAGGGTATAACCAACGGGAAGGTTTGGATTTTGGGGAAACATTTTCACCGGTAGTGAAAATGGTGACTGTTAGATGCATATTAAGTCTTGCCATTCAAAATGGTTGGGCTTTGTATCAACTAGACGTTAATAATGCATTTTTATATGGGTCAATAACTGAAGATGTCTATATGACTCTTCCCGAGGGTTATTATTCAAAAAATGATAGCAAGGTGTGCAAATTAGTTAAGTCTTTGTATGGATTAAAACAGGCTCCTAGAAAGTGGAATGAAAAATTAACTGATGTTTTAATTGATGTTGGTTTTGTTCAAAGTCAGTGTGATCATTCTTTGTATGTTATGAATAAGGGTTCTGTGTTTATAGCTTTACTTGTATATGTTGATGATATTGTGATAACTGGGAACAACGATGCTGAAATTGGTAGGATAAAAAGTCTTCTTAGTAAAAGTTTTCAAATCAAGGACTTAGGAGTTTTAAAATATTTCCTTGGTTTAGAAGTAGTTTATGATAAATCAGGAATTTGTTTAAACCAACGAAAATATTGCTTAGATCTTTTATCTGAATTTGGTTACCTTGGCTATAAACCTGTTAATACACCTATCGAGTTAAGTCATGTTATTAATAATAAAATAGGTGATAAACAGGAAGAATTTGTTGATATAACAAGTTATCAAAAGTTGATTGGGAAACTTATCTACTTATCTTTGACTCGACCTGATATTTGTTATGTTGTTCAGTTTTTAAGTCAGTATATGCATAGGCCTTGTGTTTCACATCTTAAGGTGGCCTTAAGACTATTGAGGTATCTTAAATTGTGTCCCGGTAAGGGTCTTTCGTTAAAAAAGAGTGATAGTTTTGAGTTAACATGTTTTGCTGATTCGGACTGGGCTAAATGTCTTGATACTAGGAAATCAGTGACTGGTTATTGTGTTTTTCTTGGTCATGATTTGATTTCCTGGAAAAGTAAAAAACAAAGTACATTTTCCAGGTCTTCAGGAGAGGCTGAGTACAGGGCTATGTGCTCAGCCACCTGTGAGCTTGTTTGGATTGTGAATTTGTTAAGTGAGCTTAGTGTTAATTGCAAAGTCCCTATAAAGTCGTATTGTGATAGCAGTGCTGCAATATCTATTGCAGCAAACCCAATTTTTCATGAAAGAACAAAGCACTTTGAGCTGGACTTGTATTTCCTTAGGGAAAAAGTTGCTTCAAGTTTCATTCAAGCCATGAAGGTTGACTCTGAAAGTCAACTTGCAGATGTTTTTACAAAAGGTTTAAGTGCAAATCTGCATGAGTTATTTTGTGAAAAACTGGGACTTATAAATGTGTTTAAAGCCGTTTGAATGAAGGGGGGATGTTAAAATATTGTGCCATTTTAGTTGTCATTCAAATCTGGGCTTTAATCTAATCTATTGGTCTGGGCTCTTGAAGTGGGCTTTGGTTGATATATATTTTTGGGCTTATGGTTGTTTAAGTTGTTCAGGTTGTTGTAACTGAACATGTGGCATTTAGAAGTTGAGGGTGGCATTGTGTAAATCTCGGAGGACTGCGATCATCATGTTACATTCTGCTGGACTAAAATGTAACTTTGGACAATGCTGATATAAAAAGGCAGAAGATTCTGGATTTCATTATTCTTCCCCTTCGCACCTTTACTCTCACTTTCTCACTGTATAGTTAGGGTTTTCCTTGGCGATTTGTATTGTGCAGCCAGTTGTTATGTTGATATCTCTTTGTTGTTGAGAGACTGTTGTTGCTGCCTGTTAGATGATCATTAGTCGATGATCATCAATTTGTTTTGTACTTCTGTATCGTTCTGATCTTATATTTTGTAAGATCTGTTGAGAGATTGGGGGTAAAGTTTTGGGTTGGGTTAATAAGAGATTTGTCATCTGTTTTGTCGCTATTTTGTTGTTTATCTTTTGTTTTTCGTTATTAGTTCATCATCATACCATCGGTTTTAACAATTTTAATTAAAAAAATTCACAGCATCTTATGTTATAGATAAAATTATTCACGTCAATATTTTTGCACATTGGAATACCATTTTATTATTTTGATCAATTTAAAGGGGTGACCAGTTAGTATAAAAGATAGTCTACTGGTATTATTATAAAAAAACTAATATGCTAAAAATAAATATCAAATTTTATGATATTAACGCTTAGACCATGTGTAGTGGTTAACACCCCACCTTTGGGCGTTTTGCGTCATGTGGCAGCCTATTCAACAATGGGGCATTATGGAGCGTTTTCTAAAATGGGTGTAGTGGGGATGTGGGGCATTATGTTAAATAAGATGTAATATAATTAAATAAAACAAAAACCATCAAAAAATCTTATTGGACAAAGAATAGGAAGATGAAAGGTAATTGGACAAACAAATGGGGGTAAGGCGTGGAAAATACAACGCCAAATGCAATTTTAGGTTAAAAACGCCCCGGGGGCCGACGTCGAGCGTGTTTGGGCGTGCTTCATCACAAAAACACCCAATTTTACAACGAGTACGCATGGTCTTACATTAGATATTAAGGTATGCAGAAAGTACCGGAAAATACACAAACGTTGAATAATTCAAAAACGAGTGAACGAGCCATTAAACTTTTATTTATCATTACATACTAACTAATTTTGTTATAACTATGGATGAGCATTTGGTACCGGGTATCAATACTGAACCGTACCGGGTATATTTGGTACCGGTATAGGTATCCACTTTTCCCGATTTTCGGTACCGGTACGGTATCAGTACCCACTTTTCACGTTTTTCGATACCGATACCGGTTCAATACCGAACAAATACCATGCCCATTCCCTAGTTATACTAATGTAAAAGAAACCCATCAAAGTATCCCAGACCAAATGATTGAAGCATTTAAAATTGTTATTCTTTTTAATAAAAACAGTATTTTAAAACTCATACAGTATAAGGTTTTTTACATTGTTTTCTAAAATAATAATATAAAATAATGCCCTACAAGCACATTTTTATTTCATAAACTGAATAAAACTAACAATCAAATTTCATGAAAGCCAGTCATCTTGAGAATGAAGTCTCTAATCTTCAAGGTCTCTCCTCGTCGGGTGCCTATGGAAAACGCTACATTTTCTACGATTTTCCGACTCCATAATACATGAGGCGGAATCATCCGTTCTTCACTTCCGTCATCTTCTTCAAATAAATCGGATTCAAGCGTCATTTCTTCATACACGTTAGATTTGTTTTCCGGTATGTCAATTGGAACCGATGCTATCTTCCTCTTCTTCGTCTTCCTTCTCTTTAATCTTTTAATCTCGCGCTTTTCAAATTTGAAAAAGTTATCGCGTTTACTCGATACATCAACGTGCACGAAAATAACATCAGCTTCTTCAAGTTCTTCGCCCATCTTTTCGGATGCGAAGATGTGTGTGAGATTGTAAAATGATGGGAAGCAATAGAATTTATATGAAATCCATATGAATCGTACAAGACACATTTTGTGAAGGGTTTTGTTCTCAAAGTCTTCTTTTGGCAATTTGTACAAGTCTTTGGATTTAATTAAAACAAAGTCTTTACACTATGGTTTCTTGGTGGATACATCTTTGTCAAATTAATTAGAGTTAAAAAATGTCATTTTAGTTCCTGTGCTTTTAGCTATTTTACCAGTTTAGTTTAAAAGTTTTATTTTTTGTCTGTGAGTCCAAAAAAGGTTTCACCGTTGTCATTTTAGATCACTAGGTTAACTTCATCCCTTTTTTCTGTTAACAAGAAAGACAATTTGGTCATTTTAGATGTAATTCTGTTAACTATAAGGGCAATTCGGCCATATAAAATGACCGAATTGCCCTTCTCGTTAACAGAAAAAATGGATGAAGTTGACCCAGTGGACTAAAAAGGCAACGGTTAAACCTTTTGGACATACAGGCGAAAAATGAAACATTTGGATTAAACTGACAAAATGACCCAAACCACAGGGGCTAAAATGACATTTAACTCAATTAGATATTATTGGATATAATATGTAAATGATATTGACAATTTCCTTTTCAAGTGATATATTAATATATATTTTTATATTCCATTACATGTTTAGTAGTAAAGTTTCTTTAATTTCTATATATCTTTCATTATAGTTGGAGATTAGAATAGTCTTGAACGACCGTACACATTACTCCTTCTAACTTATGGCAAGAACATATGAAAGTTACAAATGGAATTTTGTTGAACTATAATAGTGCATAAGCATATTTATGCATGCATATATCCATTTATTCGTTTAATCAGCAATTGGCGTTACCAAAACATAGTTGCATAATTGGTATTGGTGTAGTTTTTCGGATGTAGCAAAGTTGATGGTTTGGACAACTTGAGTAATGGATCAAAACATTTATTTTTGTATGGGTCAAATGCAAAAACGCCCAACCCTGCTAGCAATCTTTTGTCTTCACAAAAACTTTATATTAGAAAAATATATAAAAAATGGAGTGAATTTCAATTTTTGTCCTTTATATTTATAGTGAATTTCAGGTGGTGTCCTTTATCTTTCAAATTGACGAGTCTTGTACTTAATGTTTTAAAATCTTGCACGTTATGTCCTTTAGCCCTAACCTAGTTAGATTTTTTTTGTTAAATCTGGTCATGTGACTTGCACATGAGGGTAAATTTGTCTTTACACCAGTACATGGACTATTGTGTAAATATTTAATATATAGGGACTGTTGTGTAAAATATGAAAAAGATATATAAAATAAATAAATCTGTATTCTCTCTTCTTTCTCTCTCACTCTCTCTAACGTATAGAGCACCATCATCACCACCTGGTTATTGCCACCACTCGACCACCACCACTCGGTTACCGCCACCACAACTCTCTAACCTACACGCTCTCTCCTCTTTCTCTCTAACCTACGGACCACCACCACCACCACCACCCGGTTACCGCCTCCACCCGACCACAGGGCACCCCTCCTCTCATCGCAACTCCATCGCCGGCAGAGCCTCAGCTAGTGGATTGATCATGAACGACCTAAATATGGACTCCCTTGGTCCAAATCGGTAGAATCTAAGGGTGTAGAGGACGAGTTAACACCTGTATCGAGTGGGGGGATGTCCGATTAATCCAAATTTGTGGGAAATTTCACAAGACCAGTCACACACTCTCTCTCTCTAAAGCCACTACCTGCCTGCTAGATCTGAAAGGGAGAGAGAGAGAGATTTGAATGGAAGCGAACACACTGGAATTTCGATCTTTCGCTAGAAACCGATTGTCGACATTTCTTTCTAAAAAAATCGTTGCTTTCTCTCCCACACACTTGTGTGCGTTTAGGAGAGAGGAAACGCTTGGAGTCGTTAAAGTATGGTGTTTACAGTGGTGGCTTCACGCTGCAGCAACCACCGTGTTTAGGAGAGGGGAAGGACGGGGGTTGTTTGGGAGTCTCTCCGTTCAGATCTAGTAAAAGGTGGTGGAGATTGGTGGTTGCTTATGGTGGTTGTGATGGCGTTGACGGTGGTGGAGATTGGTGGCAGTTAGGGGTGGCTAGTTGTGGCAGTGGCTGGTTGAAGAAGACAATTCAATAGAGAGAGAGAGAGAGATGTTTGTGAGAGAGAGAAAGGGGTTTAATATTTTCTTTAAGTAATTTTTAATTTTAGTAAAATGGTTAAGTATTTCTTTATTTGCATAATTAGTCCTGAAAGGCTAAAATGACAAAATTACCCTCATGTGCTTTGCACATGATCTAATCTAACACAAAAAACTAACTTGGTTAGGGCTAAATGACATAACTTGCAACATTTGATAACATTAAGTACAAAACTCGTCAATTTTGTTTCGAACAGAGTGGAGTCAAATTATGGTTTCTTTTTTCCCCTTTTTTCGAAAGCTCTAATTAATCCCTTTTGATTACATGTGTAAGTTTTTCCTTCATACCCGTTACGTTTTCTGTGTATGAGTTGGGTCACATATAATACGTTATGATTGTACGATATGAATTTGATTTAATTTACGTTTTGATCAAATCACAATGGTTATACAGGTTACATTGAGTTCAATTGGATACGTCGAAACACGTGTTTTCATATGGTTAATGCATCACATAACGTTTGGACCAATGCATTCCATTCAATGTTTACGATATACCCGTGTCGCAACGCGAACGGGTCTTAATGTGTAACACCCCGAAAACGGGTTTGGTAATCAAACCCCGTTAATACTAATACACGGGTAAAATACTGTTAGCGGTAAAGGTAACCCGGTAAATATTAGGATTTAAAATAAATAAACCTAATATTTAATAAAACGTGAATAAGTGGTTTTAAGGAAATAAAGTTTATAAGAAACCTGAATTAACGGGACTTAAAATAAACTGAGTCATAATTTCCCCGAACCCACTAAGTTAACTAGGAATATTTAACCTAGTTAATAAGTGGGAATAGTGTTAGAAATAATTAGGTTGTGGCCTACTTAATAACTAACCAAACATGAGGGACCAAAGTTGGATAACTTGGAAGATATATTATAAAAAAATAAAATATAACACAACACACACATATAGTGTGTGTGTGGAGATCGACCAGGAGGAGCTCTTTGGAGCCCAAACCCTAACTTCAACAAAAATCAACAAATTGAAGGTCAAATCCAGCTCAAATCAAATGCATGAACACATATAAACGATCACCAAGTCGTGGGGATCATAAGGTATGTCACAAAACCTAGATTTGTTAAAGTTGAAATTCAAGACAAGTAGGTTACTTGCAAATAGATGGTTGGGTTATGATCCAAAGTCGAAATTGAATGTATATGCATGTTTAATTTTGTTAGATATGACGAAATTATGAAGAACTTTAAGTAATATTACTTGTATGTGATTAACAAGTAAACTAGGAAGTGGGTTTTGATATAATAGTGAAGATGATGATAAGTTTATGTTTAAAATCATCATATTTGATAATAGAAACAAGGCACTCAAACAAATTACGCGATTTGGGTACTTGTTCATACATGATTGAAATGGGTTTTGAATGTTATGATGAAATTTGGTAGCCATGTTCATGTAACTAAGTGTATGAGATCATGTTATCTACTAATTGATAGATAGAACTTGATTTTATTAAATGTTTGGATGAATACTAGTGATAGGATGAAACGGGTTTTCGCTCGTATAAGAGAGACCCTTAGTTCTTGCGAAACGAATGAACAAACTAGTTTTGATAATCGCTTGAGCTAGTTGAAGTGTTGAAAACACAATGGACTTAGTTAGAACTTTAGTTAAAACGGGGGCCTAAAAATAACGCCTACCGGGTAATTATTGGAATGCTTAAACTAGTTGTCGAACTTGAATGTGCATTTTATATGCTAATGAGCGTTTGACTTTTAGTAGTCAAACCGACCATTAATAAGATCAAATGATAATTTTGATAGAAAAATACGTAAGATGGAATAGTTATAATTAACAATGACTAAATTAACCATCTTATGAAATATGATGATAGTTTGACACCTAACAAGCTAGGTGGAAGCTTGTGGATGAAGCGGGTCAAACGGAGCGAGTATGTCACTCCCCGATATTTCCATGTATTACCGGTGGGCCCTGTGGGGAGTACCGTGACGTAGTTGATATCATCATAGTCAAACAACACAATTTAATGCACAGCGGAAGCAAAAGATGAATATATTACAAATCGACATAAAGTAATATCAAAGTATTACAAACGGATTGTAAAGGATCCACAGGCGGATCAAATAAAAGATAATTGTTCAACAAATTTTAACATCTAAGCTTGCAAGACTCTTTATTGATGCTAGGAGTAGCCAGCCTATTCCGTCTAGTACCTGCACTTAGCCTTTTTGGAAAATACGTCAGTTTACACTGGCAAATACAATTAACTTACTCATTTTGAAAATGTTTTAGAAAATTGATTTGAATGCACATGGCACAAAACTTTTTATAACTTGGGATAATTATTTATATATAAACTTGTAAAAGAATTACATGTTCGTTATACGTTCAGTAGCCCGGGCTGAATACCGGGTTAAAGATTAATAGACACACCACATGATATAATCCCGCGGTGAGTTATTCTCAATTCCGTCGGTTATACCTTTTTATATATATATGCACCGTCAGGTGCATGCCTACACCCCGTGCTTAGGTCGTGGCCATTTCAATGAATGATGCCAAGGATATCCGGGACATGGTCATTAACCCCCCAAAGTCTTTAAGCAAACAAAACAATTTAAACGGGTAATCTCAATAATTTAACCTTCATATGATTAACAATTCAATGCCCGACCAAGCGGTATTTTATATACCGTACCCCAAGCCCGTATAAGGGAAAATAAGTTAAAAGTATTTACCTGAGCAAATTATTCAATTTATCTCAACTGTATTCAATCAACAAATGCAGATAGCTTTTACTGGGCTCCTAAATCTGGAACGAAGGTTTTTAATAACCTATTAGATTCCTAACGGGTCTTAATTAAGCTTATGCTTAGACCGGCTAGTTTTAAAGGAGGATATACGGTTCAAACGCAAGATTAAGCGAAGACCGGATTGGAATGTGGTTTAGACCCGAAAAGTTTGTATACTTGTTTAACATGGGTAAACTAAACACATTATGGATTTTGAAACAAAAATGATAAGGTTTGACCCGTTTCGGCTAATTTATGCAAACTAGTTACATAAACCGATCCGAACGCGAAAAGTGCGTAACGGGTAACCAAGTGAATCATGAACAGGTTTCTTAAGTTAATATGCCTTAAATATGTTGTGATATCAGTAGGATACCTTCCATTATGCCCAAAACGAATTTAAACTCAAACTATGCCCCGTAGGGGTATTTTGGTCATTTTAAAGGTTATAAAAGAGTTTAAATATTAATCTGAGTTTCAGGTCTGATATAATCAGTAAAAATAATTAATTTAATAAGTTATATCAGTAGGATATTGTATATATGTGAACTTTATCTTTTATAACCAAGCTATGCACCGTAGGGGCATTTTGGTAATTTCACATAAGCTTAAAGGTCAAAATTAGAATTCTGAGTTTAAAACTTTTGCCTACTATTTAATTATGAAAATTTGCTTGAAACCTCACTAGGGATCAAAATCAAACCTTATATGTTAAAAATAGTTTTACTTATACTATGCGTTAAAACGCGTAAAAAGGCGATTTTAAGCGATTTCCGGGTTTTATAAGAAAAGCTGATATTATTATCATTCCAGAAAGCTTAAAATGTTTTATTTATCATATAAAATCAGTAGTGAAAAGTTTGGTATCAAAATGTTATGTAAAACTCATTTTATTGGCCAAAAGGGCAAAACCGGCAATTACCGAATCAAAGCTATAACCCTATGTTATGCTCAGCCTAAAAATAAATAAAAATCTTCAAAAATCCCAAAATATTATTTTACATCAGTAGGTAAAAAGTCTGAAATCAAAATTTGAGTTTAACTAGGCTATACGCTAATTATGCCGTTTAATTAATAAAAAGTTTTTCATTTACGCTAATGAGCATAACTCCTAATCTAGACCTCAAACTGATGTCAAATTTTAGAGATAAGTTTATAATTCAGTAATAAAGGTTTCTATCCTCTCACATTTTCAAAAATCTAGTTTTAAGGTCAAAAGGGCATAATGGTCAACATTTAAGCATATAACGGAAACATGCAAATGAATAGGATAACTAAGGAACCAAGTTGTATAACCTCAGAGGGTTACACTAACCTATAACCTGGTCCTAATGGGATTCTAAGGCATGTCTAAACTAAGCTAAATCGGGTCAGAACTGAAAGTCAAAGCAAAAGTCTACTTTTGCGACTCTCGGTTGCGAACCGAGCCTAAACTCGGAATTGTCGGGTTGAACATGCTTAAACATGTTCTTATATTAATTACCAAGTTATTTAAGTGTTAAAACAGGTTCCATAACTTTTGTATTATTAGTTATGAATTTATTAGTAAAAACTGACTCGTTTGACTTTTTATCAAGAAGTTTGACCCGACAATTGACTGAGTAAACGTGGTAATTAGGAGGTGCCCTTTTGAGGGTTTAACACCTACCTAATTACGGTCACGTAGCCATGTTCGTTGCGAACAATGGCTCAACCGTTTAAAAGTCAAAGCGTTTATCGAAAACGCTTGACTTCTCGGCTATAAACGCTAAACAAATAAACTAAGCACGAATGAACACTTACAAAGGGTCCAAAGGATAGAAGGAGGTTCTCAAGATGCTCAAGACCCTCTTAGATTCAGAGATAAGCAGATTTGAAGGAAAATGTGAGTTGTAAAGAAAGTGGGGGAAGGGTATTTATAGGTTTTTCAAGACCGTTAAGATCGTTCATCGATAAATGAGCCTTGATCTGGACCGTACACTTCATACCCCTTGTTTTTCAATACTATGGGTGCTTAAAACAAGCCCATAGTATTGAAGAAACCAAGTGCAAGATCAAAAACCAGCGGCTGAACAAGAAAACTGGTTTTCTGCAGACCTGGGGACCTCGCGGCCCGCGTAGGACAAGCATACAGCCTACGCGGCCCGCCTAAGACCAGCAGCAACTTTTATTTATTACAGAACAACCCCCTGCACTTGTTATTTACCATTTCTGACATATTTAAAGCCCGTTAACCTCATTTCAATGCTCCACTATGATTCCTAAACATAGGGGGCATGAAACATGCCCAAAAATATGCCGGATGTCGGTTTGTTTGGTCGTACGGTCACGTTGTTCGAATAATTACGACGAAACACGAACGGACGCGAAAAACGATCCAACTACGCGACGAATGGAATTTTATCAAGCCAAACACTAAAATAAAATATTTTAGTGCTTACATAAATTTTTGGATGTCCGGATATATTCAGAATGTGAGATATGCGCGAAAATGCAAACTTGTGCACTTTTTGACACTTTTAGTCCCTGCATGACTTAAAAGTTTATTTTTGCGCACCAAACACCTCTAAGCCTATATCTAAGCTACATAAAGGATAATTAGGGCATGTTTAACTCATGGTCATATTTCGGAAGGTCCGCTAACATACGAATCGACATACTTTTGCAGTTTGACGCAAAGAGTCCTTTAATCGCACAAAGTAGCGCGAAATGTCGTTTAATGATATCAAAGCCTTCCATGGCCCATAATGGGCATTCCCAAGCATGAGTTTAATTATTTCTATGCTCTCAATCGCTTAAATGGTCACCAAAAGGCGTAGATTCAAAAGTTGACGCTTTAGGTCCCTCTAATGCGCAAACTTGCGCATATCATCGTTTAATAGCATCTAAGCCTCATCTAATCCATATTAGGCATTCTTGAGAGTATTATTAAACATCACGATTCTTCGGGTTCGCTAAAAGGTCATTCAGAGGTATAATTAAACATATTGACACTTTTAGTCCCTCTAATTTGCAAAGTTGCGCGTAACTTTACTTATAGGCATAAAAACCTTAGACGGCCAATAATTGGCATTCCCGAGAGTATAATCAAATATCATGAAGCTCCCGGTTTGTTAAGAGGTCACTCAGAGGTAAGAATTAACATGTTGACGCTTTTAACCCTTCATTGCGCAAACTTTCAATTAATTACGCAAACGGCTACACTCGATCATCAAGTGGCTCATTTGTGAATATAAATATCATAAGAGGTTATTTAGAAACTTATTTTAGGTATGCTAAGACTTCCAGTCCTTTCATAATTAAAGTTTTCGATTTTTCAAAAAATTAGTCCCTTAAATTCAATGTTTGACTTCATTAGGGTTTATTACACGTGTCAATACATCATTGGACGTGATTTTACGAGGTGTTACAGAGTACAGAAAGAAAAGCGTGGCATGGATGCAAGGTAAGTAAAGCTTACACTCTAGTTATTTAATACCTAATGATTTTATAGGTTATGAAGGATAAGTCTTATTTAAATTATGATGTTCCGACACAACAAGTGTGGTCCGGAACAAAAGACAATGGTCATAAACATGTGAATGGATAAAAAGGAGATAGTATGGTTAAATAGTCATGAAATGACTAAAAGATAACGAGTTTTTAATAATTACCCTGTATGGTAAACCAACACAAATAATAAGGGTAAAATAGTACTTTAGTCACTTGTTGACAATAACCGTTAGTTTGGGGGAAAGATACGTCATAGCGTGGTTATAATGGGTCAAGGGAATCAATTGACGATTTACAAGTAAAACGACTATACGGTGTAAACCGGAGTTAGTTGTATGAATAAGATGGTAATAAATATCATCTCATAGAGTTTCATGGTTCTTTAGACCAAACGGGTCAAAAGGTGAAATTATCACCCTTTGACAATATCGACTAATGGTTTGTTGAGTTATGTGATTATAGGAATAAATATCAGATGGATATGTACATCGCTATTTCTTAGCTGCTACTAAGACAAGGTATCGAAACGGGTCAATATATTGATCCGAGTCAGGTATGAATAATGATTCAATTCTTCATGTAGAGCTTGAGGTTCTATAAGAGTAGGCAAGGTTAAAATATAGATATTCGGTTACCTTTTAGGTAAACAGAATAAATTGAGTTATGATTAAGGTGTTTTAGAAACATATTGGTTTCTAGACAAGGCTATAGTTAAAAGGTCGAATTTTTGGGTCAAACAAGTATTTAAAAGTCCTTCATAGTAAAAGAAGGATGAAGATTGACCAAAATGCCCTTGTAAGCTAATTCGAGCGAACGACCCTTAAGGGTGGGTCGGAAACAAGTTTTATGATTAAATAAATACTCGGAATAAGTGTAGAAAGTGAATGTAACAACTCTCATCAAAAGTAATAATTATTAAATTAGTTTGTCCAATAGGAAACCCTAATTGAGACACCCAAGTGATTCTGTACAAACCCTAAAATTTTCAGAATTTTCAGAAACAGGACCAGGGCCCCTAAAACTCAGGGGGGGATAAACCCTAGTTACGTTTATCTTAAAAACTCGCTGGCAAAAATGAATTTACGAAAACTGTTAAGTCAGCAAGGCTAGTCCCAACCGTGGCAACCCTATGCCTAAAAATAGGTCTCACGCGGGCCGTGTAAGGATAGCTTAAATCTTACGCGGGCCGCGTAAGGGTCAAAATTCACCTATAAATAGAGGACAGTGGGACTTGAATTCTGGAATTAAAACGACGGAAAAATTCCTTATACACTGCGAGTTACGTTCGAAATACTACAAAAACACACACGAATTCCGAATCGCTGCCGCAAAACAGGGTAATAACTCGATCGCTGCTACGATTCATTTTCCGACGATCAATATATCCAATGGATGTTTAAGTGCCGCCCACATTAGGGTTATACTTTGTCATTCGTCGTTAATTCGATGGATGTTTAAGTATTGCACTTTGTCGTTCGTTGTGAGAATTTGATCTCGTGAGTTATCGTAAATGCTGTATTGATTACTAACCCAGTTTTGTGTGCATTATTATTTAAATTAGGTTAACAAGGCTAATTCATAGAGTAAACTCTATCCGTATTAAATCAACAATGTGAGTCATTCTCTTTTTATCAAATTTATTTACAAAAGCATGTTATTTTCAAAGATTATAATTACAGTGATTAAGTTTATGTAATCACCAAGTTACAGCCGGTATGTGGGGTTTTGTATACATTACTTGATAATCTTCACCATTGGGGCAGCCAAGGGGTGATATGACCATAATCACAGACACCATTGGACGAATGGGCCAATGGGTCGAGTGACAAAATACTGTGGGTAGTTGGTTTGATATCAGAAACATTGTAATTTTCCTTAATACTGTAAATTATAACAAATGTGTCATTTTAGTAAATAGAATGATTCACTAAGTATTTCCCGCTGACAAAACCTTTTTCAAACATGTTTCAGGTGATCTGTTGTAATTCAGAAAAAGTGCTGTGAAGCATTGCAAGCTTAAGGAAGTGGCTCATTATAAAAATAAAGAAATATGTTTTGTAAAATAAAGGTTTCTTAGTGAAATCAAATGATTGTAAATTACCGGGGTTTTATCCCGAATTGTGAAATAAAATAATCGGGAAAATTTTAGCTTTAAAAAGATCCTGATGATAAACTTCCGCTGTTAAACTCAATTAAATAAATACCACGGGATTTCTGTCTCGCGGCTCCTGTAATAGCTGGTACGTTCTTAGTTCACAATGTATACGCCAAAGTATTATTTGACTCTGGTGCAAACCAAAGTTTTATAAATACTTTATTCTGTCAAGCTCTTAAGTTACCTTTAACCAACATTAGACAGATTTTTACAGTTGAAACCGCAGATGGAAATTCAGTTAAAATAGATCAGGTTTTGCAAAAAGTAGAAATAGAACTTTTAGGTCATAAATTTGCTGCAAACCTGTTACCTATGAAATTAGCTGAATTTGATGTTGTGTTAGGAATGGATTGGTTAATAGCCAACCATGCTCGAATTCTTTGTGATAAGAATTCCATAGAAATTCAAACACCAATCAGAGAAGTAATCATAATTACAGGAGATAAACCTCGTAAGCCCATAAAGTTCATATCAGTAATGAAAGTTGCTAGTTATGAACGAAAGAAAGGAATAGTATATATGATTTCGGTAATCATTAATACTAAGAACAAAGAACTTAAGGAGATCCCTGTAGTCTCAGAATACCCGGATATATTTCCAGAAGAGTTACCAGGATTACCACCAGATAGGGAAGTAGAATTTAGGATTCATCTAATTCCTGGAACTACACCGATAGCCAAGGCACCTTATCGGTTAGCTCCTACCGAAATGTTAGAACTAAAGAAGCAATTAGATGAATTACTAAGTAAAGGATTCATACAACCTAGCTCATCCCCTTGGGGAGCTCCAGTGTTGTTTGTAAAGAAAAAGGATGGTTCGATGAGAATGTGTATTGATTATAGAGAATTAAATAAAGTTACAATTAAGAATCGATACCCATTACCTAGAATTGATGATCTTTTCGATCAACTTCAAGGAGCTAGATATTTTTCTAAGATCGATTTACGCTCTGGATATCATCAATTGAAGGTACAAGAAGAAGACATACCTAAAATTGCTTTCAGGACTAGGTATGGTCATTACGAGTTTACAGTCATGCCCTTCGGGTTAACAAATGCACCTGCAGCATTCATGGACATGATGAATAGAATCTGTAAACCGTATTTGGATAAATTTGTAATTGTTTTTATAGACGATATACTTATTTATTCCAAAAGTCAAACGGAACATTGTGAGCACTTGCATGCACTCTTAACTTTGTTAAGAAAAGAAAAGCTTTATGCCAAATTCTCGAAGTGTGAATTTTGGTTACAAGAAGTGCAATTCTTAGGACACATGGTGAATCATGAAGGTATTCATGTAGATCCTGCTAAGATAGAGGCAATTACCAATTGGAAGGTTCCGCAAACAGCAATGGAAATTAGAAGTTTTATAGGTTTAGCTGGGTATTATAGACGGTTTATTAAGGATTTTTCCAAAATAGCTGTACCATTAACTAAGCTAACTTGTAAAGCAGTTAAGTTCGAATGGGGACCTAAACAAGAAGAAGCCTTTAGAATATTAAAGCAGAAATTAACCAATGCTCCAATCTTAGCCTTACCAGAAGGAACTGAAGATTTTGAAGTATATTGTGATGCTTCAAAACTAGGATTTGGATGTGTGCTTATGCAACGCAAGAAGGTAATTGCGTATGCTTCAAGACAGTTGAAAAAGCACGAAGAGAACTATACGACTCATGACTTAGAGTTAGGAGCCGTAATTTTTGCCCTTAAAATTTGGAGACATTATCTGTACGGAAGTAAGTTTACTATCTATACAGATCATAAAAGTCTAAGATATATATTAGGGCAAAAAGAGTTAAACATGAGGCAAAGGAGATGGATGGAAATCCTAAGTGACTACGACTGTGATATTCAGTACCACGAAGGAAAGGCAAATGTAGTTGCGGATGCCTTAAGTCGTAAGTACCATGAGAAACAACGACGAGTTCGTGCTCTCAGATTAAATCTACAGTTAGATTTAATGGAACAATTGAAGCATTTTCAAGAAATATCAATAGAGGATGTTGCTGAAGGAATGAAAGGACGAATAAAAGAATTAGAACAAGGAGCTGATGGAATTTGGAGATTCCACAAAAGCAGAATTTGGGTACCTAAGCAAGGAGAATTAAGAAATAAAATTCTAGAAGAAGCTCATAAATCTAGGTATACAATACACCCTGGAAATAATAAGATGTACCAAGATTTAAGAAATAATTTTTGGTGGATAGGCATGAAGAAGGATATAGCTAGATATGTATCAAAGTGTCTTACTTGTTCACAAGTTAAGGCAGAACATCAGAAACCTTCAGGTCTACTACAACAATTAGAAATGCCAGTATGGAAATGGGAACTTATAACAATGGATTTTGTTACTAAGTTACCCAAAACCAGAAAAGGTAATGATGCGATTTGGGTAATTGTGGATCGATTAACCAAATCGGCTCACTTTCTACCAATGAAAGAAACCTTTAGCATGGAAAGACTGGCAAAGTTGTATGTAGATGAAGTCGTATCTCTACATGGAGTTCCACTCTCCATTGTATCAGATAGGGATAGTCGTTTCACTTCTCATTTCTGGAAAAGTTTCCAGCAAGCAATGGGAACTCGACTAAACCTAAGCACTGCATATCATCCACAAACAGACGGGCAAAGTGAAAGAACAATCCAAACTCTTGAAGACATGCTCCGAGCATGTGTAATAGATTTTGGTGGAAATTGGGATGATCATTTACCTCTGATCGAATTCTCCTATAACAATAGTTATCATTCAAGTATTGAAACTGCCCCATTCGAGGCACTGTATGGAAGAAAGTGCAGAACTCCAGTTTGTTGGGCAGAAATAGGAGAAAATCAATTGTCAGGACCTGAAATAGTGCAAGAGACAACTGATAAGATTACTCAAATCAAGGAAAGGCTGAAGACTGCTCGAGATCGCCAGAAGAGTTATGCAGACAATAGATGCAAACCATTAGAATTCCAAGTTGGAGACAAAGTACTATTGAAAGTTTCTCCTTGGAAAGGAGTAGTTAGATTCGGAAAGAAAGGAAAGCTAAGTCCAAGATACGTAGGACCATTTCCAGTGATCCAACGTATAGGATCAGTTGCTTATCGTTTACAACTACCAGAAGAGTTAACTGGAGTACATGATGTATTTCATATATCCAATCTTAAGAAATGTCTATCAGACGAATCATTGGTAGTACCTCTTCGAGATATAAAGGTAAACGAAAAGTTAAAGTTTGTGGAAAAGCCAATACAAATAGAAGATCGAAAGATCAAATTTCTCAAACACAAACGACTAGTTTTAGTCAAAGTCAAATGGGATTCAAATAGAGGAGCTGAATACACTTGGGAATTAGAATCAGAAATGAAGCGAAAGTATCCTCACTTATTCCAGTAAATCTCGAGGACGAGATTTTTATTAAGGTGGGGAGAATGTAACAACTCTCATCAAAAGTAATAATTATTAAATTAGTTTGTCCAATAGGAAACCCTAATTGAGACACCCAAGTGATTCTGTACAAACCCTAAAATTTTCAGAATTTTCAGAAACAGGATCAGGGCCCCTAAAACTCAGGGGGGGATAAACCCTAGTTACGTTTATCTTAAAAACTCGCTGGCAAAAATGAATTTACGAAAACTGTCAAGTCAGCAAGGCTAGTCCCAACCGTGGCAACCCTATGCCTAAAAATAGGTCTCACGCGGGCCGCGTAAGGATAGCTTAAATCTTACGCGGGCCGCGTAAGGGTCAAAATTCACCTATAAATAGAGGACAGTGGGACTTGAATTCTGGAATTAAAACGACGGAAAAATTCCTTATACACTGCGAGTTACGTTCGAAATACTACAAAAACACACACGAATTCCGAATCGCTGCCGCAAAACAGGGTAATAACTCGATCGCTGCTACGATTCATTTTCCGACGATCAATATATCCAATGGATGTTTAAGTGCCGCCCACATTAGGGTTATACTTTGTCATTCGTCGTTAATTCGATGGATGTTTAAGTATTGCACTTTGTCGTTCGTTGTGAGAATTTGATCTCGTGAGTTATCGTAAATGCTGTATTGATTACTAACCCAGTTTTGTGTGCATTATTATTTAAATTAGGTTAACAAGGCTAATTCATAGAGTAAACTCTATCCGTATTAAATCAACAATGTGAGTCATTCTCTTTTTATCAAATTTATTTACAAAAGCATGTTATTTTCAAAGATTATAATTACAGTGATTAAGTTTATGTAATCACCAAGTTACAGCCGGTATGTGGGGTTTTGTATACATTACTTGATAATCTTCACCATTGGGGCAGCCAAGGGGTGATATGACCATAATCACAGACACCATTGGACGAATGGGCCAATGGGTCGAGTGACAAAATACTGTGGGTAGTTGGTTTGATATCAGAAACATTGTAATTTTCCTTAATACTGTAAATTATAACAAATGTGTCATTTTAGTAAATAGAATGATTCACTCAGTATTTCCCGCTGACAAAACCTTTTTCAAACATGTTTCAGGTGATCTGTTGTAATTCAGAAAAAGTGCTGTGAAGCATTGCAAGCTTAAGGAAGTGGCTCATTATAAAAATAAAGAAATATGTTTTGTAAAATAAAGGTTTCTTAGTGAAATCAAATGATTGTAAATTACCGGGGTTTTATCCCGAATTGTGAAATAAAATAATCGGGAAAATTTTAGCTTTAAAAAGATCCTGATGATAAACTTCCGCTGTTAAACTCAATTAAATAAATACCACGGGATTTCTGTCTCGCGGCTCCTGAAACGGGTCAAACCGGGTCGGGGGCCGTGACAGTGAAAGATGTAGATTCTTGGGTCGAATGACTTTATATGAGTCTTGGACGTAAAACGATAATCTGAGGGGTAAAACTGGGAACATATAGATATCCACATTAAATCCACCACACATATAGTTGTGGTGGAAGATTACTTGATAAGAAATGTAGGAATAAGATGCTAGAAATGAATGAAAGCGATTTTAAGTTTTAAAGTGCTTAAATACCCTTAACGGGTCAAAATAAGCACTTGAGCGTATACGGGTTTTAATTAAGTAAGAAACCCATGATTTATGATTAATATGATAGGAGATATTGAAATTATGAATCTTATGAGTTTATAGATCAAATAAACATGTTTGTTTGATAATATCATGAACGGGTCAAAATTTGGTAAAAAGGGTAATAAGTCGAAGATTTAAAAGTCTGAAATTTTATTAATTCGGATGTTGGATTTTAACTCCATAAGATGGAGAATTAAATTACGAGTGCGTAGGAAAAAGAATCGGGTAAAACGGATTAAAAACGAGAGAGTTATGCTCGTTTCCGTGAAATCGGGTTACGCTGGGAATGTGCAGCACCAGCAACAACTTTCTGCCAAATATACCCCGTGGCGCCACGCGACGGTAGGCCCTCACACCCGTCGCACGACGCCACCAGCTCAAATCCGAGATTTTTTTGTTTTTTGATATTTTGAGTATGGAACTTGTTTATTCTTGTTATTTAACTATAAAAACTGACTTCTAAGTTGGTTTTGATCATAGGTGAATGTCGAGAGCCCCGGATGAAGATCGAGCGACGAGCAAGAACCGAACACACGTAAATGAAGCTTCCGCGTCAAATCTTGATTTGTTTTGTTATAAGTAGAATATGTAAACACTTACAAATATATTTTTGAAATGTTGTAAACATATGGGAATGTGGGTATGACAAGCTTTTGTAAAGTCACATTTTAGTATTAAAATGTGTATCCTTATATTAAAATCTTGATTAATTGAGACGGGCGTTACATAATGCTAGTTAATGTGTTATAATCTATCTACTATAATAAAAGAAACCAATTTTTGGACACGTGTCATTCATTGAAGGTATACTCAAATTTATACTTATCTTATATTAACTAAATAAATAATAAATTCATATTAAATTTTATTATACTTTAATAAAATATTATCCTCAAATCTAAATTGTTAATTTAATATATTTTTAAAACAAATACCCCTCTTTCCTATTTATCTTATATTAAATATATAAATTGTAAATTCGTATTAAATGTTATCCTAATTTATTAAAAATATAACTTTTTTATTATTTGGTATACAAAATTATATTTATTCAACTCGTGTAAAACGCGGGATTTTTAAAAATATAATTTTTTATTATTTACTATACAAAGTTACATTAATATAACCCGTGTAATACACGAAGTTTTTAAAAATATAACTTTTTATCATTTGCTATGTAAAATTAGATTTATTCAACACGTGTAATACACGAGGTTTTTTAAGTATATAATTTTTTATTATTTTGTAGATTTTTTAACCTGACTATACACGGGTTTTTTAAAAATAGGACGTTTTTATTATTTAATATACAAAATTACATTTATTTAATATGTGTAATACACATGGTTTTTATTGATATAACTCTTTTTTAGATCTATTCAACACGTGTAGTATACGTGGTTTTTAAGGATGTAATTTTTTTTATTATTTGGTATATTTATTCAACCAGATTATACACATGTTTTTTTTAAATATACGACATTTTTAATTAGTATTTAGTATACAAAATTACATTTATTTAATCTGTGTAATACACATGGTTTTTAAAGATATAACTTTTTTTATTATTTGATATATAAAATTACATTTATTTAACCTGTACAACGTACGAGGTTCATAAAGATATAATTTTTTATTATTTAATATATAAAATTACATTTATACATCCTGTGTAATACACGGGGTTTTAACCTAGTTTATTTATAAAAGAACCTTTAATAAAACCCAACAACTTTGATAAGTTAGACATAGTGGAGAGTTCAAATGAGAAGAAATTTTTTGTAAGAAGAAAAAAGAACAAATTTCAACCAATAAGAATGCTTTATTTTACTTCATTTAATATAAGTATTTAATATTACTACAAGGGTACATTGGTAAATCTACATAGGTCATTAATTTCTAGTCTTCCTCTTTAATAGCTTATACATTAAATTTTTTGTAACTTATCTTCAAAATATATATTTTTTCAAAAAAATAAAATAAAATAATTTAAAGTGTAGGATAAATTACGAGTTGTGTAGGACAAATTACGAGTTGTGTAGGATAAATTACTAGTTGTGTAGGATAAATTTCAACGTGTAGGATGAATTTCGAAATATGTATGATAACTTTTGATGTGTGTAGGCAAAAAATAATTAGTGTGGAGGATAATAGTCTTTATGACTAATTAATTAGTCAAAAATGATAATAAATGAGATAAGTGAAAAAACTATTTAATGTTTTACAAAATTACCCTTTGTTCTTTTTCTTCTCAATTAAATTTTCTTCTCAAATGAACCTTCCCCGTTAGACATAATACATAAAACAACATTAAAAAATATATGACAACTTCAAACATTAATTATTCAAACATTAAAGAGGTTCAAACATTATAATCATAAATATTATACAAATTAAAAAATCTTAGTTAAATGGGCTTATAGCTCAGTGGTTATGGAAATGAGGGAAGACTTATGACCGAAAGGTCTTGAGTTCGATTCCTGATCCACCCGGGTTTTACCGGCTTTGCATTGTCGTGCCCTCGGGCAGGTGCAGGGTCGGGTTTTCCCCGGAACTGGTGGCATGGTGGGCTAGGGGCTCCGTGCGTGCAGGTTGGGCTGCCGCGGGCTACCTTTCGGCCAATGGGTGCCGCGTACGGAGTACCCGGCGATTCTTATGTTGAACGTTCAAAAAAAAAATGAATCAATCCGGACATCCGGTCGACCGGTTTAAGCGGAAAACACAAATTTTGAGCAATTCAACCGAGCAATACAACCCGACTTGTTCAAATCTATAACGACCTATAAAGTGGATGTTTTCATCTAACGAAAAATTTAACTTTCAAAATATTGGTTACAAACACTTAAATGAGTTCATATTATTTTTCTCTAGTCATGATTTCATTCAAATTTACATTAAACGCTCCATGATTTCATTCAAATTTACATTAAACGTGATGAAGTCAGTTTTCTTTGGCAAGAAAATCCGCAAAATAAAGTGGAGATGTATTTAACTCCATTTGACTTTACACGCCAAGTTATTTAAGGTGTAGGGCTGTAAACGAACCAAACGTTCGACGAACAGTTCGTGAACCGTTCGGCGGGAAGTTCGTTCGTGTTCGTTTATTTATTAAACAAACGAACACGAACAAGAAATTTCGTTCGTTTAGTTAAATGAACAAACATGAACAGAGGTCGCGTTCGTTCGTTTATGTTCGTGAACATTCGGTAACGTGTTCGTTTATGTTCGATAGTTCATTAGTGTTTTCAGTTTTTATATTTATTTAAATATATCAAAATTCTGACAAATTAAATATCTAATAAGTGTCAGTGTACTATATATTCTGTTCACGAACTATTGTTTGTGTTCGTTTGTTTCCATTTGTGTTCATGAACATTAGTTTGTGCTCATTTGTGTTCGTCAACGTTTGTTGCCTAAAATTAACAAACAAACACAAACGAACACGAACAAGTTCATTTCCTTAACAAACGAACACAAACATAAAATCCCGTTCGATAAGTGTCCGTGAACGGTTCGCGAACACGTACATTTTTTTAACAAACGAACACGAACAAGGTCTTGTTCTTTGTTCGTGTTCGTTCGGTTCGTTTACAACCCTATTAAGGTGTATCATTCTTTCACATAATTTCTCAAAATTCAAAAACATACCTTTTCTTTCCAATTTGTATCACATGCATTGATACTAATATAGTAATATTTCATATATATATATATATAGGGGAAGGTTCTATACAGAACACTAAATATTGCGAGAACACGCAAAACAAAATGAATCACTCATTTTTTCAATCCTAAAAGCCTAAAAAGTAAATGAAAATGTTATAAATGTAAGATTTATTGTTTCTCATACTAGAATTTAAAACAAAATATAAAAAATCTTCAGTTTTTAAATAACCTACACACATGTAGGTTATGTGTAGGCTAAATTACCTACATGTATATAGACTATGTGTAGGAAAAAATATATGATTTTTTTATGTATATAGAATACACATATGAATTTAAGAAACATAAAATTTAAAAAATGTGAACCTTAAATCCCAAAATTTAGTGATTTAGAGTTGTTCTTTTTGTTCTTGCAATAATTAGTGTTCTGTAATGATCCTTATCCTATATATACCTATATATATATATATATATATATATATATATATATATATATATAGTGTGAGGTTCATTGGGGAACACTAAAAAGTGGGGAACCGACTCAAACGAACTCCGATTGGACTCATTCCAGCGGCGTTGGAACCGGCTCATCGAACCCTAATTAGGGTTTAGAGTTTGGCTTTAAGGTTTAGCTTTAGGGTTTAGGGTTTAGCTTTTAGGGTATATAGTTTAGATTTTACGGTTTAGCTTAGGTTTTAGCCTTATTTTTTAGCTTTAGGGTTTAGAGTTTTGGAGTTAGGATTTAGGGTTTAGGGTTAAGAGATCCTAGTTAGGGTTCGACGAGCCGGTTCCAACGCCGCTGGAATGAGTCCAATCGGAGTTCGTTTGAGTCGGTTCCCCGCTGTTCCCCACTTTTTTAGTGTTCCCCAATGAACATTCCCCTATATATATATATATATATATATATATATAGGATAATGCTAGGGAGAAACCCTCTATTTTGAGAAAACCTTGGAAACCCATCACAAGGCCTACAATTGGCCACGTGTCCCAGCCATCTTCATCTTAGACATTCAAACCCTTTAAACTGGAGGGGCATTTTAGACATTTTACCTAGCATTCTCTCTCCACTGTCAACATGTCAATTCTCTTTTAAAACCTGATGTCTCTCTCTCTCTCCCTCTTCAAATCCATTTGAAAATCAAAATCACAGATCTTCTTCTCCCTTTCTTCTATACCACCTTGATCATGTCTGCATTGGTAAATAAAAAGGCAACCATTTCCATCACCATTCTCGTAACGGAGAACACAATCTCAGCGATTTGGGTCGTCGTCATCTCCGTCATCACTCACATCGCATTCTCCGATCCACAACAATGGCCGTTTCTGACAACTCTCGTCAATCTCTCATCCCTAATTTCATTTACACTTCTTCCAGTTCTCCTAGCAGCTTGTTAATGACGAAAACATCAAACACTAGCTTGTTTCCTTCAACTTCACCGGCTAAACAGCAAAATAGCTGTGGACTCACTCATATGACGGTTACTCCTCTTGATCTTGTGAAATGTAACATGCAGGTAACTGATTTTGTTCTGATCTGGCTGATTTTAAGTAGTTTTTTGTTGTTTGAAGGTAGATTAGCGTGATTTCTTATGCTATTGTGTTATGTCACACCCCAACCGATGGCGGAATCATCGGGGCATGGCACTGAGTGAAACAGATTGTCCAGAAGTTTTCATAACAATTATCATTACTATTCAATTTAAAATAACATGTCCCATACCATGTCTCAAACAGTAAACAAATTATTACAGATAAAATCTAGGCAAATAATTCTGTTCCGACAACTCAGATTTAAATAGAGCAATTGTTTATCTGCTTCTAGAGACCCTTGATTCAATTACCACAGACAACTATTTGTTGGACTCTAGAGCTTTATTCTAGCTTCGATTTCCTAGCAAGTGTGCATCCTAAGCACCTGTCACATACGTTAAAATAAAGTCAATACATATAATGTAAAGGTGAGCATACAAGTTTGATAATAACATATAGAGTTCGAATTCGTTTACGCATAACCAGCACGTACACATAGAGAAATGAAGCACGTTAGTTATCAACATAGATCCATCGATACCAATGACTGCGGGTTGACTGCCTGAGGCAGTTCGCAATACATGATTACCACCATAATCCATGCAAGTAATTGTCCTTAACAACCCCTGCGAACAGGTGCTGAGTCCAAACTATAGTACTATCGTTGCTAAGACAGGTAGACAGCATTCCATGTGTAAACATAACAAACAAGCATTCATAAGCCACGTATAACATGCAATAACGGTTAGCGTTCAAATAGTATTGAGTAGTGTGTTTGTTGTGTTTTGAATATTCGTAACATATGTAACACCTAAAAGTGCATAAAGCAAAAAAAAGGGATCGAGTATACTCACAGCGGTTGATGGATTGAAGGGAGCGCTTAGCGAGTAGGGTTAGCCTGAATAGTTCGATAGTATTACGATAAGCAACGCGTAAAACGGAAACAAGTGTTGGAGGATCGGACAGCTGGTCGATCGGACGGTAGTCCGATCGGACGGCTGACCGTGCGGTTTACAGTACGTTCGGACAGTTGTCCGGTCGGGCGGTAGTCCGGTCGGATGACTGTTCGAGTGGATTGTTTCTTCCTTTGAGTGAGATGTGTTTGTGTATGATGGTTTGACTTTTGAAGTTTTTGTTGTAGCATTTGAAAACATTGAAGTATCTTTACCTTTCAGGTTGGTCGATCGGACGGTCGTTCGTTCGGCCGGCAACCCGATCGGTTAGGTACCTCAGCACAAACAAGTTTTCAGCAGGATGCACTCGATCGGACAGTAGTTCGATCGGGTGGCATTCCTTGTGCGTCAAACATGTTGCAAAGTCGATTAAGGGTTGAAGTCAAGTATCTAATGATCCGAAGAGTAATCCAATCGGACGGTAGTCCGATCGGACAGCAGTTCGTTCAATACTTAAAATTCAAAATAAGTTGACTAAATGTGGGACCCATGTGCTAGCCGATCGGCTGGCCAGTCGTTCGGCCGTCTGTCCGTTCGGCTGACTGTCCGTTCGGACAGCACCTTATCCTGGTCGGCCTGTTCGTCTAACACTTGGTTGTTTTGTTTGTTGCTTTATCGAAGCATTTTGACAACGAGTCAAACAATAGGGACCTCGTCCTTACTTGGTTCTCCTGATCGAACAGGAATCACCCAAATTCGGTTGGTGAACGGTTCGAGACGGTGTTTAATGTTAAACCCGTAATCGGTGAACCTCGTGGATGGAATCCGGATCTTGAGCCACACAACCACCAGAATGAGTAGTAAGTCGGCACAATCCCCATTTCCATCGGGTTTGAAGGTATTGAGTGTAAAAGAGTTGAAAGAAAGTTGGAAAACCATCTTTCAATCCTTTTCTCCATGAATATGTTTAGATCTCTAAAAGATCTTTGTTTGTTTATGTGGAAATCAGTTAGATCCAAGTTATTCTTAGTGGATTGAGGCCAAAACACGAAGTTCTTCAAGAACACATGATGACGTCATCCTAGAATACCTTGAATCTTGATGATTTCACGGTTAAAAGTTAAGATTTAAAAGGTAGATAGGTGTAGGAGTGCGTGTAGATCATGAAAGTACAAGATTTAGGACGAGATCTTACCGGAATCGTGAGAAATCTGAAGAAAAGTGAGGAGCACGAGCTGGTCGGACGTCACTTGCCAAAAGTAGTATGTTGGAGAGTGACAAGGGGTATTTATAGGATGCCAAAAGAGGAAATGGCTGGCCGATCGGCCAGGCAGCTCGATCGGACAGCCTGTCCGATCGGACAGCAGTCCGATCGGCCGGCTGGTCGATCGGCTGGTAGCCTGATCGATCAGTTGCCTGATTCGAGTGTTCGGTGTGACGATTTTTGATATTTCGATTTCGAATGCGAATGATACGAATGCGATAGAGTTTCCTAGTCAAATTACTTTTAATCCCAAACACTCATATCGCGCGCTGTCTCTTCTCCACTAATTATCATACTATATCAACATATAATCATTCTTGTTTCGTATTCGGTTTGCGATTGCGATTCGATTGCGATTGGATTTGATTGCGTTTCGATTGATTACCACACATACATAAATAACATGCACAAGTAACACATAAGGCACACACACATGTAGAACAATAACCAAATGCGTAATTGGAGTTGCGAGTGTGATCGTGATTCGATGTCGATTTATTCGGATTGATTAGCGTTTAGTTGACTTTATCGCATTGTTACTTCCCATGGTTCACAGTCGTAAGTCGAGTAGATTGCGAGTAACATACGTCGATTATTGTAATTATTGACACTTACTCCACATAATACAACTAAAATAAACACCTAAAGAACTCCACTACTAGTCAGGTTGCGCGAAATCGGTCGTTGACTTGACCTTGACTTGACTTTTAAAAACACGGGGTGTTACAGCCTCCCCTTGTTTAGGGAATTTCGTCCCGAAATTAGGCTGAAAGTTGTACAACACCGTGAATCACTTTTCTCTCTCTATACTTTCTCTTTAAATAACTGCGGGTACTTCGCCTTCATGTCGCTTTCGAGTTCCCAAGTGAACTCTGCGCCTCGTTTGCCTTCCCATCGGACTTTCACAATAGGAATGCGCGAGCGTCTGAGCTGCTTGGTTTGGCGATCCATGGTTTCGACAGGCTTCTCCACGAAGTGTAGTGTTTCGTTTACTTAAAGGTCGTCGAGAGGTACAATTAGATCATGCTCAGCCAGGCACTTTCGGAGGTTCGAAACGTGGAAAGTCGGGTGGACGTTACTAAGTTCCTTCGGTAGTTCGAGTCTGTAGGCGACTTTTCTGATCCTTTCCAGAATCTTAAAAGGTCCAACATATCGAGGCGCGAGCTTTTCTTTCTTGCTGAATCTGACCACACCCTTCCAAGGTGATACCTTTAGGAGTACGTGGTCACCAACGTCAAATTCAAGGGGCTTGCATCGTCTATCGGCATAACTTTTCTGTCGATTCCGAGCTTTCGTTAGATTGTCTCGAATTTGGAAAATTTTGTCTGTCGTTTCTTGCAGTAGCTCGGGACCGGTTAATTGCGAATGCCCGATCTCGTGCCACACAATAGGCGATCGACAACTTCTTCCGTATAAAGCCTCGAATGGTGCCATTTGAATGCTTGCATGATAACTGTTGTTATACGACAATTCGACTAACGGCAGGTATTTATCCCATTTACCACCGAAGTCTATGACACACGAACGGAGCATGTCTTCAAGAGTACGAATCGTTCTCTCAGTCTGACCGTCGGTTTAAGGGTGGAAAGCGGTACTTAGATTAAGCGATGTACCGAGAGCCGTTTGAAACGTTTCCCACAGTCGTGAGGTAAACCGAGCATCACGATCAGAGATGATGTCGAGAGGCGTCCCATGATTACAAATGATCTCGTCGGTGTAGATTCGGGCTAATCGTTCTACCTTGTAGTCCTCTCGTATTGGCAAGAAGTGAGCAGATTTGGTCAAACGGTCCACAAAAACCCAAATGCTGTCGTGACCTGATGACGTGTGCGGAAGTTTTGTTATGAAGTCCATAGCTATACTCTCCCACTTCCACATAGGGATAGGTGGTTGTTCGAGTAAGCCGGAGGGCCTTTGATGTTCAGCCTTGACTCTTGCACATGTCAGGCATTTTCCAACGTAGAGAGCAATATCCCTTTTCATGCCGGGCCACCAATACTTGTAGCGAAGATCCTGGTACATTTTGTCGGCACCGGGATGAATAGAATACGGGGATTTGTGGGCTTCGTCCATCAAAATCTGTCGCAAATCGGTCCGTTTAGGGATCCAAATTCGGTCCAGAAAGTGGAATATCCCATCTGATTTACTCACAAGCTGGGCTCCATCGTGGTAGATTCTCTCCTTCTTCAGAGTGCGTTCATTAAAACACGCATGCTGAGCTTCACGGATGAGGGTTTCGAGGTCGTATTGGGCTTGGACGTTACAAGTGCTAAGCAGATAGCTTCGTCTGCTGAGTGCATCGGCAACAACATTTGCTTTGCCTGGGTGATAACGAATCTCACAGTCGTAATCGTTGAGAAGTTCTACCCATCGGCGTTGACGCATATTGAGTTCTTTCTGATTAAAGATATGTTGTAGGCTCCTATGATCGGTGAAGATCGTACACTTTGTACCATACAGGTAGTGTCGCCAAATCTTTAACGCAAAAACAACTGCGCCTAGCTCGAGATCATGGGTTGTATAGTTCTTCTCGTGGATTTTTAGCTGACGAGATGCGTAAGCTATAACCTTGTCCCGCTGCATAAGGACACAACCGAGACCAAGGTTGGAAGCATCACAGTAGACAATGAAATCGTCATTTCCGTCGGGCAACGTGAGAATAGGAGCATTGCAGAGCATGTGCTTGAGGGTTCGAAAGGCAGACTCTTGTTCAGTTCCCCAAACAAAAGGCTTGTCCTTATGCGTGAGAGAGGTAAGCGGCACAGCGATCTTTGAGAATCCTTCGATAAATCGTCGATAATAACCCGCTAGTCCGAGAAAAGAACGAACTTCAGATGGGTTCTTAGGTGTAATCCAACTCTTAACAGCTTCAATCTTCGCAGGATCGACGTGAATACCTTGACTATTAACAATGTGACCCAGAAACTGAACCTTCTCCAACCAGAATTCACACTTGGACAACTTGGCATAGAGTTGATTCCCCTGGAGTAGCTCGAGAACCAAACGTAGATGTTGCGCGTGTTCGGCTTTCGATTTGGAATTGATCAAGACATCGTCGATGAACATGATGACGAAACGGTCGAGATATGGTTTACACACGCGATTCATCAGATCCATGAAAACCGCGGGTGCGTTGGTTAAGCCAAAGGGCATAACAACGAATTCGTAGTGGCCGTAACGAGTGCGAAACATGGTTTTGGGTATATCCTCCTCTTGAATGCGTAGTTGGTGATAGCCTGAGCGTAGGTCGATCTTTGAGAAACACGTAGCACCTTGACAAATCATCGATGCGGCGTAGGGGATAGCGGTTCGTGATAGTTTACTTATTCAATTCCCGATAGTCGATACACATCCTGAACGACCCATCCTTCTTTTTGACTAAAAGGACTGGCGCGCCCCAAGGAGAGGTGCTCTGGCGAATGAAGCCTTTCTGAAGTAATTCCTGGAGTTGGTTTGAGAGTTCGCGCATTTCGGATGGCGCGAGTCAGTAAGGAGCTTTGGCAATAGGGTTGGCTCCAGGAATGAGGTCGATACAAAAGTCGATATCACGACTTGGCGGTAGCCCGGGAAGATCCTCTGGAAAAACGTTAGGAAATTCTCGAACCACAGGAACGTCTTTCACTTCCTTCTTCTCTTCCTTTTCCTTCTCCACTACTATAATGTTAGCCAAGAAAGATCTGTATTCCTTGCGGAGATATTTGCTAGCTTGGACACATGTCATGAGCTTGAGACCTTTCGAAGCAGTTTCACCATATACACACAATAAATCACCATTCGCGAGCGAGAATCGAATCATTTTGTCGAAGCACACAACTTCAGCATGGTTTTCGCGAAGAAAGTCCATGCCTACTATGACATCAAAACTTCCGAGTTGCATCGGAATAAGGTCGATTGGGAAAATGTGATTGTTGAGCTCAAGAGTACAATCACGAAGAACAGAATTAACGGCAACAGTTCTTCCGGTAGCGACTTCAACATCGAACGTCGAGGAGAGTTGGGAGCGTTTACGACTAAGGAGCTTCTCGAATTCGAACGACACAAAGCAATTATCGGCTCCAGTATCAAATAAACACGAAGCATAAATACCATTCACAAGGAACGTACCATTAACCACGTTGTTGTCGGCTTGGGCTTGACGCACATTGATGTTGAAAGTTCTGGCGCGTGCGGCTTGTTGTTGTTGCTGCTGCTGCTGCTGAGGCTCTTGTTTCACAACCCTATTTGGGCACATGTTGGCGAAATGGTTAGGATCTCCACATGCGAAGCAGGCTCTGGCGTTGACCGCGGGTGCCGGAGGAGATTGTTGACCCGGAGGGGCGGTGAGTAGAGCTTGATGAGCAGGAGCTTGTCGAGCACGACAGTTGGTAGTAAAATGGCCGTACATATTGCAATGAGCACCGAAACGGCAAGCGATGGTAGTCGGGTGATGGTAGGTACAAGTAGGGCAGAGCGGGTGTGGCCCAGTGTATGCACGCTTAGCAAGCGGTGCATTTGCCACAGGCGCCGCTACTTGACGTTGTTGGGCTGGTATAGCTTGAATCGGTGCAGCAGTGATCGCACAATTCTTGTTGCTGGAGCTGTTCTTTCTCTTGTTCTTCCTTTTGTTGCTCGATGAGGTGGTGGTTTCAGCAGTTGGTGCGGTAGTGGTAGCTTGATGCAGGTGCTTTGGAGTTTTATCCCAGACACCAGCCTTGACTCGCTTGTCGTTGATTTCAGCGGCCAGTAGATAAGTTTCTTCGATCGTCTTAGTCTTAGCCGCTTGCATGAAATCTGCAACACAGTCAGGCAGGGCTCGGATATACTTCTTGATTGCCATGTCTGGAGTCTTGACTTGATCGGGACAAATGATGCTGAGCTGTTTGAAGCGAGCAGTGAGCACAACATTTTCACCATCCTTTTACTGTATGTGCCAAAATTCATCCTCTAGTTTCTGACGTTCATGAGGAGGACAAAATTATTCCAGCATGACTTCCTTGAGCTCGTCCCACGACAGACCGTAGGCTGCATCGTTCCCTCGCTTGTTCCTCTCGGCCGTCCACCAGTCTAGGGCACGGGACTGGAAGACGCCGGTAGCGTTCAGAGTACGGAGGTCGTCAGGGCAACTGCTTTGTCGTAGAGTGACCTCAATGGAGTCAAACCATTGGAACAACGCTGTGGGGCCTCCCTCGCCAGTGAATTCTTTTGGCCCACAAGACTTGAATTGCTTGAAATTGAAGGGAGCTTTGGTGGTAGCTTTAGGAGCTTCGGTCCTCGACTCCTCAGACGATTTGCTGACATTCTCGTAAACATCACTCATGGCCTTTGCTACTTGTTTAGCGATGATAGCAGCAAGGCGTTTGTCTCTCTTTTCTTGACGAGAAAGTGGGGGATGACGGGATCCAGATGACATTGTCTGCAACAGACATCGTAACAGGACTCAACACATTGTATTCGAATCTCACCTCACGCGTCTACTATTTACTAAAGCTCAGGAACATGCATAATCATGTAAACACATAGACACATAACTACGTAGAACACAAAATCACATAAACACATAAGCACGTAGTGCACAGAAACATATAACCACATAACCACATACGCATGTAACCACAGAGACACATAGGAGCATATAGAGACATGTAGAGCATTCTGACTGCCTCAGAATACAGAAACCTATCATTCAAAGTTCGCGAGTGCTCGAATATAGCGATCGTGTTTAATATATCGAGTCGTGTAGTATAAGCGTACATCATAGTATGAGGCCATCCGTAGTTTAGCGACTTGTTAGCGTATTGAGATAGAAATGCAGTACGAGTCGTGCGTGTCGATCGAAGTGAAAGCAAAAATCGAGTAAATCTCCAAAATTTAAACACATAAACAGGTAAACACACTTATAAGCACATAAAATCGACGAATCATCAGAGTCAACAGTTGTGGGCTCGGAAATCGAAACACATAAATACCGAGAAATAGATCATCTGCGGCTAGTAGACTTCGACTATCCAAAGTGGTTCGACTATTCACAAGGATCTGGTGTGCACATTTGACCTTCAGGACTATGCTTTTGCCTCGATTCTTGGGCGTTTGGCACACATCCCGTTAGTCATATTGTGACTTCGGGTCGTTGGAGTCCGTTGAAACTTTGGTGAGAGTTTTGTAAAATGAGCGGAACAAGTCATCAAGGTTAGGGTTTCACCCATAGCTTAACAACTTCATTCCTGTTTTTTTAATAAAATAGAGGAGATTATTCATCAAAATACGGATTTCACTCCTGATTTGGGCATAATTCCCCTCGTTTGTAGATAAAATGCGGGTTGATCAAGCAACTTTTGTCGAGAGTTTGCGGTTTTCACACCTAATCTCGACTTAATTTCTTATTCATGGTTGAAAATTAGAGTGCAGTGATAGTGTAGCGTGTGCGAGAATAGTGAGCTCATATACAATCCCTAACGGATAAGCACAAGTCGGTCTATTGGTTCCTAACTATAGACTAGGTTTCTAAGATATCGACCCGGACTAGGTCGTGTCTTGCCTAATTCCCTATAGTTATGGCTCTGATACCAATCTGTCACACCCCAACCGATGGCGGAATCATCGGGGCATGGCACGGAGCGAAACAGATTGTCCAGAAGTTTCCATAACAATTATCATTACTATTCAATTTAAAAAAACATGTCCCATACCATGTCTCAAACAGTAAACAAATTATTACAGATAAAATCTAGGCAAATAATTATGTTCCGACAACTCAGAATTAAATAGAGAAATTGTTTATCTGCTTCTAGAGACCCTTGATTCAATTACTACAGACAACTATTTGTTGGACTCTAGAGCTTTATTCTAGCTTCGATTTCCTAGCAAGTGTGCATCCTAAGCACCTGTCACATACGTTAAAATAAAGTCAATACATATAATGTAAAGGTGAGCATACAAGTTTGATAATAACATATAGAGTTCGAATTCGTTTACGCATAACCAGCACGTACACATAGAGAAATGAAGCACGTTAGTTATCGACATAGATCCATCGATACCAATGACTGCGGGTTGACTGCCTAAGGCAGTTCGCAATACATGATTACCACCGTAATCCATGCAAGTAATTGTCCTTAACAACCCCTGCGAACAGGTGCTGAGTCCAAACTATAGTACTATCATTGCTAAGGCAGGTAGACAACATTCCATGTGTAAACATAACAAACAAGCATTCATAAGCCACGTATAACATGCATTAACGGTTAGCGCTCAAATAGTATTGAGTAGTGTGTTTGTTGTGTTTTGAATATTCGTAACGTATGTAACACCCAAAAGTGCATAAAGCAAAAATAAAAAGGGATCGAGTATACTAACAGTGGTTGATGGATTGAAGGGAGCGCTTAGCGAGTAGGGTTAGCCTGAATAGTTCGATAGTATTACGATAAGCAACGCGTAAAACGGAAACAAGTGTTGGAGGATCGGAAAGCTGGTCGATCAGACGGTAGTCCGATCGGACGGCTGATCGTGCGGTTTACAGTCCGTTCGGACGGTTGTCCGGTCGGACGGTTGTCCGGTCGGACGGTTGTCCGGTCGGACGGTAGTCCGGTCGGATGACTGTTCGAGTGGATTGTTTCTTCCTTTGAGTGAGATGTGTTTGTGTATGATGGTTTGACTTTTGAAGTTTTTGTTGTAGCATTTGAAAACATTGAAGTATCTTTACCTTTCAGGTTGGTCGATCGGACGGTCTTTCGTTCGGCCGGCAACCCGATCGGTTAGGTACCTCAGCACAAACAAGTTCTCAACAGGAGGCACTCGATCGGACAGTAGTTCGATCGGGTGGCATTCCTTGTGCGTTAAACATGTTGCAAAGTCGATTAAGGGTTGAAGTCAAGTATCTCATGATCCGAAGAGTAATCCAATCGGACGGTAGTCCGATCGGACAACAGTTCGTTCAATACTTAAACTTCAAAATAAGTTGACTAAATGTGGGACCCATGTGCTAGCCGATCGGCTGGCCAGTCGTTCGGCCGTCTGTCCGTTCGGCTGACTGTCCGTTCGGACAGCAGTCCGATCGGTCAGCACCTTATCCTGGTCGGCCTGTCCGTCTAACACTTGGTTGTTTTGTTTGTTGCTTTATCGAAGCATTTTGACAACGAGTCAAACAATAGGGACCTCGTCCTTACTTGGTTCTCCTGATCGAACAGGAATCACCCAAATTCGGTTGGTGAACGGTTCGGGACGGTGTTTAATGTTTAACCCGTAATCGGTGAACCTCGTGGATGGAATCCGGATCTTGAGCCACACAACCACCAGAATGAGTAGTAAGTCGGCACAAGCCCCGTTTCCATCGGTTTTGAAGGTATTGAGTGTAAAAGAGTTGAAAGAAAGTTGGAAAACCATCTTTCAATCCTTTTCTCCGTGAATATGTTTAGATCTCTGAAAGATCTTTGTTTGTTTATGTGGAAATCAGTTAGATCCAAGTTATTCTTAGTGGATTGAGGCCAAAACACGAAGTTCTTCAAGAACACATGATGACGTCATCCTAGAATACCTTGAATCTTGATGATTTCACGGTTAAAAGTTAAGATTTAAAAGGTAGATAGGTGTAGGAGTGCGTGTAGATCATGAAAGTACAAGATTTAGGACGAGATCTTACCGGAATCGTGAGAAATCTGAAGAAAAGTGAGGAGCACGAGCTGGTCGGACGTCACTTGCCAAAAGTAGTATGTTGGAGAGTGACAAGGGGTATTTATAGGATTCCAAAAGAGGAAATGGCTGGCCGATCGGCCAGGCTGCTCGATCGGACAGCCTGTCCAATCGGACAGCAGTCCGATCAGCCGGCTGGTCGATCGGCTGGTAGCCTGATCGATCAGTTGCCTGATTCGAGTGTTCGGTGCGACGATTTTTGATATTTCGATTTCGATTTCGATTGTGAACGATGCGAATGCGATAGAGTTTCCTAGTCAAATTACTTTAAATCCCAAACACTCATATCGCGCGCTGTCTCTTCTCCACTAATTATCATACTATATCAATATATAATCATTCTTGTTTCGTATTCGGTTTGCGATTGCGATTCGATTGCGATTGGATTTGATTGCGTTTCGATTGATTACCACACATACATAAATAACATGCACAAGTAACACATAAGGAACACACACACGTAGAACAATAACCAAATGCTTAATTGGAGTTGCGAGTGTGATCGTGATTCGATGTCGATTTATTCAGATTGATTAGCGTTTAGTTGACTTTATCGCATTGTTACTTCCCATAGTTCACAGTCGTAAGTCGAGTAGATTGCGAGTAACATACGTCGATTATTGTAATTATTGACACTTACTCCACATAATACAACTAAAATAAACACCTAAAGAACTCCACTACTAGTCAGGTTGCGCGAAATCGGTCGTTGACTTGACCTTGACTTGACTTTTGAATACACGGGGTGTTACATGTTATGATGTTCTTCTTCATGGTTGTTTAATGTTTAGTGATAGCTGTTTCGGATCTATAGGTTGTAGTTCGTTCCGGTTGATTTGATTTTTGTTGTTTGAAGGTAGATTTGTATCGTTTTTTATGATTCCGTGTTATGATGTTTTTTTTTCTGTATAGTTGTTTAATGTTTAATGATGGCTGTTGTGCATTTGATAAAGACACTGGTCATTTCCGGCTATGATTTGTGCATTTGATGTGTTAAATCGTATATATTTAGGACAATCGGTTCGACTAGAGAGTTGTATCGTTGAGTGTAGCCTTGGTATTTGTATAGTCTGAACTCCTATTTCACAGCTAAACCAGAGTAACATGTATGTGTTTAAATGTTACATGAAAACACATTTTCATAACACATGTTAGATGTTACAAGAAAACACATTTTTATAACTCTTTTTTTTCATTATTCTCTTCATTGTATCCTTAGTTGATGTTGTTTTTTCATTTTCAGCCGATACACATGCTGCTTCCAATGAAGTCCGTTATCCAAAAATGCCTTCCGATGGTTCTGGATCTAATCAACTGCCCTGTGATGGTTCGGGGTCTAATCAAATGCCTTCTGATGGTTGTATCTTTATCTGTTTTTTCTTTTCTTTTTATTGATTTTCCTGGTTCTACATGATGACAAGCCCGACACAAAACAATGAAGAACGTGTTTTTCATCATGTTTATAAAATCGGCACGTTTCTTTGATAATTATATTGGTTTACATCGTCATACCCTAATACATGTTACACTTTATACTATTAGACATAGCCATACAGTTTAAATTATTATAGTTATGACATGTTTAACACATGCCCGATTTTTTATTTTTAGACGTCTAATAATCGGCACATCTGTTTTTAGAAATGAAAAGCCAAGTTTGTCTTACAGCACAACCAACGTAACACGTGTTATAGTCTGAACTCCTGTTTCACAGCTAAGCCAAGTTTGTCTTACAGCACAACCAACGTAACACGTGTTATAGTCTGAACTCCTGTTTCACAGCTAAACCATAGTAACATGTATGTGTTTAAATGTGACATGAAAGCACATTTTCATAACACGTGTTAGATGTTACATGAAAACACATTTTTATAACACTTTTTTCAACGTAACACGTGTTACATGTTACATGTTGTTATAACTTTCCATGCATACGCATTTTTATAAACCTGTAACATGTGTTTTTGTTTATGCAGAAACAACGCCACCACCCCCTGTGTTTCATTCCCTTGCAAGCAATTCATTCACAACACGAGTATAAACTGTATACGACCCGTCAGTGCGTATAGATGTCCCGTGCCACCAAGAGTTGGTCGTCACATTGTTAATGGGACTTCTGTTGACTTTAAAATTTTCAGCCAACATATAAGACAACAAAGGTAGCCGCTGAACAGCGAAGGCACACCGTTAATGGAAGCCACCTAAACTTTTTGTCTTACTGCTCTGTGTTTTCGTTGACTAGTACTATGTAATTTTAGACTCTAATTATTTTGTCCGTCAGGTGTAGTCGACCTCTTCCTTAACTCTGCTTTTCTTAAGTTACTAGTGGGACCCACACATCCATTTCTAGTAGTTTTAACACACGTTATAATAGAGTCTCAACACATGTCATATCTGCTAAACAGAGTTTTGTATAGTAACCTGTCTGTATACAACAAATGACATGTCATGTTACAAAAAAATTATAACAGCCGCTTAACACATGTTATGTATCAACACATGTCAGTTTACAGCTTGGTGTTTCTGCATGATCACATGTTAACACACGTTATATATCGTTCGAAAAGGGGCGCAACACATGTTATGAATCAGCACATGTCAGCTTACAGCTTTGGTGTTTCTGCTGCTGCGTGCACCACTAACACATGTAATACATGTACTAACAACTCTCCCCCGGTACAACGTGACCTATTCAAGGGTCAGTCATTGTCTATCGAGCAATCCATTCGGGCTTGTAGACGTTCTTTCGATGTCTCCATCAAAACAAACCTCTTAAAATATGAAACGAAAACCAAGTGATTACATAAACCCAAAACTAATAACCAAGAGAAACAACCAACTCCAAATTAATTTTAGACTCTAATTATTTTGTCCGTCAGGTGTTGTTAAGACTTTTTCGCCGTGTTGAAGTCCACTTTAGTTTTTGGTCTTGTAGTCGACCTCTTCTGTAACTCTGTTTTTATTAAGTTACTATTGGGACCCATGCATCCATTTCTAGTAGTATTAACACACGTTATAATAGAGTCTCAACACATGTCATATCTGCTAAACGGGGTTTTGTATAGTAACCTGCCTGTATACAATAAATGACATGTCAGGTTACAAAAAAATTATAACAGCCGCTTAACACATGTTATGTATCAACACATGTCAGTTTACAGCTTGGTGTTTCTGCATGATCACATGTTAACACACGTTATATATCGTTCGAAAAGGGGCGTAACACATGTTTATGAATCAACACATGTTAGTTTACAGCTTTGGTCTTATACATGTACTAACAACTCTCCCCCGGTACAACGTGACCTATTCAAGGGTCAATCATTGTCCATCGAGCAATCCATTTGGGCTTGTAGACGTTCTTTCGACGTCTCCATCAAAACAAACCTCTTAAATATGAAACGAAAACCAAGTGATTACATAAACCCAAAGTGATTACATAAACCCAAAACGAAAACCAAGTAATTACCAAGCAAAAAAAAGTCCTTTTCATAATTACCAGCCCGAGCAGATTCAATCGTAGTCTACACATCCGTACTTTTCGTCATAGTTATAACTTGACAAAAAAAATACAGATACTATATGTGTGTAATACCAAAAAAAAAAAAGGAAAACATACAAAAAAAACAAAACATACATCCATAACCTTTAACTGTCTTCGCGACTCAATCACACATCAATAATTACCCAACGCTCTTTGTGTTGGCCCAAATCCACGTTGATGCTTTGAAGGTCCTTCCTGGGCACAATCCGTGTTCCTATCATCGGATATAACAACAACACTATGTCGTCTGGTACTTTTTTGCCCTAATTTATTTCTTCTCTTCCTATATTGTAAAAAGCAAGACAAAATCAGTTTCCATATTCGCAGCCAAAAACCCCTTTTACAGGGACGATTTCACAAGAACTATAACCCTAACCAAATATTACGACTACATTGAACGCGAAATCGATTACAACAACTTACCTTTTACTCGACCCCTTCATCTTCCTTAAGCGTTTGAGTTAAACAATGAACCCATCAAGAACAAAAACCCATATATTACATCATCACTAAACTCTAGCTCATCAACAACACAAACAATCAACAATTCAGGTAAAAGTTCAAGAAAAAGATATAAAAAGCAACCACTTTTAAGTGAGGGAAGAGACGATGACAAAGCTTTAGGGCTTGTTTGTCCCGGATGTGGTGTTTTTATGCAAGATGGTGATCCTACTCAACCTGGGTATTATCAGAAAAAGAAAGTGGAACTCATAGATAGGTTTGAAGATAAATTTGTTTTGGATGATATAGAAGGTGAGTTAGAAGATATTGATAAATGAAATTTTCTATTTTGATTAGACATGTACTGCATTGTGCAGTACTCTGTGTATTCCAAAGCCCCAAAAAACCCCTTTTCCAATACCTAAATTGCCCCTCCACTTGTACTTTATGTACTATAAGAATTAATTTAGATTTAATATTTACCTAAAAATATGATAGCCATTGATCTAATTAGATGAAACACAATCAATGGATGATATTGGGTTTCCAAGGTTTTCTCAAATACTTAGGGTTTTCTATCTAACCCTTCCATATATATATATATATAGGGCAAGGATATATAGGAAACCATTTTTTAGTGAGAAAACTAAGGAAACCCAATTGTGACCATTGATCTTGATCATCTAAGGGTTAGGGAAATTTGATGGTTTATTGATTTAAATTTAATACATAACTTATGTTGATGAGTGGGCCAGGAGGGTATTTGTGTCAAAAATACCATATCTCATTCTCTCTCTTCTGTATAATTGTCACCATCACCATCAAACCATCATCATCCATATCTCATTCTCTCTATCTCTTCTTCTTTGAGAATTCAAAATATCAAGAATGTGGATGAAGGTTTTTAGAGAGAGAAACAACCATATCTCATTCTCTCTGTTCTTCTTCCAGAGTTCAAAATATCCATCATGTTCATTGTGTTCGTCTGGTAGAAAAGAGAAATTCTGATCGGTGAGTGAATGGGGATGAAGGTTTTTAGAGAGAGAAACAACCATCTTCATCATGTTCATCTGGAACACCAAGAACACACGCACAAGTGTGTGAGAGAGAAGCAGATTTGAACCTAATTTACCAAGATTTTAGAGAGAGAAACAACAATCTTCATCGTGTTCATCTCGAACACCAAGAACACACGCACAAGTGTGTGAGAGAGAAGCAGGTTTGAACCTAATTTACCATGATTTTAGAGAGAGAAACAACAATCTTCATCGTGTTCATCTCGAACACCAAGAACACACGCACAAGTGTGTGAGGGAGAAGCAGGTTTGAACCTAATTTACCATGATTTTAAAGAGAGAAACAACAATCTGTTGAGTTTTTTATTTTGAAATATCATTTCACACCTGAGTTTTTTTTTTGTTAAGGCTGTTGTTAATATGTTTTTGTGTGCACAAAGTGGTCTAGTAATGGGTAAATGTTTATGTAGTTTACAGGTTTTTGTTTTTGTATTAAAATCATTTTTATTTTTTTGATATTATCAATTGTTATTAGCTTACAAATCTATATCTTTTTAAATGTTGAAATGTTATTTTAAATGGGTTGAAATGTTATTTTAAATGGGTTGTTAGTTGAAATGTCTTGCTGGCATAATTAGCTACATATGTTGTAATAATGTTACACGTGTAACTTATGTTAAAACCAGCCCTTTCTTGGACATAAAAAGGAGCTACACATATGTAACACATGTTTGTAACGTGTGTTACACTGGAGGGTAACACATCTAAAACAATTGTTGTGGGAAGCACAATTGTCCAGTCTAGAAAACAAAAACAAAAGCTATACGACGTCAAACAAATACGAAAGGTTGTGCTAACATATGTTACATGTTTGTTTAGTGCTTGCAGCAAGGGAGTTGGTTCTACCGGATAGTAGTTGTTTGAAGTGTATGGTAACTGTTTACATATGTAACCTTTTTTTGGGTGGTTTTGCTTAGTTTTTTTTTATGTGTGAAATGATGCAGATAAAAACTCAAAATTTGGGGAGTCTTCAAGTTCAGGGCATAATTGGGTAGAAGGTAACTAGTGTTAGTTATGTTACTACTATTTTTTTTTAATTAGTAGATTAAAAATACTGGACTGTAACTTGTGTTATTATGACTTGACCATAGCAGTTGCAGCCAAACGAGAAGGGATCTTGGTAGGAAGAAAGAGAACCACAATATCGGATACGTCAAAAGATGGCCATAAAGCGAAAGAAGGTAGATGGAGAAACCGATGAAGAATGGGAACAAGAAGTCGATGAAGGGCAGGTGGTGGGTACCTTTGACGTTATACAGAAGTTACCCTCTAGTGTAACACATGTTACAAACATGTGTTACATATGTTCAACCCCTTTGTTACCAAAAATCGGGGCTGCACATATGTAAGACACGTTTGTAACTTATGTTACACTAGAGGGTAACACATGTATGATCATTTTTGGATCATTTGTATATATTTAAGTCTGTATAAACCTACAACATCGATACCCCCAAAACGGTTACACATGTTACGACAGAATGGGAAATGTGTAGCAACGTTCAATACTATTGTTTCACTCTATAGTGTGTAACATGTGTGGTTTGTCAGTAAAACATATAACTTGTAAGGTGATACGACTGTATCTTTAAAACATGTTTACCTATAAGTACTTACATGTTACAGGTTGTATCTTTAAAACATGTTTAAACTGGAAACATGAAACACTTACAAAGTATAAAGCAGAGTTACAAAAGATGTAACATGTGTAAAACTGGAAACACTTGTGTAACATTTCGGTGTAACACATGTTAGAGGTTGTATCTTTAAAACATGTTTACCTATAAGTACTTACAAAATATAAAGCAGAGTAGGAACACAACTTTTAAGGATGTTACATACATTGTAGAGAAGATGTTACATGTGCACACACAATTAACATGTGTAACATGACGACAAGTGTCATGTGTGATCTTTTTTTGTTACCCTAGGGTGCTAAACGTATTACAACGTTCATAACACACGTAAACTTATACAAACATCCGTCCCTATGTCCACAGATGATCTAGAACATACTCCACGTTACCATATTTACTAGTATTCTAATGGCACTAAATTGTGGACACCGAATGTCAACGAGCAATATCATCCTATTATTGTTAAATCATACGTCACACTGGAAGAACTTCTTGCCATGTGTAAGACTTATAACCAATAAGCTGGGTTCAATGTAAAAAATATACGTTAATGCAGTTTTTTTTATCTACTAATAACATTGTTAATAACAAGTCTAGGTACTTATGTAACATGAAGTGTATCGTTTGTCCCTTTAATTTGTTACACTAGTCTCATATACTTATAGTTACATATATTACTTATTTGTTCATTGATATGACATTTTGGATGATGTAATGTTGTTACATATGTAATTTTGCTAAGTTTAAATTGACACCAAAGGGGCTGACATATGTAACACATGTTTATAATATATGTTACACTATGGGGTATATATGTAACACATGTATAGCAATCTTACACATGTTACATATAGGTGTTACATGTGTTACAACGTCAAGGTTACACATGTTACATATAGTTGTTGCATCCAAAAAAAATTGCCTTCACAACAATATCCGTATTCATCCAAAAATTGGCATACTAACAATGAAAATAAAAATGAATTTTATATCAATAGTTGTAATGCTTCTAAAAATGGTCTTCACAACTACATCCATCTTCACAACACATAGCAGCCAACCAAAAAACACACCATCGTCACCACGAAAACCTGATGATGCGTTGTAATCCTTCGGCGGGTTTCGCTTCTTAATGATCTTCATCTTGAACACAACATCTTTTCACCTATGAACAAAACAAGTACATCAATATTAAATATTCTATAGTTAAAACTTATTAATCTTCTATGTAACATGTGTAACGGGGCTATACATGTGTTACCTCTCTAGTGTAACACATGTTACAAACATGTGTTACATATGTGCACCCCCCCCCCCCCTTTGTGTCCAAAAAGGGTTGGGGTAACTATAAGTAACTTGCGTAATGTTGTTACTACATATGTAGCTAATTATCCCACCAAAAAAACACGACTTTTTATTTGTAAAATAAACGAGATATTCCGAATAAATTATGAAGTTTATACATTTTAACATTTAACAGCCAATCTAAAAAAAACAATAAGCTGGTCTCATATACTGGGTGTAACACATGTAACACCCTGTATGCAACATATGTAACCCGCAGTGTAACACGTGTTACAACATATATGACAAACAGTTTAGAAATTTTAGCATTAATCTTCGTAAAAATAACAATATACTCTGTACAAACAATTTAGAAAGTCAACGTTAATCTTCGTAAAAAATATCAATATACTCTTCGCATAAATGTAGCTGATAGAAATGTAACATATGTAGCAAATTATGCCACTAAAAAACACGAATTTCTATTTGTAAAACAAAACCGATATCCGATTAAATTATGAACTTTCTAAAGGTAATGAAAATGTAATATCGGAGTGAATTTATTCAAAAAACAACTAAACAACAAAGAAATTTGAAACATACATCGTAAAAATTATGGATTTTCAAACTAATTATCTACCATCAATGGTGATGCTGAATTTAAACAAAACCAGAAAACAAATTAAACCAAATCCAATTCATAAACCCTGAAAAAACCCAGCTCACCCATCCCCCCCCCCCCCCCCCCACACACACAAAAATCCAACTAAAAGCAATCATTAACTCAAAATCGCTGGACAAACAATTTAGAAATTTAACTTTAATCTTCATAAAAAAAATCAATACACTTTGAAGAGAGAAATACAACATACAAAAATTTCTTCTAGATCTTGATTTAAAAAATAAAATAAACAAACTAGCTCTGATTTTAAATCTACCAAACGTTATACAAAGTATAAATCTAAACAAATTACATAAATTAACAAAAGTAAGATCTTTAAACCTGTTTCTCTCTCACACACTTGTGCATGTGTTCTTGGTGTCTAGGTGAACAACATGAAAATTGTTGTCTTTCCTTCCAAAACATTAGCTTTCTCTCTCTAAAACACAGAAACAAAGATGTGATTAAAATGACACCGAGCTTCCTTTTCTTTGAGAGCTTTGATGGTGGCTTCGATCTTCAATGGTGGCTTCGATCTTCAGATTTGAAGGTCGTTGGAAGGGATGAGTTAGAAGGTTGGAAGGGATGAGTTAGAAGATATGGATTTGTACTTGATATCTTGAAGAGTGGTTTTGGGTGAAAGAAGGTTGGAGGGGATGAATTAGAAGATATGAATTTGTACTTGATATCTTGAAGAAAGTGGAGGATGGTTGGGGGGGGGGGGGGGAATTGGTGAAAAGTGATGGGGGTGAAAGGTGATGTGATGTGTTAGGAGTGTGTAAAAATGACAAATATACCCTTCTAACATGTGCAAATATTATATTACATGGATTAATCTAGACCACACATTCTTGGTTTCCCAAGTTTTCTCAATAAAATTAGATTTCTCCATATACTTACACTATATATATATATATATATATATATATATATATATATATAGGGGACCGCTAAAATGAGAACCACCTCGAGTTGTAAGAACCGTGAGAACTACACCGTACGGGGCGAGGTGAACCAATTTTTTTTTCATAAACGTATTTGCGTGTATTATAAACACATTTGTAAAAAAAATTCAAAAAAAAAAATGTCGTGTGTGTAGTTTTGAGCACCACAAGTTTGTGTTTACGGGTACCGTAAATCTAACCGGAAAATTTACGGTACCCGTAAACACAAACTTGTGGTGCTCAAAACTACACACACGACATTTTTTTTGAATTTTTTTTACAAATATGTTTATAATACACGCATCTACGTTTGTGAAAAAAAAATTTGGTCTACCTCGCCCCGGATCAAAAAGTTCTCACAGTTCTTACAACTCGAGGTGGTTCTTATTTTAGCGCAATTCTATATATATATATATATATATATATATATATATATATATATATATGGTGGGAGTTGGCTACAAAGTCCACTTTTCCTACAAAGTGTAGGAAGTGTTCTAAGAGTGACATGTGGCATCTAGGGTTTTTGTATTAAAGGGCATAAAGGTAATTCAATAATTAATTCTATTTTTGGAAGATACATCTTTTAAATAATAAAATGTTATTTTTATGGAAACTATATATCTATTAACTATTCAAAATCGGCAGTTACATCCTTCACATCCACGATTGATTCATCCGAAGTTCGAAACTTAGAACACATTAATTATTTCTTGACGTTGTGTTTTATCAGTTGATGGTTTTCTTCGCATTGTGTTATATCAATTTCACAATTAAACACACCTCTCGCACATTTCGAAACATAAAACACATTCATTATTTCTTGACGTTGTGTCTTATTAGTTTTTTGGCTTCTTTACATTGTGTTATATCAGTTACCACAATTAAACACGCCACTCACACATAAAACACACCAGTATCTAAAATAAACAACATAAAACACACCAGTGTCTGACTCGATATAAACACCAGTGCCTGAAATACGCAATATAAAACACACCAGTGTATGATCCCACGATGAACAACTTGAACAAGGAATCATTAATCTTGTTTTTTTAAGCATAGAAGATGATAAGTGTGTGTGTGTGAGAGAGAGAGGGAGAGAGGAAAGAGAAATGGAGAGAGAAAGAAGGAGAAGTTTCCAAAACTTAAAGAGTGGTTTTATTGAATGATAGTTACTTGCTATTTTTAAATCCCAGCAAATGACTTTTTTGTCCTCTATCAATTAAATCAATTCTTATTTAAAACATAAATATTACTAAAATGCCATCTAGATAATCTCTACCATTCAAAACACTCATCCAATGGTCCAGAACACTTTCTACACTTTGTAGGAAAAACACATTTTGTAGAGGAACCTCACCCTGTATATATATATATGATACGAAAGAACCTAAAGTGGGCTCATGGCTCACACTAATAAACCTTAAGATCGAGTACTAAACTAGATCATATATTTCACTTCACTAACCATAGTTTCTATAGGATGTACTGAGATTGAACCGGTGCATTCATTCACAAACTGAACCCTCATTTGTTAGTCGGTAATCACCACTTCATGTGCCTTGTGTGCCTACTTGTTTAATTACTATGGATTTATTGAACATGGGTTCAAGATTAGATGATATGTTCAAATCCATTATTGATGCATATGATATGGCTTTTTCCGCTTCAGCTTTTTTCACACCATTTTATAACCTTTAAGTCGAACCTAAGATGTTCATGTTAGTGGCTACAATTCTATGATAAACTTTTTACATGTCTTGTTGTGATGCTTAGTTACTTATCTAGTTTATGTATTTGTTTTATTTCTTACTACTTACTGCGTATTTACCTTTTAGTGTTTAAGGGTTTCAAAGAAAACAAGGTTGTGCCAGTCGCAAATTAGTAACGAATATATTATTTAGCAATCTTGTTTGTGTTTATATAAGTTTATATGTCAACCAAGTTTCTAAAAATGGATTTTACATCAAGTTTTTGTTTTTTACACACCAAACTGTGAAACCAAACCGGTAATATTGGCTCGGTTTGGCTTGGTGTTTATTTTCAAAGGTTTGATTTTGGTTTTTAGTGATAAAAGCCGACAATTTGACCTAAAAACCATGAAAATCTTTGGCCGACAGTTTGACCTAAAAACCATGAAAACCCGGACCGTGAACACCCCTACAAGGTTCACATTTAGAAATCATTTATTTGAATTATGTTTTTAGTTGTTGAAGAGTAGGATTCCTGACTATAAGGTAAATTCATCCCAAATATGTTGGTTACAGGCCCCTGATTACACTCAACACTCACGAATATATGTATGTAATATATGCAGAGATGAGAAAGAAACTTGCTGTATGTATTCGATAAAAATGAAAAAGGGGTACAAACAACTACTAGAACTACTCCCTATTTATAACTAAAATAAGCACATGCAAAATAACCACTAGCTGAATTTTAGAGGTATATTCCAACTATCCCAAGCTCACACGATCTCATTCAACAAACCCGGTCAACCTTGACCAAGTTTTATTATTTAAGAAATTCCCACATGATATTAATCTTCATGCAATCTTCATTTCACGTGACACGTATGCAACTCGTAATCAAGATTATACCCAACAAAATATTGGAGAACAATGTTTTTTTTTTAGTTTTTTTTGAGACATCACTTATTTGAATTATGTAAGAACTTGAGTGTTTAGCTTGACATGATCCTAGTGGTTTATTAAACAGAAACTACATAAGCAATGGAAAGTGGAAAAAGACATAAGAATCCTGAAATTAGGAGAATCATTCTGGCCAAATCAACTATATGTATGTGAATTATTGTTTCCATAAAGGCAGAGTTAAGAGAATGGATTATGGGAATGGTAAAACTGGAATGAATCTAGATGGTGATAGACTAAGCAACCTGCCAGACGATCTTATCCATAAAGTACTCGCTCTCACTGACACTAAACACACAGTCAGTACAAGTACTTTGTCATCTAGATGGAGGAATATCTGGACTTCAATGCGGGATCTCAATTTCTCAAATAAGCATTTTCATACGGAGGACAAGTTCTTCAAATTTGTTAAAGGTGTACTGTCTGGCCGAAATAATCAAATAGAAGTGTCTTCTGTCAAGCTCACTTTATTTGGATGGGTTGTTAGCAAGGAGTTTGCGGCAAGGATTCTGAACATAATTCTGAGCTATGCAGTATCCCACAATGTCCAACAACTGAATATTAATGCTTACGCGAGTGAATATAAAATGACCCCATCTACTTGGGACCTGCTAGCTTTAACAACATTGAATCTTGATCATGTCAAATTGTATGATGACAAATCTGCTGGTCTTCTTGCTAACTTTGTAAACTTGAAGAATCTTACCTTAAGTCACTGTAGAATGAGAAGACTGTGTGATCTCAATATATGTCATCCTGGACTATCTAATCTAACACTTGAAAATAGTTATGTGGATGTTAATGTGGTTACACCTCAACTCAAGAAACTTATCATAAGAAATTGGGAAGGAATACACGTGACTTCCGCACCTTACCTTGCCTCCTTGCAGTGTGAAGGTCATTATTATCCTTTGCAGCTTCCTGTTGACCTTCATCATTTGGAGACGGTGGATATACGCATTTTCCGACCCTCCGATGTTCTTGTTTTCAGTCTCGACCAACTCTCACCCTCGTATGATAATGCCAAAGCTCATAAAATTGTTTGCTTGCTTCAGCAGCTTCATAGCGTCAAATTTCTTACACTTAACTTAGAAATTATTGAGGTATGTTGGTATTGGTCGTTAAGGTTATCATCCGCATCTAACAAAGATTTTTAGGAAAATATAATTACTTCTATATCTTTAGTTGCCAGAGAGCTATATCTTTAGTTGCCAGAGAGCTGGTGGTGGAGTGGTAAGGGAGAAACCTAGTGTTCCAAGTGACCGACTTTCGATTCTTGCCCCCACCATTTAGTTTCAGCGGCACCTGGTGATGATGAGAGACTAGGCGAGTAGACGACGATCGCTAGTTCGATCCTTGAACTTAGCGGGTTTTACCTCACCGCACTGTCGTGCCTTCAGACGAGTGTTCACGGGCTTCAGCCCTTGGTGAGCGTTTTTCCCGGATTCGGAAGCAAGTGTATCCCGCTATGGTGAATTTCACCAGTAGCCCATTTGGAGGATTCGTTGGCCGTTAAATAAAAGAAAACTCTGTATCTTTAGTTATGATTACTTACTAGATTGCATTAAATTTTGTGTTTTTGCAGATTCTTTGTTCATCCGTGGAACTAATCTCATATCAACCTTCTCCATTTGCCAACTTAACGAGTTTAAAGATTCATCCATTTGCCAACTTATATTTTCGTTTATAAATTAATACCACTGTCAAATCCTTTTCTTTGGTACAAACAAAAATCACAACTTCATGTATATGTTTTAATTAACCTGTTGCCTTTGAGTTGACTTTTGTAGTAGAAACTTGTATAGATTTATCTTTGAGTGGAGAAACTCAGTATGCCTTACTGTTTATAAACAAAAAAGAAACTATACATTTCTATATTCTGTTCACTTGGCTTTGCGTTAACTTGGAGATATGTGACAAATGGTTATAGTTTTTAAAAAAATTTAAAACTAACTGCAGGATGTTAGTGCTATGATCAAGAAGCCTAAGTTGGCCCAAAACTTTATTACAACGTAGCAGCGTCTTCTTAGCAGACTGTAAGTTGTTGATCTACATTCTACTCACAAGTGATGACTGTTATCAAAAGGCCAATTATTGGCGCCATATTATGTTTGTTTCTACTAAAAAGATCTAGACTGCTAACTCTTGGTGGTAACGTATTGTATTTAATTTTGATGGTATTGATATCTGCAATATAAATAGTGTAAGCCACCATTAGGCGTACCCAACGACCAGTCGGGTTTTTAAACAAGTGATTCCCTATTACTAATACATCGCGATGTACATTGCTTTACAGATTGGGAAAACATGGAGTATAAGTTGGGTTGCTTTTTTCCTCCTCAACCTTTTATCTATCCATCGCTTACTTTCTCTGCATGCTCCATCTTTTTGATCCATTTTTTATGCAATTTATTTTCATCCTTCAACGATGTTAAATATGCAAACAAGTAAACATGGGTAAACAGATTACACAAACATATATGATATTACTTGCACCGATGGAGAACGTGGTAAGTTTCAGGACACTCATTAATGAAGAGGTTAGCGAGATCCTCTTCACTAGAGCTAGTTATAATGTACCATGAATGCTAAATAAATAAAAAAGATAGTAATAACTACTAATAGCTTCAATGGTGGGTGAGCTTGAGCTGCTTCAGCTCGTAGAGCTTTAGCGGTCATCGTTGCTTGGTTATTACTTTTATTAAAGGTTGCTGGCAACTGGGCTTGAGTTGCTTGAATATGTCTGGTTGACCAGTCGCCGGTTTGAGTTGCTTCTTGTGGAGAATTAGCGGTTTGCGTCCACGCCTGGCTATAACTATCAGCGAAAGTGGTTGGCATGTGGTTTTGAATTGCTTCTTGCTGATATGCAGCGGTCATAAGGGGCGCATGGCTATGCATTCCAGTGAAGGTGGTCCAAGCGTTTAACACCGGTGCTTGGCTATGTATTCCAGTAAAGGGGGTCCACGTGCTTAGCACCGGGGCTTGGCTATGTATTCCAGTCAAGGTAGTCCAAGCGCTTGGCGCCAATGCTTGGCTAAGTCTTCCAACGAAGGTGTTTTGATAGTGGATTTGAGATCCTTGTCGTGCAGCTATAGCGCTTAGCACCGGTCCTTGGCTATGTCCTAGACTTGAGGCGGATGGACCGTGGGTTTGAGACCCTACTCGTGCAGCCATAGCGCTTAGTGCCGGTGCTTGGCTATGTCCTAGACTTAAGACGGATGGACCGTGGGTTTGAGATCCTTGTCGTGCAGCTATAGCGCTTAGCGCCAGTCCTTGGCTATGTCCTAGACTTAAGGCGGATGGACCGTGGGTTTGAGACCCTACTCGTGCAGCTATAGCGCTTAGCGCCGGTGCTTGTCTATGTCTTTCAGTGGAGGTGGTTGACCAGTGAGTTGGGGGTGCTACTCGTGGAGCTCTATAGGTCAGTGATGATGCGTGACTGGATCTTCGGGTTTGCGCCATATTGGGAATAGCACTGGTGATCCGGGAAGCATTACTGGTCGCATACCGAGAAAAGTTGGTAGTCCTCGCATATGATGAAGAAGTACCAGATCGGGAGGACATGGTAGTCCTTGCATATGACGAAGAAGTACTAGATCGGGAGGACATGGTAGTCCTCGCATATGACGAAGAAGTACTAGATCGGGAGGACATTTTGTGTAAAGAACGTTAAAGAGTAGATACCGATCGGATGTTATTTATAGAACAAACGTGTTTGGCCTAGGCAAAGGCAACCCAAAGTGCAAACTAAATATAATTACAAGTTGGCTTACGGCAACGCGGAAAAATCTGATTTAATATTGTAGATGCAATGTATATGAAATTACAGACATGATTTAATAAATATAAACAAAAATCTGACGGAAGATAAAAGAGAGAAAATCATAGATGTGAGAATAAAATAAGAGAGAAAGAAAGAACGAAACGAGTTATCTTATTAACTATATATATTTGTTTATTAATAACGTAGATTATAAGGGGTTGTACAATAAAAATTATATAATTATATAGTTTGTAATACACTTTATGTAATTGACGTATTTTTATTACATGAAATCATTGCTGAATACAAATTGTTAAGGAAAATCATTGCTGTTATACTTGTTTTTAGCAAAAACAACTGAATACAGATTGTTAAGAAAAAACTAAATTGTTTAAATGGAGACTTTGTATGTAAGGCTCACCAGAAACGGATGTAGGACTTTTGGGACACTGCCCTTTGACCCCGTCGGCTACTTGGCTAGGGCCGCCACAAGGGGTGTTACCTGAGACTCAGTAAGAGAATGCGGTCCCTTCACCTCATTCATTCGATCATCAACTTCTACTAACGTGCACTCGACACCTTCTAACCGATATTAACTTCATTTGGTTTCTAGTAAATCCTAAGAGCATCAAAGATTCAAAGGACACTAAAAGAAGCAATTTACAATATATGCCTTACCCTATATGTCTTGTCGAGCGTACTCTTTCTTTCTGCCTACTCCGGAGTCCGGTAGACATTGCAAGCAAAACCAAATTACTGCAAATTTTGTTCAACAAAAGTAAGAATAATAAAGATGGTCATCTGGATTTTAAGAACAAATCCTATGTTTAATATAGTTACAAAAAAAAAAAGTGAAATTCACTTTCTAGTTAACATAACAACACAATTGGAAGAACCATATGTTTTTGGTGAAGCCAAGAACATAAGTCAGAAATCAAATAACCTTCGACAAAACTTCATCTTCAGAAGCCAAAAATCAGAATTCTTCGATTCGATGTATTAATGCAGTCAACAAAACACCTCAAATATCGCCCAGCCATCATGCCTCGTCTGTAAGCGTTGCTACACTCTAGATCCTATTAAAAAAGTTGATCGATTTCAGTTTCACTTCCCTTGAATTCGCGAGAGGGGTCCTAGATCTCTTAAATCGACATCTGATCACTCTTTCAATCGTATAGGGACGTACCTATTTCATCATTCGCCTAGTTTTGCGCTTTGATTTGGCGATTCAGGTTGGTTGTGGAGATTTTTTTATGATCATCGTATGTTGTAACTAAATCAACCAATTACAATATAGTGGCAGGTAAACAGACAACAAGCCGCGCCGCAACCTATTTTTAAATAGCAAAACTGATTCTACTAAAGACAAAGCTCTGGGTGGTGATGGAATGATAATTTTATGGGTGGGTGATTTGAATGCATATTGACTTATTAACTGTGGTTAATTCCCTAGTGATTGATTAACTGTTGTTTGGTCATTTTAACGGTTTTGCTCTAATATTTTAAAAATAGCCATTTTCCTCCCTGATCTTTCGAGTTTGTCACCAGTTTGCTCCCTGGCTCTAACTCAGTTAAAACGTTCAATTAAAAGTAGGGTTATTTCAGTAGTTTACTCCCTGGCTCTAACTCAATTAAAACATTTAGTTAAAAGTCGCGGTAGTCGTGGTCGGCAGGTGGTAGTTGCAGGTGGTGGTGGATGGTTGTGGATGGTGGTGGCCGGTAGAAAGAGTGGTTGAAAATATGAGGAATCAGAAAATAATTACTTATATACATGTAAATAAAAAAGTTATAGGTTTATTTAGGTGAAAAGACTTACATGCCCTTGCTTTTATGTATAAAATTACCAAAATACCCTTCTAGTTAATGGATTTTTTGGATGGAGTTAGAGGCGATGAGTAAAATGGCGATAAGTTAGAAAACTCAGGGAGGAAAATGGCTATTTTTAAACTATTGGTGCAAAACCGTTAAAATGACCAAATCACATAGAGCAAAATGGAAGTTAACTCTATTATATATTAATGCATGCAGAAAGCACCAGAAAATACACAAAAGTTGAATAGTTCAAAATCGAGTGAATGCGCTATTGAACTTTTATTTTTCATTACATACCAAGTAATGTTGTTACAATTACGTAAAAGAAACACATCCAAGTATCCCAGAACAAATGATTGAATCTTTTTTGTTAAACATACAATTTACAATCTCTCGTTTTTTTACAATGTTTTCTAAATAAAGATATAAATTAATACCCTACAAGCATTTACATATTTTTTACTTTTCACAATCAATTTTCATGAAAGCCAGTCATCTTGAGGATGAAGTCTCTAATCTTCAAGGTCTCTCCTCGTCGGGTGCCTATGGAATACGCTACATTTTCTATGATTTTCCGACTCCATAATACATGAGGTGGAATCATCTGTTCTTCACTTCCGTCATCTTCTTCAAATAAATCGGATTCAAGCGCCATTTCTTCATACACGTTAGATTTGTTTTCCGGTATGTTAATTGGAACCGATGCTATCTTCCTCTTCTTCGTCTTCCTTCTCTTTAATCTTTTAATCTCGCACTTTTCAACTTTGAAAAAATTATCGTGTTTACTCGATACATCAACGTGCACGAAGATTACATCTGCTTCTTCAAGTTCATCGCCCATTTTTTTGATGCGAAGATGTGTGTGAGATTGTGAAATGATTGGGAAGCAATAGAATTTATATGAAATTCATATGAATCGTACAAGACACATTTTGTGAAGGGTTTTGTTCCCAAAGTCTTCTTTTGGCAATTTGAGCAAGTCTTTGGATTTAATTAAAACAAAGTCTTTACACTATAGTTTCTTGGTGAATACGTATTTGTCAAATTAATTATTGGTGAACACTTTAAATGACTTGGACATTTTACTATATTTGATTACATGTTGGATAATTCAGGTTTTTTAATTGCCAAGATGGCAAGATCCCATGACGAGGACAATGATTGTTGAAAATGAAATTTTACTGCACGATCTACTAGAAAACTGCTGATATTCCCACGTCAATTTCTGTGGGAAATCCATAGATAACTGCGTTTACCCACGGATTTCCCACGATAATACACTATATAGTGTATAAGCAAATTTATACATGCATAGGTTCATTTATTTGTTTGATCAACTATTGGTGTTGCCAAAGCATAGTTGTATGATTGGTTTAAATTTTCCTATGCACCGATGGTTTGGGCACTAGTTTAAACTAGAAAATTGCCCCGTTGACGCGGCGTTCCGGAAATTTTTTTACGTTAAAACGTAGACCAACTAAAAATGTATTATATTTGAAACCACTAATTTCTGGAAAATTATCCACTCTATAAATAAGCAACATCTTTAAGCTTAGGTTAGTTGTACTCTTGGCTTTGGGTGGTTTTCAAAAAAAAAAAAGGAAATTTTACTTTTTAACCCAATTCTTTCTATTTGTTGCAAATTTAACTTACAAAATTGATTTTGTTCACCTGAAAGCCAAAACTTTTCTTTTTTTACAATTTAACCTCCCAATTTTTCTACTTTTCATCTTTTGCAAATTTTCGATTTACGTTTCGTACTAGATTTTACGATTACCACGGAGCAACGTGCATGTGTGGTTCCACGTTTTTACGTTTTGTTCATAATTTTGCGAGTTAACACGGCACAACGTCCATGTGTAGTTCAAGGTTTTACGTCTATTGTTTTTCATCTTACAGGTTTGTCACAACGCGTGGGTCATTGATCAACTTAGTTATTAAAACACTATAAAGAAACAACATATTTATGCATATATGTGTTGTAATCTTGGCTTTGAGGGTTTTTCAAAGAAAAAATGGTTATGCATATGGTTGTTGTAACCTTGGATTTGGGGTTTTTCAAAAAAAAAAAAATTGATTTTTTTACTTTTCACCCAAAAGTATTTCATAAATTACTTTTAACCCAAAACTATTTGTTTTTTTACTTTTAACCCAAAACTTTTTCTTTTGCAATCTATTCTTACAACTTTTTTTACTTCAACTTTGGTTCTTTATAGTTTTCATTTTCCGCAAATTTTTCGCTTTATGCTTCGTTCTAAATTTTGTGACTTAACACATCGCAACGTGCGTCTTTGGTTAAACGTTTTTACGTTTCGTTCTAAATTTTGCCAGTTAACATGACGCAACGTGCGTGTGTGGATGAACGTTTTTACGTCGTCTATTTTTTCCCATTTGACAGGTTGAACATAACGTGCCAGTTTTAAATCAACTTAGTTATAACTAAAGAATCACCGCCGCATTGCGGCGGGTCGTAATTCTAGTCTTATGTTAAACCGTAAATCAACTTGAATCTATACCCATACGTACATACAAATAAACATGTGAAACTCGAGTACAAAGTCTTTAGAAAGTTAAGGGGTTGTAAGTGTCAATGTTGAAATTTGAGGGTAAAAGTATATAAAAAAAAGACAAAAAAAAAAGCCAAAAATAAAATGAAAAAGAAATAATCACTATTTTGATAATTGTAGTATATATATGAACTATTTCGATCCACATACATAAAAATAAGCATGTAATATTTCGAAGGGTCAAAATGACATTTTACAAAATCTTTACGAAGTTAAAGGGTGTAAGCGACAATACCAAATGTTGAAGGTAGAAAAAGAAAAAAAAACAAAAGAAATAAAAGATCAAACATTAAAAAGAAAAAAAAACTTAAAAAGGCCTTCACTATAGTGAATCATCTTTTCAAAAAATGTTACATCTATAATTTTCATATCTAGGGATGGTTTGGGCAAGTTGAGTAAAGGTTCAAAAGAAACAATTTTAGTATGGGTCATGTGTAATGTTTTCGTTACTTCTGTAATTTTTATATGTAGGGATGGTTTGGGCAAGTTAAGTAAAGTAAAGGTTCAAAAGAAACAATTTTAGTATGGGTCATATGTGTGAAGTTGCAATCTTGCAAACAAATTTTGGTGTTTACTTATAATTTTGAACTTTATATTAGAAAAACGTATGTAAGATTGTAGAAAGTGAATTTGTTATTTTTAACACTCGTTGTTATATAAAAAAAAGATAATTTTTTGAAGAACTTGAAGGTTGCAAAATGAAATGAAAAAAAAATGTTATTGGATTTTATCACCCATAACTATTGGCTATTGGCTGCGATCACCCGCAACTATCACTTTGACGTCCGTCACCCCCAACTTAACACTTAATATGTTATGTCACCACGTCGTTAACTATCACTAACTTTTGATCTTGGTACTATACTTTTAGGGGTGTCATAGGGATCTCAGGACACCCCAAAAGTATAGTAAAAAGATCAAAAGTTAGTGATTAGTTAACGACGTGGTGACAGAACTCACTAAGTGTTAAGTTTGGGGTGACGGGCGTCAAAGTGATAGTTGAGGGTGTCAGCGGCCAATAGCCAATAGTTGGGGGTGATAAAATCAATAACCCAAAAAAATCACGAAAAATGTAACGATTTAAAGTGATTTGGGTAAAAGTTAACTAATCAGATTTCACTCCTTGTTTTTCAAGTAAGAGTTTATATAGTCTCTTTAAGTTGATAGAGATCATCATTACACGTCTTATACTTATAAGGTAGTGATCATACATCCACGTCTTATTAAGGTTGGTGGTGATCAACCATAACTTCTTCGTAATCACTCGTTGGTATGGATCATCAATTACTTATCCCTAATTAATGTTGAGACCACCATTACAAATTGTTATACAAGTTCAACATCAATCAAACAAACCTTAAATAAGTTAAAGAATCGGTCTAACCGGTTGAAACGAAAAAACACAAAATCTAAACAGTTAACCAAACAACATTAATGCGACTCGTTTCAAAATCTATAACAACGTGTAATTTGTGCACCTAACCTATTGGATCAACCCGATTTTCATTCAAGTTATTTTACCCCTTCCTAGTCATTATTTAATTCAAATTTAACATCAAACGTAATTAGTAAAATTAGTTCTTTTTTTTAGTTAATTGTCATTTTAGTTCTTGTGGTTTGGGTCATTTTGCCAGTTTACTCCGAAACATTACCATTTTAGTCCAAATAGTTTCAAACGTTGTCATTTTAGTCTACTGCGTTAACTCCATCCTTTTATTCTGTTAACTAGAAGAGCATTTCGGTCATTTAATATGTAATTCTGTTAACTAGAAGGTGAATTCGACCATATATAATGATCGGATTACCCTTCTAGCAGAAAAAATGGACGGAGTTAACCTAGTGGACTAAAATGGCAACACTTGAAACTATTTTGACTAAAATGGCAACATTTCAAACCTTTGGACTAAACTGACAAAATAGCTCAAATTATAGGGACTAAAATGTCATTTAACTTTTTTTTTTTTTTTTTCAGGGCAAGAATATCCTCAAAAATAATATCCTCAAAAGAGATAAAGTGGAAATGAATTTAACTCCTTTTGACTTTTTATTACACGCCAAGTCATTCAAGGCAAATCATTCTTTCAGATAATTTATCTCAAAATTCAAAAAGGCACTTTTTTATCAACTTGTATCACATGCATCGACAGTTGCACCATACTCTGGATACTTGAATTTCATCTCTGTTTCCCCAAACTACAACTTCAACCGACGACTGACTACATTGCTATTTCACATCTCAGCACGATACATTAAACAATTATCTAGATCAAACCGCCACTGTGATCCGACGGCCGGCCGCCGACGATAGCCACAGGATTCCGGTACCTTACTTTTCTTCTCTTATAACTCGATTTGAAGTTAATCTCGAAGAAAATTCACACGAATTCAGGTAAATGTTGCTTAAACTGTTGATAATCAAAGTTTTTTGTATACAATTTGTGTGATCTACTGTATTTAGTAGATGTAAGTGGTGAATGATGTTCAATTGGATTAAATGCTAAACGATTATGTTTGATTAACGGAGATCGGTGGCATGAAGTCGGCATAATTTGAAAACATGTTGATTAGTGCTGGCGAATGGAAGATTATTAGGATTTAGTTGTAGTGGAGGATGAGTTAGATTTAGATGATAATGAATATAAAATCTAGTGTAGTGTGTGCATTCAACAAGGCTTTTGATCTTCAATATCTAATATGTAGAAATGTTTTGGATTCAGGAAAACTGCTGTATGTTTCGTCTTGTAATGCAATGGATCTGATGATCAGTTTATTTTCTAATTGAATGGATGAGAAAACGCATATGTGCATTGTTTAGTGGAAGACCTAATTTGTAAACAGTATGATACAGACATGAAAGTGGATTGAATTAACTGATGAAATTGTCCAAAGCATGTACCATTCAAATTGCAACATTGCATTTTTTTGGTTTAATTTCAAGCTAATTTCACTTATTTGGTCATTGTTATCCTATAACATCTCTGATGCAGTGATACTATATTTTCTTTTGCATGATTTGATTTTGACTTGAAGTGTGTTTAGGTCGTCGACTAAAAGTTGAAATTTAGCTAACTATATAACTAGATAAAAGTTTCAATAGTCATGGGACGGGGAGTTTCTATTTTTGTGTTGTGCTTCTTACTTTCTTACTTTGTTCAGTGATTGTTGATCTCTGTAATCTGACCAAGCTGATTAACCTATAGGAAGGCTAATATGGGAACAGCTAGTGAGAGTAGGTATTCAGCTTTAGAATATGATCAATGGGTTGCCCTCCCAGTAGCTGGAACACGACCATCAGCCCGTTATAAGGTTCAATCATATCTTTTCTTCTGGAACTCTGGAAGCAACAATTTCAATTTCACTTGTTTCAGCTGTATTATATTTTTTCTGCTCTTCTTATTGGAATATTTTGCTGTTCTTCCACCTAAATGTCTTTTTCTTCTTTCAATGTAGCATGCAGCAGTTGTCGTTGATGAAAAGCTATACATTGTTGGTGGAAGTCGTAATGGGCGATACTTATCTGATGTTCAGGTATCAATATTGTTATGTCTCTGTATTTTTGCTTATCACGGGTAATCAATCCTATTTCCATTGAAGTTTACTAATAGTTGGTTACGGTGGCAGGCATTTGATTTGAAGAATTTAAGCTGGTCAACATTTGCATTAAGCACAAAGTCGGATGCTGAAAATGTTAACGATAGTACACTAACAGAAGTGTTTCCTGCTATATCTGGTCATAGTATGGTGAGTTATCCTTGTGGCATTTTCTTTAACTTCCATTCATTCCTGTTGTTACTAACTATGCTATTTAATACCCCTGTATAGGTTAAGTGGGGAAACAAAGTTCTTTTACTTGGTGGTCACTCAAAAGATGCATTCGATAATGTGACAGGTTTGATCTCTCAACAGAGATGTTCTGACTTCTGGAACAAGTATTTAGTTCTTACTGAAACTTCCTGCCTGTTGATGTACTTGTAGTGCGTTTTATCGATCTTGAATCACATGTGTGTGGGGTGATGGAAGCCACGGGAAAAGTTCCGGTAATCATCAGACCTCATAACATATGTGTTCACTAGTTATAGTTTGTACACACTGCAATATGACCATTATAAAAATGACATCGTTTATGGTTATTAGTTACTTTGTGAAAATGGTTATTAGTTACTTTGTGAAAATGGTTATTAGTTACTTTGTGGTGTATCTTTTAGGTAGCTCGTGGTGGACAATCTGTTACATTGGTTGGTTCAAAACTGATAATGTTTGGCGGAGAGGACAAACGTAGACATCTTATGAATGATGTTCACGTTCTCGATCTGGAGATGATGACATGGAATGTTGCTGAGACTTTGTAAGTTATTTTACAAGCATTCTCTTTCTATTTACATATATAGGCATACAAACCTAATTGCATGCATTGATATCTTCTGCTTTAATAGACAGACTCCTCCAGCTCCTAGATTCGATCATACTGCCACATTGCATGCAAACCGCTACCTTGAAATATATGGCGGATGTACACATTCAATTTTCTTCAATGATCTCCACGTGCTGGATTTGGAGACAGTAAGGCCCTTTTTCTATAGTTTAGTATTAATTTCTCGAGTAAAATGCCATTTTCGTCCCTGAGGTTTAGCCAGTTTTGCGACTTTCGTCCAAAGGTTTGTTGTTCCGCATCTGGATCCAAAAGATTTGAAATCTTGCCATTTTCATTTGGCTTGTTAACTCCAACCATTTTTCTCCGTTAAGTCAGGAGTATTTTCTTCTTTTTTATTAAGTTAAAGGGCAATTCGGTCTTTTTCACTTTATGTACAAGCATTTAAAATACCCCTGACTGAATCCGTTAGACCGAATTGCCCTTTAAGTTAACAAAAAAGACAGAAATACCCCTGACTTGAAAAAATGGTGGAATTAACGAGCCGGATGAAAATGGCAAGATTTCAAACCTTTTGGATCCAAATACGGAAAAACAAACCTTTGGCCAAACTCGCAAAACTGGCCAAACCTCAGGGACGAAAATGGCATTTTACTCTAATTTATCTTACTTTTAGAATATTAAATTCTCTATTGAATTGCAGTTAGAATGGTCCCAACCACAAGTTCAAGGTGACGTGGTATCTCCTAGGGCAGGTCATGCCGGGGTCTCTATCGATGAAAAGTGGTTTCTGGTTGGTGGTGGCGATAATAAAAACGGTACTAATGTAAATACGAATACATCAAATAAGCTAGAACACCTTGCCCATTATGAATATGATAATAAGTTGTGTTTATACAACCTGTTTCAGGTGCTTCAGAGACATTGGTGATGGATATGCACAAGCTTGTTATCTCGGTTTTGACGAATGTAAAGGGAAGACACCCACTTGCCAGCGAGGTAACCATTATTTAAAATAGTGAACTATTAAAAGATGTAAATGTTTTCTTTGTCATTTAATGTATTCTTTTATAAATTGTGATACTGATGTTTACAGTTTTCTTTTTTAATATGAAACAAGGGGCTCTCTGTGTCATCAGCATTCATAGACGGCGATCAGTTTTTGGTTGCTTTTGGGGGCTATAATGGAAAATACAACAATGAGGTATTGTGATAAACTGATAATTACTGTTCTCATTATAATAATTCATCTTTTTCTTTCTTCATTTATTGATCTCACTATCAGTTTCTGAGTACAACTGTTCTCTTATATGGTACATGTGCTTTCTATGAACAAAGGTATATGTGATGAGACCTAAGCCGACAGATTCTATTCATCCGAAGATCTTCCAGTCGCCAGCAGCTGCAGCGGCAGCAGCTTCTGTTGCTGCAGCATATGACTTTAAAAATATCGATTCAAAACCTAAAGTGGATCTTTCAGTTGAAATTAATGTGATCAAAGAAGAGAAAAAAACATTGGAATCGACCATTAAAGAGGTTGAATCAGAAAATTCTCTGCTGATGGAAAAACTTAAAGACCTTAAGGGTACTCATGTCGACTTATCCAAGGTAACAGGTCAAAATACGGTTGGGTTGACCCGAAAACACTTTTTTGTTTATGTCTTAACTGTTATAACAGATAACTAATGTACTAAATATGATTACAACAATAATCCATAACTTTAGATAAAGTGATTTAGGAGGTTGTATGCATTGATAAAATACTTTTGGTGACTTTCAACGTGTTTTAGCAAAATCTTTTTATATCCGAACAAAAATCGAACCATACATAAAGTAAATGAATAAAAGTTGCCAACACTAATGGTTGCTAACTGAGTTATTCAAGTGATGCTTTTAACATTACTTTCTAACTTCTAACCACTGCAGGAATTGCATTCTGTTCAAAACCAACTCGCTTCTGAGAGATCAAGATGTGATGATCTAGAGGTATCTTTCCCTTTGTTTCTTTTGTATATAATGTTTATAACCTGTATTACAATCTATTGACTATGCTGACTTCAGGCGCAGATCTTGGATCTACAGAAGAAGCTATCATCGATGCAGTCCATTGAGCAACAGGTTCAGGCACTTCGTTCACAAAACTCCGCGATCGAACAGGATATGGAGCTCGCTTCAACTGCCCAAACGCAAGGTTCAGGTGGTGTTTGGAGGTGGATAGCTGGATAGATTTGGTGAAAGTGGTTCAAACTTGCAAGTTTATTACCCAAAGACTAAATATTTCATCATTATACAAACAAATATTCCCCAATAGGCCAATATACTTCTTTCCTTAATTGCTTCACAGTATAAGAAACATCATCGCCATTTTGTTACCATGTGATGGTAATTTTACTTTTTGAATTTTAATATTTCATTGTTTTTTCTGTGCGTTATAACTCTATTCATTCGATTATTAATGATAGTATTCAATTAATTGACTTGTTCAAAAGCGAATGGTATGATGGTCTCATTGTGGTTTTGATGGATGCATAATGGTGTATGTGGTTTTGATTTGTGTATTTTAGCTATTATGAAGTTTCTGTTACCTTGTCCTCTTAGATACCATTCAAGGTATAGTTGCATAAACCAGATTTTGGGACAAACTAGATCGGTTTTAAATTCGGTCCGTATTTGGTCAACAGTAGTCAAAACCGTTTTAGATTGAAACCGATTTCTAAGAAAAATAATCCTAACCGATAATCGATTCGAGTGTAATTGTTTTGGAAAACACCTGTTCACATTTCTTGCATAAGGCTTAAATTTGGACCACTCTAACATTTCACACAAATCAAAATGTGGCCAAATCGCCGGGTTTTTCCTTTTTTGTAGGTATACCCGCATACACTGTTAAGTTTGTTGACGAAGATCCATCACCAACGGAAGATTGTGCTTTACCACATTTGGATGCATTACTGGATAGCGTTTTTGAGTTTGGAGAGATTAGAGTGTTTTTGAGTGGTGTAGTTAATCTAACACATCCAGTCATCCAATACCTATGTATCATTGTATACTAACGAATGAAGATAAAAAGGGTAAAAAGCAGTTTCAACGTTTAAATTTACGTTTGATCGGATCGGGTTGGATTGAGACAGGTTTCGGTTTAAACGGTTTTGGATGTTGAAGCGGTTGCACACATCCAATTCAAGGTAAAGTTTGTATCGAGTTGCGTTTACTATTTTCATGGCGCTTCATAAATGTGTCGTTTTTGTTAGATTAGGTATGTGGATTAGGGTTTTACTAATATGAATGTTCGTAATCGAATTGGTAATTTTGCAGGAATGATACAATAATGTATATATACATGATGGCAGGTTTTGATAACCGCCCATATCTATATTATCTATCTATCTTATAAAACTAATAATAATGTTACATATTAATCTAATATTAAACCATATTATATCTAGCTTATAATCATAATTCTTCTAACATTCCCTCCCGTAAGCTAGATAGGATTCACGTGCAGCTGCTCTTTGATTCGCTTGAAGTCTCTTGGCTGCAGAGCTTTGGTAAGAATATCTGCAACTTGGTTCTTCGTTGAACAGAAACTTACTTCAACTTCATCATTTTTAATCAAGTCCCGAATGAAGTGATATTTAACTCTAATGTGTTTACTTTTCCCATGATAAACCGGATCCTTGGCCAGACATATTGTTGACTTGTTGTCACAATAGATAGTTGGAGGGCAGTCCATATTCATGTGTAATTCGTTAAGTATTCCCTTTAACCAAAGTGCTTGACATCCTGCCATTGACAGTGCTATATATTCCGCTTCGGTCGATGACAATGCAACCACCTTCTGTTTCTTTGATTGCCAAGAAATTGCCCCTGATCCTAGATTGAAAATATATCCGGATGTGCTCTTACTGTCATCTAAGTTGCCTGCATAATCGCTATCACTATATCCCACTAATTTTCCTTTACTTCCTTTGGGGTAGATTATCCCATGATTTATTGTTCCTTTTATGTATCTTAAAATCCTCTTTCCGGCTTCCCAGTGACTTCTTCTTGGTCTTTCCATGAACCGGCTGACTTTACTTACCGCAAACATAATGTCGGGACGAGTGTTTGTAAGGTACATTAAGCTTCCTACAAGGCTTCTATATATGTTCTGATTTACTTCTTCTTCAGGATCATCTTTAGTTAATCGTTGACCATATTCCATTGGTGTTGAGATTGTGTTGCAATTTTCCATCTTAAATCTTTTGAGTAACCCTTTTGCATATCTCTGTTGAGACACTAAGATGTTTCCGTCTTCATACTTAACTTCCATACCCAGAAAGTAGTGTAGTGTACCTAAGTCTGTCATTTCGAATTCAAGTCTCATTGATGTTTTTAGTTGATTTATCATATCTAATGAGTCACTAGCTATGATAAGGTCATCAACGTAAAGACATACCACCATCCTTGAGTTTTTTGTGTTCTTTATGAACAAGGTGTGTTCATATACACATTTTTTAAATCCATTTGATTTGAAGAATTCATCTATTCTACTATACCACACTCTTGGAGCTTGTTTCAGTCCATACAGTACCTTTTTCAGATGATATACCTTATGTTCCTCTCCTGGTTTAATGTATCCTTCTGGTTGTTCAATATAAACTTGCTCGTTCAGGTAACCATTCAGAAATGCCGTTTTCACATCCATTTGATGTAGGTACCAGTTATTACGAACGGCCAAAGCCAAGATTAGTCTGACAGTATCAAACCGAATAACTGGTGCAAATACATCAAGATAGTCGATTCCATATTTTTGATTGTAACCCTTTGCCACTAAACGTGCTTTATACTTGCTCACATTTCCGTGTTCATCATATTTGGTCTTGAAAATCCATTTCACTCCTATTGGTTTTTGATTCTTAGGTGGCTCTACTAGTTTCCAAGTTTCATTTCGATGTATTGATTCTATTTCCTTGTCCATGGCATCTCTCCATTTCCTTTCTCTTTGAGCTTCTTCATATGATGTCGGATCTGCATCTGCATACAACATGAAATTTGCTGCATCTTCCGTAGCTACTTGTGCATTGTATAAGTCATCCACTTGTTCTTTCGTAAGTTCATGCGTTTCTTCATATATATCCGAGATATCTCTTGTCCTCAATACTTCATTTTCTGATGAAGATGAGTCTTCCTCCTCTCGGTCATTAATGTGACTTTCGGTTGTTTGTTCCTCATATGATTCATTCTGGTCTGTCGTTTGATTATTACTATTCTGTTCATCATATGATCCGTTCAGATCCACAGCATGAATGTCATCTGTTTGTTGACTTTCTTCAGCTTCCGGTATGTTATTCGCTTCAGTCGTCTTTTCACCACTTTCGTTATCATCTGGATGATTTAGATGTAAACTTGAGTGTTCTTCATTTCTTTGTGAACTTTCCCAGTCTTGACTTTCATCGAAATATACATCTCGACTAATAATGATCTTATTTGTTATCGGATTATGTAGTTTATAGGCCTTGCTATGCTCACTGTAGCCTATCATTATAGCCTTCTCTGTCTTGTCATCTAGCTTTCCTCTATGATGTTTTGGTACATGTGCATATGCTACACTTCCAAATATCCTTAGATGAGATACATTGGGTTTTCTTCCGTTCCATGCTTCTTGTGGTGTCATGTGTTGTATTCCTTTGGTTGTAGCTCGATTCAAAAGATATGTAGCACATGCCACCGCTTCGGCCCAGTAAGTATGTGGCATTCGTTTCATTTTTAACATGCTCCTGCTAAGCTCCATGAGAGTCCTATTTTTCCGTTCAGCCACCCCATTTTGTTGCGGTGTATAGCTCGTGGTGCGTTGGTGACGAATTCCATTTTCTTTGAGAAAACTTTGGAAATCATGACTGCAATACTCTCCTCCTCTGTCAGTGCGCAGTCCTTTTATTTTGCAATCCGCTTGATTTTCTACTAGGCTTTTGAATCTCTTAAAATAGACTAAAGCATCAGATTTCAGTTTTAAGAAATAAACCCAAGTTTTCCTCGAGAAGTCATCTATAAAGGTTATAAAGTATTTACAACCTCCAATAGAAATAGTTCTCATTGGGCCACATATGTCTGAATGCACTAGTTGTAGGGGCTTGTCTGCATGCCATATGGTTTGTTTCAGAATACGTTTCCTGGAATGTTTTCCGAATAGGCATCCTTCACAGGTATTTTGAGAAGCCATGGAACTTATCTTAGGTAATCCTGTTACTACCTCCTTCATTCCCATATTATGAAGTGTTTCAAAATTGATGTGCCCGTATCGTTTATGCCATAACAGTGAAGGCTCTTGAATCATTATATTATATACTCGTGGAATGATATCATGATTCAAGTTTAATGGGAACATCTTATTACAAGTCATCTTGATATTTCCTATACACTTTCCTGTTGGATCTTTGATATCACAGGAGCGATTATGAAAAATAACTTCATAACCTTTTTGCACGAGTTGACCGACGCTCAAAAGGTTATGTTTTAACCCTTCTACATAGAAAACATTGGGTACCTTCTTCTCTACACCTCTCACTTTGATTGTTACTTCACCACTTCCTAACACTTCTAATCTCTTATTATCGCCGGTTCTAACTTCCCTTCTCTCTGACTCGTTTAGAGTAGTAAATAACATCTTATTTCCGGTCATGTGATTGCTACACCCACTGTCTAAATACCAGCAATCTCCTTTGGTAATCTCTTCCACATTGAAGATCATAAACAACGTCTCGTTGTTTCCTTCATCATTGTCTTCTTCATGCATTAAAACACTGTTATTCTTATCATCCTCATCCTTTTTCTGACAAAAACGAGCCGTGTGCCCCAGTTTTTGACAGTTATAGCATCGTATTTGTGCATAATTTCTACCTCTTCCCCTACTTCTTCCTCTACCGTAATTCTCTGATCTAAAGGGTCTTGACCGATCCTGACTTGTGTTTTGTATTTGAAAGGCTTGTTCCATTGGGGTATCATCGTATTGTTTAAGTCTTAGTTCATGAGATTGTAATATTCCTAATAATTCTTCAGTAGATAGGGCTGACAGATCTTTGGATTCCTCTATTGCTATGACTACCGCTTCATACTTTCTCGTTAAACTTCGAAGTAATTTCTCAATAATTCGTTGTTCAGTGATGTTTTCTTCATTTAAACGTAATTGATTTACTATCACTGTTGTTCTATTGACGTATTCTTCTATTGTTTCGCTATCTTTCATTCTTAATGCATCGAATTCACAGCGTAAAGTTTGGAGTTTTACCGTTTTGACTCTGTGTTCTCCCCGGTAAGCCTTGTGCAGAGTGTCCCATGCCTCCTTTGAAGTTCTACTTGTTGCGATTCGTTCAAATATTGTGTCACTGACCGCTTGAAACATGATGTGCAACGCTTTCTTGTCTTTCTTAACGATTTCTTTGTGATTGTTTCGATCACTTTCTGATGCACCGGCGGCGGGTTCTCTATATCCTTCTTCTATAATTGTCCATAGATCTTGAGATTCCAATAACACTTTCATTTGAATGTGCCAGTGGAAGTAGTTTTGTCCCATCAGTTTGGGAATTTGAGTTTGAATCCCTCCATTAGTTGTCGTCATGTCGATTGATTATGCAGATGAATTTTGAGATTTAGTTTAACGAATTCTGGATCGATGTGGCTCTGATACCACTTTGTTAGATTAGGTATGCGGATTAGGGTTTTACTAATATGAATGTTCGTAATCGAATTGGTAATTTTGCAGGAATGATACAATAATGTATATATATACATGATGGCAGGTTTTGATAACCGCCCATATCTATATTATCTATCTATCTTATAAAACTAATAATAATGTTACATATTAATCTAATATTAAACCATATTATATCTAGCTTATAATCATAATTCTTCTAACAGTTTTGATAACACGCCAGCTTGAGAGTTGTCTACTATTTTGGATTATGCACACAAGGCAATTCTAACCAAAAAGACGTGATTGTTCGGATTGGGTTCACAACAGGCTGCTGAACATTTTCTATAGCTTAGTGAAAAGACCCGTGGAAAGACGTACGGTTCGCAAAAAGGTGACGGGTTCAAACAGATCAAGAGGAGTCATGATCTTCGTGTTGACATGGTCATTTGATGCATGCTCGAAAGGATGCCATACGTGACACTGGTTTGAAACGGGCAAACGGCATCTGGAGCCCTATATACACAACTCTCATTCTTCATTTTTCATGCAAAGGTCTCGTATATCACAACTAGTTGATGCCCCGCCCGCGTTGCGGGGCGATGGCCGAATAATTCTCAATCAATTAAAAAAATACTATTATAGTTTTGTTAGGAAAAAAAAACTAAAACGATGACAAGACCATAGTTATGAGCTCAGGGCAAAATTGTAGTTTGTCAGTATTAATGAGCGAGTGTTAGGCAGCTCCTTGACATGAAAAAAAAATAAATCCAGTCAACCAATTAAAAAAAAAACTTTTATAGTTTTGCTAAAAAACTAAAACGATAGCAATACTGTAATTTGAACAGATGGCAAAGTTGTATTTGTTGACTTCGGTAAAATCGTAATTTGCCAAAAGTTAAAGTGATAACAATACTATAAATTTGAACCACAGACAAAATTGTAATATAACTTTGCACTAAGGACAAAATCATAATTTTAAACTGGGGACAAAACTATATTTTTAATTTGAACTGGGGCAAAATCAAAATTTTGAATAAGGGCAAAATCAAAATTTTGAACTAAGGGCAAAATCGTAATTTTGAATTGGGGGGCAAAAGCATAGTTTTATTTTTAACCGGGCAAAAACATAATTTTAAACTAAATGCGAAATCATAATTTTTGAAACGGGGCGAAAATGCAAAATCGTCATTTATCATAATTTTGAACCGAGGGCAAAATCGTAATTTTGAGCGAGGGACAAAAACATAATTTTAGTTTGAAGTGAGGGCAAAAACCTAATTATTTTTTTAAATTAAGGACGAAAACGTAATTTTAAAACGAATATAAAACAATAATCGTAATTTTGAGCGAGGGACAAAAACATAATTTTATTTTGAAGTGAGGGCAAAAACCTAATTATTTTTTTAAATTAAGGACGAAAACGTAATTTTAAAACGAATATAAAACAATAAAATGGTTGGTCGAATAGGGAATTGCCACGCAAACATAATTTTATTTTGAAGTGGGGGCAAAAACCTAATTATTTTTTAAATTAAGGACGATATCGTAATTTTAAAACGAATATAAAACAATAAAATGGTTGGTCGAATAGGGAAGTGCCACGCAAACATAATTTTATTTTGAAGTGGGGGCAAAAACCTAATTATTTTTTAAATTAAGGACAATATCGTAATTTTAAAACGAATATAAAACAATAAAATGGTTGGTCGAATAGGGAAGTGCCACGCAGCTGCGTGCTGCCAGCTGCGTGGCACTATTCCCTTAACTTACTTTTGTATATGTAGGAAACGAATATAAAACAATAAAATGGTTGGTCGAATAGGGAAGTGCCACGCAAACATAATTTTATTTTGAAGTGAGGGCAAAAACCTAATTATTTTTTAAATTAAGGACGATATCGTAATTTTAAAACGAATATAAAACAATAAAATGGTTGGTCGAATAGGGAAGTGCCACGCAGCTGCGTGCTGCGTGGCACTATTCCCCTTAACTTACTTTTGTATATGTAGGAAACGAATATAAAACAATAAAATTGTTGGTCGAATAGGGAAGTGTCACGCAAACATAATTTTATTTTGAAGTGGGGGCAAAAACCTAATTATTTTTTAAATTAAGGACGATATCGTAATTTTAAAACGAATATAAAACAACAAAATGGTTGGTCGAATAGGGAAGTGCCATGCGTGGCACTATTCCCCTTAACTTGCTTTTGTATATGTAGGAAACGAATATAAAACAATAAAATGGTTGGTCGAATAGGGAAGTGCCACGCAAACATAATTTTATTTTGAAGTGGGGCAAAAACCTAATTATTTTTTAAATTAAGGACGGTATCGTAATTTTAAAACGAATAGGCTGACAGGTGACTGTTCTCAGTGTCACTTGCACTGTGTTGTCAGACCCACTTGCCTTGTAGGCAGGATGCGGTGCCTGGCCGCATCGCTGCTTGCGGTAACTGATGTTGTTCTGGCCAAGATGTATGCGGTGTCGTCTGACACCACAGCAGGACGTGGCATCACCACCGTAACCGACAGGCCTGACACACCTACAGGAGGCTGTGCGATGTCAGGCTAGCTACTCAACTACCCTCCTTCACTCCTCGGCTATAAATACCCATCCAAAACCAGGTTTGAGGTATCTCTTCACAACTCTCTCACTACCACTACTATCACACTTTGCTTCCCAAGCAAATTACTGATTCTCACGCCGGAGAGTGGTAACAAGGAGCACCCCCCACCCCATTCTCCTTGTTACGAGTCACGGTTTGTTTCCTTGTGCAGGAGATCAACCAGCAGACGATCCAGCCAGCGATCCTCGGAAAGAAGGGATTAACACTACTTGACGAGACCAGTGTGTTAACCACCTCGGTTAACCATTGTTTCATCATTGGCGCCCACCTTGTGGTCGTGGGTTCGGGCCCCACGGTGGGCGCCAATGATGAAACAATGATTAACCGAGGTGGTTAATTCACTGGTCTCGTCAAGTAGGGTTAATCCCTTCTTTCCGAGGATCGCTGGCTGGATCGTCCGCTGGTTGATCTCCTGCACAAGGAAACAAACCGTGACTCGTAACAAGGAGAATGGGGTGGGGGGTGCTCCTTGTTACCACTCTCTGGCGTGAGAATCAGTTATTTGCTTGGGAAGCAAAGTGTGATAGTAGTAGTAGTGAGAGAGTTGTGAAGAGATACCTCAAACCTGGTTTGGGATGGGTATATATAGTCGAGGAGTGAAGGAGGGTAGTTGAGTAGCTAGCCTGACATCGCACAGCCTCCTGTAGGTGTGTCAGGCCTGTAGGTTACGGTGGTGCTGCCACGTCCTGCTGTGGTGTCAGACTGTTGCATACATGTGGGCTGACAGGTGACTGTTCTCAGTGCCACTAGCACTGTGTTGTCAGACCCACTTGCCTTGTAGGCAGGATGCGGTGCCTGGCCGCATCGCTGCTTGCGGTAACTGATGTTGTTCTGGCCAAGATGTATGCGGGATGCGGTGTCGTGCTGCATCGCCGCTTGGTGACTGTTACTGTTGTCCAGATCCCTTGTCGTGACGAAAATGTTCATAGGATGCGGTGCAAGGCCGCATCGCTATGCGTAACATCCGTTTTCGTACTTAAGGCAAGTCTTCTCATCTCTTGACCGATTGGATTCGACCGCTGTGTTCGCGCGTGCCCGCACGGACACAGATAAGTTCTTGCTGGTGGGGGTTTTTGATAAGGGTAATGGTCACTCGCGGTCGTGCTGACGCGAGATCTGGGACCATACCCCATCAAGTCCCCCCAGTCTTGTGTTTCTTCCTTATGCAAGTTGCATGTGGGAGGAATACTGGACTATGGTGTCTAGAAGGTAAAATATGGGACATGCGGATGGCTCCTTCTTCATGTAAATCAAGCTGGGGTTCCGGCAGAGTCGTGTGACGTCTCTTCCGTACCGGTGAGCAAGTTCCGTCTGCTGCGGAATTCTCAGCCACCTGTTGGTGTTTCGAACCAACCTTTGAGGCGGTGACTGAAGATGTTAGCAGGGTTCGAACCAACCTTTGAGATGGTGACGGAAGATGTCCGTGATCGCCACCCTAGTTGTAACCTCTGCGTCAGCTGATGCAATGTTGTAAGTACTTTGCTCAAGCTCTATGTTTATCAACTGGACATTCAACGATGATCCCTGCTTTGTGGGGTGTTCGTGTTCTTCCAGATTCACATTGTTCGACCAAACACGGCCAACAATGACGCAAGTACCCCACGTAGCTCGACCACACATGGCCAACGATGTGCAGCAACGAGGTAACCGCAAAGGACGTTCGGTTACTTGAGAGCTAAACCGCAAAAGACGTGCGGTTACTTGTTAGGAAATATAAAACAATAAAATGGTTGGTCGAACAGGGAAGTGCCACGCAGCTGCGTGGCACGATTCCCCGTAACTTACTTTTGTATATGTAGGAAATTCTTGCAATACTCACTAGTTCATCCTGGTGATCACCTGTATACATGCAGAGTTGATCAGCACATATTTTAGTAACCACAAAAGGCCACATCCCGTTGCTAATCTACCGTCGTTTTCAAAAAATTGGGTGGGAGACATGATTGAAACTTTTCAGTCCAGTTATGGTCTGTTGGACTCGGTTTCTTGTGTCTGGCCGCCGAGTCTGCCTAACAGATAAAACGCATGATTGCATGAGGTCTATTAAACAAATAAACACACACAAGCGCAGATAAACACACATTAAGATTGGTTAATTAAAATGCAAGTAATAAATCAACAGAAATGGCAAGACATGAAACAGCGAAGTACTATTTCCTTCCAGTTCCACACACAGTCCTTGTTCCCCGTGATCTTTCTAATGTTCTTACCAACAACTTCTAACAAAAACAACATTTTCAATCTCCAGAATTAGCTCAGTCGGCATCATTGTGCCTCCATAATATTATTTTGTTAAAGTAAGCAGATAAAGAAAAACCAAGTAGAATCCAGAGGTTTCTGACTTCTGTTGACCGTTCCGTTCAGCTCATGTATGACCTGGGACAAACCAGACTCCTGATCTTGGAGCTCAACGAAAGAACCATGATGCACAGAAACAAGCAGTATAACCAGCTTCGAGAAACAGAAGAATTGCGCTTCCGACCATAGGTTTGATGTGAATTTACATCAGGAACCTCACTTTGCTCCAGCCCGAATGAGAGAACAATGTTGAGATGACCATTTTTGTTTAACGACCAGTCCAGCTTGCTTCCTGTGAAAGTAATATCTCTTATTCTGATCATGCCTGTAGTAACGCGAACTGAGGTAGAAGCTTGAGAAGCAGCAGCCAAATATTTTGCTGATGCAAATGTAGGTGGGGCCGATATGTTTCCCAACATGTAACTTGCCGTTTGGAGAAATGGGTATGCAAAATCTGCACACAACAAAATAGACAATGTACTAGATCAGTAAAGGTGGCAGAACGGGTGGGTTGCTCAGATTATTTTTGCACAAAACAGGTTGAGTTAACCCAAAACCATCTTCGTCTAAAAACTTTATATTATTATTTATAGACTTTATTAGCTTCTAACATATTACATCATAGAAGTGATTGTGACAACATTTGACCCGTTCACTGATTTTCTTGCTGATTCTTAAAAAAAAAAAAAAAAAAAAAATCTGACATCTCATTTATCTTGTTATGTATATGTCGTGCGGCATCTGATTTGACATATAATAAGTAATAACCATTTCAAAATATTTACTAAAACAGCATCTTTTTTCAAACTTGTAGATAATTTATTTTTTGTTCACATAAGCATTCTTTTTGCATATTTGTTAGCTCGCATAGAATCAACCAGTGCCACGTCAACAATTTACAAGTAGAAAATTAAAATCAGTCAAAATGATGACGGTTGCTAAAATCGGATATAGAGAGTATTCTGGTTTCTACTTTCCACCTAATCTGAAGTTGGATGCTAAAATCAGGAAAAAGTGTAAAGGTGTTCATGTTTTATGCAGTTTGCCATAAAAAAATAACCAGTGTGTGATTTCTATTTTGACAACAATCAGATATTTATAACATAATGCTTTAGGGGTTATATTGCATTAGTGATTCACTTTGGGTGCTCTCAACCCGTTTATTTTTAAGCTAACTTATCCACTGAACCCTTTAAGAGATAAACATAACATGAATTGACATGACATAAACAAACAGGTCAACATTGCCGTATCTAGAAGAAACAAGATTTCTACTTTACCTGTTGACAGATCTGCATCCTCTTGCTTTAAAAAGGGAACAATATCGTTATCATGTCCTTCAGAAAGTTGTTGACTTGTTTCACAAGTCTCATGAGTTCCTTCCATGTTACCTGTTGCTGAATCCGGATGCTCTTGGTTTGAAGTGGAAGCAAAATCACTGTTTTTCACTTCACTCAATTTATGAGTTTCATCAATTGAATTCTGATTATTAAAAGTAGAATCATATTAGTTTTAGGGTACGATCAAAACCAAACAGGAGAAGAAACCGGAGTAATGGTGTGTTTACCTCGAGAATATTCTCGTTATCTAATGAATCGAAATTGTATTCCAAGTCATCGATTGGTGGCATAAGATACGATGAATACTCATCAAAAACGTCAAGGCCAGGTTCCGGCTTGACGTCAGTTTTAAGGTCATCAGCTTCAAGGAATGAATTTCCATCAAATTTGAAGTCGTCACCAGTAGAAGCATCAAAAAAGGGTTCATCAAGCAAATAATCCACATCAAAATCCTCAGTGTTGCTTGTTTCACTAATGTATTCATGCTTTACCGATGTGGGGTCCAACTCGTTCTGTACGGGCAAATCAAACAACTTTGGTTTGTCTTCTTGGTCAGCCTCAGGTTGACCGTCACCCTCACCAACCAAGAAGTTTTGTGGGTCATCGACCATTTCTGTGGATACATCACCACTGCTGACATCATCGCCTTGATGGTATTTCAGCTGAAGAGGCTGATGTTCCTCTGGCATGTCAGAGCCAAGAATCTGAGGTCAAAGAAAAAGAACTATGAATATATAAAGATAATACACAATCAAGATTAGTGGCACTTCTGAAAACATGTTGCGTTTTGGTTATAACATCGATTATTTTTGTAGACATGCATGGGTCAAACGGCTTTTGAGTACTAGTCTTTAAAAATTATATCCCAAAATAGGCAAGTTTGCAAATAAGAAATACTAATGTCATAGACTCATAGTTATACGTGTGAGGTAAATAGCCAACGTTAACATTAATTAAAGAGCTAATAGAAGGAAATCGATAGATTCGTCAAGCTTGCTTCATAAAGTGTAAGTAATTAATTGAAGTTAATAGTTAAGGTAAAGAAAGGTAAGAATATACTAAATCATGTTATAAGATGACAGCTACGTAAATGCTCAAACCTGCTCAAGATCCTCCGCATCTAGATATGCGTCGTCATCATCAACAAGCAATTCCTCCGCAGACTCTTGTTTGGGTACCATTACCAACTCATCATCCTCCCATTCCTCCTCAACAAATGGTGCCCCATACTGTTCACCATTTTTCGGCCCGGAACCACTCTTCCGGAAGATTCTACAAAGAACAAACGCATCCTGCCAACCCAATATCCCCAAAAAAGTTAACAAGATATAAACATCCATAATCAGATATGATTACTTTAATGCCTGAGCCTTATAATATGCATGTACCGATGTACGTTTACGTCATACAGAGTAAATCATCCTCACCTGTGAAATTCCAGCTTTTTCCAAGTCCTGATCAATGAGCCTGTACTCATGCATAACCCAGTTTGTTCTCTCACCCTTGGGTGCCCGACCAATATGATAAACCAAAGTTTTCTTCATCCCAACCAGTTGAGACCGATGGTAAACCGAGCGGTCTTTCCCAGTAGTTTTCCAGTACCCTCGATCCGTTGCTCGATTTGTACGCGATCCATTCCCATACTTCTTATCCAACACACTAAAAAAGTACCATTCAAGGTCTCTGGTCTTGAGCCTTGACAACCCTGCACCCCAAAATTGACCAAATTATATAAAATAATCAAAATCCAGATTCTACAAAATACAAATTTACCAAAAACTACAACACGCAAACAATTCGTTGACCAAACGTGGTTACGTATAGGATAACATATTCATTCTTTTTGAAGAATAATAACCGAAATTCACAGTATAACCGCTTAGATTCACATGAGCTCAATCCATATCTTCGAGATCATACCTAAATTCATAAATTCTTTTGATTCTGAAATCTAAACACGTACATGAGATGATCCGTACATAATAACAAATCAACAATTAAGATCTCGCTTCAATTATAACCAAACAAAATCACAAAACTCATACAATTAACACAACAATTAAGATCTCAGTTCAATTAACGAAACAAAAGTCACACAATTGACAGAAAAAATAAGCGAACTGACCTGGAAGATCCCAGGGCTCAACTTTGTAGACATCAACGTCGGAAATAGCGTCAAATCGGAAGGGTTTGCCGCAAATCTTACGGCGGAGATAATACCGAACGAGTTCTTCATCGGTGGGGTGAAATCTGAAGCCAGGAGCGAGAGAAGAAGCGGCGGGAGGCGCTGGTGGTGTGGAATCAAGGAGAACTGCCATGAAAGAAGGAGTTTAGAGAGAGAGAGAAAGTGAGGTTTGGTTTGGTGAAGATGAAGGTGAAAATGAGGAACTGTTTGATTGTTAGGGTTTGATTTGAGAAGGAAGAGAAATAATGAGTTGGTCCATATTGACGACTTAAGTTTTATATATGTCAAATAGATGCTTCCTAGAAGGAAAGAGAGGCTTCCTCTCTCACTAAACAAACCTTTTTTTGTTTTCTAATATTCATTTTAATCATATCCTATCCTAACTAACTATTATATAAATAAATAAATAATCAATACAAATATGTGTGTAGTTTTTTATGAAGTAGAAAGGATTATAAGAAGTCTAATGCATTGGTCCAGTGGTTAAAAAGGTTTGTCCTTTCTAGTGGAGATGCAGGTTTGATTATCGTTTAGTCCATTTTAGGGAGATCTAAGTGAATGGATGAATCGGGGCTTTAATCACGGGTTCGAGCTTGACGGGGGACAAGGGTTTATGAATTTCGTCCGGTTCCCGTGCATCAGAGAGACACCAATGCAATGCAATGCAATGCAATGTAATATCAATAAAACATCATGTGATCTTTACCGTTTTAAACATAATTTTAAATTTTAAATTGCTTGATTTTTATATGTAATGTTAATGTTAATGTTAATAGCCAATAATAGGTGTCAAATTAAAAAGAGAATGGTTCGATTTAGTTGTTATCTATTTAACGGATGAAACAAATTTGTCTTGTTTTTAAGGAGAATATATATCATCTACATTATGTATAAAGATTATATAAATTTTCAAAATTCCGTATATTATAAAAAAAACAAACATTTTGTAGATATTGCATAAAGTCTTAAAGCAAGCGTTCACATGATGGTTAATACTTTATTCTTAACTTGTAAACATGTATTTGATGTGGTAGGTTCCAACCTTCACATCCACGGCTCTCCTTTGCCTTTCCTTATTTTATTTTATTTTATTTTGCTTAAATCATTATAATTTATAAAAGTAAAGTAGAGAATATACCAACCAATACTCCAATAGTACAATTTTAAACCAATAGTTCAATTTTAGTTAATCATGTGAATTTCATGCACCAAACAGAATAATATTAGACACATGGAATATGGATATCCAATTCAAAAATGGGTTTAGATAATAGAACTAGGGTTGTGAATGCATGACACAACATGTTTAGGTTTAGTCTAAAAGGGTTCAGTCAAATTCACAAACACGTTTTGCTAAATAAGATGCTTTCGTTTCAACCCAACCAGTTCTCGGGTTAACTCATTTAACACATTACATATATGTGTATGTGCATGCATGCATGCATGTATGTGAGTGTGTAATATATTAAACTGTTTCTATAATTTGAATTTACAAATATATGTAATTTGTTATTTTAAAGTATTAATATAAAAAAAAGCTACGTCTTTTTTTCGGTTTATTAGTCGTGTTTGTGTTAATCTGCGAATACGCACGTCATGTTTAGGGTAATGTATCCAACACAATTTTTGGGTCCATGTGGTATGTGGTCGTGTGGGATTGACCCGCCAATCTACAAACACAACTTGTTTAGCATTGTAACAACCCGCACTTTCGTGCGTTGTTACTACTCGATATACTCATTACGCCTAGCACCAGAGATTCGGATCATAATGTAACTATATCGCATACATCGCTACTCGAAGGATTATCGCATGTTTTCGCAATACATTAACGCTATACTACACCATATCACATACACTAACACTCACGATTGCATTGAGTGAGGACCTATTCTACCCTCCTCGGTGGCCGTGATGTGTCGAAACGCAGACAATTAACGCTAACAAAGACTCTCGGGTGAGTGCTATAGCTCCAGTCGTCGTGACGATGATGACAATACGAGTGAGTGGTACCCCGTCAGTCATTGTGGCACAACACCCAATAACGTTCACGATGACATCGAGAAAGGACCTATACTACCCTCCTTGATGGCCGTGAAACGTCGCTAATAATCGCACACTCGAAACGAAAACCGATTGTTATATCGAAACTTGGAATACGAATACGTATATACGACCCGTTTGTGATTAATTATAATAAATAAATAAATAATAAATAAATATGAATGAAAATGTGTGCTCAAAATCATCGCAACGCGCAACGCACAAGATCCAAATGCTGAGACACGAGCATGCCAACCAATCGGACAAGACATGTCCAACCGATCGGACAGACATGCCAACCGATCGGACAGACATGTCAGCCGATCGGACGCACATGCCAACCGATCGGACGGGCCGACCGATCGAACGGGCCATCCGATCCAGTACACCTTTTCACCTCCTTTCCCCTCCTTTGCCTATAAATACTCCTCAGTCACATCAAGAACACTTGATGTGACTGCTCTCGTGCGACCAAACGTTCCAACCCCTTTATCTCTCGATTTTCTCGCGATTCTTGTAAGTTTTCAACTCAAATCTTGTACTTCCTTGATCTATAACCAATTCTACACCTTTCTACCTGTTAGATCTCCACTTTTAACCGTGGAATCTCTGGATTTTGGGCATTCTAGGGTGATGTCACCATGAAGTTCTTATGAACTTCAAGGGTGATGTCATCCCATGCAAGAACGACTCAGATCTGAGTGATTTCCATACGTTTTACATAAATCAAGTCTAAATCTATGTTTTCTAATCAAGAAGTTGTGTGATTCCTAAGGATTTGAGGTGTCTTGAAGATGATGTCATCCTAAGTTCACATGAACTTCAAAGTGTGACCTCATTCTTACCATAAACAACTCGGATCTAAGTAATCTCACCTGTTTTGTAATAAATCTCACCAAAATCTAAGTTACCTAGCCGAAGTGTGTGTGATTTCGGGTTAAACTTGAGAAAAGCCATCAAGAACGGCCAGATCGGATGGAACGGGGTGGTTCCCGGCCGTTAGAACGGGTCGGACTTGATGGAATTTCAGTTGTTTAGCATGAAGGAACACCGCCTCGAGCAAAACCATCGAAAAATCTTCAAATCTTTGTCGAAAACAGCTGGACTGGCCAGCCGATCAGCCAGCCCAGTCGATCGGACAGGCTAGTCGATCGGACAGCCCAGTCGATCGGACAGGCTAACCGATCGGCCAACCCAGTCGATCGGACAGGCTAGTCGATCGGACAGCCCATCCGATCGGACAGCCCATCCGATCGGACAGCCCATCCGAACGGGCCAGCCCTCAATCTAATTTTCATTCGCTTTCGCGTATTCCGTTATTCTTTAACGCGCCACCAAACACTCAGGTGATCAATCTATAACCAGGGTATTCTCAGACATAATCCCGCCAATCCAAACCAATACGCACTGTGAGTATACTTGAACCCTTTTTAAATCGCATTTTGGGTGTAACATACGTTTCTAACAAATCGAACTTATCAAACGAATTATTCAATCAATCGAATTATCACTTGCGAATAAATGTTATGCATAGATATACGTGATACTAGTTGCATATGTGCTAGGGCTTATACTCGCGACGTCCCACCACGACTAGTATAGTACTATTGCGCCCGACGGGGTCTAGTTTGCCATCGCATATTCGAGCATCGAGGACTTAGTTGGTAGTATCAGCTTTGTGAGTGTATATGTCGTGTGTTACGTTTATGCATATGGAATTTCGCTACACATTTTAATCTATTATGCTATACATATCAAACATGTATACTCGCCAATACTTTTGTATTGACAACTATTTTAACGTATGTTGCAGGTTAGATCGCAGACTGTTTTAAATCAAGCTAGGAAGTCTAGAAACTCAACTAAAATCTAGGTTGTCGGATTTGTATTGTTCGAGAGGACAAGAAATCTGTGATAACTTATGTGATTGTATTATTTGTTAGTATGGGATAACGAATGTATTAAATATTATCGCAACATAGTTGTTATGGATTCTCTTGAGCAATTCGCCTAGTGCCGCGCCCCGATGATTCCGCCATCGGTTGGGGTGTGACAAGCATGCCTATTTAAAATCCCAAAATCTATTGTTTTGAAAAATGAATTGGTCATCGAGCTAGACGTCCAAAGATAACACTATAAATAATGTAAACGTATACAATACAACAACAAAAAAATCCAAATGTACGTATGATAAAACTCATAAAAGTAATAATCTTGTGAAAAAAAAACATGTAAAAGTAACCATCTATTTTAATTTCATTTATAAACAAAACAAGGGAATTGATAGGCATTAACAATTGATAATCGGTATAAGTTAGTAGCAGAGTTAAATGGTGTGAGTTGTCGTTCAAAAAACTAACATTTGATAATTCGATTCATCAATGTAAAATAGTCCAAAACAGTTCAAGCAAAACCAGTTGGTCTGTTATAAAACGGTCTGACTGGTTTAATCGGTCAGTTGGTCCGATCTTAAACTACTAATATCTAAAATTCAATATATTCCACAAGAAATGACCGTGTCAAATTCTGGATTAGGATCAAATACAAGGTACAAAATAAATAAGTAGAGTAAGAAAGATTTTAGACAACTGATCTTAGACCACCCGTAGTGGGGCGGTATTTTTAAAAAAAATTCAAAAAAAACGCCCCAAAACGCCGGACCCCCATTACATGGGGCGTTATTGGGCGTGTTTTTTGAAAAAAAAAAAAAAGGGTTTGGCGTTTTAATTAAAACGCTATGTACATATTTGAACCACCAATCACTTTTGAGCATGGTCTGACAACTTTGAGCTAACCCCCACTTTTGCAATAAATTAAATATAATATTGGAGGATGGTCTGACAACTTTTGAGCTACCCCCAATTTAATTAAAAAATAATAATTGGAAGGGGCGTTATTGGGCATTATTCCCACTACGCCACTTTTGCAATAACCCCCAATAATGCCCCATGCTGACTAGACTGCCACGTGTCGCAAAACGCCCCATGGTGAGGGCATTATTGGGGTAAACCACTACACATGGTCTTAGATTTGAAGAGTTGAGATTAGTTTTAGAGAAAAAAAAATTAGTGGAAGTGCATTAAGAGAATCCTACGTTTATTGATTTTTTTTTCTTTCTAAATGTAAGGCACATGTCAATTTCCTTATTAATTTAGAACGTTCATTAATTTTTCATATGACATTTAAAAAAATTCACAATAATAATGAGCGTTTTTTTTTTCTTTAATATGAATGTGATATTTTTATATAAAAATAAAGTAAAAATTTTCATTTACTGGGTTTTCTTTGCATAATGTTAAAGGTTCTGGTCATTATGTCTTTCAACTGGGTTTTGGTCATTATGTTTTTACTAGGGTTACTATACATTATATTATTATCAAAAGCTAAACACAATTTTAATTTGGGCCCTGTCAATTGCGTTTTTATCAGAACATATAACACAATGTATGACACAATGAAGATGGTGTGATATTTGGGTGACACAATTTTATACTCTCGATCGAAATTGCTAAAAGCTACAACTTTGTGTGAACACCGCTTACTACAGCTTCACACGAAGAAGCCTTTCCTAAGGCTGGAATACTACTTAGCCTTTCCTAAGGCTGACACAATACACATGTTTCGAAAATACTCGCATAACAAAATCGAGTGATCCAGTCGAGATCAGGTGTGAAAACCAAGAACTCTCGATGAGATCGCTCACTCAGCGCAATTTTTCTAGCACGAGAACCTTTCATCGAGTTAGGAGTGACATCCACATCTCGACGAAAGTCTCCATTTCGAAATCTAGTGGAACTCACGAATTTATTCGAAGAGCATAACCACAATTAGGAACAGAGTTGTTAAGTCAGGGGTGAAACCCGTACCTTAATAAGTCGTTCCACTCTCTATAAACTGGTTTACAAAAGCTCTCACCAAGGACTCGACTATCACGATAACTCGAGCCACGTGATGACTAGGAAGACGAATGCCATGAGCTGCATCCCAGTGGAAGCATGAAGCCTTCTAGGTCAACGCGCGTGCACGAACTTGTCAAATACAGTTGGGTTACCTTGGGTAGTCGACGCCTAAACACCCAAGGCACTCCATCATACGACCCGCCGATTTTACAAATGGTTGGAACTTATTTACGTTTTGAAACTTTACGCTTTATCGATTCCTCGATTTAACGATTTTCACTCCCTGCTTTATAAACGCACAATTCGCACAGCCATCGCAATCTAAAACGCAACCCGAATGTTCGCAACAAAACTAATGCATAATCTATCGCGTTCGCTCTCGCTTTCTCACTTCAACGCGTCCTCGCATATTCTAAATCGATCTGTATGTGTATGATTACAAATTACAATTATATAAATACATATATATATATATACGAATAAACAACAAGTCAATGTGTGGGAACTTAGGGAACTCGTGTCTCCTATGTGGCTCCTATGTGAAGTCTATTATATTACTTGCAACAAGTTTGAACGCGCTCAAATCGCAACGCAAACTCAAAAGTCATTATGATCGAATCTCACTCCAAGTCTTTTTCTGTCTAGATGCCTTCCAACAACTCTACTTCGAGAATGTTAGCAAAGAGACGAGCCAAACGAAGGGGCGAAAAGAGGATTGCTTCACTTGTGACCAGGGAAGTGGTCAAAGTCATTCCTCAGATTGTCACACAAGTGCACTCTCGTATTAACTCTTGAACTTCGGAAGACGTTAAGACAGAAGAGCCGCAATCTGCTTTCCTCTACAAACACTTCAAGGCCTGTGACCCGATGGTCTTCACGGGTGAAGGAGGTGTTTCCCAACTACTCCAGTGGTTCGACTCTATCGAAGTTACCCTTCGTCAAAGTGGGTGTCCCGATAGTTTCCATACTACTTGCGCTACCGGAGTATTTCAATCGCGAGCACTCGACTGGTGGACCGCCGAACGTAACAAACGTGGGATCTCTGCAGCTTACGCTCTCTCTTGGGATGAGCTGAAAGAGCTTATGAAGAAAGAGTACTGCCCTCCCCACGAAATCCAGAAGCTAGAAAACGAATTTTGGGAACTCAAGCAAACCGAAGGTGACAATGCTGGCTACACCGCAAGGTTCAAGCAGCTCAGCGTAATCTGCCCAAGTCAAGTCAACACTTCAGAAAAAGCCATTTCTAAGTACATTCGCGGCTTGCCTGAGTGTGTGGGTGATTTTGTCGAAGCTGCAAGACCTGCCACTATCGAAGAAACATACCGCTTAGCCGCAGAAATCAACAACAAGCGACTCATGAAAGGGTTTTTCTCCAAGAATCCTGTCAAGCAAGCTTATCAAGCGATCGGCATTAATCCTTCAGAGGATCCAAGCAACGAGTCTTCTGACGAATCTGCTGACGATCCTTCGGACGAATCTGCTGACGATTCCTCTGACGGATCTACCGACGATTCTTCTGATGACTCTGCCGACGGTTCTTCCAACGACTCGGTTAAGGATTCTGCAAGTGAGTCCTCCGACGAATCCTCCAACGACGACACCTCATCGCAAGACACCGACAAACCCAGCCGCAAGCGAAAGACTTCAAGCCCGAGCTCATCAACAACCAAACTGCTGCAACCGAAACCTCTTCGAACAGTTCCGGTGTTCCCAAAACGAGCGTACACTGAAGCTCATCCTCAGTGCTACTCATGCACCTATCATCATCCAGTTGGGGCTGACTGTCGCTATTGCAGTAACTGCAACCGTTACGGTCACTTCACCCGCAACTGCCGCATCGAACCGAAAACTTGAGTACAACAACAACGGCTCCAGCAAGAGTCTGCAGCATCAAGCATCTAGCAAGCGTAGGATAAAGTTGTAATGATACAATTTTCGACGTTAATTTCTAAGCTTCAAACCTACTCTATTATTCGAAGTTGCCACTATGCGTAACATTAACTCTCGTTTTCGTTTTCTCTATCACACCCTAGTCGTCGCACTTAGACTAGATTCACACGCATACTATATACTATATCATGAGATAATATGTTTTACCCTCACTACACTCTTAGAACGAGATACGATAAATGTGCAAGGAACGATTAATCACGGGTGTACATGGGATTACTTGGGTCAGTGCACGGAGATCGTAGTAAATTCTAAAGGTGCCATAAGCATTATGATGAAGTATGACACCAAACCACGGGATCTAAGTAGTAGGGGTAAAGCAAGGTGTGCTTTACCATACTACCGAAGTTTCGTTCAGAAGGTGCCATGTGGAGTTGAACGTTATAGACCTATTATACTATTGTGATTATTTTCAACACACTACACTTAATCGCAAGGCGTAACAACCAAACCGCATCATCGCAAGACTTGTCGCAAGTCTGCTAACGCAGTGCAATCACCTCATCGATGGACTCTGGAGAGTCTACCTCGCAGGACAATTGCATCAACGCAAGACTGGCCATAAGTTTGTAGCAACCAATCTCATCGAGTACAGTAACGCTCACGATGTTGAGTGAGGACCTATTCTACCCTCCTCGATAACCGTGATGCGTCGCAACGTAACGTTAAGCTTATTCGGAACAAAGCTCGGCAAATCACAATCGCTTATCATGTGTATCTCGCAATCTCTATCGCTTATTATGTGAATCTATATCGTTTGTTGTGTATCAATCTATCGCTATACCGTTACCTGTGATATTCGTGTTAAGTTAGCACGCATGACCTCACTTCACGAGATGAAGCTCATATGGTTAAAGCAAGGTGTTTTAGTCATATCGGCGGCCTTTCGTGGAAAAAGGCCATGTGGGGTCTGATGTTAGTTAAATTCTGTGGTGTTAATCAATCAAATCGAACCGCATAAATCGCGCATACCTCCATCACTTGCAACGCAACAACTGTCACTTATCGTAATTCAATTATCATCGCCGTCATCACTAGCATTTTTGTGTTTGTGTTATTCGCTTAATCACCTAATCGCTTATCGCTATCATGTATCGCGTACCGCTTATCGCTCGCTTGGTGTTCATTGCAGTCTGTGTGGTATTAGTACACCTGACACCGCTTCACGAGGCAAAACTAACCTGGTTAAACGTAGTGTTTTACCATGTTAGCAAACTCTCGTGGAAACGTGCCATGTGGTTTAATGTGGAATCTAATCGAAGACGCGCTATTCGCTTATCGCCAGTCGCTCGACGCCTACCCAGACACGACGCATAAATGCTTTGTGTCATCAGGCCACTCGCGCACGCTGTTGTAGCTACGTTCGCAATTTGACTCGCCGGATTAACCTATTCGATTCTATCTTATGCTCGGTCCGACTTTCTATCGAATTGGGCCGAGTAAGCGTAATTCTATCCGTGTCATATCGGCACACCTGACACCGCCTCACGAAACGGAAGTAATATGGACAAAACATGGTGGATACGCCGCTGGTACTTCCTATATATAAGTGTTTTAAACATATTAACAAACTTTCGTGGGGAAGTGCCAAGTGGGGCTCGGTGATTAACTACCTTTTGTACTATTAAAACTTGTTTTTATAAAATTTTGATTTAAAAACCGATGGACAAGTGAAATTTTCTCACGACGGGGAGATAACATCGAATCAGCTTAACTCCATGCCCAGGAAAAGTTTCATAAGTCCAGTTTTCCTTAAAAGCTTTTGCAACATCAAAACGAAATCCTTCTTAAGACATTGGTTCGACATCGAGTTCAGCTTGAACCCATGCCATAGGAGAATTTTCCGTAACCCCAGTTTTCATCTTCGAGTTCCTTAAATATCTAAAATGAACGTTTCTTGTAACGATGGTTAACGATCGACTCAGTTAGTTCCACGTCATGAGAAACCCTTCAAGTTCTTTAAAATTGCAATCGTATTGAACAAACGGATTCTTCGCGACACGAGGTACCTTGGAACGCCAACTCGTGGGATATTACTTTTGTCTTTACGTCGCCTCCTCGCTATCGCAACCGATCTCTCTTATTCGAAACGCTCTCGCTCATCAACTCGCTGTATCGCTACTTATGCGGGATCAACTCTCAAAGGTCTACCAGTTGGATTAATTTCGGGACGAAATTTCCTAAAGTAGGGGAGACTGTAACAACCCGCACTTTCGTGCGTTGTTACTACTCGATATACTCGTTACGCCTAGCACCAGAGATTCGGATCATAATGTAACTATATCGCATACATCGCTACTCGAAGGATAATCGCATATTTTCGCAATACATTAACGCTATACTATACTACACCATATCACATACACTAACACTCACGATTGCATTGAGTGAGGACCTATTCTACCCTCCTCGGTGGCCGTTATGTGTCGAAACGCAGACAATTAACGCTAACAAAGACTCTCGGGTGAGTGCTATAGCTCCAGTCGTCGTGACGATGATGACAATACGAGTGAGTGGTACCCCGTCAGTCATTGTGGCACAACACCCAATAACGTTCACGATGACATCGAGAAAGGACCTATACTACCCTCCTTGATGGCCGTGAAACGTCGCTAATAATCGCACACTCGAAACGAAAACCGATTGTTATATCGAAACTTGGAATACGAATACGTATATACGATGTAACACCTCGAAAATTCACGTCCTATAATGTGTAGACACGTGTCAAATGTTTAAACGTGTGAAGGAAATATTATAGAAGGACTAAAGTTGACAAACATGGAAAGTATGTGAAAATACGTATTCTAAGTGTCAACTGAGAATAAATATAATGTACATTAATCCTACACGATGCTCATACCTTCAAACGAATAAATCATGGATCATACGAAGCTAAAAGTGAGAGATTTCAAACTACAGGGGTTAAATGTGTCAACATGTTTAAAGATATACCTCTGAGTGATCTTTTGACAAACCCGAAGCTTTGTAAATGTTAATTATGCTCACTAGAATGTACGATTTAAATTTCGTAAAGTTTCGTTAACGTATGAGAAAGTTATGATCGAATTCGTGTGCGAGGGGTTAAAGCGTCAACGTTGAAAGTTAGGCCTTTTCGGGTAACAATAAAGTTAATCGAGGACTAATCAAAGTAGGTAAATGTCTTGAAGCCCTTATACGTCAATTACGAGGGCTCAAATTGCAAGAAACAAGTGTCTTTACAAAGTTTGAAGAGCCAGGGACTGAAATTGCAATTTTGAAAAGTTGTGTTTTCTGATCTGGCACGCTCGCGTAGCGCGAGCCCTAAGGCTCATGTAGTCGCGCTACGCGACTGCCTTTGCTGAACAGCCAGCTCCGATTTCTTTGGGGACTGGTCTGCCATTTCGTTTGTGAGCAATTCCAACTCGATTTTTCACATCACTTGGCCCCTAAAACAACCCCTAAGCCTTAGTGACACATGTTGGATGGTTATGGATGATCCTAGACTTGTTTGTCAAGCTCTTATGGTGAGTGATCCAACTATATAAGGCCCTTCATGTGCAACATTCTTTCACACACATTCTCTGCATTGTTGGAGTGATTCTGGAGCTCAAGGTGCTTCCTAGTGATCATATCTCGTGCATAGGGCCTCAGTAAGTATTCTAATATTTCCCTAATTGCTTTTAGCTTAGTTAATTAGCTAAAAGTCAAACCGTCGTAATTACGGTTTGACTTCGAGATTAGTCACTAATGACTCAGTCTTATCTCGAAATAAAAGTAGTTTTAGAATGGTATTTATGTGGGTAATAAAACCCCAAAAGGGTTTCCCCTGATCACCATCCTAAGCAGATCAAATGTCGGGTCAAACATTTACTTAAAAAGTCAACATATTGCTTAAAATGTCATTTAGGCATAATTAGCTATCTAGATCATATATAACCTGTTTGATTATTGTTATAACTTAATAATTAGTGTAAGAACATGTCTAAACATGTTCAACCCGACTATTTCCTGTTTAGACCCGGTTCGGAACCGAAAGTCGCAAAGCTTTGACTTTTGCTTTGACTTCAGTTCTGACCCGTTTAGGTATGTTTTAGAAATACCTTAGAGCTTCATTTGGACCAGGTTACATGCTAGTATAACCCTCTGTGATTATACACCTCGGCTCATAAGTTATCCGATTAATACGCATGATTCCGTTAATTGCCCATATGTTGACCATTATGCCCTTATTACCTTAGAACGTGATTTATGAAAATGTAAAAGTGTAGAAACCTTAATTACCGATATATAAACTTGTATGCAAAGTTTGACATCAGTTTGACTTGTAGATTAAGAGTTATGCTCATAATCGCAAAACTAATGCTTTATGTTAATAAAATGGCGTAATTAGCGTATAGCCTCGTTAAACATACTTTTTGGTATCAAATCTTTTACCCACTGATGTGATATATTATTTTGGGATTTTTAAATATTTTTAAATAATTTTAGGCTGAGCATAACTCATAGTCGTAGGCTTAATTCGGTAATTGTCGGTTTTGCCCTTACGGGCCATAAAATGAGTTTTACATATCTAAACGACTCCAAACCTTTTGCTACTGAATAGTTATGATAAATAAATTATTTTAAGCCTTCTGGAAATATAAAAATATCAGATTTAAGTATCGAACCCGGTAATGGCCTTTAATCGCCTTATTTAGCGTTCTTAGCGCATAGTACGTTTTAAAATCATATTGGACATACCCGGGTTGATACCTACTGATATAAGAGGCAAATTATAATATTTTAACAGTAAGCAAAGGTTGATTAACTCAGACTTTGTTTTTGAGCTTTTCGGCTTATGTGAAATTACCAAAATACCCCTACGGGGCATAGTTTGGTTAAAGATGATAAATTTCACATATATGCTTTAGCCTACTGTTATAACTCATCAAATTGAGTATGTTTGCTGTTTACATCAGACCTGTAACTCAGTTAAACATTTAAACTCTTTTACAACCTTTAAAATGACCAAACTACCCCTACGGGGCATAGTTTGTGTTTAAATTCGTTTCGGGCATAATGAAAGACATCTTACTGATGTCACAACATATTTGAGGCATAATTAACTTAAGAAACCTGTAGATGGCTCTAATGAATACCCGTTACGCTTATTACGCGTTCGGTTCGGTTTATGTAACAAGTTTACATAAATTAGCCGAAACAGGTCAAACCTTATCGGTTTTATCTCAAAATCCAGAATGTGTTTAGTTTACCCATATTATACAAGTCTCCAAACTTGTCGGGTCTAAATCACATTCTACTCCGGTCTTCGCTTAATAGTGCGTACGAACCGTATCTTCCTATAAGACTAACCGGTCTAAGCTTAGGCTTAATTAAAGACCCGTTAGCATTCTAATTAATTATTTATACCATCATTCCAGACTAGAGATTTCCGGTAAATTGTACCTACGCTTACTTAAGTGACTACGGCTGAGTTATTAGATTCTTGCTATTTAAGACAGGAGCTAGCTCAGGTAAATACTCTTAACTTATTTTCCCTATACGGGCTTGGGATACGGTATAATAATACCGCTTGGTCGGGTATTGAATATTTAATCTTAATGAAGGTTAAATTATTGAGGTAACCCGGTTTAATCTGTATTGTTTGAAATAAAAGCCTTTAGGGGTTAATGACCATGTCCCGGATATCCTTGACATCATTGTGTTATAAAATGGCCACGTCTTATGCACGGGGTGTAGGCGTACACCTGACAGTTGCATAAGGGAAACGGTATCTCACTCCCTTGTGGGCCTATACTTGTGGCGTGTCTGTTAATCTTGACTCGGTTTCTATATCGGGCCCTGAACGTACAACGAACATGTAAATCTGTATACAAGGTTATAACTATAATTGTTCCAAGTTATAAAAGATTAATTTTGCCTCTGTGCATTTTAATCAAAGTGTCAAAAGGTTTTGTGCCTGGTGCATCTAAATCAATTTTCTTAAACTCTTTTCAAATGAGTCGGTTGAGTGTATTTACCAGTGAAAACTGACGTATTTTCCAAAAAGGTTAAGTGACAGGTACTGAACGTAATTGGCTGGAAGCTCAGGGCGCTAATAAGGAATCTTGCAAATTCTAGGCGCCTAAAGTCTGTTGAACAAATGATATGTTTTAAGATCCGCCTGTGGATCCTTTACTTCCGTTGTAATATTGAATATTACTTCATATTCGGAATGAACTAATAAATATCTTTTGCTTCCGCTGTGCATTCATATATATTGTGTTGTTTGACTATTATGTTGCCAACCACGTCACGATACTCCCCACCGGGCCCACCGGTGACACGTGGAAAGTCGGGGTGTGACATACGACCCGTTTGTGATTAATTATAATAAATAAATAAATAATAAATAAATAAATATGAATGAAAATGTGTGCTCAAAATCATCGCAACGCGCAACGCACAAGATCCAAATGCTGAGACACAAACATGCCAACCAATCGGACAAGACATGTCCAACCGATCGGACAAGACATGTCCAACCGATCGGACAAGACATGTCCAACCGATCGGACAAGACATGTCCAACCGATCGGACAGACATGCCAACCGATCGGACAGACATGTCAGCCAATCGGACAGACATGCCAACCGATCGGACAGACATGTCAGCCGATCGGACGCACATGCCAACCGATCGGACTGGCCGACCGATCGAACGGGCCATCCGATCCAGTACACCTTTTCACCTCCTTTCCCCTCCTTTGCCTATAAATACCCCTCAGTCACATCAAGAACACTTGATGTGACTGCTCTTATGCGACCAAACGTTCCAACCCCTTTATCTCTCGATTTTCTCGCGATTCTTGTAAGTTTTCAACTCAAATCTTGTACTTCCTTGATCAATAACCAATTCTACACCTTTCTACCTGTTAGATCTCCACTTTTAACCGTGGAATCTCTGGATTTTGGGCATTCTAGGGTGATGTCACCATGAAGTTGTAACACCCCGAAAATTTCGTCCAATAATGTCTTGACACGTGTCATAATGTTTGAACGTGTGAAAGAAAGTCCTTGAAGGACTAAAGTTGACAAACAATGAAACTATGTAAATATAAGGGTTCATAGGGTCAATAATGAATAAATATACTTTACAATACCCTTATATGGTGTTTATAACCTTAAACGAATGGATCATGGATCATACGAAGCGAATTGGGAAAGAAAGTGAGAGATTACAAACTACAGGGGTTAAATGTGCCAACATGTTTAAGTTATACCTCTGAGTGACCTTTTGACAAACCCGAAGCCTTGTAATGATTAAATATGCTCACTAGAATATACCATAAAAATTTCACTAAGTTTCGTTATCGTATGAGCAAGTTGTGATAAAATTCGTGTGCAAGGGTTAGAACCGTCAACATTGAAATTTAGGGCTTTTCGGGTGATCACAAAGTTACCCGAGGACTTGACAAAGTGGGTATAAGTATTAAAGCCCCCATATATAAATATCAAAGCCTTACATTGCAAGAAACATCTCGAAAACGACCTTTCGGGGGACCAGGGACCAAAATGCAATTTAAGGAAAACAAAAATCAGGATAACAAGTCTAAAGCGGCCCGCTTTAGGATTGGCCGTATCGGACGCGGGCCGCGTGAGACCTGCAGATGCAGAAAACGACCAGATTCATGGCAGGTGTCTGTTTTGGCCATCTAACCGACTTATGTTGGTCTTATCTTCACTTGTGAGTGTTCCTACATGCTTTATAGTCTGTAGAACACTTGTTGATGATCTAATATCACTCATAGATCTCATTTGACATCATTCTTCAAAAGATAAAAATCACCAAGTTGCAACGTTCAAGAACATATCAACTCCTGATCATTTCTGAAGTATACGGATCATTCGCAAGCCTTTCAAATCATCCATAAGACTTGTGTAAGTGCCTTTGATCCTTCTAAGTTGTGTTTTGATTAGTTTATAGCCTAGTAATCAAACCGTCGTAACTACGGTTCGATTTATCGATAAATCACAATCGGTCCAGAGATTTGTCGAATCGAAAGTTGTTATAAGTTGGTATTTATATGGATAATAAACCCCTAAAAGGTCACCCACTGATTCCAATCTTAACCATGTCGTTTATCGAGTCAAAGGTTGTCCGAAAAAGTCAACAGAAATGTTAATCGCATAATTATTGATACGGAAGGCGTGTAATCTGTTTTATCAGTCATATAGCATGAAAATAAGTATAAAAACTTGTTTACGCTTGTTTGATTCGACAACTTTCTATTAAGAACCGATTCGGAGCCGAAAGACGCAAAAAGTTTGACTTTTGCGTTGACCTCAGTTCTGACCCGATTTATATAGGTTTAGACATGCCTTAAGGTTCCATTAGGACCTAGTTACATGTGTTTATAAGCCTCTGCGTTTATACCACTCGAATCCCTAATCGTCGGATGTTTCCGTTAATCGCCTAAATATTGACCGTAATGCCCTTATGATCATAAAACGAGATTTTTGGAGATATGAACATAAAATAATCTTAGTTACTGATTATTAAACATGTACGTAAATTTTCACGTCAATCGGAGGTCTAGATTAGGAGATATGCGCATTAGCGTAAATAATAAACTTTTTATTAATTAATCGGCGCGATTAGCGCATAGCCTATCTAAACCCGATTTTCGGCACCAAACCTTTTACCCACTGATGTTAAATAATATTTTAGGATTTTTGAAGATTTTTAATTATTTTTAAACTAATCTTAAGCTAGGCTTATCGCCTTAATTCGGTTAATACCGAATTTACCCTTTTCGGTCATAAAATGATTTCTACAAGGAATTTTGACGCGAATCCAATTGCTACTGATTTTAAATAATAAATGTAATGTTTTGAGCCTGTTTAACTAATCAGAAAACCCAGAATCGTATTTTTAATCGTACGTCGCTTAAAACGGGTTTATACGCGTATTATACGCGTAGTTTAGGATTAAAACCAATTTGACATATAAGGACTATTACCAACTAATATAATCTGTTATAAATAAGTTTTTTACTGATTACTTCAGTCCCGAACATCGGGGTTACGTTAAATCCCTTTTATAATCTCTAAAATGACCAAAATACCCCTACGGGGCATAATTAATGATTAAACTCGTTTTGGGCATTATGGAAGATATCATAATGATATCACAACATATTTAAAGCATATTAACTTAGGAAACCTGTTCGCGACCTATTCGGTTACCCGTTACGCGTTATTCGCGTTCGGATCGGTTTATATAACTAGTTTATGTAAGTTAGCCGAAACGGGTCAAACCTTATCGGTTTTATCTCAAAATTCAGAGTGTGTATGAAATACCCATATTAGACAAGTCTTCAAACTTGTCGGGTCAAAAACACGTTCTATTCCGGTCTTCGCTTAATCATGCGGTTGAACCGTATCTTCCTGTAAGACTAACCGGTCTAAGCTTAAGCTTAATTAAAGACCCGTTAGCATTCTAATAAATTATTTATACCATCATTCCAGACTAGAGCCTTCCGGTAAATGGTACCTACGCTTACTTAGGTGAACACGGCTGAGTTATTAAATTCTTACTATTTAAGACAGGAGCTAGCTCAGGTAAATACTCTTAACTTATTTTCCCTATACGGGCTTGGGATACGGTACTATAAAAGTACCGCTTGGTCGGGTGTATGTAGTCATTTAAATCGGATTGTGATTGATGTACCTACATAACCTGTTTAATATGTATTATTTTATTATTATTTGGTATATGGCCTTTAGGGGTTAATGACCATGTCCCGGATATCCTTGGCATCATTTTACGAAATGGCCACGACCTAAGCACGGGGTGTAGGCATACACCTGACAGTTGCATTATGTAAAAACTGGTAATCCACTCGAAGGTATCATCCCTGTGGGCATTATACCGGAACTGGTAATCCACTTAGGGGATGATAGCCTGTGGGCATTATACCTGTGGCGTGTCTGTTAATCTAGTCCGGCCCTACAAACCGGCCCTAACGGACGACAAATAAGTAAAACTGTATACAAGATTATATATATAAATAATTTTCCCAAGTTAAAAAGGTTAATTTTGCCTCTGTGCATTTTAATCAAAGTGTCGTTATATTTTTGTGCCAAGTGCATTCAAACCAATTTACAAACTCTTTTCAAAATGAGTCGGTTGAGTGTATTTACCAGTGAAAACTGACGTATTTTCCAAAAGGGTTAAGTGACAGGTACTGAACGTAATTGGCTGGGAGCTCAGGGCGCTAATAAGGAATCTTGCAAGTTCTAGGCGTCTAAAGTCTGTTGAACAAATGATATGTTTTAAGATCCGCCTGTGGATCCTTTACTTCCGTTGTAATACTGAATATTACTTCATATTCGGAATGTAATAATATTTATTTTTTTTGCTTCCGCTGTGCATTTATATAATTGTGTTGTTTGACTATTATGTTGCCAACCACGTCACGATACTCCCCACCGGGCCCACCGGTGACACGTGGAAAGTTGGGGTGTGACAGGTTGGTATCAGAGCCAACACTGAGTGAATTAAACACTAGTCTTATGTGTTTAATCTCAGTTACACAATTGCACATTCTTGAGTCTAGACAAGAACATAGGACAAGTTCCAATTCGTTTCATTGTCTTTTGACTACTTCCTTGATTATTTTTCTGATTAGCCTTTGCATGGGCAAGTCATTTTTATTAGAAGTCCCGTTTAGGGCAACCATACACTTGTTAAATTTTAAAGGATTGATTATATTTAAAATATCATTCCTATATTATAAGATCTACCATTATAATAAAAATGGCAAAATTTAAAAAGGACAAAACCTAGCCATGTGTCACAGTAAGACAGGGCCAAGATGGTAGTTCCATAATTAGATTCAGATCCTTGTTAACAGTTCAATTTAGGATTGCTCTGCGTTAATTATTAAAAAGAATCTTAAAGGTAAACCTAGCCTAAATGTCACGGCATACAAGGCCAAGATGGTAGAACCTATTCAAGGGATTCAAATCCTTATTAAACATATGAAAGCATATTAACATGCTCGACAAAATGTGATATGATAAAATCACATAAGTCATTTTGGGATATACTAAATTTCCTTACCTATATAATCATCCCTTATGGATGAAGTGCCCACGGGCTATAACTAACGTCCTTTGGGACTAAAGACAGAGGTAGCCTACAACTCCCTGTCAAGAAAAGGTAATGAACTTTGATTCAAACCTTGAAGCCTCGATTCTATAAAATCAAGGCCTATAAATTGAACTTGTCTAAATGACTAGGCCTTTTGTGCTATTATTAACTTATAATTTAGGAGTATAATAAATATCCTGAATAATTATATATTTATCAAAATTAACCAATATGTGTATTAAAAACATGGTTAATAAATAGTTCAAAAAGATAAAACTATTTAAACTTCCGTAAAAACCTTGTCCTTGTTTAATTTTTATGTAGCAATTAAGACTACATGGCGGGGTCGGAAGAAGGGAATAGTCACCCTCTGGAAAATCGCGATGATGAAAGGATTAATATAACCAGAGGAGAACTTCGTACATTGATTGACTCAGCTGTATCTAAAGCTGTGAAGGAGAAATTCCAGGAGTATAGTGAGACATATAGTGAAGCCTCATCTGTACCCCACTCTAAATCTGTTCCTAAGAAAGAGGAACCAAAGAAAGATGATGACGACCATCACCCCTCCAATCAAAACAGTGTCCCATCCAAAAGGATAGTGTTCGATAATGAACCGCGTACCAAGTCCTGTACCTATAAGTACTTCGTTTCCTGCAAACCCCGGGATTTCACTGGGGAGAAAGGGGCGATTGATTGTATGACTTGGCTAGATGAAATGGACACAATTGTTGACATCAGCGGTTGTGCTGGGGAGGATATTGTGAAGTATGTATCCCAATCGTTCAAGGGAGAGGCACTGGCATGGTGGAAGTCTCTCATTCAAGCTGATGGGAAGATCCCACTCTACGGCATGTCGTGGGAACAGTTTGCTGCTCTCATTAGAGAGAATTATTGCCCGCAACATGAGGTGGAAAGGATTGAATCAGATTTCTTAGCATTGGTGATGAAGGATCTAGATTGTCCAGCTTATCTCACCACTTTCAATACCCTATCCAGGCTAGTTCCGTATCTGATAACACCGGAACCTAAGCGAATTGCTCGTTTCATTGGGGGTTTAGCCCCAGAGATAAAAGCCAGTGTTAAGGCTTCAAGATCTACTACATTTAGGTCAGTAGCTGACCTCTCTCTGTCCCTTACTTTAGATGCGATCAGGCTAAGGTCGCTAAAGAAATCTGAAGAAAGTAAGAAGAAGCGTGAGGGTGATAACTCACAAGGATCAGAGAAGAAACACAAGGGAAACACTGACTCTGAGAGGTCTGGGTCTGGAAAGAATGGTCAGCGGACAGAGGAAAAGCCAAGGTGCTCGACTTGCCAAAAACGCCACTTTGGAAAATGCAGAATGGAGTCCAATTCTAATTCAGGACCACCTGCATGTGGGATATGCAAGTCTAGGGAGCACAAGACTGTTGATTGCGGGAAGATTAAAGATGCTACCTGCTACAACTGCCACGAGAAAGGGCACATAAAGACCAACTGCCCTAAGTACGCGAAGAAGCCCGAGTAGGCCGAGAGAACAAACGCACGAGTTGTCAGGATGAACGCCCAAGAAATGATTCAGAATAATAATAGTATAATATGTACCTTTCCTTATCAAACAGTTTATGCAGAAACTTATTTGATATTGGCACATATAAATATGTTATGAATGATAAAGGTTGAGAACTGTTGTCTCCACCTGATTAAGACTCCGGTCATTTAATGCCTGGTAGAAAGTGACGATGTTACGTCGAAAATGCTCCAACAAATCCTATATTGATATTAATATCTATTAGAAATCACTTCTCTAATATCCTTATAGCAAACTTTTGGTTTCATACTTAAGGACACAATATAGTGATAAAAAAAATCGAAGAGTACTCTTTCTTCGCATAGAGTACGACAACCTATGTTATTTTTAACTATTTTCTCATTGTTTTCTGTCGCCTGCGAATGCCAAACTATGTTTGATAAAAGCATCATATGAGGATTGGGTATCTTAATAAATTCCATAGATTATTTCCATGTCTGATCAGCATGGAGGTTTAATACATGGAACCCCTGAGATATCCCAATGGTCATATTGTACTAAAGTCGACTAGTAGTATTCAAAGAAGATATCCAAAAATGGAAATTTTTTTTTTTTTTTTTTTTTTTCTTTTTTTTCTTCCTTCCAGTAAATGTTCCCGAATAAGGAATTCATGGACTTATAACAAAATGGTGTCATCTAATTGACACGAGTAATGGTGGATGAACTGGAGCCTGAGATATGGAAAATCTCTGTAGCCTCCTTGCAATCTTGATTATCTTCTTCTAAGTTCACCCTGTTTACCTCTCTAGAGGCAGGTAGAGTTACGATTAACATCCCGCTTTGGGTTAGAGTGTTGTAAGAACTCCATGTTTAATATGGAACAACCAAAAACCTGATTAAGAAAATTTTAAGATATAGGTTCATATACCCTAACTCGATATTCTAAGAGTTTGATATAGTTGGGTAAGAAAGACGGTTCATTTTTGCTTATGCATTATTACCGCAACCCTACTTAGACAACGATTAAGAATTTGCCATCATCTACCCAGGATCGTCGAATTGTTCGACTAACTGTAAGGATTAGCTACTCCATAAGATTAGTTAAATAGTGGCTGGAATAACCATCTCATCATAGAATAAGTTTTTATAACAATTATTATGTAAGTATTAAGGCTACTCCTGTGGAGACCTTGTATAGATGGAGAATTAAATGTCTAGTGTTAGATAGGAAATTGGTAAGTCCAATTATCAAGATCTGAAAGTTGCCTGGGGGACAACAAATAAGATTATACAAATCCATAATCGATTATAGGTTGCCAGTATATGGCAAGAAATCGAGGAGTTATGAAAATAGCAAACTTCTTAAGTTCTTGTTAAGGAATATGGTATAAACAAAAGATATCACCCAGGAAGGGTGTACCAAATTTGTTAGATTATACCGGCTAGTTAAGCTCTGAATATATGGAAATCGTTCGAAGGAAATCGAATGTATCAAGATCAAGTAGCTTGTAAGCTAAAACCTATTTAAGTGGTTTGGCGGAGCTCGAAATACATTGCACACTAGTGACTGAAGGAGGTGTTCCGCCAATAAGTCAAGGAGCACTATCACAAATTGGTATGCGGATTTACGATGTGATAAACATCCTATATCGATTAAGGATCGACAGGTTGAGAAGCTTCGAAGGAAGCAAGTACCAATTGTAAAGTTCAAATGGGATGCCCGTAGAGGTCCCGGGTATACGTGGGAGGTTGAGTCCACGATGAAAGAAAAGTACCCTCATCTATTTCAGTAAATCTCGGGGTCGAGATTTCTTTTAAGGGGGTGAGGATGTAACACCCCGAAAATTTCGTCCAATAATGTCTTGACACGTGTCATAATGTTTGAACGTGTGAAAGAAAGTCCTTGAAGGACTAAAGTTGACAAACAATGAAACTATGTAAATATAAGGGTTCATAGGGTCAATAATGAATAAATATACTTTACAATACCCTTATATGGTGTTTATAACCTTAAACGAATGGATCATGGATCATACGAAGCGAATTGGGAAAGAAAGTGAGAGATTACAAACTACAGGGGTTAAATGTGCCAACATGTTTAAGTTATACCTCTGAGTGACCTTTTGACAAACCCGAAGCCTTGTAATGATTAAATATGCTCACTAGAATATACCATAAAAATTTCACTAAGTTTCGTTATCGTATGAGCAAGTTGTGATAAAATTCGTGTGCAAGGGTTAGAACCGTCAACATTGAAATTTAGGGCTTTTCGGGTGATCACAAAGTTACCCGAGGACTTGACAAAGTGGGTATAAGTATTAAAGCCCCCATATATAAATATCAAAGCCTTACATTGCAAGAAACATCTCGAAAACGACCTTTCGGGGGACCAGGGACCAAAATGCAATTTAAGGAAAACAAAAATCAGGATAACAAGTCTAAAGCGGCCCGCTTTAGGATTGGCCGTATCGGACGCGGGCCGCGTGAGACCTGCAGATGCAGAAAACGACCAGATTCATGGCAGGTGTCTGTTTTGGCCATCTAACCGACTTATGTTGGTCTTATCTTCACTTGTGAGTGTTCCTACATGCTTTATAGTCTGTAGAACACTTGTTGATGATCTAATATCACTCATAGATCTCATTTGACATCATTCTTCAAAAGATAAAAATCACCAAGTTGCAACGTTCAAGAACATATCAACTCCTGATCATTTCTGAAGTATACGGATCATTCGCAAGCCTTTCAAATCATCCATAAGACTTGTGTAAGTGCCTTTGATCCTTCTAAGTTGTGTTTTGATTAGTTTATAGCCTAGTAATCAAACCGTCGTAACTACGGTTCGATTTATCGATAAATCACAATCGGTCCAGAGATTTGTCGAATCGAAAGTTGTTATAAGTTGGTATTTATATGGATAATAAACCCCTAAAAGGTCACCCACTGATTCCAATCTTAACCATGTCGTTTATCGAGTCAAAGGTTGTCCGAAAAAGTCAACAGAAATGTTAATCGCATAATTATTGATACGGAAGGCGTGTAATCTGTTTTATCAGTCATATAGCATGAAAATAAGTATAAAAACTTGTTTACGCTTGTTTGATTCGACAACTTTCTATTAAGAACCGATTCGGAGCCGAAAGACGCAAAAAGTTTGACTTTTGCGTTGACCTCAGTTCTGACCCGATTTATATAGGTTTAGACATGCCTTAAGGTTCCATTAGGACCTAGTTACATGTGTGTATAAGCCTCTGCGTTTATACCACTCGAATCCCTAATCGTCGGATGTTTCCGTTAATCGCCTAAATATTGACCGTAATGCCCTTATGATCATAAAACGAGATTTTTGGAGATATGAACATAAAATAATCTTAGTTACTGATTATTAAACATGTACGTAAATTTTCACGTCAATCGGAGGTCTAGATTAGGAGATATGCGCATTAGCGTAAATAATAAACTTTTTATTAATTAATCGGCGCGATTAGCGCATAGCCTATCTAAACCCGATTTTCGGCACCAAACCTTTTACCCACTGATGTTAAATAATATTTTAGGATTTTTGAAGATTTTTAATTATTTTTAAACTAATCTTAAGCTAGGCTTATCGCCTTAATTCGGTTAATACCGAATTTACCCTTTTCGGTCATAAAATGATTTCTACAAGGAATTTTGACGCGAATCCAATTGCTACTGATTTTAAATAATAAATGTAATGTTTTGAGCCTGTTTAACTAATCAGAAAACCCAGAATCGTATTTTTAATCGTACGTCGCTTAAAACGGGTTTATACGCGTATTATACGCGTAGTTTAGGATTAAAACCATTTTGACATATAAGGACTATTACCAACTAATATAATCTGTTATAAATAAGTTGTTTACTGATTACTTCAGTCCCGAACATCGGGGTTACGTTAAATCCCTTTTATAATCTCTAAAATGACCAAAATACCCCTACGGGGCATAATTAATGATTAAACTCGTTTTGGGCATTATGGAAGATATCATAATGATATCACAACATATTTAAAGCATATTAACTTAGGAAACCTGTTCGCGACCTATTCGGTTACCCGTTACGCGTTATTCGCGTTCGGATCGGTTTATATAACTAGTTTATGTAAGTTAGCCGAAACGGGTCAAACCTTATCGGTTTTATCTCAAAATTCAGAGTGTGTATGAAATACCCATATTAGACAAGTCTTCAAACTTGTCGGGTCAAAAACACGTTCTATTCCGGTCTTCGCTTAATCATGCGGTTGAACCGTATCTTCCTGTAAGACTAACCGGTCTAAGCTTAAGCTTAATTAAAGACCCGTTAGCATTCTAATAAATTATTTATACCATCATTCCAGACTAGAGCCTTCCGGTAAATGGTACCTACGCTTACTTAGGTGAACACGGCTGAGTTATTAAATTCTTACTATTTAAGACAGGAGCTAGCTCAGGTAAATACTCTTAACTTATTTTCCCTATACGGGCTTGGGATACGGTACTATAAAAGTACCGCTTGGTCGGGTGTATGTAGTCATTTAAATCGGATTGTGATTGATGTACCTACATAACCTGTTTAATATGTATTATTTTATTATTATTTGGTGTATGGCCTTTAGGGGTTAATGACCATGTCCCGGATATCCTTGGCATCATTTTACGAAATGGCCACGACCTAAGCACGGGGTGTAGGCATACACCTGACAGTTGCATTATGTAAAAACTGGTAATCCACTCGAAGGTATCATCCCTGTGGGCATTATACCGGAACTGGTAATCCACTTAGGGGATGATAGCCTGTGGGCATTATACCTGTGGCGTGTCTGTTAATCTAGTCCGGCCCTACAAACCGGCCCTAACGGACGACAAATAAGTAAAACTGTATACAAGATTATATATATAAATAATTTTCCCAAGTTAAAAAGGTTAATTTTGCCTCTGTGCATTTTAATCAAAGTGTCGTTATATTTTTGTGCCAAGTGCATTCAAACCAATTTACAAACTCTTTTCAAAATGAGTCGGTTGAGTGTATTTACCAGTGAAAACTGACGTATTTTCCAAAAGGGTTAAGTGACAGGTACTGAACGTAATTGGCTGGGAGCTCAGGGCGCTAATAAGGAATCTTGCAAGTTCTAGGCGTCTAAAGTCTGTTGAACAAATGATATGTTTTAAGATCCGCCTGTGGATCCTTTACTTCCGTTGTAATACTGAATATTACTTCATATTCGGAATGTAATAATATTTATTTTTTTTGCTTCCGCTGTGCATTTATATAATTGTGTTGTTTGACTATTATGTTGCCAACCACGTCACGATACTCCCCACCGGGCCCACCGGTGACACGTGGAAAGTTGGGGTGTGACAGAAGTTCTTATGAACTTCAAGGGTGATGTCATCCCATGCAAGAACGACTCAGATCTGAGTGATTTCCATACGTTTTACATAAATCAAGTCTAAATCTATGTTTTCTAATCAAGAAGTTGTGTGATTCCTAAGGATTTGAGGTGTCTTGAAGATGATGTCATCCTAAGTTCACATGAACTTCAAAGTGTGACCTCATTCTTACCATAAACAACTCGGATCTAAGTAATCTCACCTGTTTTGTAATAAATCTCACCAAAATCTAAGTTACCTAGCCGAAGTGTGTGTGATTTCGGGTTAAACTTGAGAAAAGCCATCAAGAACGGCCAGATCGGATGGAACGGGGTGGTTCCCGGCCGTTAGAACGGGTCGGACTTGATGGAATTTCAGTTGTTTAGCATGAAGGAACACCGCCTCGAGCAAAACCATCGAAAAATCTTCAAATCTTTGTCGAAAACAGCTGGACAGGCCAGCCGATCGGCCAGCCCAGTCGATCGGACAGGCTAGTCGATCGGACAGCCCAGTCGATCGGACAGGCTAACCGATCGGCCAGCCCAGTCGATCAGACAGGCTAGTCGATCGGACAGCCCTTCCGATCGGACAGCCCATCCGATCGGAGAGCCCATCCGAACGGGCCAGCCCTCAATCTAATTTTCGTTCGCTTTCGCGTATTCCGTTATTCTTTAATGCGCCACCAAACACTCAGGTGATCAATCTATAACCAGGGTATTCTCGGACATAATCCCGCCAATCCAAACCAATACGCACTGTGAGTATACTTGAACCCTTTTTAAATCGCATTTTGGGTGTAACATACGTTTCTAACAAATCAAACTTATCAAACGAATTATTCAATCAATCGAATTATCACTTGCGAATAACTGTTATGCATAGATATACGTGATACTAGTTGCATATGTGCTAGGGCTTATACTCGCGACGTCCCACCACGACTAGTATAGTACTATTGCGCCCGACGGGGTCTAGTTTGCCATCGCGTATTCGAGCATCGAGGACTTAGTTGGTAGTATCAGTTTTGTGAGTGTATATGTCATGTGTTACGTTTATGCATATGGAATTTCGCTACACATTTTAATCTATTATGCTATACATATCAAACCTGTATGCTCGCCAATACTTTTGTATTGACAACTATTTTAACGTATGTTGCAGGTTAGATCGCAGACTGTTTCAAATCAAGCTAGGAAGTCTAGAAACTCAACTAAAATCTAGGTTGTCGGATTTGTATTGTTCGAGAGGACAAGAAATCTGTGATAACTTATGTGATTGTATTATTTGTTAGTATGGGATAACGAATGTATTAAATATTATCGCAACATAGTTGTTATGGATTCTCTTGAGCAATCTGATTCGCCTAGTGCCGCGCCCCGATGATTCCGCCATCGGTTGGGGTGTGACAAGCATGCCTATTTAAAATCCCAAAATCTATTGTTTTGAAAAATGAATTGGTCATCGAGCTAGACGTCCAAAGATAACACTATAAATAATGTAAACGTATACAATACAACAACAAAAAAATCCAAATGTACGTATGAAAAAACTCATAAAAGTAATAATCTTGTGAAAAAAAAAAACATGTAAAAGTAACCATCTATTTTAATTTCATTTATAAACAAAACAAGGGAATTGATAGGCATTAACAATTGATAATCGGTATAAGTTAGTAGCAGAAAAAAAAAACATGTAAAAGTAACCATCTATTTTAATTTCATTTATAAACAAAACATTTAAACTCTTTTACAACCTTTAAAATGACCAAACTACCCCTACGGGGCATAGTTTGTGTTTAAATTCGTTTCGGGCATAATGAAAGACATCTTACTGATGTCACAACATATTTGAGGCATAATTAACTTAAGAAACCTGTAGATGGCTCTAATGAATACCCGTTACGCTTATTACGCGTTCGGTTCGGTTTATGTAACAAGTTTACATAAATTAGCCGAAACGGGTCAAACCTTATCGGTTTTATCTCAAAATCCAGAATGTGTTTAGTTTACCCATATTATACAAGTCTCCAAACTTGTCGGGTCTAAATCACATTCTACTCCGGTCTTCGCTTAATAGTGCGTACGAACCGTATCTTCCTATAAGACTAACCGGTCTAAGCTTAGGCTTAATTAAAGACCCGTTAGCATTCTAATTAATTATTTATACCATCATTCCAGACTAGAGATTTCCGGTAAATTGTACCTACGCTTACTTAAGTGACTACGGCTGAGTTATTAGATTCTTGCTATTTAAGACAGGAGCTAGCTCAGGTAAATACTCTTAACTTATTTTCCCTATACGGGCTTGGGATACGGTATAATAATACCGCTTGGTCGGGTATTGAATATTTAATCTTAATGAAGGTTAAATTATTGAGGTAACCCGGTTTAATCTGTATTGTTTGAAATAAAAGCCTTTAGGGGTTAATGACCATGTCCCGGATATCCTTGACATCATTGTGTTATAAAATGGCCACGTCTTATGCACGGGGTGTAGGCGTACACCTGACAGTTGCATAAGGGAAACGGTATCTCACTCCCTTGTGGGCCTATACTTGTGGCGTGTCTGTTAATCTTGACTCGGTTTCTATATCGGGCCCTGAACGTACAACGAACATGTAAATCTGTATACAAGGTTATAACTATAATTGTTCCAAGTTATAAAAGATTAATTTTGCCTCTGTGCATTTTAATCAAAGTGTCAAAAGGTTTTGTGCCTGGTGCATCTAAATCAATTTTCTTAAACTCTTTTCAAATGAGTCGGTTGAGTGTATTTACCAGTGAAAACTGACGTATTTTCCAAAAAGGTTAAGTGACAGGTACTGAACGTAATTGGCTGGAAGCTCAGGGCGCTAATAAGGAATCTTGCAAATTCTAGGCGCCTAAAGTCTGTTGAACAAATGATATGTTTTAAGATCCGCCTGTGGATCCTTTACTTCCGTTGTAATATTGAATATTACTTCATATTCGGAATGAACTAATAAATATCTTTTGCTTCCGCTGTGCATTCATATATATTGTGTTGTTTGACTATTATGTTGCCAACCACGTCACGATACTCCCCACCGGGCCCACCGGTGACACGTGGAAAGTCGGGGTGTGACAGGTTGGTATCAGAGCCAACACTGAGTGAATTAAACACTAGCCTTAGTGTTTAATCTCAGTTACACAATTGCACAATTCTAAACTTCTGAGTCTAGACTTAACTTAGGAATATTCTCAATCCTAATCTTGAAGTTTTGCTTCCAAATTTTTATATATTGGATACGGCGCCAAGCGAAGAAGCTGTAATAAGAATTCTCCACATCTGGAGCCTTGAAATGCTGAGCTTCGTACCGCGACCAGGATGAAACGTGCGACCAAGGAGAAAGCCTTCAAGAATTGAATGAAGAAGAAACTCCTTTGCTGAAGATTGTTTCCTCAATAGTCCTTATAAGGACATATTTACCTTTTCAGTCCCTTCGAGGACGACATTATTCCTTTTAAGTCCCGCTTAGGGCAACTTTATACTTTTATTTTTATATAATGGAATGATTAAGTTTAAACTTTCATTCTAAATAAGAAATATTAAATAAATGGAAAAATAATATTTCCTTTTTGCAAGATCTACCATTATAATAAAAGGGCAAAATCTAAAAGGACAAGACCTAGCTTCGGGTCATATTAAGACCGGCCAAGATGGCAGTTCCTCAATGTAGATTCAGATCCCTATTAACAGTTCAATTCAGAAAATTTTTCTGCGTTAAATATTAATAAGAATCTTAAAAGTGAAACCTAGCCTTCGGGTCATTTTGAGACCGGGCCAAGATGGTAAGACCTGTTTAAAAGGTCCGAATCCCTGTTAACGACCTAAATATGTTAACACTCCTGACAGATGTGATTCGTTGGGAATCACACACGTAATTAAGGATTCTTCAAAAGATTCCTAACCCAGTTTAATGATCCCTAAATCCTGGGTTTACATCATCAATTAAAATGATCATATTTTAACCATACGTGGTAATAAAATGCCTACGGGCCTTGCTCATTTCTACATGAGCCAAAGTACAGTGGTAGCAATGACTCCCTGTCAGAAAAAGGTAATGAACTATGTTCAAACCTCCAGGCTTTGATTCTCTGGAATCATGGCTTATAAATTAAACTTGTCTACGTGACTAGGCCATTTGTGCTACTATTAAAACCTTAATGCCTCGATTCTCTGAAATCATGGCTTATAAATTAAACTTGTCTACGCGACTAGGCCATTTGTGCTATTATTAAAACCTTAATGCCTCGATTCTCTGAAATCATAGAGCAAAATTTATAAATGTCCTTGTGACCAGGCCTATTGTGCCAGTATACCTTAATGTTATGATTCCTTGAAATCATAGGTTAAATAAAAATGTCCACGAGACTAGGCCTTTTGTGCCACAAATAAAACTGTTATTGTTTTATAATTAGGATAAATTATTATAGAAATCCTAAATAAACATGATAAATAAATTAACCAAATGTGGCCTCTGTTTACCATGGTTAACGAATTTCCCTAAGGGGCAATTCCATAATAAACTCCCAAATAAACTATTGCCCTTGTTTTCTGCAACAGTTAAATTGTAATGGCTAACTCAGACGAGGGTAATAGCCATCCAGGGGAGCCAAATGTGAACGCCCAGATTACGTTAACGGGTGCCGAATTAAAAGCAATCATAGACGACGCTGTTACACAGGCTTTGGATAGGCAGTATGAGGAATACAGTGGTACTCGAAGTAGGACCCACTCTACACAACCTTCAAAGCCTAAAACACACTCTGAAGCTCACATCAATCCACCTCCCAAGAAAGATGATCCCAAGAATGGAGATGACGATCGTCGCTCCTCGAACCATCACAGTGATCCGTCTCAACAAATCATACTGAATAAAGGACCCCGTGATAAGGGTTGCTCCTACAAGTACTTTGTGTCATGTAAACCCCGGGATTTTACAGGGGAGAAAGGAGCCATTGACTGTATGACATGGCTGGACGAGATGGATACTATTGTGGATATCAGCGGATGCGCTGAGAGGGATGTAGTGAAGTATGCATCCCAATCATTCAAGGGAGAGGCACTAGCATGGTGGAAATCTCTCATTCAAGCTACGGGGAAGATCCCTTTGTACGAGATGACTTGGGATCAGTTCGTTGCTCTTATCAAAGAAAATTACTGTCCTCAACATGAAGTTGAGAAGATTGAGACTGAATTCTTGACACTAGTCATGGAGAACTTAGATTGTCAAGCATACCTTACAAATTTCAATACCAAGTCTCGATTGGTTCCTTATTTGATCACACCGGAACCCAAGAGAATTGCTCGCTTCATAGGGGGTTTAGCCCCAGAAATAAAAGCCAGTGTTAAGGCTTCAAGACCTACTACATTCAGGTCAGTGGCAGATCTGTCGCTATCTCTCACACTCGATGTGGTTAAAAACAAGGCTGCCAAAGTCTCGGAAGACGGAAAGCGTAAAAGGGAGGAAGAGAATTCCCATCACTCCGATAGGAAGAGGAACTCTGAAGATAGGAAGAGTTCCAGGTTTAAGAGAGACAGCCAGCAGTCGGGAGGGAAGACCAGGTGCGAAACCTGTAAGAAATACCATCTTAGGAAATGCAGATTTGAATCTCAGCCTCTACCGTGTGGAATTTGCAAGTCTAGGGAACATAAAACCCTGGATTGCAAGAAGTTGAAAGATGCAACCTGTTATGGTTGCAACGAGAAGGGGCATATCAAGACCAACTGCCCTAGGAATCAGAAGAAGCCCGAGTAGGCCAAGAGAACAAATGCACGAGTTGTCAGGATGAACGCCAAGAGATGGTGCAGAATAAAAATAGTATAATATGTACCTTTCCTTATCAAACAGTTATGCAGAAACTTATTTGATATTGGCACATATAAATATATTATGAATGATAAAGGTTGAGAACTGTTGTCTCCACCTGATTAAGACTCCGATCATTTAATGCACGGTAGGAAGTGACCGATGTTACTTTAGAAAATGCTCCAACAAATCCTATATTGATATTTAATATCTATTAGAAATCACTCTTTCTAATACCCTTATAGCAAACTTTTGGTTGCATACATAAGGACTCAATATAGTGATAAAAATCGATGGTTGCCTCGAAAAATCAAGCCCATATCGTGGGTGATAAGAAGCAATTAATTATCAAGACTCCTTAAGAGACAACCCTCATAAGTACAGGTATCTGTACGAGTGATTAATATTAAACAAAAAAAAAATGGTGGAACTGGCCGTCCCCGGATTCGAACCTGGGTCTAGGCCGGCCGCACCCTTTCGCGCGCCTAACCAACTGAGCTAGGTGCCTAGTTTGTGAAAATCTCCATTCTAATTAAATATAAGCACTTGTACAATAAACTTCCTTATCATTTATCAATAATAATTTCTGCTAAGTGTCCTGTTTTTAATACAGGCAATAATAAATCTTCATAAACCATAAACTTAGCAAAATTTTTATTATCATCCACAAGGTATAACTTACCAAGGAAACCATAGTAAACGATGCTTCTAGTATCGGCAAGGAATACTTCCGAAAATCTAAGAGTACTCTTTCTTCGCATAGAGTACGACAACATATGTTATTTTAATTATTTTTCTCATTGTTTTCTATCGCCTGCGAATGCCAAACTATGTTTGATAAAAGTGTCATATGAGGATTGACGTATCCTAGTGTGTCCCATAGATTATTTCCATGTCTGATCAGCATGGAGGCTTAATACATGGAACCCTAAGATATCCCAATGATCATATTGTACTAAAGTCGACTAGTAGTATTCAAAGAAGATATCCAAAAATGGAATTTTTTTTTTTTTTTCTCCAAGTAAATGTTCCCGATTAAGGAATTCGGGGACTTATAACATAAAGGTGTCACTCATTTGACACGAATAATGATGGATGAACTGGAGCCTGAGATATGGAAAATCTCTGTAGCCTCCTTGTATCTTAATTATCTTCTCATAAGTTTTCCCTGCTTACCTCCTGGACGACAGGTAGAACTAAGATTAACATCCCGCTGTGGGCTGGAGTATTATGAAAACTCCATATTGATTATGGAAAAATCGAAACCTTTATTTAGTAGGTTTTAAAACATAGGCACATAAAACCTGACTCAATCTTCTGAGGGTTTTATATTATTAAATAAGAAAGACGGTTCATATTGCTTATGCATACATGCCGCAACTCCAATTAGGCAACGATTAAGAATTTGCCATCAGCTATCCAGCAATCCTTGAGCACACGTTTGAACTTTAGTACGGCTTACCATCCTCAGACGGACGGTCAGGGTGAGCGTACTATCCAAACGTTGGGAGACATGCTACGTGCATGTGCGATCGATTTGGGTGGTAGTTGGGATAAGAACCTACCATTAATCGAATTCTCCTACAACAATAGCTACCATACCAGCATTAAGGCTGTGCCTTTCGAGGCATTATACGGTAGAAAGTGTAGAACGCCAGTTTGTTGGGCGGAAGTTGGAGATGTCCAGTTATCAGGACCAGAGATAGTGTTCGAAACGATGGACAAGATTGTCCAGATTCGTGACCGTCTCAAAGCTGCCCGAGGTAGGCAGAAAAGTTACGCTGATCCTAAGCGTAAGGATTTTCACTTCGAAGTAGGTGACAAAGTCCTACTGAAAGTGTCACCCTGGAAAGGAGTGATGCGGTTTGGTAAGAAAGGCAAGCTGAGTCCGAGATACATAGGACCTTTCGAGGTTATCGAACGTGTCGGGTCAGTTTCCTATAATTTAGACTTACCAGAAGAGCTCGGTGGAATTCACAATGTGTTCCACATCTGCAAACTGAAGAAGTGTTTCGCTGATGAATCACTGGTTATACCGCATACAGATGTGCATATAGATGAGAGCTTGAGGTTTGTGGAAAAACCCTTGTTGATTGAGGATCGACGGGTTAAGAAGCTTCGAAGGAAGCATGTACCTATTGTTAAGGTCAAATGGGATGCCCGTAGTGGTCCCGAATTCACGTGGGAGGTTGAATCCACGATGAAAGAAAAGTACCCTTACTTGTTTCAGTAAATCTTGGGTCGAGATTTATTTTAAGGGGGTGAGGATGTAACACCTCGAAAATTCACGTCCTATAATGTGTAGACACGTGTCAAATGTTTAAACGTGTGAAGGAAATATTATAGAAGGACTAAAGTTGACAAACATGGAAAGTATGTGAAAATACGTATTCTAAGTGTCAACTGAGAATAAATATAATGTACATTAATCCTACACGATGCTCATACCTTCAAACGAATAAATCATGGATCATACGAAGCTAAAAGTGAGAGATTTCAAACTACAGGGGTTAAATGTGTCAACATGTTTAAAGATATACCTCTGAGTGATCTTTTGACAAACCCGAAGCTTTGTAAATGTTAATTATGCTCACTAGAATGTACGATTTAAATTTCGTAAAGTTTCGTTAACGTATGAGAAAGTTATGATCGAATTCGTGTGCGAGGGGTTAAAGCGTCAACGTTGAAAGTTAGGCCTTTTCGGGTAACAATAAAGTTAATCGAGGACTAATCAAAGTAGGTAAATGTCTTGAAGCCCTTATACGTCAATTACGAGGGCTCAAATTGCAAGAAACAAGTGTCTTTACAAAGTTTGAAGAGCCAGGGACTGAAATTGCAATTTTGAAAAGTTGTGTTTTCTGATCTGGCACGCTCGCGTAGCGCGAGCCCTAAGGCTCATGCAGTCGCGCTACGCGACTGCCTTTGCTGAACAGCAAGCTCCGATTTCTTTGGGGATTGGTCTGCCATTTCGTTTGTGAGCAATTCCAACTCGATTTTTCACATCACTTGGCCCCTAAAACAACCCCTAAGCCTTAGTGACACATGTTGGATGGTTATGGATGATCCTAGACTTGTTTGTCAAGCTCTTATGGTGAGTGATCCAACTATATAAGGCCCTTCATGTGCAACATTCTTTCACACACATTCTCTGCATTGTTGGAGTGATTCTGGAGCTCAAGGTGCTTCCTAGTGATCATATCTCGTGCATAGGGCCTCAGTAAGTATTCTAATATTTCCCTAATTGCTTTTAGCTTAGTTAATTAGCTAAAAGTCAAACCGTCGTAATTACGGTTTGACTTCGAGATTAGTCACTAATGACTCAGTCTTATCTCGAAATAAAAGTAGTTTTAGAATGGTATTTATGTGGGTAATAAAACCCCAAAAGGGTTTCCCCTGATCACCATCCTAAGCAGATCAAATGTCGGGTCAAACATTTACTTAAAAAGTCAACATATTGCTTAAAATGTCATTTAGGCATAATTAGCTATCTAGATCATATATAACCTGTTTGATTATTGTTATAACTTAATAATTAGTGTAAGAACATGTCTAAACATGTTCAACCCGACTATTTCCTGTTTAGACCCGGTTCGGAACCGAAAGTCGCAAAGCTTTGACTTTTGCTTTGACTTCAGTTCTGACCCGTTTAGGTATGTTTTAGAAATACCTTAGAGCTTCATTTGGACCAGGTTACATGCTAGTATAACCCTCTGTGATTATACACCTCGGCTCATAAGTTATCCGATTAATACGCATGATTCCGTTAATTGCCCATATGTTGACCATTATGCCCTTATTACCTTAGAACGTGATTTATGAAAATGTAAAAGTGTAGAAACCTTAATTACCGATATATAAACTTGTATGCAAAGTTTGACATCAGTTTGACTTGTAGATTAAGAGTTATGCTCATAATCGCAAAACTAATGCTTTATGTTAATAAAATGGCGTAATTAGCGTATAGCCTCGTTAAACATACTTTTTGGTATCAAATCTTTTACCCACTGATGTGATATATTATTTTGGGATTTTTAAATATTTTTAAATAATTTTAGGCTGAGCATAACTCATAGTCGTAGGCTTAATTCGGTAATTGTCGGTTTTGCCCTTACGGGCCATAAAATGAGTTTTACATATCTAAACGACTCCAAACCTTTTGCTACTGAATAGTTATGATAAATAAATTATTTTAAGCCTTCTGGAAATATAAAAATATCAGATTTAAGTATCGAACCCGGTAATGGCCTTTAATCGCCTTATTTAGCGTTCTTAGCGCATAGTACGTTTTAAAATCATATTGGACATACCCGGGTTGATACCTACTGATATAAGAGGCAAATTATAATATTTTAACAGTAAGCAAAGGTTGATTAACTCAGACTTTGTTTTTGAGCTTTTCGGCTTATGTGAAATTACCAAAATACCCCTACGGGGCATAGTTTGGTTAAAGATGATAAATTTCACATATATGCTTTAGCCTACTGTTATAACTCATCAAATTGAGTATGTTTGCTGTTTACATCAGACCTGTAACTCAGTTAAACATTTAAACTCTTTTACAACCTTTAAAATGACCAAACTACCCCTACGGGGCATAGTTTGTGTTTAAATTCGTTTCGGGCATAATGAAAGACATCTTACTGATGTCACAACATATTTGAGGCATAATTAACTTAAGAAACCTGTAGATGGCTCTAATGAATACCCGTTACGCTTATTACGCGTTCGGTTCGGTTTATGTAACAAGTTTACATAAATTAGCCGAAACGGGTCAAACCTTATCGGTTTTATCTCAAAATCCAGAATGTGTTTAGTTTACCCATATTATACAAGTCTCCAAACTTGTCGGGTCTAAATCACATTCTACTCCGGTCTTCGCTTAATAGTGCGTACGAACCGTATCTTCCTATAAGACTAACCGGTCTAAGCTTAGGCTTAATTAAAGACCCGTTAGCATTCTAATTAATTATTTATACCATCATTCCAGACTAGAGATTTCCGGTAAATTGTACCTACGCTTACTTAAGTGACTACGGCTGAGTTATTAGATTCTTGCTATTTAAGACAGGAGCTAGCTCAGGTAAATACTCTTAACTTATTTTCCCTATACGGGCTTGGGATACGGTATAATAATACCGCTTGGTCGGGTATTGAATATTTAATCTTAATGAAGGTTAAATTATTGAGGTAACCCGGTTTAATCTGTATTGTTTGAAATAAAAGCCTTTAGGGGTTAATGACCATGTCCCGGATATCCTTGACATCATTGTGTTATAAAATGGCCACGTCTTATGCACGGGGTGTAGGCGTACACCTGACAGTTGCATAAGGGAAACGATATCTCACTCCCTTGTGGGCCTATACTTGTGGCGTGTCTGTTAATCTTGACTCGGTTTCTATATCGGGCCCTGAACGTACAACGAACATGTAAATCTGTATACAAGGTTATAACTATAATTGTTCCAAGTTATAAAAGATTAATTTTGCCTCTGTGCATTTTAATCAAAGTGTCAAAAGGTTTTGTGCCTGGTGCATCTAAATCAATTTTCTTAAACTCTTTTCAAATGAGTCGGTTGAGTGTATTTACCAGTGAAAACTGACGTATTTTCCAAAAAGGTTAAGTGACAGGTACTGAACGTAATTGGCTGGAAGCTCAGGGCGCTAATAAGGAATCTTGCAAATTCTAGGCACCTAAAGTCTGTTGAACAAATGATATGTTTTAAGATCCGCCTGTGGATCCTTTACTTCCGTTGTAATATTGAATATTACTTCATATTCGGAATGAACTAATAAATATCTTTTGCTTCCGCTGTGCATTCATATATATTGTGTTGTTTGACTATTATGTTGCCAACCACGTCACGATACTCCCCACCGGGCCCACCGGTGACACGTGGAAAGTCGGGGTGTGACATACGACCCGTTTGTGATTAATTATAATAAATAAATAAATAATAAATAAATAAATATGAATGAAAATGTGTGCTCAAAATCATCGCAACGCGCAACGCACAAGATCCAAATGCTGAGACACGAACATGCCAACCAATCGGACAAGACATGTCCAACCGATCGGACAAGACATGTCCAACCGATCGGACAAGACATGTCCAACCGATCGGACAAGACATGTCCAACCGATCGGACAGACATGCCAACCGATCGGACAGACATGTCAGCCAATCGGACAGACATGCCAACCGATCGGACAGACATGTCAGCCGATCGGACGCACATGCCAACCGATCGGACTGGCCGACCGATCGAACGGGCCATCCGATCCAGTACACCTTTTCACCTCCTTTCCCCTCCTTTGCCTATAAATACCCCTCAGTCACATCAAGAACACTTGATGTGACTGCTCTCATGCGACCAAACGTTCCAACCCCTTTATCTCTCGATTTTCTCGCGATTCTTGTAAGTTTTCAACTCAAATCTTGTACTTCCTTGATCAATAACCAATTCTACACCTTTCTACCTGTTAGATCTCCACTTTTAACCGTGGAATCTCTGGATTTTGGGCATTCTAGGGTGATGTCACCATGAAGTTCTTATGAACTTCAAGGGTGATGTCATCCCATGCAAGAACGACTCAGATCTGAGTGATTTCCATACGTTTTACATAAATCAAGTCTAAATCTATGTTTTCTAATCAAGAAGTTGTGTGATTCCTAAGGATTTGAGGTGTCTTGAAGATGATGTCATCCTAAGTTCACATGAACTTCAAAGTGTGACCTCATTCTTACCATAAACAACTCGGATCTAAGTAATCTCACCTGTTTTGTAATAAATCTCACCAAAATCTAAGTTACCTAGCCGAAGTGTGTGTGATTTCGGGTTAAACTTGAGAAAAGCCATCAAGAACGGCCAGATCGGATGGAACGGGGTGGTTCCCGGCCGTTAGAACGGGTCGGACTTGATGGAATTTCAGTTGTTTAGCATGAAGGAACACCGCCTCGAGCAAAACCATCGAAAAATCTTCAAATCTTTGTCGAAAACAGCTGGACAGGCCAGCCGATCGGCCAGCCCAGTCGATCGGACAGGCTAGTCGATCGGACAGCCCAGTCGATCGGACAGGCTAACCGATCGGCCAGCCCAGTCGATCAGACAGGCTAGTCGATCGGACAGCCCTTCCGATCGGACAGCCCATCCGATCGGAGAGCCCATCCGAACGGGCCAGCCCTCAATCTAATTTTCGTTCGCTTTCGCGTATTCCGTTATTCTTTAATGCGCCACCAAACACTCAGGTAATCAATCTATAACCAGGGTATTCTCGGACATAATCCCGCCAATCCAAACCAATACGCACTGTGAGTATACTTGAACCCTTTTTAAATCGCATTTTGGGTGTAACATACGTTTCTAACAAATCAAACTTATCAAACGAATTATTCAATCAATCGAATTATCACTTGCGAATAACTGTTATGCATAGATATACGTGATACTAGTTGCATATGTGCTAGGGCTTATACTCGCGACGTCCCACCACGACTAGTATAGTACTATTGCGCCCGACGGGGTCTAGTTTGCCATCGCGTATTCGAGCATCGAGGACTTAGTTGGTAGTATCAGTTTTGTGAGTGTATATGTCATGTGTTACGTTTATGCATATGGAATTTCGCTACACATTTTAATCTATTATGCTATACATATCAAACCTGTATGCTCGCCAATACTTTTGTATTGACAACTATTTTAACGTATGTTGCAGGTTAGATCGCAGACTGTTTCAAATCAAGCTAGGAAGTCTAGAAACTCAACTAAAATCTAGGTTGTCGGATTTGTATTGTTCGAGAGGACAAGAAATCTGTGATAACTTATGTGATTGTATTATTTGTTAGTATGGGATAACGAATGTATTAAATATTATCGCAACATAGTTGTTATGGATTCTCTTGAGCAATCTGATTCGCCTAGTGCCGCGCCCCGATGATTCCGCCATCGGTTGGGGTGTGACAAGCATGCCTATTTAAAATCCCAAAATCTATTGTTTTGAAAAATGAATTGGTCATCGAGCTAGACGTCCAAAGATAACACTATAAATAATGTAAACGTATACAATACAACAACAAAAAAATCCAAATGTACGTATGAAAAAACTCATAAAAGTAATAATCTTGTGAAAAAAAAAACATGTAAAAGTAACCATCTATTTTAATTTCATTTATAAACAAAACAAGGGAATTGATAGGCATTAACAATTGATAATCGGTATAAGTTAGTAGCAGAGTTAAATGGTGTGAGTTGTCGTTCAAAAAACTAACATTTGATAATTCGATTCATCAATGTAAAATAGTCCAAAACAGTTCAAGCAAAACCAGTTGGTCTGTTATAAAACGGTCTGACTGGTTTAATCGGTCAGTTGGTCCGATCTTAAACTACTAATATCTAAAATTCAATATATTCCACAAGAAATGACCGTGTCAAATTCTGGATTAGGATCAAATACAAGGTACAAAATAAATAAGTAGAGTAAGAAAGATTTTAGACAACTGATCTTAGACCACCCGTAGTGGGGCGGTATTTTAAAAAAAAATTGAAAAAAACGCCCCAAAACGCCGGACCCCCATTACATGGGGCGTTATTGGGCGTGTTTTTTGAAAAAAATGGGTTTGGCGTTTTAATTAAAACGCTATGTACATATTTGAACCACCAATCACTTTTGAGCATGGTCTGACAACTTTGAGCTACCCCCAATTTTGCAATAAATTAAAGAGTTAACTGCCATTTTCGTCCCTGTGGTTTGGTCACTTTGGCCATTTCAGTCCATTTTTCAAAAATGCGCCATTTTCGTCCCCCACGTTCTGGAAAGGTGCCATTTCAGTCCAAAAATCATAACCCAGTTAAGTCAGTTTGTAAATAAGGACTGATTGTGTAAATTTGTAACATAAAGGACTGATTGTGTAAATTTGAAAAATGGACTGAAATGGCAGTTAACACCACCACCACTAGCCCTGCCACCACCACCACTCCACTGCCACCACCACCACCACCACCACCGCCACCACCGCCACCACCGCCACCACAGCCACCACCGCCACCACAGCCACTGCCACCACCACCGCCACCACCGCCACCACCGCCGCCGCCGGAACCACCACCATCTAACCTTTCGGGGCTTTACAGGGACTTCAAACTCAATATCGAAATCCCTAATCAGCTCTTGCATCAAAGAGCCTGTCCAGCATCCAGTGGCAATTACTATTGCCTTCTTGCTATACAAGAAATTTTTCGACGTCTGAATGGCTTCAACCTTACCATTACCAGACCTAAAAAAGATTCACCCATTTAATAATAACATAATTTCTGCAACTTAACTTCAGCAAAATATTTTCCATTTTACCTTAACAAACCAGTCAATGGCTGATTATAATACTCCCCGTATCTTCCTTCAGTTGCATACTTCCTGTTCTCCTGCATGATATTCTCAACCATTAATTTAGTAATTAAATTGCAAAACGGATTGGTGGATCAATGTTTGGTACCTTTTCAATATACGCAACAGAACGCCGAGCATCCAGTTGGTAATCATCTGGTATAAAAGCTGCCCCGCCTTCTTCACCGATCACAAGCGCAGGTTCTAATTCCTGCAATTCGGTGCTGGACAAGAGCTCTGCCTTGAGCCCGGCTTTCGATAGCTGCTCTACCTTCTCTTTCAGTGCTGCAAATTTTCAAATATATTTGTACCTGTCTTCTTCCAGCCAAGAACCTCTTGAGGATCCATTCCCAGATACTTTACATCCTCTGCAAATTTCTCCCATAGTTGACGGCTTCTCATTACTAACTCCCATTTCTCGCTTCCTGGAACCTTATTAACCATCCATATGTAGCCCTGTCCTACGACCAATCAAAACACCAAATGAAACGGTTGTCGAAAATAACATCGTTCCTTCAACAAGCGTGTAAATTCAACCCATTCTTTCCTTCCATGAGTCCCCTTACCACCAATACTGATGATTTAAATTCAAAATTTAACAAAGCTTTGATGACACAATATCAAATAATGTAAGCATAAAAGTAAAGAAAGTAGCATCGAACATGTAACCAATTTCCATTATAAGTTCTAAAATCTAAACTTATGATTTTATTACTAAGGTCAACTGATGCATCCACAATTGTTAAACAGTTATTACTAGCCCTAACAAAAGCAACAAAACATATATACAATATCCACAGAGCTAAGAACTATAAATATTTATTCGATAAATTCATTCAATAAATAACAAAACAACCGACGCACCTGCACCGGTGGCAGGGTTGTGGTGGTGGTGGCAGGGCTGTGGTGGCGGTGGCGGTGGTGGCAGCGGAGTGGTGGTGATGGCAGGGCTGTGGTGGCGGTGGTGGTGGTGGTGGCAGCGGAGTGGTGGTGGTGGTGGTGGTGGCAGCGGAGTGGTGGTGGTGGCAGGGCTAGTGGTGGTGGTGTTTAATATTTACTTAAATGGTCCTTTATGTTACAAATTTACACAATCAGTCCTTATTTACTAACTGACTTAACTGGGTTATGATTTTTGGACTGAAATGGCACCTTTCCAGAACGTGGGGGACGAAAATGGCGCATTTTTGAAAAATGGACTGAAATGGCCAAAGTGACCAAACCACAGGGACGAAAATGGCAGTTAACTCTAAATTAAATATAATATTGGAGGATGGTCTGACAACTTTTGAGCTACCCCCAATTTAATTAAAAAAATAATAATTGGAAGGGACGTTATTGGGCATTATTCCCACTACGCCACTTTTGCAATAACCCCCAATAATGCCCCATGCTGACTAGACTGCCACGTGTCGTAAAACGCCCCATGGTGAGGGAATTATTGGGGTAAACCACTACACATGGTCTTAGATTTGAAGAGTTGAGATTAGTTTTAGAGAAAAAAAAATTAGTGGAAGTGCATAAAGAGAATCCTACGTTTATTGATTTTTTTTCTTTCTAAATGTAAGGCACATGTCAATTTCCTTATTAATTTAGAACGTTCATTAATTTTTCATATGACATTTAAAAACAATTCACAATAATAATGAACGTTTTTTATCTTTAATATGAATGTGATATTTTTATATAAAAATAAAGTAAAAATTTTCATTTACTGGGTTTTCTTTGCATAATGTTAAAGGTTCTGGTCATTGTGTCTTTCAACTGGGTTTTGGTCATTATGTTTTTACTAGGGTTACTATACATTATATTATTATCAAAAGCTAAACACAATTTTAATTTGGGCCCTGTCAATTGCGTTTTTATCAGAACATATAACACAATGTATGACACAATGAAGATGGTGTGATATTTGGGTTTTCTATACATTATGTTATTGGTTCTGATTATTGTGTTTTTTTAATCGGGTGAGTTTTCTATACATTATGTTATAGGTCTTGGTCATTGTGTTTAGTATGTTATCCATTGTGTTTTAACATGTTGTCCATTGTGTTTTTGTTTTGTTATCCATTGTGTTTTATCTGTTGTTCATTGTGTTTTAGACTGTTGTTCACTGTGTTTTAGTTTGTTGTTCATTGTGTTTTTAGTCTGTTTCCCATTGTGTTTTAGTTTGTTATTTATTGTGTTTTTAGTCTGTTGTACATTGTGTTTTATTCTGGTGACCACTGTGTCTTTTATCTGTTGTCATTAATTGTGTTTTAGTGTACTTTTCATTGCATTTTTAGTTTGATACTTATTGTGTTTTACGTTATGTCCATTGTGTTTTAGTCTGTTGTCCATTGTATCTTTTATCTGTTGTCATCGATTGTGCTTTTAGTTTACTTTCCATTGTGTTTTTAGTTTGATACTCATTTTGTTTTGCGTTATGTTCATTGTGTAATACACTAATACACAATTGAGTTTTTGTTTTTTTTCGAAAAAAGTATAACAATAAAGTACTCATACTAAAGATCATATGACACTCGATTTTATGATATATTTTTTTAAACAAATGACGTATCAAAAAATTACAGATGTTACAAAATGGAGAGGGGTATTGCATGTGACTTACATGTGCATATTTCCTAACATGTGAGAAACATGTGCGTATTGAGTTTTTTCTCTTGGACGAAACTATCTTTCCCATTTGTTTTCTCATTGGACACTTGTAACTCTCTAATAGCTTCTCACCCTTCTTATTATTTTAACCTTTATATAATAACTTAACCCGTCAAATTCTATGGTGAAAGTTCATAAAACCTGTATCAATACAATATTTTATGACCATAGTTGTAATCAAATATAGTTATTATATTATAAACTAGTTTAAGATCCCGCGAGTTTCGCGGGTGGCTTAACACAAACATATAATATCTACTGGTATTGAAGCTCATGTATGAACTATACCAGTCTTTAGATACATCGAAAATCGCCAAATATGATATGGGTATCAAAAATTGCCAAATATGGGTACCGGTACCGAAAATGTTCGGTACGGTACCTGTACCAATATTTGTATGTAAAATTCGGTAAAATACTGCTACCGTACCGACCTGAATATACCGGTACCGAAAACGCCAAGAAGTGAGTACCAAAAAAATTGAATACGGGAAATTTGATACCGGAACCAAGTATCAAATGCTCATCTCTAGTCGTTTCCTTCACTTGTGACATAACCGAAGTCCGATCCAAGATGTAAAGTCCAAAGCCTTCCACCTAAAACACATCAGCCAAATTTTAGAAAAAAAAACCATCAACTTTGACTTTTGACTTTTTAGTCAAACGAATCAAACTATTATTTAAATTGGTGTAAACTAACCATATAACCTCCATAACAACAATACACTCCGCTAAATTTCTTCGTGTTCGATAACTGTGGTATATCTTTGGAACTATTATCATAGCAGCATTGAGTTTCCTAACGGGTCGAGGTGAAACAAAGACGGTTGACCCAGGAGAACTCAAACCACCCGTCTTAAGTTTCGACCTTTTGGATTCTGATTTTTTGAAAACCTGTACCAGATTCTTGAAAGAAAGGGAAGCCTCAAGAATTACATCAACCCATAAGCTTAACTATTCTTGATACTTGCCATTGTGTCGACCCATACCCTTGACTATTCCAACTCCAATTTAGAAAGGTAGACTCTTTCTTCTCTCTCTTATACTTCCAGGCCATTTTAAGCTTTTTAAGACGGTCTTTTTCCGCCTTAGGCATGTTTCCAAGCAGTTCATTTCACTCGTACGCCTAGATAAACCAACATGCCTCTTTATCTCCAAACAGAAACAGACAAACACTATAGTATAACTAATAAAGATTAGTTTTACAAAAGATTTAACTGAACAGTAATTTAGTTTTTGAACAAAAAGATTCGAAGGCTTGATTGACGCATCAATAAAATAGTGAATTATGGAGTGAATGAATGTCTCTTTGATGTATTTTTCTTTGTCTCTAAAAGACATGCATAAAATAGTAAGTACTCACTTTCTCATTAAGTTTTGACCATCGTTGCTCGATTTCTAATTCAGAATAAAAATAAGTACCAATTTGACCAGGTACAATCTAGTGATAATCCAGTTGTTTCAACAACAATGAATAAAAAATTAGCATAAAGTGGACCAAAAGTAATGCTATCAAAAGAACAAAAATGGGTTACCAACCCAACCAACCTGTTTCGAACCGTATTTACGGTTACTTGTTCTGACCCATACCCATTTCAACGTATTACCCTCCACCCGTTTTCCTACCTGTAAATTAATGTAAAGGACAAAAAGACCAACCTGCCTAAAATGGCGAGATGAACTTTTTACCTTATCCCATGGCCTCGACCACAACCAATCCTTCTGACCTGAACTTTTGAGAAATTGCTGACTATGGATATGTAGTCATCACCTTGAGCAAGTGTATAGCACATTCAGCTAAAAAAGTAAAACCATATGAAATGAGAGCTACAAACCATTGAAATATTATTTAGTGCAATGCCTATTGACTTAAAAAAGAAAAAAAAAAGTCAAACCAGAAACAAACCTTAGTTGTTATTTCGTCATCATCTCTACAGGCTAAATTTTCCAATATTTCATGTATAGTAATCAAATCCATTCTTAAGCATGCATCACCAAGTGGGGTCTTAGGCATAGTGGGTCCACCTTATGGTATACCCAATAATACATGAGAAGACGCCTGTGATATTTACATTGGTAGAAACTTAACATAACAATAAAGATAAAACAGGAAAAGCATACATTATGATCATTATATAGATTATGGGATTTATAAAAAAGTATATGGAATATATGAAACAAACATAAACCCCCAACAATATATAGCGAGATAAGGACCACCCTTCTGCAATGAAAAGATAATGCCATCAATATAAAATAATCGCCAAAAAACTAAATGAGCAACTTTACAGAACACTGAATACCCATATTATTACAAATGGTAATAACGATCTGATGCAAAGAATAGGGGGAAAATGCAAGCCTACTATGCAAACCTGTTGTTTTCCATCCTCTCTCATCCAAGCTTCGTGTAAAAGATAATATTTCATAAACATTTTGAAGTGAATACCATCGCTTGTAATGGTTGTTCAGACACTGTTAGCATCCTTAAAACACTCCCACACAGCTGCAAAAGATCCCGCCTTGCTGCTGCACCGTTAATCACAATTCGGCCCATAATCGATCCCAATATAGCACCTGATTGCATCTCGATGTAGTACATTTGCTGTTCTCTTACTGTAGTTGTCTACCCTACATAATTTTTAGCCATATACTTCAAATCGTACATATTTTTATATCCACATAAAAGAAACACGGCAAAACAAACGTCACCTGAAGCGCAGAGATGATTTTTAACTGAAACCCAAAGGCAATGACAACTTGCATATATGCATCATAATGGCAACATCATACTTTCCGAAACTGCCCTAGATCATGGTAAATCAAGATTTCAACATAGTTGTATCAAATGGGTAAAACAATTAATCGGATTCAGTCTTAATGGGTACTACATATTTCATCAAATAAAATTGAACATACACATAAACAATAACAAATCAACGAAACGATACATGAAAGAGCAATTAGAGTAAATTACTTTTTAAGTCCCCATGTTTTATTTATATATTTAACAATATCCAAAAGTAAAGTCAACATTCTAACTATGATATTACTTGTTTCAGCTTGCCAGAGGCAACAGAATACAAATCAAATCATCAACCTTCATCATCATCACTAAATACATAAACAAAACTGGAACAATGAACATCAGAATACGAATCGACTCATCAAACATAGGTTATCTATAATACCAGAAAACATAAAACTTTGTAGCATCAATAACCGAATCAGAGATTATTCTGAAACAAACTTAAAGGAATTAAAAAAAAAAAAAAACTTAAAACCCTAAAACGATTTAGGGTAAAAATTAAGTCGAATTGTATCACTCTTAGACGAACAAATATTTCAGCTTCTTTGGTATAATGTTAAGCCGCATTACCGAAATGACAACTCAGCCTTCAAGATATCTTATATTATACCAATCCAACTCCAATACAGTTACAGCACAGACCAATCAACACCAGAAAACCCTAGCAGACGAACAAAATCACAAAAAATCAAAGCCGAAACACGTAAACGATCAATCCGAACTGTATAATTGAAAAATGCGAAGCATAACAATTGCTGGAAATCATAAAGTAAGTAATCAGAGTGATGATCTTAATAAAGTACCTGAGATTGGTAGGATATGACACGAACGAAAATAATCAGCGATCAAAAAAGCAGATGACTTGTTAGGGTTTGTGGTTGATAAAAGGGGGAACAAAGATTCAATATCGAAGGCTGATGACTCACGGACTCCACTCGGCTTTTGATTTCATTAATTTTTCTGTGTACGAAATTATCCTTTTATAACCGAGAGATATTTGAGCCGACTTCTGACGGTGCCATCAATGGTATCGCCTGAATAGTATAGCAATGAAGAAGAAGGAAGAGGTTCTTCAATCTTCAACAAAAACCCATCAATTTTAGGGTTAGAACAGAATAGGTGATGAGAGGAGACGAAGAGGAGAGAAACAGAGCCGTGAAGGAGATTGATCTCATTATCGGTAAGAGGACTACAATTTCATTCTGAGATTGTGAGACAGATGAAAGAAAATGGAAAAAAGGGATGAAGAAGAAGAAGCAATGGCGTGAAGAGGAGCGTAAGAATGATGTGTGTGGAGGAAGATACGTCTAGGGTTTGGAATGTGAGAAGGAAAAAAAGTGCTTGTGGTTTTACCGCTCAAATTCATTCAATAATGAATGATAGAATGCCAGGTGGCAATGAGTGGTTTAAGCTTATGCCAAGTGGCACCAAAGTGTTTTGATTTAATATACATAATAGATGCATTCGATACTTTGTTAAAATAATATAGTCATTAATTACACTAATGCCTATATAGAATACAGAAAGCTAATGTAAATGAGTAAAGCGTACGACTTCCCATATGACACATATGCCGCAAATACGCAATATATCTCTTTATGCTTGGATTAACCCATCTCTTTAAACCATCACTAGTGCTCTAGTGGTGGCCACGGGTATTTAAGTTTCATCTATGGTGAACCCGGGTGAGTTTTCCCCTTCAGATCTCAAGTTCAAGTCTGAGTGATAGGGGTTTCTCATTGAGAGGTTTAAATTGGGAATCTATTGTGCGAGGTGGCTCTCTAGAGCGAACCCCGTTAAAACAACATATGCTAAACCTCCCAATATTCACAAATTATTCACACCTTTCAAAAAAAACCCATCTCTTTGTGTGTTAGTCCATTCAATTGTAGGTTATCTTTTTTCATTTATGTTAAGAGCATCCTTAACACAGATATTTTTAAATCAAAAGTATATTTTAAACATGGGTGTGGCTATTTGCACCTCCATTTTTACTGTTTTTACCTCCATTTCCAAAAATATCATATTTATAATTTTTTAAATTCCATCCTTGTATTTTCTTATGTTCTTCTTTAATCCCTTTAAATTTTATTTTAGATATTCACTATTATTCATTTATAAACGTTCTGTAACTAATAATTCATTTAATTATATTAAATAACTTTATAAACGTTTTGTAAGTAATTATTCATCATATTATTTATTCTTTAACTTGTCTTTATAAAGTAAATAACTTTAAAAATTCTCGTTAAAAAATTGTAAGTTACTATATGTCTCTTTTTAATCCCTTTGTAAATATTATTTATTAGTACAATGAATTGTTTTTTTTTCACTGAAATTTAAAATGTGGAAAATTGTATTTTCTATTTTTTTTGAAAATAATATCAAACAAAACTCCGACCCTTTTTTTCTTTCCGGTTGCCGGAAACATGGCCAGAGAAGCACCGCCTTTGATACTATTACGTCAAAAAAAAAATAAGATTAAGACTATGATGAGTTCGTTACGTTTAAAACAAATGACTAACACATTAAAAAAACAAATGAAGGTTAACCAAAACAAATTAAAGTTAAGATTTAACTAAAACAAATAAAGTTTAACCGATACAAATTACAACTGAAGTTTAACCAACATATTGTACAGTTCGGTCTGGATTAGGATTTTTTAGCTCCTTATACCGGTTTATACGAGAACTGTACATAACTTCCCAATCTGCTGCAGCGTCACTTCGGTTGCTACTCCAATGACTGTTCGGTAGAGGCATCGGATAGTCTCCTTCTAATCTAACATGGATGAAATGGTTTCCATGAACATGAACAAGCGACACCACTTGATGAGGGCTACAAATTTGGTTTGGAGCAGTCAATAGCGGGAAGAAAGTTTGATTTCTAGTATACCTTTAGCTTTGCATGTTGGCTCTCAACTCTGTTGGTTGTCTGATTTCTAAAATGTAAGCATTCATCAGTCCAAACCGAGACAAATAGTTCTTTGTGATTATCCAACCAAGTATTTTCCAGGTAATGTAAGACACCTGTAAGATGATGACTAGGACACTAATAAATAAAACACCACCGACAACAACAAGAATAACAATAAAAATAATAATTAATACCTGGATGTTTGGTCAACATTGATTGAAGTTCTTTGTATTTTTCCTTGTATGATGTCAAAGTTTGAGACTCAATTAGTGAACTCCACATTCCAGTAAAAGACTCCCACTTACGTTGCGACTTGAAATGTGACTTGCAATTCCTAAATATGCTTTGGGGGTGAAATCTACAAAGTAATCGGGTAGCTATAGAAAACGTCTTGCTGGTAGAAGTTACACCAACAATTTCAAGAAAAGGTAGATTATACTTGTTTGTCTTATATGTGGCATCCATAAGCATCACATCTAGGAATGCACGCAATAAGTCTAGCGATGTCGGATGAGTGAAGAATAATATTTCCAACTCATTTGAAATACTATTGGTAGAAGTATAATAAGTATAAGATTTTTCATGTAAATAATAAAAAATATTAGAGTTGGACATATGACTACAAACATTATGTAAATAAAAATACAAGCTTATAATTCTTTAAATAAAACGTATACCTGATTCGTAGAAAATGCAGACATCTTTTTGTATACCTCTTTATGTCGAAGTAATATGGATAAAAAAAAAAGTAATATACCTGTTGAATTAGAAAATTGATGTCGAAGTAATATGGAAAAAAGTAATATACATGTTGAATTAAAATCGTACATCATAAACTCTTGATGTCAAAGTAATATGGATAAACGAAAATGGTTGTTTTTATATATCACTTTTATCCAGGTATTAATTATTATTTTTATATAATAATAATAAAAATGATATACATCATCTTTGCAGGGGGGTGTTTTATATATGTTTGCAGGTATAAATTATTATTATTTTCGTGATATACATCATCTTTGTTCTATAACAACAAGAATAACAATAAAAGTGATATACATCATCTTTGCAGGGGGGTGTTTTATATATGATCAGGAGGAGGACACTAATAAATGCAAACATAAACGAAAAGTGGTATACTGTTTTCATTAGAAAATCGTACATCATAAACGTATTACGCATTGATTTAGTACATCAATTTTAATTGGTATAGAACAAAAGCTTTTGATGAAATTTTTGAAAAGATGATGAAGACTTTTAGTTAGAATACATACCAAGAACAACTATGATGAAACTCAAAGTTGAAAAAAATTGTTTCTTCAAGCTCTCTCTTAATCTCAGTGCAAGTTTTTTTTTCTTCCATAGAATTGTGTACGTATATACCTAAATATTCAAACTATGGCAACTAGATAAACCCCTAGAAAAATAGGGATATTTCCTAATACAAATTTTCAAAAATTAGAAAATACAAGGGTTGATTGTATTTATTTACAAACTTTAGAGGGGAGTGCAACCAGTAAAATTTAAAAAACTGGGAGTGCATTTATGTTAAGAGCATCCTTAACACAGATATTTTTAAATCAAAAGTATATTTTAAACATTTGTTTTAATTTCTACATCATCACATACTTTTACGTTTATTATCTCTAAATCGAATTATTTTCTATTTTGAAATAATAAAAACATATTAAAAATTATAACTAACATTTTGGAAATTCACATTTTGTCTTTGGGCGCGTCCATCATACCTGCCTCATTTTGAAAATTTGTCGTCATCTTGTCGATATTTTCGGTTGCTTCGACATTCGCGGTTTGTCTTTGCTTCTGCCTTTTATTTATTTTGGCTCGTTGGATGAGGAAGTTCTTTAGTGTCTTGTGGAGTGTCCTCGAGGTTAATTTCATAATCCTCAACCAATATTAGATGGTCGTTGTTGTTGAGGTTAAAAGAGTTTGTGTGCAAGTCTAAGCCCGATGAGCTGAATTACCCTACTTTGATGTATTAGTCCTCTTTAGTTGAAAGGGTACCGGTTAACGCCATTTTGGTTGATTATTGAGGATATTCCACACATGCTCGTATTGGAATTTTTGTTTCACCACATTGACATATTGTTTCTTGGCAAAACTCATTATTTGATCGATAGACTAACCGCTTCTCGGCCGTTGTCTTATGTGGTAAAAGATCTCGCTAAATTTGTACACCGGTACTGCTGCCATATGCCAGGCGACCTCAAGTTGTCGGCAGAACATGAAGTACTAAATTCTTTGCATAAAATATTGGAATAAAGTTATGTGACCTTTTTAAATCCGGATCAATATATTATGTGAGTGTATGTACTTAATCAATTTCATAATTTACCTCTATATCTAATACATATTCCTTTATTTGGTGATGCTCTATACAACGAGATGTATAGTCTTTTGAAGAATCATGAGAAGTTTAATGGATAGTGAAACAAGTATTGAAAAACTTTGGTAAGCGTAAGACATCTATTTTATTTTATATTAAAAAATGTTCATTTGAATTAATACCAGCCTAGGGATTGAGACTTGGAACACTATGTTGGGGTACCTACAATCCACATTATCTGACTTCTGGGATAAAAATTAATTTCTTAATAAAACTAAGATACATGATAATAATAATAATAATAATAATAATAATAATAATAATAATAAAAAAAAAATTAATTAAATTATTTGAAGATTAAGTTGCTTTATCATGATTATAATTATAATTTACTTGATATAAATTAACTAATTAATTAAATAATAATTAAACGGGAACTACTAAAAGAACATTTATCAAGAATTCATATTGTTAGTTTGGTTATACAATAACTAAACTAGAACTAAGAACATTTATGAAGAATTCATATTGTTATTTTGGTTAATGATTTTCTATATATATTTTTTTTCGAAGGCAATTTCATTGATTTTCTATATTTAATAGCACGGTCCATCGAGCATCACACATAATTTATAGGCGAAGTGGATTAAGACTGTGGGGTATGGGGCTTGGGTTGGGGCGTGGGTTGGCCGAAAACGCCCAAGCCACCACCCCGGGTGGGCTTGGGTTGGGGCGTGGCCCTTGGGGCGGGAGTTTGAAGCCGGGAGGGGGTCGGGCTAGCGATCCTATGTGGCGGCCTCCTATTCGCTTTGTTGGCCATGTCATAGCGGAGCGGGGTGTTTAAATTTTAAATTGTAACCGTTTGGCCAAGCCAAGCGGTCACCCCAACCCCTAACAGTCAACATCCCCTATAAATATAACCCCAACCCCACGCGGTGCACCCATGCCCCGCCATACCCCACGGACACGTCACTCAGCGGTGGGGGGCTCGGACTCCACGTGTCAACTCATGCCCTCAACCCAAGCCCCACCATACCATGGTCTAATGGTGAAGTCCTCATTAGGATAATTCACATTCAATTCACAGTAGATTCAAATGCAACTTATTGACCACGTGGTAGTTGGCTCTTCCCATTGCGTTAAGAAACCGGTAGTTGTATATATATCTTTTGCCGAATAAATTAACTTCTTTGTTCACAAAAAAAGTTATTGACTTTAACTAGAATGTGGGCATGATTAATAAACTAATATTAAGGCGTATTAACTAGATGTGTGACATTTTGTTTAATAAACTAATTTTACGGCTTAAGTTGTACCGAAAAGAGAAAATGTTGATTATGTGATTAGATAACCATGTTATGTATTTTAAATAAAATGTTATGTTTATCTGGTTCTCACTACTCTCTAATGCATCATTTTTTTTCTATTAATAGAAGTATTTTTAGCAACGTGGCAATATATTTCAAATGAAGAAGAATTAGACACATTTAAATTCATATTCGATATTTGTTTTTGAAACTTGTGATCAAAATTAGTCCTTCTGGTTTATATGATCACATCTCTCTCTCTATATATATATATCGTGTTACGACGTTGCGTTTGTGACTTCGTTACACGCATAACAATGATGACAATAATGTGTGGTGTGCAAGCGTGACATTACGTGTTTTTTACTTTGTTATACACATTACGTTTATAACATTAAAGTCATTAGACATAGATAAAAAAAAGAGCATGCCGTTGTGGTTTAAAATCGTAAAAGTAAGTTTGACAGTGGTGTAAAGTCGTAAAAGTAATATAGACGTTAATGTGATTAGGTGTGGATAAAAAAAGTCTAATGATGTGTCGCACGTTGCAGTGTAAAATCGTAAAAGTAATTTAAACAAACGGAGGTGTCAAGTTATTGAGTAGAAAATTTTTTAGGGTCAAAGTTGTCAATTATAAAAAATGAGAAGTGAATGTGTAACTTACTTAAATAGGTTAATAGTGTTTCATCTCAAAAATTTAAGGAGCTAGAAATGAAAGTACCACCAACCTTTCTCTTTAAAAATGTATATATAATATAATATATCTCTATATAACTAATTAAGCTTGTGGTCACTATATTATTTGGAATCCTAATATACATGACCATACATATTTGTTGGAATATTGTATTTTAATAATCTCAACTATTCGTTATTGGTCGTCAACAGTCTCAACTTCAAAAATAACCACTGGCAGTCCCAACTATTAACATATTCGTCTCTAATGGACTCTGATTAACAGAACCCTAACTTTGCTCGTCTCTGGTCACCGGAAAAACGTTTTTGGCCAGAAAAAAGTTTCTAAAGGTTCGATCTAAGGTTACCAAATGGTTTGGGACGAAAATGTTGAGTTTTCCGCCCAAAAAAAATTTGATTTTTCCTGGCAAAAAGAAGTTTTTCGACCAAAAAGAAGTTTTTCCGATGACCTAAATAATTGGGGCTTTTACTAGAAAAAAGTTCCAAAAGTTCCATAATAATAAGGTTACAAAAAGGTTTGGGATGAAAATGTTGAGTTTTCCGGCCAAAAAGGAGTTTCCGACGATCAAAGACTAACGTCGTTTGGGTTCTGTTAGTCAGGGTCCATTGGAGGCCATTAGGCCAATATGTTAATAGTTGGGACTGCTAGTGCTTATTTTTGAAGTTGAGACTGTTGGCGGTCAACGATGAATAATTGGGATTATTAAAATCCCATATTCCAAAATTGTTTAGAATATTAGGCCAATATGTTAATAGTTGGGACTGCCAGTGATTGTTTTTTAAGTTGGGACTGTTGGCGATTAATGACAAATAATTGAGATTATTAAAATACAATATTCCATACTTGTTTAGAACAATATTACAATACTGATGAGACTTTTAGTAAAGTGTATCAATAAAAATAAATATAAAATTGATATTTACGAAGATAACAAATGTATGATCAAAATAGAATAATTCTGGTGTTTTATTATTAGCAACGGAATTTAGATAGATGTGCACATTATCCTTGTATTGTCGTATGCTGGAGTTCACACTTGTGATTCCTAAGATTGGAAAGGCCTTCACCTCTATGAGGATTCTACTTTCTATTTTATTCATAGATTTCATTCGACATACAATCAAATCCCACATTTCGGCCATATTTTTTTAACGACCAACAGAATCAATCTTGAGCACTCTCGGGGCACCCACTGGACAAATGGAGTACTCCGAGAGTAACCCGAGTCCACCACCAATTCCAGGGAAAACCTGGTTGTGAATTGTTTGATTTAGTTAAGTTAATTTTAACAAGTTATTTGAGTAAAACAAAAAAACAAAGAGTTAGATAACAAAAAGAGTTGAAGGATAGTCTAAGATCATCGTTTAATTTTACTACATAAACCTCTCAAAATTAGGATTTCTAAAAAATCAGATCATTGCTAAAAAGTCCAATCTTTGCAATATGCTATTTGTTTTTCTAACGGCGGCATGTATATTACGAAATAAAAACGAAACAAGGGGCTAGCAAAAAGCTGAGAATCGCGAAACAAAACAAATAAAACTACATAATCACGTCTCTCACATTAAAGTCACACCAACACTCCCACTCAAGGTTCTTTATAGATGATACGCTAATTATTTATAAAAAAAAAAAAAGTTAAAACATTTAAAAAGTTCTGACCCACCAGCTTTTGCACATTGTTTCGGGTCAAACCCGAATGCTGCAGATTAACCTTTCTTTAAGCACTACAGAAAACGATTAATAAACGACAATAAAATTTTAACGCTAAACACACCACCAAGATAAGCTTGGTATATTACTAACCTTTATTTAATCAAACTCGAGACAGTCTTTTAACATCTGTCTAAAAACAGGGTACATGTGCAGAAACCAAACTAGACCTCGCTAGCAGCCCGTGTATCTAAGGGCCAAAAAAACTACAGATTCTAGATTTGCATTATCCGTCATGAAATTACCTAAGCGATCCTTTTCAAGTCAGCGTTCTCCTTGGTCAATGCATCAACTCGGGACTGAAGAATGTTGATCATCGCCTGTGCACGCATCACTTCAATCTTCATCGTCTCCTTTTCCATTGAAACATTAAGGATCTCATTTTCCAAATTGTTTATAAACTTTAGATATCCAGGTGGCACGGATTTTTCAAGAGTAGAGGCATGGAACGAGGGTTGACTTGCAGATGGTTGACTTTTATTAGCTTCAAGGGACTGCAGCAGAGGGAACTCCATGAGTGCGCTAGGATCTTGACTTGTTGTCGAATCTTCTGAACCGTTTCTATTGTTGCCGTTGGTGTTTGGGTCAACACTTTGTTTTAACTTTTTATTGTGGAACAGAGAGATAGTTTCTAGCTCGGGTCCATGGTCTACAACACAATCTTCGGACTGTTCTCGTTTACATACAAATGGGATGGTTTGTGAATCCACCATAGGCTCGCTTCTTAATGGGATCACGCTCACTGCAGTTTCCTGTGAGAATGAGTTCAGTATCATCAGTTGAGAAGACAAGAAGTCACGAACATAGAAACACAAGCACTCTGGTATAATGGTGATTTGAATATATATTATACAAATACAAATTTGATTCATAAATTCGTTAAATACAGATAATCTGCAAAAAAGATGAGTTCAGTATCATCAGTTGAGAAGACAAGAAGTCACGAACATAGAAACACAAGCACTCTGGTATAATGGTGATTTGAATATATATTATACAAATACAATTTGATTCATAAATTCGTTAAATACAGATAATCTGCAAAAAAGATGATGAATGAAGTATGAACGGTCCATACGATTTTGGTCTAACAGAATGTGCAAGGGTATTTTGGTCATTTGCATTTTGCCTAATAGTCAATGAATTTACTAGTATGTGTTGGGTCAAACATTGCAATTCTTGCAGGATGGATGTCAACAATTCAAGGGTATGACCAACGTTGCAGTCAATACCTAAAAGAAATGTTGCTTTTAGCTTTTACACCTCATGGAAAGGGGTAATTTTGTAATACATCTACTTTATCATATATTAAAAAAAATCGATTTGCTGAGCGGGAAGTCAATTAAAGTCTTGGCATAAACGTATATGTACATGGTCTAGTTCTTAAGCAAAATCTGGTGGCACTTGACATAGTAAAACAACCAAAACATAATTCAATAGCATCTCTAAATTTTATAAATTCAGTAACAGAAGTTTTTTTTTGAGGGCTCAGTAACAAAGGTTCTAACATCGTTTTCCAATCCTAAATTAACCACATGATTCCAAACAATGAAAGAATCAAATCTCATTCAAGAACAGGAAGTTGAAAAGGAAACAAACTTTAAAAGTTATTTACATTCTATTAATCCATGTACAACTTTCAAAGTTATTTACATTCTTGTAGGGAAGTAGATTTTTTTTACTTTGGCAAGAGAGCAGAAAACAGTAAATTTACATTCTATTAATCCATGATCAACAATAGAGAAAATCAGAAAACACAAATTCTGTGTGGTGCATGCAAAATAGAAACCGGATATATTAAAATATCAAGAACTAACGCAGTCTAATGTCATATTTGTTTTCATCATTTTAATTTTTTTTTTGTTTTACAAACCCATAATATATATAAAGAGGTGATTGGGTCTCATTTCCTAGACAAACTGGAGAACAAAGAAAACAGCATAAAAAGGAACATACATATTTTAAAGATTAGGTAAGAAACATGGGTCATGCCGTCATGGGGAAGAAAGTCTATGCAATTGAGTCTCTAATGTGCCCTTCAATTTATTGTATTTTTCTACGGGGACAAGCGTTGTCAAAATATTCCATTTAATACACCATATACAGAAAATTATCATCACCAAGGGTCAAGTAAAGGAACACCATAAAAGTTCCTCGAAGAGCATATAAAAAGCTTCCATGTATATCTTGGGAGTTCCATTAACGCATATGCCACACCCCATGATTATTCAGTAACAGAACAAGAAGAAATCAGACGTGAAGAGTGAATAGTTTCACCCTCTTTTAAGTTTTTCAACATAACCTTAAGATGATAAAAAATATATGGCACAACATATACATAGATATAACTACAAATATGAATACAAGATAATACCTGTACAATGTCATTTCCTTGAGCCGGAGTCAACTCATCACCAGGAGTCATATCATCCTCTGTCTCACCACCAGGAACAAAAAGAGTTGCAACATCTTCCCATTCTTCCTCTAGAAACGGTGCATAACGGTCACCATTAGGCGGCCCTAAACCACTCTTCTGAAAAATTCGGCATAGCACGAACGTATCCTTTTCCCGTCCACAAAACAACACAAATCACTTTCGATTCATCTTTCCAAGCATATAATAATATACATACGAACACAATAACCGTAAGTGATTCAAATTTCCAACCTGAGAAATGCCAGCTCGCACCAATTCCTGATCCACAAGTCTATATTCATGCATCACCCAATTAGTACGTTGGCCATCTGGGGCCCGCCCACTATGAAACACCAATGTCTTCTTCATCCCTATCAACTCAGACTTATGACGAACGGTTCGGTCTTTTCCAGTTGCTTTCCAGTAACCTCTACCGGTAGCCCGGTTCAAACGAGAGCCATTGCAATACTTCCTATCTACCGGGCTAAAGAAGTACCATTCAAGGTCTCGTGTTTTCAGGCTTGAATAACCTAACAAATCCATGAACGACAAAATGTAAGAAATCCTATCCTAAATACCGAATTCACTCTTAAATAAACCCAAACACACCCGTTAAAAAACCTAGTAACATGGCTGTTCCAAATTGTTATTACATTCTTCAATGCAGATGTTCTCAAGCATAGTTGTTAAGGCGAACAGCGACAAATAGGGATAAGGTACCTATATGCTACATAGCAAACAGCGATAAATAGCGGGCACTATTTTCTAAATAGCGATACGCCAGAATTTTTTTTTTAAATTTTTTATATGTATATTATATCAAAATACCCTGGTAAATACGCTATTTTACATGTATATTTAACAAAAAACTAAAATCCAGCTATCTTATAGCTATATTTAATCGCTATTTACATTTAAAAAAAATTGAAATCTTGCTATTTATGGCTACATGCCCTGTAGCGACTTTCAGCCTATACGCCACACTATTTGCTATAGCAACCGCTATTGACAACTATGTTCTCAAGTCTCAATTATTTTCTAGCAAATGAGATTTTTTACTTTTTATTTATTATTATTATTTTTTTTTTTGTGCACGGGCAAAACAGCCCCAAGCGACCGAGGCTTCCAGATAACCAAGCGGCAAGCGCCCCTCCCTGCATGTTGCCTAGAAAACTCTCCCAGTGTCTTGGTTTCTCGCACACTGACTCGTGTACACGCCCCAGTGACCTGGCCAGTGGCCACTCGCACAATGACTCGTGATTTTGGCCCAACGACCCGTGAACATGCCCCAACAACTCGCAATCCTCGGAAATTATGATTAAGAAAAATGAGAACTTTTTATGATATTACTGAATTTCATGTGTGAGTTAATCATAAAGATAGAAACATAGAATACACATAGTATGAGTCATGAACCCTAACACACACACACACAAGAAACCTAATTAATTAACACAATTTGGGGAAACTTGAGTAACAAGAAATGATAATAACAGTTTACAATTTCATCTTCAATGCAGAAGCTGTTCTTAGGGTTTAATTACTTTCTAACTAACCAAATTAACATCTTAAACAAAATGCAAGTGAAAATGCTAAACAACACCTATACAAACAACAAATCAGAAAGAAAAAAAAACACCAAAATTACCAGCAAGATCCCACGGTTCAGATTTATACACGTCAACTTCCGATACAGCTTCAAACCGAAACGGTTTTCCACACACTTTCCGCCTCAAATAATACCTAACAAGTTCCTCATCAGTCGGATGAAACCGAAATCCCGGAGCAAGCGACGTCGGCGGTGGAGACGACGGCAGTGCCGCCGGAACTAAAGCCGTCGGTGCCACAGTCACCAACTCATAACTCATTGTCTATCTTCGGTAACTGAAATTAAGTTATGTGTTCCTTAATAATGGAAGAAATCAGGATTGTAGGTGAAGGAATTGAACTAGGACGGAAGACATGTGTGTGTTGGTTAGGTTAAGAAACCACCATTGATGGATGCTTGCTTCACACGGAAATCGAAAAACAGAAAAGTGAGAGTCGTATGCATCTATCTGCTCCCTTTCGGGGGTTTTCATGGATGGTTTTGTTTTCCAGATGTGAAAGTTGTTGAAATTGGTTTGGTTTTGGTTTGTTACTTGTACATTGTGCAGGGAAATATGTAACATGGTTTGGACTTCTTGGTTTGGAAGATTAGGTTATGGGTTTAGTGAATAGTTTGTACTTTGTAGATATTTTACGTCATATAATATTATTATATATTCTTGTTCTAGGTTGTTGAGAATTTATTTCTTTTGTTTTGTTTTTATGCGACCCCTTTATCTTTGTACTATCAACGATTCCACAAGTCAAAGTCAATGATTTCTTTTTCCATTCACAGCTCCATGATCTTTTAAAGCTTAGCTCATGAATTTGAGTCTCGTCTGTTAATGTCATCTTTAGCCATTGAATTAAACCGGGTAATCGAACTTTTGTTAGTTGTTAAAAATAAAGTCAACGATTCAACAAAATGTTATGCTACAACAGAAAAAAAAATGAATAACAAAACCAAAACTAAAAACTATGCCACCACATTGGCTTACGAGCTAAAAATGAATAACTAAAAATTTGGATCACTGACGGATTACTGAAGTATGATCATGCCATCAGCGGACATGTAAACTAGGTTATAATAATTATACAACAATTCAGGAGAAAACCCAATAAATGTGGGAAAAACCTCTTGTGGGAATCGAACCAAGGACCTAATGGTTCAAAACCATATCCTACCCCCATCTAGGCTATAGTGTCATGGGAAGTTGTCATTGACCTTGAAAAAGCATACGATAGTGTGCCTCGTAGATTAAAATTTGGGATAGTTTGGAGGGTAGATAGGTTCCTGGGAAGTACGTTGACGTAATTAGGGATATGTATGTTAGATCTGAAACTAGTGTTCGGGTGCCTGTAGGGGATACTGATTTCTTTCCTGTTGAGGTAGGACTCCACCAAGGGTCTGCGTTGAGTCCGTTTCTTTTCACAGTAGTGTTGGATGAGTTGTCCAAGTCGACTCAAGAGACAATTCCATGGTGTATGCTTTTCGCAGAGGATATTGGGTTGGTGGCGGAAACTAAACAGAGTCCGAATGCGAGATTAGACGAGTGGCGTGCAGCTTTAGAGGGAAAAGGTTTAAAAATTAGTCGCTCTAAGACTGAGCACCTTTATTGTAATTTCAGTGGTGCAAGGGAAGGCGACGACACGCAAATTACTATTGACGGTCAGGGGGTCCGCAGGTTACGAAGTTCAAGTATTTAGGATCGTTTGTCCAAAGGAATGGGGAGATAGATAGCGATGTAGCACATCGCATCCAGGCAGGTTGGTGTAGGTGGAGAGCAGTCACTGGGTTTTGTGCGACAAAAGGTTCCCTACAAAATTAAAGGGAAAATTTTACAGGGTTGCGATTAGACCTGCTATGATGTATGAGACAGACTGTTGGCCCGGATAAGAAATGAGGACTTTAAGGTGGATGTGTGTGTACACAAGGTTAGACCGGATAAGAAATGAGGACTTTAGGGAAAGATTAGGAGTAGCTACTATTTCGGATAAGATAAAGGAGGTAAGATTGAGATGGTTTGGGCATTTGAAGAGGAGACAGTTGACAGTGTCAGTTAAAGCAGTAGAAGGCTTAACTATAGAAGGGAGGAGGAGTCGAGGTAGGCCCAAGATGACATAGGATGAGCAGATTAGGAAAGATTTGTTAGAGTTACACCTCTCTGAGGACATGATCCAGGATAGGGGTTTATGGAGACGTAAGATTAAGGTTAAGGACTTTTAGAAGTAGGTTCTTTAAGTCCGAGCATTGGGGTAGAGGCTTAGTTTTCCTTATGGTCTAGGCAGGTTTTTTTTCATATACGCTTACGTGGGGGTCTTGTGATTCGAAATATCTGTTCCTTTTCACTATGTTACCTCTCCAACACTTCTTTTGTTATTTAGTAACTCTCTGTTTCTAGATTTGTTTAGTTTCTCGCTTGTCTACTATTTGTCTTTCGTGCTGGGGGTCTCTCTGGAAGCAGTCTTTCTATCCTTATGAATAGTGTAACACCCCGTGTTTCGAAAGTCAAAGTCAAAGTCAAGATTGAAGTCAAAGGAAGAAAAGATTGCTAATTGCGATCTGTCTTTCCTTGGTCAATTCCTGTTTTGAATTCTTTGACTTGTAACTAGTCTATTTTATTATCGCTTTAGTTGTATTATGTGGAGTATCCATTAATAATCGCATAGTAGTCGCTGTTTATCGCTTGATTAATCGCTTTATCGCTATCGCAATCGCACTCGCAGCTCGAATTTACACATTTTGGTTATTGTTATACGTGTGTGTGTGCCTTATGTGTTACTTGTGAGTGTTTATTTATGTTATGTTGTGGTGATCAATCGAAACGCAATCGAACTCAATCGCAATCGAATCGCAAACGCTAAACGAATATGAAATAAGGATGCTTGTATGTTGATATAGTAGTTAGGATTAAAAGTAATTTGACTAGGAAATCCTCTCGCATTGAAACGCTCGCAATCGCAATCGAAACGGCAAAACTCGTCGCACCAAACACTCGAATCGAGTGGCCAATCGACCAGGTAACCAGTCGATCGACCAGCCGCTCGATCGAGCTGCCGCTCGATCGACCAGCTGTTCGATCGGACTGCCAACCGATCGACCAGCCCCTCTCCTCCCCTTTCCTCTTTGGGAAACCCTATAAATACCCCCTGTCACCATCATACTTTCCACTTTTGGCAACTCTCCTCTGACCAACTCATCTTCCCCACTTTTCTTCAGATTTCTCACGATTCCAGTAAGATCTCACCCTAAATCTTGTACTTCCTTAATCTACATGCACTCCTACACCTTTCTATCTTTTGAATCTTAACTTTTAACCGTGAAATCATCAAGATTCAAGGTGTTCTAGGATGACGTCATCATGTGTTCTTGAGAACTTCATGTTTTGGCCTCAATCCACCAAGAACAACTTAGATCTAACCGATTTCCACATAAACAAACAAAGATCTTTCACAGATCTAAACATATTCACAATGAAAAAGATTGAAAGATGGTTTTCCAACTTTCTTTCAACTCTTTTACACTCAATACCTTCAAAAAACCGATAGAACCGGAGCTCGTGCCGACTTACTACTCATTCTTGTGGTTGTGTTGGTTCAAGATCTGGATTCTATCCACGAGACTACCGATTTCGGGTTAAACATGGAACACCGTCTCGAACAGTTAATTGGTCGGATTTGGGTGATTCCTGTCCGATCAGGGGTACCAAGTATGGATAAGGTTTCTGTTGCTTAATACGTTATCAAAACATCTCGATAAAACGACAAACAATCAAAACAACCAAGTGTAAGACGAACAGGTCGACCGGGACGGAGTGTCGTCCGATCGGACTGCTGTCCGATCGGACAGCCATCCGAACGACCGGTCATCCGATCGACTTGCACCTTGACCCCACAATTAAATTTTCAAATCAACCCTCAAGAGTTTTGGGAACACCGAATGGATTGTCGTCCGATCGAGTTACCACTCGATCGACCGACCATCCGACTATGTGATATTTCGAAACTTCAACACCTAAACAATTTTCAACATGTTCAATGCACAAGGGATGCCACCCAATCGAACAACCGTCCGATCGTGTGACAACCTGCTGAGAACTTGTTCTCGCTGAAGTGCCCAACCTATCAGACTGTCGCCCGATCGAACGGTCGTTCGATCGATCGACCTGAAAGATAGAGATACTTCAATGTTTTCAAAATGCTACAACGAAAACTTCAAAAGTCAAGCCATCATACACAAACACATCCATCCCAAAGGAAGTAACAATCCGCTCGAACGGTCATCCGATCGGACGACCATCCCAATGGACTGTCACTCGAACGACCGGCTATCCGATCAGACTATCATCCGATCGAACTGTTGTCCTACCCACTTGCACTCTGTTCCATTTTTACGCGTCGCTTATCGTTATGCTATCAATCTGTTCAGGCTAACCCTACTCTCTAGCGCTCCCTTCAATCCATCAACCGCTATGAGTATACTCGATCCCTTTTTGCTTTACGCACTTTTGGGTGTTACATACGATACTTATACAAAATCACATCGAACACACTATGCAATACTTTAACGCTAACCGTTATCGCATGTTATACGTGACTTAATGAATGCTTGTTTGTTATGTTTACTCATGGAATGTTGTCTACCTGCCTTAGCAACGATAGTACTATTAGTTTGGACTCAGCACCTGTTCACTCAGGGGTTGTTAAGGACAATTACTTACATGGCTCAAAGTGGTGAGTGTGTATCGCGAACTGCCTTGGGCAGTCAACCCGCAGTCATTGGTATCGATAGGTTCATGTCGATAACTAACATGCCTCATTTTACACTGTGTATGTGCTGGTTATGCGTAACGCTTTCGAACTCTATATGCTATTATCAAACTTGTATGCTCACCTTTACACTATGTGTATTGACTTTTACTTTAACGTATGTGACAGGTGCTTAGGATGTTTATTTGCTTTCTTTGCTGTGAAATCGAGGCTAGGAAAGACCTAGGTCAACAATAAACAACTGTCTGTAATAAAAATCTGAGTTGTCGGAACAGAACAATTTGACTAGATCTTTTCTGTAATAATTGTATTATCATTTATGACATGGTATGGGACGTGTTGCTTTAAATATTTGGTAAATATAGTTGTTATGGAAACTTCTGGACAATCTGTTTCGCTCAGTGCCACGCCCCGATGTTTCCGCCATCGGTTGGGGTGTGACAGATTGGTATCAGAGCCATAACTATAGGGAATTAGGCAAGACTCGACCTAGTTCGGGTCGATGTCTTAGAAACCTAGTCTATAGTTAGGAACCAACAGACCGACTCATGCATGTCCAGTAGGGATTACGTGTGAGCGTACTTGCTATTTTCTCGCTACTCTCGCCTACACTACACCGTCACTGTACTCGAATTTTCAAATATGATTGAGCGATTAAGTCGAGATTAGGTGTGAAAACCGCAAACTCTCGACTAAATTGCTTGTTCAACCCACATTTTTATCTATAAACTCGAGAAATTGCGTTGAAATAGGAGTGAAATCCATACTTTGACGCATAATTCTCTTTTATTTTATCAAAATAGGAACAAAGTTGTTTAGTCAGGGGTGAAACCCGAACCTTGACGACTTGTTCCGACCTTTACTTGGTTTTACAAAACTCTCACCAAAGTCTCGACGGACTCCAACGACTTGAAGTCACAATATGACTAAAAGGATGCGTGCCGAACGCCCAAGAATCGAGGCAAAAGCACGTTCCTGAGGGTCAAAGTATGTACAACAAGTCCTTGAGAATAGTCGAATCACTTTGGATAGTCAATGTCTAAATAGCCGCAGACCATCTATTTCTCGATTTTTATGTGTTTCGATTTTGAGCCCACAACTGCCGACTCCGATATTTCATCATTTTATGTGGACTTTATGTGTCTTTATGCTTATTTGTTAGCGTTTTGAGGTACTATTGGTTTCGATCTAACGCCTGTTGCTTTCGCTAAACACACAACACACCGCACAACCATTGACAAATCGCTACTACCATGAGGAACCACCGTACGCTATGTTTCTTGCTATATTATTCGCTTATACTATACTACTCGCTATGCTATGCGCGAACGCTCTTCTCGGACGATCACGAACTTTGAATGATAGGTTTCTGTATTCTGACCGCCTCTGTGTGCATCTAGACAAGTTACATGCTTGTATGCTTCTGTGTTTTGTGCCCTACGTTCTTATGCGCTTCTGTGTTTCTGTGCCTTACGTGCTTATGTGCTTCTATGCTTATGTGAATCGGCGATTATGTGCCTATGTGCTTACGTGATTGTACGTGTTCCTGAGTTTTAGTAAGTAGTAGGCGTGTGAGGTGAGATTCGATTATATTGTGTTGAGTCCTGTGGCGATGTCTGTTGTAGACAAGGTAGTCATCTGGATCTCGCGCTACCCGAGATGCTCATCGAAAGCAAGCAGACAAACGCCTCGCTGCCATGATTACTAAGCAAATGGAAAAGGTTGTACCCCAAGTCGTCAGTGAACTGTACGAAAACATGAGCAAATCGTCTAAAGAATCCAGGACCGAGACTCCCAAAGCTGCTTTCAGCTTCAAACAGTTCAAGGCATGTGGACCGAAAGAGTTTACCGGTGAAGAAGGCCCTACGGCTTTGTTTCAATGGTTTGACTCAATCGAAGTCACCCTGCGACAGAGCGGATGTCCTGATAATATCTGCACACTGAACGCGACCGGCGTCTTCCAGTCCCGCGCTCTAGACTGGTGGACGGCCGAAAGGAACAAGCGCGGAAATGATGCAGCTTATGGTCTGTCTTGGGACGAGTTAAAGAACGTTATGCTCAAGGAGTTCTGCCCTCCCCATGAACGCCAGAAGCTGGAGGATGAGTTTTGGCATATTAAGCAGAAAGCAGGTGACAACGCTGCCCTGACTGCACGCTTTAAGCAGCTCAGTATCATCTGTCCCGATCAAGTGAAGACGCCCGACATGACGATCAAGAAGTACATTCGAGCTCTACCCGACTGTGTTGCAGATTTTGTGCATGTCGCAAAGCCAGCAACAATCGAAGAAACTTACTTGCTTGCCGCGGAAATCAACGACAAGCGAGTAAAAGCAGGTTTTTGGGATAAAACCTCAAAGAACCTGCACCAAGTCACCGCCGCACCAACCGCCGAAACCGCCGCCGCTCAATCGTCAAAAGCCTCTCGCCGCAAGAAGAAGAAGAACAACAACAGTAACTCCAGCAACAAGAACTGTGTTGTCACTACCACTGCTGCTCCACTTCAAGCCGTACCGGCTCAGCAGCAGTCTCACCACCTCCCAACACAAGTTACCTATGCACCGCCTGCAAAGCGTACATACACAGGCCCTCACCCTGCCTGCCCGACATGCACTTATCATCACCTGGTGGGTCTAGCTTGCCGCTTTTGCGCTCACTGCAATATGTACGGCCACTTTACTTCAAATTGCCGTACTGGTCCCCAACAAGCTCCAGCTCAAGCCACTGCTCATCAAGCTCTGCTCCCAGCCCCACAAGGCCAACAAGTAGCTCAGGCACCCGCGGCCAACGCCTGAGTCTGCTTCGCATGTGGTGATCCCAACCACTTTGCGAACATATGCCCGAACAGGGTTGTGAAACAAGAGCCCCAGCAGCAGCAGCCTCAACAGCAGCAACAGCCTCAGCAGCAACAGCAAGCCGCACGCGCCAGAACTTTCAACATCAATGTGCGCCAAGCCCAGGCTGACAACAACGTAGTCAATGGTACGTTCCTTGTGAATGGTATTTATGCTTCGTGTTTGTTTGATACTGGAGCCGATAACTGCTTTGTGTCATTTGAATTCGAGAAGCTTCTTAGTCGTAAGCGCTCCCATCTCCCCTCGACGTTCGATGTTGAAGTCGCCACCGGAAGAACTGTCGCTGTTAATTCTGTTCTTCGTGATTGTACTCTTGAGCTCAACAATCACATCTTCCCAATCGACCTTATTCCGATGCAACTCGGAAGTTTTGACGTCATAGTAGGCATGGACTTTCTTCGCGAAAACCATACTGAAGTTGTGTGCTTCGATAAGATGATTCAATTCTCGCTCGCGAATGGTGATTTATTGTGTGTTTATGGCGAAACTGCTTCGAAAGGTCTCAAGCTCATGTCATGTGTCCAAGCTAGCAAGTATCTCCGCAAGGAGTACAGGGTTTTCTTGGCTAACATTGTAGTAGCGGAGAAGGAAAAGAAAGGAATACCTGGTGTAAACGATGTCCCAGTGGTTCGAGAATTTCCTAACGTTTTTCCTGAGGATCTTCCCGGACTACCGCCAATTCGTGATATCGACTTTCGTATCGACCTCATTCCTGGAGCCAACCCTGTTGCCAAAGCCCCTTACCGACTCGCACCGTTCGAAATGCGTGAACTCTCGAGTCAGCTTCAGGAATTACTTGAGAAAGGCTTCATTCGCCCGAGCACCTCTCCTTGGGGCGCGCCAGTCCTTTTCGTCAAAAAGAAGGATGGGTCGTTCCGGATGTGCATCGACTATCGGGAATTGAATAAGTTAACTATCAAGAACCGCTATCCCCTGCCTCGCATTGATGATTTGTTTGATAAGCTACAAGGTGCTACGTGTTTCTCCAAGATCGATCTACGCTCAGGCTATCACCAGTTACGCATTCAGGAGGAAGACATAACCAAAACCGCTTTTCGCACTCGTTACGGCCACTATGAGTTTGTTGTTATGCCTTTTGGTTTAACCAACGCACCCGCGATTTTTATGGATTTGATGAATCGTGTGTGTAAACCTTATCTCGACCGTTTCATCATCGTGTTCATCGACGATGTCTTGATCTATTCCAAGTCGAAAGCCGAACACGCGCAACATCTACGTTTGGTTCTCGAGCTACTCCAAGGGAATCGACTCTATGCCAAGTTTTCCAAGTGCGAATTCTGGCTGGAGGAGGTTCAATTCCTCGGTCACATTGTAAATAGTCAAGGTATTCACATCGATCCCGTGAAGATTGAAGCCGTTAAGAGATGGATTACACCTAAGAACCAGTCTGAAGTCCGTTCTTTTCTCAGACTAGCAGGCTATTATCGACGATTTATCGAAGGATTCTAAAAAATCGTTGTGCCGCTTACCGCTCTCACACATAAAGACAAGCCTTTTGTTTGGGGAACTGAACAAGAGTCCGCTTTCCAAATCCTCAAGCGCATGCTTTGCAATGCTCCTGTTCTCTCATTGCCCGACGGAAACGACGACTTTATTGTCTATTGTGATGCCTCGAACCTTGGTCTTGGCTGCGTTCTCATGCAACAGGACAAGGTCATTGCCTACGCATCTCGTCAGCTCAAAATCCACGAAAAGAACTATACAACCCATGATCTCGAGCTAGGCGCAGTTGTTTTTGCGTTAAAGATTTGGCGACACTATCTGTATGGTACAAAGTGTACGATCTTCACCGATCATAGGAGCCTACAACATATCTTTGACCAGAAGGAACTTAATATGCGTCAACGCCGATGGGTAGAACTTCTCAACGATTATGACTGTGAGATTCGTTATCACCCTGGAAAAGCAAATGTCATTGCCGACGCTCTCAGCAAACGAAGTTATTTGCTTAGCATTCGTAAAACCCAAGCCCAATACGATCTCGAAACCCTCATTCGTGAAAGCCCAGCATGCTTGTTTTAATGAGCACACTATGGATAAGGAAAGAATCTACCACGATGGAGCTCAGCTTGTGAATAAATCGAATGGGATATTCCATTACCTGGATCGAATTTGGATCCCTAGACGGACCAATTTACGACAGACTCTGATGGACGAAGCCCACAAATCCCGATATTCCATTCATCCCGGTGCCGATAAAATGTACAAGGACCTTCGCTACAAGTACTGGTGGCCGGGCATGAAAAGAGATATTGCTCTCTACGTTGGGAAGTGCCTAACTTGCTCGAAGGTCAAGGCAGAACACCAAAGGCCCTCTGGCTTACTCGAACAACCCCCGATCCCAATGTGGAAGTGGGAGAGTATAGCTATGGACTTCATAACAAAGCTCCCACGCGCGCCATCAGGTCACGACAGCATCTGGGTTGTTGTTGACCGTTTGACCAAATCAGCCCATTTTTTGCCAATACGGGAAGACTACAAGGTAGAACAATTAGCCCGAATCTACACCAATGAGATCATTTGTCGACATGGGACGCCTCGCGACATCATCTCTGACCGTGACGCTCGGTTTACCTCGCGACTGTGGGAAACATTTCAAGCGGCTCTCGGTACTACGCTTAACCTAAGTACCATATTCCACCCTCAAACCGACGGTCAGACTGAAAGAACGATCCGTACTCTTGAAGACATGCTCCGTTCATGTGTCATAGATTTCGGTGGTAATTGGGATGCATACCTGCCGTTAGTCGAATTCTCGTACAACAACAGTTATCATTCCAACATTCAAATGGCACCATTCGAGGCTTTATACGGAAGAAAATGTCGATCGCCTATTGTGTGGCATGAGATCGGCCACTCGCATTAACCGGTCCTGAGCTATGGCAAGAAACGACCGACAAAGTCCTCAAAATAAGAGACAACTTGCTGAAAGCTTGGAGTCGTCAGAAAAGTTACGCCGATAGACGACGCAAGCCCCTTGAATTTGACGTTGGCGACTACGTACTCCTAAAGGTATTTCCTTGGAAGGGTGTGGTCAGATTCGGCAAGAAAGGGAAACTAGCACCTCGATATGTTGGACCTTTTAAGATTCTGGAAAGGATCGGAAAAGTCGCCTACAGACTCGAACTACCGGAGGAACTTAGTAATGTCCACCCGACTTTCCATGTGTCAAACCTCCGAAAGTGCCTGGCTGAGAATGATTTGATTGCACCTCTCGATGACCTCCAAGTAAACGAAATACTACACTTCGTGGAAAAGCCTGTCGAAATCATGGACCGCCAAACCAAGCAGCTCCGACGCTCGCGCATTCCTATCGTGAAAGTCCGATGGGAAGGCAAACGAGGCGCAGAGTTCACTTGGGAACTCGAAAGCGACATGAAGGCGAAGTACCCACAGTTGTTTGTTACGGCTTCGGCCTAATTTCGGGACGAAATTCGAAAGTTAAAGTCAAAGTCAAGATTGAAGTCAAAGGAAGAAAAGATTGCTAATTGCGATCTGTCTCTCCTTGCTCAATTCCTGTTTTGACTTCTTTGACTTGTAACTAGTCTATTTTATTATCGCTTTAGTTGTATTATGTGGAGTATCCATTAATAATCGCATAGTAGTCGCTGTTTATTGCTTGATTAATCGCTTTATCGCTATCGCAATCGCACTCGCAGCTCGAATTTACGCATTTTGGTTATTGTTATACGTGTGTGTGTGCCTTATGTGTTACTTGTGCGTGTTTATTTATGTTATGTTGTGGTGATCAATCGAAACGCAATCGAACTCAATCGCAATCGAATCGCAAACGCTAAACGAATATGAAATAAGGATGCTTGTATGTTGATATAGTAGTTGGGATTAAAAGTAATTTGACTAGGAAATCCTCTCGCATCGAAACGCTCGCAATCGCAATCGAAACGACAAAACTCGTCGCACCAAACACTCGAATCGAGTGGCCAATCGACCAGGTAACCAGTCGATCGACCAGCTGTTCGATCGGACTGCCAACCGATCGACCAGCCCCTCTCCTCCCCTTTCCTCTTTGGGAAACCCTATAAATACCCCCTGTCACCATCATACTTTCCACTTTTGGCAACTCTCCTCCGACCAGCTCATCTTTCCCACTTTTCTTCAGATTTCTCATGATTCCGGTAAGATCCCACCCTAAATCTTGTACTTCCTTAATCTACATGCACTCCTACACCTTTCTATCTTTTGAATCTTAACTTTTAACCGTGAAATCATCAAGATTCAAGGTGTTCTAGGATGACGTCATCATGTGTTCTTGAGAACTTCATGTTTTGGCCTCAATCCACCAAGAACAACTTAGATCTAACCGATTTCCACATAAACAAACAAAGATCTTTCACAGATCTAAACATATTCACAATGAAAAGGATTGAAAGATGGTTTTCCAACTTTCTTTCAACTCTTTTACACTCAATACCTTCAAAAAACCGATAGAACCGGAGCTCGTGCCGACTTACTACTCATTCTTGTGTTTGTGTTGGTTCAAGATCTGGATTCTTTCCACGAGACTACCGATTTCAGGTTAAACATGGAACACCGTCTCGAACAGTTAATTGGTCGGATTTGGGTGATTCATGTCCGATCAGGGGTACCAAGTATGGACAAGGTTTCTGTTGCTTAATACGTTATCAAAACGTCTCGATAAAACGACAAACAATCAAAACAACCAAGTGTAAGACGAACAGGTCGACCAGGACGGAGTGTCGTCCGATCGGACTGCTGTCCGATCGGACAGCCATCCGAATGACCGGTCATCCGATCGACTTGCACCTTGACCTCACAATTAAATTTTCAAATCAATCCTCAAGAGTTTTGGGAATACCGAACGGATTGCCGTCCGATCGAGTTACCAATCGATCGACCGACCATCCGACTATGTGATGTTTCGAAACTTCAACACCTAAACAATTTTCAGCATGTTCAATGCACAAGGGATGCCACCCGATGGAACAACCGTCCGATCGAGTGACAACCTGCTGAGAACTTGTTCTCGCTGAAGTGCCCAACCTATCGGACTGTCGCCCGATCGAACGGTCGTTCGATCGATCGACCTGAAAGATAGAGATACTTCAATGTTTTCAAAATGCTACAACGAAAACTTCAAAAGTCAAGCCATCATACACAAACACATCCATCCCAAAGGAAGTAACAATCCACTCGAACGGTCATCCGACCGGACGACTGTCCGAACGGACTGTCACTCGAACGACCGGCTGTCCGATCGGACTATCATCCGATCGAACTCCTGTCCTACCCACTTGCACTCTGTTCCTTTTTTCGCGTCGCTTTTCGTTATGCTATCAATCTGTTCAGGCTAACCCTACTCTCTAGCGCTCCCTTCAATCCATCAACCGCTGTGAGTATACTCGATCCCTTTTTGCTTTACGCACTTTTGGGTGTTACATACGATATTTATACAAAATCACATCGAACACACTACGCAATACTTTAACGCTAACCGTTATCGCATGTTATACGTGACTTAATGAATGCTTGTTTGTTATGTTTACACATGGAATGCTGTCTACCTCCCTTAGCAACGATAGTACTATTAGTTTTTACTCAGCACCTGTTCACTCAGTGGTTGTTAAGGACAATTACTTACATGGCTCAAAGTGGTGAGTGTGTATCGCGAACTGCCTTGGGCAGTCAACCCGCAGTCATTGGTATCGATAGGTTCATGTCGATAACTAACATGCCTCATTTTACACTGTGTACGTGCTGGTTTTGCGTAACGCTTTCGAACTCTATCTGATATTATCAAACTTGTATGCTCACATTTACACTATGTGTATTGACTTTTACTTTAACGTATGTGACAGGTGCTTCGGAGGCTTATTTGCTTTCTTTGCTGTGAAATCGAGGCTAGGAAAGACCTAGGTCAACAATAAACAACTGTCTGTAATAAAAATCTGAGTTGTCGGAACAGAACAATTTGACTAGATCTTTTTTGTAATAAGTGTATTATCATCTATGTCATGGTATGAGACGTGTTGCTTTAAATATTTGGTAAATATAGTTGTTATGGAAACTTCTGGACAATCTGTTTCGCTCAGTGCGACGCCCCGATGTTTCCGTCATCGGTTGGGGTGTGACAAATAGAGTTAAGGTGTGTCTACATCTCACCCTCCCCAGACCCTACCAATAGCTTTGCTATTTATGGGATTTATTGGGTACGATTGATTGATTGAATTACTAGCATTTGTTCTATAATTAACTGGAAATTGTGAAATTAATGGGTCATTACAATTAAATCAAAATAATATAATGGTTTAATTGTTATATGAATTAAACAAGCAACTTGTATTAGAGTTTGCTTAAAGTTGTTTAAAGAATTGATTATAAATAGTAGCATTTTGGAGTACAAGTAAAGCAAACCTATTGCCCATCGTTCAAGAAACGTCTTGATGTTGATACCAAGGTCCATCATCATAACTTATCCATGTTTCAACAGTTGTATTTAATTCAACTACATGTATTTATTTATTCTAAAATCAAACATTGTAACTGTAATTATATTATATATAGCAAATGAAGGAAGCAATGGGGTAGTGGTCCATTGACAAAGGTAAAATATTTAAAACACTTAGGTTGGGAAGGAAAAGGTCTTGAGTTCTCGTCTCACAGACGACAGAGGATTAAAGAAATTAGCCGTTAAGAAAAAAAAAAAAAACAAAAGACAAATGAAGGAAGGTTTTCGCTGTGGCCAGTGTCAATGTTTTTTCTTTCTATTTTTTTAGCTTTTTATATATTTTTTATTTATCTCAATTTTTTAATCTTTAGCATTGCATTTACATCCTCTTAACTTTTTGAAAACTTTTTAAAATATTGTTTTGATCATATTGAGTTTTACGTGCTTATTTTTTTACATAACATGCATACCATATGAGTCCACGATGGCCATATCTATTATGCTTTTGCAGGTTACTAAGGCTACATGATATAGGGATGATCCTCTAAGGGAGGATGATCCACCACTTTATCGCCACATCACCATCATTGAGATGATGGTCCATCCAACAAATTTAGTGGAAATGAGAGGATGATCATAGATGATCATACCCCACCACTTTTATATTTTTTTTAATCTTCCATTATTTTTAACATTTAACAAATAAATTAAGAAAATATTTTCATTAATATTAAAACACAATACATAAACTAAAAAAAAACATAAACTTAAAAAAAATCCTAATAAATTAAAAAAAAACATAAACTTAAAAAAATCAACCACTTTGATGCTTCTTCATGATGTCGTTTTGTAGTTTTAGCAAAGTCGAACGTTTCGGCTCGGGATAACTATCGACATCCATCGTTAATATTTCCCTTTCCTTGAGCCGAATCTTTTCATTGGACAATCGAATCTTTTCATCGGAGAATCGAATTTTTTCTCCCGCCACACGTAACTTTTCTCCCGCCACGCGAGACTTTTCTTCGATGACCCGCTCCTTCGCCCTCGCCTTTTGGGCCGTTACCTCGGTGTATGTTTTAAATTGTGTCATAAACTCGTCCATCTTCGGGTCGACCTTTTGCTTTTCTTTCTCTTTCACCCGCTCCTTCTTTGATTTGTCCCGGCCTGGTGGACGCTCCGCTTCATGTACGGCGTATTCTTCTTCGTCGAACCGGCGTCATCGTTTAAGTTTATGTGACACCTTGCGTCCGATCCACCGGCGCTATAACTACCGGATTCGATGTCCTTTGCCGCTTCGCCATCTCCACCTCGTTCGGGATCGGCGCCCATTTTGGGTGTGTTCGCATAATTTCCCACGCCCGAACGTGTCCAAACGTGGTATTATTGTTCGACTTGTAAAGATCCAACGCCTTTTTGAACACATCATCGTCGCTCATCCCGCTACGACGCCCATTTCCACATACTTTATTATATTCTTCACAAAACTTATTGACGAACCCGCTCATTTTTCGCCACTTAGATGACACCGAGTCGATATCTCGATACGGGCCTTGGTCCATTAGCTCAAGGAACTTCGCCAAAACCGCATTCCAAAACCCCTCACCCGTTTGATTATTACCTATAAAATATGTTACAAAAAAAATATAAAACTAATACTACAAAATATAAACTTTAAAAAAAAGAAGTTATTTTTACGAACCTTTTTTCGGGTGTGTCGACGTGCCTACGTAAGCCTTCGCTAAGGCTTCTTCCTCTAGTTGCGTCAACGGTTTCGCCTTTGCTTTGGACGGTTGCTCACTCACAACTTGCTTGCCTTTTCTTCGTTTGCTTTTTTGCGATTGGGTCTCAGGAACAACTTCGACATCCTCGTCGGGTTCGGATCGGGTGGGTTGCGTCGGATTCGGTTCGGGTTGAAAGGGTTGAACGGGTTGGATATTAAAAGCACCCCGCATCATCAATTGTTGTATGACTTGACTTTGTTGCGGTTGAGCAAAAACGTTCGGTGCGTTTTGGAATGCGGCAAAGGTGTTTGAGGAATATTGAGAGAATTGGTACGGTTCTATCGTCTGATAGTATCCCGGAACCGAGAAAACATTCGGGATGTTCGGTTGGGTCGGTTGTTGGGGTTGTTCGGGTTGTTGGGGACGTTCGGGTTGTTGAAGGGATCCATGGTAGAATATAATTTTATAAAAGTGGAAGATGTTTATAAAAAATGAGAGAGAGAGAGATGAGTTGTAGTAGATGAAAAGTGAGAAAAATTGTGTAAAAAAGGGGGGGTTTTATATAGTTTTAGGGGATATTTTGGTAAAAAATTGAAATATTACCGTTTGTTTTTTATTTGAATTTGGAATTTTTTTTAAACGGTAACATGCATTAAAAGGAGAGCCTTTTTGTCTTCACATGACCCGTCTCAAACGTCTAGAGGAGGACGGTCAGGACAGGGACGGAGGGGGGCGGCACGGTGTGTGAACCGTCGCCGGTCCTGGACGCTCCGGGAACTAACCCCATACCGTCTAGCCTAATGGAGACTTATTCAAGATGGATGAGGTAGCTTAACAAATTGGCAAGAAGTTGATGTATGGTTCACATAATCCTATAATCATTTTTAATTTTTTTCTTTTATATTTTTACTCCATACATGATCATTGAATTGTAGTCATTGACGGAGCTTAGTGGAAACCTGGGTGTGCACCAACTCTTCCGAATGTTTCGATTAGAAGTGTAAAATTTTTGATTTTTCGACCGAAAATTTTAAAATTATAAAGGATCGCCCCCAATTATTTTGCCTAAATATTTATACAATATATAAATTGGGTCTCATAACTTTCCGCCCCCTTAACTTTTAGTCAAGCTCCGCCATTAATTGTAGTTAATTTGAAAACATTTAAGTATCACTTGCGCACTTTACCTCATTTTATGCTTCTATTGGCAAAATGTATTTTGCTTTTGTGATTCAATTATCTAGTAAAACTAGATAATGTGATTGATATTGGGATATCCTACTATTATGTCATTATACCAGCCACACGAGAGATGTTTCTAGCTCGTACTTATGTCAATATACCATTAATATACCCGTCCACCGGACGAGTATAGAACTAGTTTTTACGTATGTTTTCAGTTGGTCTACGTCGATTTAAAATAAGTGACAATATCCTTTTGCATAAATCTATTTTGATTGCTATACCGAGTATTGTTAGTGTACCGAACCAACAGTGGCTAATCTAGGATTTTTTTTCCAAGGGGTTCCTTTTGGTATATTCTCACTAATTTTTTCGAAATCATTCAAGGTTTCCACTAACTTTTTCCATTTTTTTTCCAAACCGAAGTGGTTCATGGAAACCCTGCTCCGCCACTGTGAACCGTATTTACCAAAATAAGCTATAACGAGTGCTAGTACGATATCGATACCGTGGCAAACCGGACCGATACCGTCCCAGTAATATCGGTAGCACGACGATTCTGACCGAACATCGGGACTGGTATTGATACCCTCGGAACCGTTAATGATATTTGTTTTTATAGTTTTCAATCGATGTAAAGGCACATGTTTATATCTTTTTTGGCATATCACAACTTTATTTTTTGGTTTTTCTCTTTCGGTTGCTATGCCGAGTAACCGTAATGACCTGAACCCATACCAACTGAATTCTTGCCGCAACAGGCAAAAGAATCTTACTAATTAAATGTAAACATGAACAACATATACGGATCCCCTCCACCCCTTTTTTCATTACTAATGGTATATCCTTCACTATTTGACTAAAATTGGAGCGAAATGATATTGTAGGCGTGTGCGCATGAACCATGTTTATTTATATTTATTTTTCTGAGTTAAATGGAATTTCTTACCAATATAACCATCCATTTTAAATCAATTCTAAGGCTATGTATTGTGGAGTATTAATAGGTGCGTGAAAGCAATTGATAATCTGGGCTTTTCGAGACTGGGCTTTCTGCATGTCGGTTCGAAATTGAGAAGATTGGACTAAGAAGGGCCCAAACTTATAATTTAAATAAACAAAACAAAACTACAAAAGGATAGAATACAACAGTTATAATACAGATCCTTCTTGTTTTACTTTGTTAGCTCCGAAGCCAAAGTTTGTCATGTTACACTATGAAATTCTCACCACTATCTCCCCTTTTTTGTCCATATTACCACAAACCATTCGGATATATGATCCTCATTTATATATCTTTCTTAGTTAAAAAACCGAACACATAGATTGTCGATGATATGGCTCCCGTTTGCCATCGTTTCTGTCTAATATCTTTTGTTAGTTTTACAACACTATTACTCGTGTTGGTCAATGCCGATGACATTTTTCTTGAGTGGCAAGTGAATATCGACACAACGATAAAACCAGTTTCAGTTGATCAACCGGTATAATGCATTTTCTGTTTCTTTTAGGGTCGTTAGAAGATGTTTATTTATTTATTTATTATTGACAGGTCATAACGATCAATGGGATGTTTCCTGGCCCGTTGATTAATGCAACTACCAACGACATTATACATGTTAACGTCTTCAATAACATGGATGAACCTCTTCTGATCACTTGGTAGGCTTTCTCGATATACCACGTTAAATTCAGTTATTTTCGTTGTGTTTCATATGTTACTATTACATGAGATATTAAGTATAGTTAGTCCAATTGTCCAAAGGCCCATAACAGTTGGGCCCATTATATATGGGCTTGTAGAAAGGGAGTCAGTTGGCCCATATAATGACCATTTACTCACATAGGCTGATCAACACGTTTTGGGTTACCCATGAGTGCCCATCTAATAAAATGGGTTGTGATCAATTATTCAGGAATGGCATACAACAAAGGCTAAACTCATGGCAAGATGGAGTGTCGGGTACTAACTGCCCGATCCAACCCGGTTTGAATTGGACTTATGTGTTCACTCCAAAAGATCAAATTGGCACTTTTTCTTACTTCCCCTCCATCAACTTCCACAAGGCTGGTGGAGCTTTTGGCCCGATCCGAGTCAACAACCGTGTTGGTATTCCGGTTCCATTTCCTAAACCACACGGCGAATTCGATCTTCTCGTTGGAGATTGGTACAATGAGAGTTTTAAGGTAAAATCACACACACTTACACACTATATAGTTTGATCATAGTGGGACATTAGTTTATTTATTTATTTTTATAAAATTCCTAGGACATTCGTTCGTCTTTGAAAAAATCCGATCTTGACCTTCTTCCAAAGTCGATGCTTTTGAATGGACGTAGCCGTTACCCGCAATCAAACCAAACAATTGTTGTTGAAGAAGGTAAGTAGCAACAAAAGTTAAAGAAAACTTTAGTTATTTGACTCGAACATCATATCGAATACATAACCAATTTTAAGTAAAGAATTATAGAAACTGCATAAATACTTGTACATAACGCTTACCAGATGCGAGAGAAAATGTTATTTAGTTACATAACCGACTTATGTGTTAGAATTGAAATTTAAAAACAATATGTACATATATTTACATGTTTCTTGTAGCTGTTTACTTGAAATTGGTTATGCATTGAATGATATCCGCCAACCAACTAAGAAATAATAATTTGTTATCAATTATTTTGTAGATGAAACATATTTAATAAGGATATCAAACGTTGGAACGCAATGGAGTATCAACTTCAGGATTCAAAATCATCAAATGCTACTAGTTGAGACAGAGGGGTCATATACAAGCCAAATAATGTTAGATTCGATTGACATACACGTCGGCCAATCTTACTCAGTTTTGGTAACCACAAACCAACCTGAGGCCGATTATTACATTGTGGCGAGCCCTAAAATGGTCAACACACCCGACTCTAGTAACCTAGTTGGTGTTGGGGTGTTACATTATGAAGCCTCTACTACACCTGCCCAAGGCCCATTACCAGCCGGTCCCGACCCATTTGACCTCAACTTTTCGGTTAATCAAGCGAAGTCAATAAGGTAAATAACAAAAATAGTGTATTCAAGATACTGGTGCAGTTTTGTGTTTAAAAACTTTTCAAAGTAAAATGTTCGTAATACCCTTTTTTAACCCGCTAAAAAAAATTGTGCGCTAGGTGGAACTTGACTGCGGGTGCAGCAAGACCAAACCCACAAGGAACATTCAACGTGTCGAATGTTACATTATCTCAGACATTTATTCTCCAAGGGTCATTAGCTGAAATCAATCGCTCCATTCGTTACACTGTTAACAATGTGTCGTATCGTGTTCCCAACACCGCTTTGAAACTAGCCGATTACTATAATAATGGAACCGGCACATACCAACTTGATGCATATTCCGCTAACTCATCTAATCCCATTGCTATTGATGGAACTTTTGTTGTCTCCGGGGCTCACAACGGCTGGCTTGAAATTGTGTTTAAGAACAAGTTGAAAGCTATCGATACTTGGCATTTGGACGGTTTTGGGTTCTACGTTGTAGGGTAAGGATATCTATTCATCTATCTATGATCTATCAATCTATTTTTATCAGGCTTAAGCATATCTAATTCTTATATGGATTATAGGTTTGGAGATGGAGAGTGGACTCCTGATATGCGATCAACGTATAATCTTTATGATCCAGTTGTTCGATCAACAGTTCAAGTTTACCCAGGGGGATGGACCGTGGTTTACGCATATCTGGACAACCCTGGAATGTGGAACCTACGTTCACAAGTCTTGAAGCATTGGTATTTAGGCCAAGAGCTTTATATCAGGGTCTACGACCCTGACCCGAATCCTGCTAAAGAACGCCAACCCCCATCCAACCTTCTATATTGTGGTATGTCCCGATATCTCTCTTTGTATATAGAGAGAGATAGAGGGGAGGGGTGTGTGAATATTAACACCCTTTTATTGTTGTTTTCTTTAATTTTTCTTTTGATGATTAAGATAATCACTAATGAAGTTTCTATCTCAGGATCCGTCATTCCTCCACCGACACCACCAAAGCCAACACCGGCGCCACCAAATCCGTCGTCTCATGCACCAACACGATCGTTAAACTGGTAATCATTGTCTTGTTACTAGAGGTGGAACCAAATGGGGTCAAGAGCCTCTGCTAACCCCCCCGACAATAGGAATTTGTCAGATTTTTATATATAATATCTAAGATTTTTCTATAAAAAAGTATGATTTGGACTCTCTATGTAACATCCAGCCCCTCGTACCATCAATATTGTCCGCTTTGTCCCCGATGGGTTGCCAATCCAGGAACTCACAGATTTGTTTTTTGTCGCTCCGATGGAGACTTCCCATGGACCAAAAACAAATCCGTGAGTTTCTGGATGACAAACCATCGGGGGTAGCGGCGGAGCTTGACCAAAAGTTCCGCGGGGGGGGGGGGGGGGGGGGGGGGGGGAGTCATGGGACCCAATTTATATATTGTATAAATATTTAGGCAAAATAATTAGGGGATCCTTTATAATTTTAAAAATTTTCGGATAAAGAAGTTTTGGTTCCGTGACTGTGACTGCCTGTTACCTTTTTATAACATTGTTTTATGGTTTCTTTTTTGTTCTAACACATGTTTTTTGTTTCTCTGTATGTGGTTGCAGGTTTTATATTATCTTCATCTTCTTCACTTGTGTACTTCTATAAGTACACACGACCATCAACGGAGTTTTAAGGTTAAACACATATATGGTGTGCTAGAATCTGTTGAATCATTCTTTAACAAATACTACGTATCATATTTGAGCAATAATTTTGATTTATATCTTTTATCCATGATCGTGTTGAGTTGGTTTAAAGACGACTTATGTAAAGAATAGATCTCTCGATCACCTTTAACAAGCATGTAACTTGAAATATTTACATATAACAATCAGATTAAAAATGACGGCTTGTGATAAGCATTTCAAAGATGCATGATTAATTATCATTTGCCACAACTGTATTATGAATGACAAAATATAACTAATTGAAACAAACAACTGCTGATAAGATTTTGTTGTTGTTAAGAATGATGAGCGGATGCTTGAGTTTCAGTTACAACATCAGATCATTTGCAACTTCTTGCTCTTGAGCATTCTACTATTGCAGCTGATTAGAATATATTTGTTGCACCACATAATCAGTTAGATCAACAACCTGTTTTTTCTCTATTCTTTCGCAAATTTCTACCACAACCTGCTGCTATGAAGTTGCCATTTGCTGCAGTTTTGGTGACATCATTGATAGACTCACAAATCTTGCCTCCATTCATTGATTTGATCGGTATAATATAATTTCAAAGATACCTCTTCTATATTGGTGGATAGATATATATTCCAACTATAGAGATACAATTTCCTAATAACAATTATATTATATCTAAAACTATTAATAATATTTATAATCAAATACACCTGCAGTCGAAGCAAGAGGAGGTCAAATGCTAAGACTGAATCTGCAATCATCAAATAGAACCCGAGGAAGACCTTTGGTGATAATGTCTATCTGATAATGAGACGGAATATGAAGAACACGAACGGCACCATGTTGCACGAGATCACGAACAAAATGAATATCCAACTCGATATGTTTCGTCTGTTGATGTTGAACCGGGTTACCAGCAGTGGCGAAACCAGAACGATTTAGTTAGGGGGTTAGCATAAGCTTATTTTCTATACTGCTTCAAATTAGGGGGTCTATCTCTAAGTTTGTTCTTCAAAAACTCAAAATTTATAAATAAAAATTCAAAAAGTTCTGGTGACCGGAGGGTCAACGGACCCTCCTGACCCCCCTCTGGTTCCGCCCCTGGTTACCAGATAAATACACAACACCGATATTATCAGAATATACTAAACTAGCCTTTGGAAACGGTTCGTGAAGTTCTAAAATTAGATTACGAAGCCAACAAATTTCGGCTACTGCATTTGCCACATCCCTGCATTCGTCAACACTTGTAGCCGACCCTGAAACCAATGAACCGAAGCTGACTGTTGTGTTGGTGCCTTCCACCACATCTATCACGAACGTCATACTTGAGTTAGGTCAATGTTTGACGCCCAGCTCCTAGTACGGTGTAGGGTTTGTCAAACCCAGTAGTACTACCAAATATTACCTCACCATCTCATATTAACGATTCGGTGCATAAGGACTTTCATGATAATGAGCGTGTTTCGTACACAAGTGATATAAAAGAAATACATTATCTAAGTAGTGTTCGTGTTTTCTCCTAAACAACGTATAAGTAAAACTAGTAGTGAAACTCACCTTAGGGTGCGTGTTATATCCAAAAGTACTATGTGGTAGAGACACAAACCAGCATAGCATGCAAATATTCACCAAGATATCCCTAATAATTTTAGCACATCATAAGTAAACAATACTAGGGTAAAATTGTTTCACTTGTGGTCGAGCTCTATCGATTCGCTAACCGAACGATCCGATGGGAAGGTTATTACCGTAGTGCAAGCAATAATCCTAGGTTGTTTAATCCAACATATATCCCACATATGTACTAAGCCTTAAGAATAACTTAGTTCTCGAGTGATTAAATATATGTTTAAATATATTCATGAAATCGTGTTAGTCGCCCCCGACTAAAAATACATATATGTAAGTGCATGTTTGTATTAGAATAACACACATTGCAAAACTGGGTAATATATTGATATGGTTTTCAAACAATTGTCATATAAGTTAACAATTAATTTAAATAAAGCAGGCTCATCAGGGTTCCCGTAATATATGTATATATGTATGTATATATTAAACGTATAATACATGTAGCCATATGATAATTCAAGGACGCACTACTTATCAAATATAGGGAATGATCCACTAAAAAGTGGATTTTGCCTAAGTAGACTAAGAAGAATTGTGATGATGACATGTGCCACTCCTAATAAGTAGGAATGAATGGCATTTTGGTCCTTATAAATAGGAGTAAAAATGACATGTGCCACCCATTTTGTTTTTTAAAAATACAACAAAAAAATATAGCACAAAAAAATCTAGTAAAAAAAATATAGCTAAAAAAATCTAGTACAAAAAAATAAAGCACAAAAAAATTCAGCAAAAAATGTAGTATAAAAAAATCTAGCACAAAAAATTGAGAAAAAAAAAATTCAGACAAAAAAATTCAGCTAAAAAAATTTAGCACAAAAATATAGTACAAAAATCTAGCATAAAAAAATGTTATACAACATAGAAATACAACACATTTTAGTGGGTTTTTTTTAGTCTTCATATTTTATATAGCAACATGGTACTCAAATTAAAGATAAAAAGACGCTCGATTTTAAGGTGAAATTTTTATGAAAAAATAATGTCGTATAAAAAAGTTATGAAAGTTTAAAAAACGAGGGTGAAATATGCATGTGGCTTGTATGTGGAGAGAGAAAGTCCATAAATAGGATTTTCCCAAGATACCTTTGCACTCCTCCTTTCTCCTACACTTTCATCTTAACCATTGATTTAAAAAATGAATGGTTAAGATTCATTCTCATCCTACTTAGGTAAAATAAACTTTTTATTTGATCTTACACCTATCAAATATAATCATTACAATAAATATCATTATATATTTATTTTGTTTTATTCAGATAATATGATAATATCTGGAATAATATTATCTATTATCATATTATAATTACGTTTCATATCCCGTTAAACGTTTCAAATAAATATAGATAATTATATTTTATTTTTATAAAATTGTCCAAGATGAATAAATGTTAAGTTTAATATTAGAAAGCTTGTTTCGTGAGTTACAAACCTCGTCCAAAACAAATATACATACGTACGTACGTACATACATACATACATATAGTGGGGTTCTAGAGTGAACACTAGTGTATTTGTGAACTGAGTGAACAAATACTAACAATTGATTTACATCATCAAATTGTAAAATACACTAGTGTATTTTCATCATCAAATCCTAGTCATTGATTTACACTTGTGTATTGATAATCAAGGGCTAGGATTAGTTCAATAGTGTTCACAATCAAGGGGGTTGCTCACTAATGAACCTAACCCTATATATATATATATGAGAAGGATCCGTTAGGAACCACCCTTTATTGTGAGAACCGCGAGAACCAATGTTAACACAACCAAAAATACCTAAAATAGTTAAAAACACACAATTTTTTTAAATATTTTTTACCTCAAAATCGCTAATTTTCGTAACAATTTTTTTTTTTATAAAAACTTAAAAAAAAAAAAAAATTTTTGGCTACTAAAAGTAGCAATTTTGATGTAAAATATATTAAAAAAAATATTTTTTTTGTATTTTTTTAAGATTTTTTAGGTATTTTGGGGGGTTAGTTTTTAACATTTTAGCTTGGGTTGGGGGGGTTAGGTTTTTTTTAGTTTTTTTTTTTTTTTTTGGGGGGGGGGGGGTGGGGGGAGGGAGGGGTTAATTTTTAGCATTTAGCTTGGGGGGGTGTGTTTAGGTTTTTTTTTTTTTTTTTTTTTGGGGGGGGGGGGGTGGGGGGTTAGGTTTTTTTGGTGTTCACAGTGGTTCTTATGGTTCTCACAATAAAGGTGGTTCTCAGATGAACCTTACCATATATATATATATATATATATATATATATATATATATATATATATGGGAGAGTTTAAATGAGAACGTTAAATATCGCGAGAACCGTGAGAACGAATGAAAAAACCACGAGAACTTGATAAAAAACAATTCAAATTCAAAATTTCTTTTTACACTTATCATTATTGTTCGAATACAATGTTAGAAATTAAATGTACACGTTTAAATTTACGTTAATTCGTAAATAAAATTTTTTTACACATGTGTAAGTTTGTCATTTACACATGTGTAAATTGTTATTTTTACACTTGGGTAAAAAATCTAGTATGAGTGATTTTGAGAGGAGAAATGAATTATTTGATGTTGTAAAGTCTTTTTTGATGTTGTATTTTAATTACAGTAAGGTTTGTATTAAAAATTCGATTTTGATTGGTTTTTCATTCGTTCTCACGGTTCTCGCAATATTTAGCGTTCTCAAGATAACCACATATATATATTATATAGGGCAGTGCTAGACAGAAAACCCTCATTTTCTTAGAAAACTCTGGAAACCCAAATCTCCCCCCATTTTTACCCAACCTCCCGACATTTTTTTTTTTGAAAAAAATAACACATGTAATATACATGTTTTAGAGTGTTTTGGGAAAAAAAAAACAAAAAAGCGCCGAAGGGATTTTAAAAAAAAAAAATAAACAAATTTCAGCAATGTCCGGTTGCCTAACATTTGTTAGGCACAAAAGACAGAAATTGCTGAATTTTTTTTTTTAAATTATCCCTTCGGCGCTTTTTTGATTTTTTTGGCCCAAAACTCTTAAAAACATGTATATTACATGTGTTATTTTTTTCAAAAAAAAAAATGTCGGGAGGTTGGGTTTTCTAGGGTTTTTTTTATATAGATAGGGTTTTCTATATAGCCCTACCCTATATATATATATATAGGGTGGGGTTCATCTACAAAATGTAGGAAGTGACCTTGATCATTGGATGAGTGTGTTTGATGGTTGAGATCATTTTGGTGGCATTTTAGAAATATATGTTTCTTAAAAATAGGCTAATTTAATTGATTGGGGGTAAATGTGTCATTTGAGTTGTTTTAAATAAGGAAATAAATGCCAATAATAAACCACCTTCATAATTGTCGCGATTTTCTCTCTCTCCTTCCCTCTCTCTTATCTCTCACATCCAAAAAACACTAAATCATACAAAAAATAACGATAAATAAGATCTAGATATGTTTATAGTACTGTGTTTTATTGATAAAACACAAAGTGATGAACTAGTGACTGACTGCTAAAACACAACGCCAAGAATTTGTTTATGATAAAACACAATGTGATAAACCAGTTACAATTACTGACTGCTAAAACACAATGTGACGAATCAGTTACCGGATGCTAAAACACAACGTAGATGTGTTCATTGAAGTGTGTTTTAGTGATAAACACAATGTGACGAACTAGATGAAATACGAATTGAATGTGAATATGTTGTAGTGATTGTATTATAATCATTGATTCTGTAGGTCCCGAATTCTGAGGATCGAATACGAAAACCGAATCCTTGTTTATAACAAACACGGTCACGAGTGCGGAATCCCCGTGACTATGCCAAACCAAACATAGATAGTAACAACACGAAATAACCAATGAACCACAGTAAATTGATTAACAAGATGAGAACAATGATCAAACAGATACACACACAGTTTGACAGTAGTCTTTCAGTAAGGTTATGCTCTCATAGTTTCAAAGTGAAACTATGAGGAGGTTATATAGCAGCCTAGGCCCAACAGTGACGAAACTAGGATTGGGCCCGACGAAACCTGTCTTGGGCCTGACGAAACCTCCTGGACGACGAAACTCTAGGAGTTTCGTCATCCATCACGACGAAACTTGGGGTTTTGGCCTTTTGGGGTTTCGTCATGTAGTGCTCGACGAAACCTGGGGGTTTCGTCGAGGGCTGCAACTGTTGTATGTGCTGCAAACTGGCAAAACAAACACAAACACATAACATAAACTGAACACATATGCAACATGCATTGTTCATTAACATTACATATCAAACGGAGACAACTAGTCGGACACAAGTAGGATAGGAGGATATCCGACTTGGTCGACGGCTAATTACAGACTCGATAAACATAAAAGACCGTATAAATTACATCGTAAATAAAGACAAGTTACAGACACCAAAATAATGCATCAACAAACTCCCCCTTGTCTGTTACTGTCTTCGGTCTTCGATCTGCCGTGTTCAGTGTTTCAGCGTCCAGGTGCTTCCAGCATGAATTCCTCGATAAAAGCAATAACAAGCGACACGTTGAAATCGAAGCGCTTGATGAGCGTCCTTCTCTTTGTAAAATATATCATGCCGAAATAACTTGCTGATGTCGTTCGCAGACATATTAACAATCCACATCGGATCCAACATCCGAAAGTTTTCACGATCGCCATTAAACATAATCACCGCTTCATGCGTATCTGAGTCATAGCACCACAAAGCCATTTCTTCGAGAAAGTTCTGCTCCATAGGCATCAACGGTATCTTGTTCATGACCTTCGGCGGTTGGTAGATAAGCTTGTAACGCGCCGTGTTGGTCGCTGGATCTAGCGTGAACTTGATCTGCTGATAGATAGGGAACTGAGGCTTGTACGACTCATCTTTCCATCCTGTCCTTTTGTTAAACTTTATCTTTTGCTCGAACAATGTAGCTCCTTCGAAGTTTGAACGATTAACAAGCTCAAGCTTCGTCAAAGCTGCAACGTCGTAGAATGGTAAGGACAATATGCTTAGCAACGATCTGAAGTATTGAATACCGAATTCACGCTTGATGGCAACGCAGTGAATTTCCTTGATGAACATCCAGCTCAGAATCCTTCCATGAGGCTTGATCTTTTCAAACTGAAGAAAGTCAACTTGTGCTTCCGGCGGTGTAGGCTTTTCAAACTTTGATAAGAAACGTTTTCTCCATTCCTCGAATGAATCAGTAGGATTATCAGAAGACACCCGATTCTTCAATTGTTCATCAATGTCTTCCTGATTCTCTTGCATCCATTCTTCATCAAATGGATCAAACTCCGTTCCGTCAGCACAGACATAAGTTGATTTCTTCTCATTCCCTTCAAACACGATCTTTTCAATATTTTCAACATCGGTAGTTTCAGGCTCACTCGGCATTTTATCAATCTCAGCATCGTCAATCTCTTTCATTGCGTTCAGAGCAAGTAACTGCTCATGTGAAAGATCCGAGATGATTTCTCCTACTTCAAGTAATTCTCCAGTAATCGGATGTACAACCTGCAATGCAAGATCAACAGTGCTAGGAACAGAAGATGTACCAGGCAAAGATTCAGGCTGTTGTATTTGTTCAACTGTTCCACTGGAGGTTCCTTGCGCAGATCCAAGTTGCGCAGGCTTGAAGACTATTAATTGTGTAGAAGAAGTTACCGGTGGTTGTTCTGATGTAGCAGAGGGATCGGGATTCCCTTGATCTTCAGGATCATCATCCTTTTTCTTCAACACCTCTTGCGGTTTACATCGTTCGTTCCATAAAGTATTGACGCGCTTTCGAAGAAACTCATAGCCTTCATTGATCTTCTTGACCCCATCAACTATCGTGGTGTTTCTGGAATCGTACCACAGCTTCATGAAGTCATGTCTTTCTTTTAAACCTTCGGCCAACTTTTGAAGTAGAGAGACAGTCACGATCAGATCATTAACTTGCCCTTGTATGACTTCAGTATCATCTACTTGCACCACGCTTGCAGAATTCCAGAAAGTTTTAATGAGCGATTTGTAAACAGGTGTTGAAAATGTTACAACTTTATTGATCCACGACTCCCTGATCCATTAAGTAATTTCTTTCAATTCGGATATCTTTTCTTCCGGATCCAGAAAGGCAATTTGGTTGTGACGCTTCTCGGACATCACTTCCTCCTCTGATTTGTTTTCCTTCTTTGTCGGGGGCTTACGCTTTCTTTCTTTCGGTGCCATCTGCGTGTAGAACATCCACAATAAGTCAACATGTCAAATTATGGTATAAGATGTGCATTGGACATATGTTAATACAAGTTATAACATAAAATGGACATTTAACATTCCAATGTACATATACTGTGAAAGGCACCACACTTAGAAAAAATTCTAAGTCTTGTACGACGAAACCTCAGTATGTCGACGAAACTCCATTCATTACGACGAAACCTCCTTGGTCAAACAAAGTCAATGTTGACCGTTGACCAGTGGGGTTTCGTCGACAGTCCTTCTGACGAAACTTGTTCCATTTCAAAAGAGTTTCGTCATTGAGGGTTTCGTCGTCAACATCATGAAGAAACTTAGGTTTCGTCGTCTAAGGCTTTCATCGACAGAGGGTTTTGAACAGTTAGGGTTTCGTCAAAATTGGGGTTTTTTCAAATCAAAGGGGTTTCGCCATCTGTTGTTTAAACGATGATCAATTCAGCAAAAAAACTCAATTTTGACACTTTTTTTATAACCAACCAACTGAAAACAACCAAGAATCAAAACCAACATGAGTTTATACCCAAACCCACCCGAACCAGTTTAAAATCTTAAACCAACATCATCCCTTGTTTTTGTAAACCAAACCCTAACCCAAATCAAGCAAAACCAACATACAAACACTTATCAACAGATTTTATTAGCAAATGAGCACAATAAGCAATGTTATATATGATGAAATCGAAAGCTTAGTGGTGTCCGAAGGTTTGTCAAAAAGGTTTCAAACAAAACACAAAGTTTCCAATGGTTCAAAACATTTAACCGATCATTGTGATACCTTCGGTGTTTAAAAATTTTGAGAAAAACACAAGGATTTGATGTAGGAGAAAAGGTATGGAAGTTGGAGTGTGGAAGAAGACAAACAGTGAAGTGGGATTTGAAAAGGTGATGACTTTTGAACACTGGGACCCCTTTTATAAACCGACTTAGCTCGGCGAAACCTTATCTTCGACGAAACCTGTTATGGGCTCGACGTAACTCTAAGTTGGGCTTGGTTTGGGCTTAAACAATTAGCCCATGACGAAACTTAAAAGGGCCAGTGGGGTTTCATCGTGACCTCGACGAAACTAGGGGTTTCGTCATGGACCAAATCAGTTTTGACCAAAGTTGAGCAAGGTCAAACACAGTTGACTTTGACCATGGAGTTTCGTCGACTTTAAGGGGGTTTCGTCGACCTTAGGAGTTTCGTCGACCATTTTTCCAAAAATTCACTAAGGCCTGGAAACATGAAATTTTGCACACTTTTTGAACAGTTTTTGTTTATTTGAACACATTTCCATTTTGATTGAGTTTACCAAATGCAAGGACATTTTATGAAGTAGGTTTCAGGCTTCCGGCAAAAAACACCAAGTTACAACTTTGGCTAATCCAAAAAAGAACTTTACAATTACACTAAAACATAATTTAAAGCGCGGTAAACTAATCAAAAATCTATAAAAAGCAATAAACAACTGCACAAGAGCAATCTTTTTGCGAATTTCAAGGTAAAGGAATCATACCAGCTTACGGTCTTAGTCAACATGATTTTGATTTCTGTTTAAAGCTCTGGATAAGTATACTACCTCGATTATCGGTATTGTTGTCCACATAAGCTCAAACTGATCAGATGTAATCATAATTAGGAGATACGATTTACGGTAAGGATTATACTTACAAGTCGATGTTCATCCACTCACGACACATTCCCGTATCAAGGTATGCACGAGAGTTCATCTTACCGGTGAGTATACCGTTTATCATCTGTTTGACCGTATAAAAGAATGTGAGATACTCACTTATTTTTGATTGAAAACAAGCCCTATGTGATAGAATCATTTATTGATTAGGAACTTGATTTTCGATGCATGAGGGCACAGGAGCAAGTCCGTGAACAGGTCAGTACAACGTACAACAAAGAGACGAACTTGACTCCCGGATAAATGTGATATTTTATCACTTATTTTGTTGGACATGTGATTGTTGATCACTTATTGAGGTCGTATGCAATATGTACACGTATGTATAGTATCATGGAAGATCTAGACTTCGTCTGCGTTATTTTTCGGAAAAAGATACAACCAAGATACCCAGATGATAAGCAGCATAAAGACCGAATATCTCAGAACCTCGGCAATCAATCAAACGAAATTTCGGTACTAAGACCATATGCCAATGAATGGTTCCCACCTGTCTTGAAGTCTGTTAGGTTTGTATTATCCTGCACATTTTAGTCTGATTGTGAGCCTACCGATACATCGTTAGTAGAGATACTTATCATTTCTCAATTTTTTTTGTTTTACATTTTGAACATGTTGACCGACCACACCAGTGAATATCATCATCTTCCTTTTTCAAGAAACTCATTTTTGATTTTCTAATTTTTTGAATTTTGAATTTTTCAAACGAAAAGACAGAAAGTAAAGACCTATTTTTGGATTTTTGATAATTTGCAGATGTTTTTGTATTTTCTTGAATTTACTCCCCCTAAAATGCTAAAAGGTGAAAATCTTTTTGAATTTTTAGAGTTTATAAAGAAAATATTTACAAAAACGATTAGCCAAAGAAGTTACTCGGTTATCACCTTAATGCCATTGACCAAAAGTAGATAATCAAAACGTGATTTATCAAAAGCTTTTGTAAACAGGTCGACACGTTGGTGATCGGTGTGAACTTTAACAACATCGATTAATATTTTATCAAAACAATCACGTATGAAGTGATATTTAATTTCAATATGTTTGGTCTTGGAATGCTGCACAGGATTTCTAGTGATCTGTAAGGCAGCATTGTTATCAACAAAAATAGGAGTAGATAGGAATTCAAAACCGTAGTCACGCATTTGTTGTTGTATCAACAAAACTTGGGGAGCAACAACTAGAGGCAGCAATGTATTCTGCTTCACAGGTTGATGTAGCAACACACGTTTGCTTCTTGCACTGGCACGTGACCAGGTGATTTCCTAAGAATTGACATCCAGCTGTTGTTGATTTGCCATCAATTTTGCAACCACCAAAATCAGGATCACTGTATGCAATCAAGTCGAAGCTATCATCCCTAGGGTACCAAAGATCGGTGTCAGGGCATCCCTTCAAATAGCGAAAAATCCTTTTGACAGCTGACAGATGAGAGGCCTTCGGGTTGGCTTGATATCTTGCAAGCAGGCACGTTGGATACATGATGTCGGGCCTCGAGGCTGTGAGATACATGAGAGATCCGATCATAGCGCGATAGTATAAAGATTTAACGCTTTCACCCTTCAGATCCGGAGTAATCCCGTGATTCTGCGGAAGTGGGGTACCAATGGGCGTTGCATCAGACATCTGGAATCGGCTCAAGATGTCACCAACATATTTAGTCTGATGAATGAATATCCCAGACTCGGTTTGTTGAACTTGAAGGCCCAAAAAGAAATTCATTTCCCCCATTGTGCTCATCTCAAATTTCTCTTACATCACATGCTTGAATTGCCTGCACAAAGTATCATTATTTGAACCAAAAATTATATCATCAACGTATACCTGCACCAACAGAAGATCTCCATCTTGTTCCTTGATAAAGAGAGTGCAATCAATAAGACCTCGTCGAAATCCATTCTCCAGAAGATAGTTGGATAAGGTTGCATACCAAGCCCTAGGTGCTTGATGTAAACCATAAAGAGCTTTGTTGAGCAACCAAACCCGATCGGGGTGAATAGGATCTTCAAAACCCGGAGGTTGTTCGAAGTGCACCTCTTCTTGAACCACACCGTGAAGGAAAGCACTTTTGACGTCCATCTGGTAGACTTTGAATCCTTTGAATGAAGCATAAGCTAGAAAGATCCGAATAGCTTCCAGACGTGCAACAGGTGCATAAACTTCATTGTAGTCAATGCCTTCGATCTGGCGAAATCCTTGAACAACCAATCTCACCTTGTTGCGAATGACTACTCCACGATCGTCCTTCTTGCATTTGTAAACCCAGCATGTGCCAATCTTCTTGTAGTTCTCTGGCCTTTCAACAAGCTTCCAAACACCTAGCTTTTGAAATTGCTGCAGTTCATCCTGCATGGCTTCAACCCAAGAATTATCCTTTAAGGCTTCCTTCCAAGATTATGGTTCTTCTTGTGAAACGTAACACGCAAAGGACCAATCATTTTGAAAACCAGATTCTCTGATAGCTGAATATAAACCAGCATTCTGGTTGTTTCTCAGATGATTACGCGTCTGCACCCCGCGTTGGACATCTCCTATGATATTCTGCTGCGGATGGGTATCGTGAATCCTCATTTCAGGATTTTCAGGAACACGAGCATTAATACCCAAATTGTTAATATTAAGATCAACAACCAACTCAACACCAGGAATAGGCGTAGAAGTGGATGCATTCCCTTCAGCAGTATCAACATTCTGCACATGAGGAGTTTCTACAGAAGCACCTTGAACATGAGCAACTGGAGCTGAAGTGCCTTCGTGCGCATCATGGTATTCATCATCTTCCGATGACTCATTGTAATCAGCAGCATCTTCAAATACCTCATTTTGAACCGTGTTGTTAACCGAATTAGAACCTTGGGGGTTAACAATAACAGGTCTAACCAATGGCGAGCCAGCAGCGTTGTCACTATCAAATAACATTCTAGCAGCTGCAGATTCTTCGTCAAAGGTTGGCAGATTAAAGGAGTCGAATAGCCCATCATAATTGAACATCCAAGGATCACCCGGAGCTCTAACAGAACTTGTATACCTTTGAACCCTTACTTCACTCCATAGCTCAATCTTTTTAGTTGCCAGATTCCATACGCGAAAATTCGGAGTAGCATATCCAAGGAAGAAACCCTCAACAGCTTTCGCGCCAAACTTTCCATCCGGCTCAATCATAGTGCATGGACCGCCAAAAGGTTCTAGATAGGAAATATCCGGTTTCCTTTTCTGTAGAAGTTCGAAACAAGTTTTTCCATGTCTCTTAACTGTAAGAACTCGGTTTAACGTGTAGCAAGCAGTCGACACAGCCTCCCCCCAGAACTGAACAGGAAGCTCCGACTCTACTAACATCGTTCTTGCAGTTTCAATTATCGTCCGATTCTTCCTCTCCGCGACACTGTTTTGCTGTGGAGTGTATCGAGAACTGTATTCATGCAGAATGCCCTTAGAAGTACAGAACTCATCCATCACACGGTTTTTGAATTCAGTTCCATTGTCGCTTCTGATCCTCTTCACTTTTAACGTGTACAAATTTTCAAGCATTGTAAGAAGATCCTTGAGGATTCCAGGAGTGTCACTCTTGTGTGCCATAAACACTACCCAAGAAAATCTAGAATAATCATCAGTAACCACTAGACAATAAGCATCCCCGAAGGTTGTCTTGTGTTTCATAGGTCCAAAGAGGTCCATATGAAGACGTTCGAGAGGTATGCTAACAGTGTTGATTTTCTTCAGCGGGTGAGACTTCTTCGTTTGCTTCCCTTTCTGGCACGAAACACAGATATCTTGTAGATGAAAACTTCTCACAGGCACACCATTCACAAGATTATTTTTCACCAAATGGTTCATTTTTCTTAAGTGAATGTGCCCCATTCTTCTGTGCCAAGATATAGACTCCTTTTCTGTGGCTTTTGAGACAAAACATGTGACTTGCGCAGATGTCGTAATCGCCTGGATCATATCAAGAATATAAAGATCATTAACTCTTGGAGCCGATAAGAGAATCCATTCTTTTGGAATTTTGAAACCAGGTTTCAGCACATAACAACCGGCATCTTCAAAATGCATGGTGAACTTTTTATTACAGATTTGCGAAACACTGAGAAGATTATGATCAATTTGACGAACATAATTGATCTTATCGAAACATACAACACCATTGGAGACCATTCCCTCTCCAGTGATGTATCCGCCTTTGTCTCCAGCAAACGCGACATAGCCTCCTCTAATATTTCTCATATCATATAGAAGCCATAAGTCGCCTGTCATGTGCCTAGATGCTCCACTATCAACAATCCAATGACTATTAATAGTTCCTCCTGGAACATCCTGCACATATCATCCAACGATCAGTTGAGGATGGGGACCCAAGCCTTAGTGGTCTTGGGTCGTCCCTGAGCATCACGAAAAGTGATCTCGATTTCCTGATGGTTTTGTAACACAACACCTCCCTCTGAACTTTCACCCATCTTAGGTCTCCAAGTTTGATTTTGTTTACCAGTTTGGTTTTTATGAAAAGATTTTGAAACCTCTGGTTTTAACGATTTTGATGAACTTGGTTCCCTATTAACAGATTTGGCTTCAGACTTTAAAGCCTTTTCAACTGCTTTCACATTTTGACGTCGTTGTTTCGTTTCTTGTTCCTTAACGGTTCTTTTATCATGTTTTGGTGAAACGGGATGACGTTGAGGGTGAACCTTTTTAGGCGGTGCTTTCTCAACAAATTTATCCTTGGGAGTGTTTGTACAATTTTTAATGATGTGTCCAAACTCCCCACATTTAAAACATGTTCTCCTTTCCACAAACTTAGGAGAATCTGATCGACGAACAGATGTCGAACCCGAAGAACCTAAGGTACTTGCTTTTTCATCACACCCATTTGTATGTTGAGTGTAATTGTTTTGACTGTTACGTTTTAAAATATTGACTTGTTGGACAAAATCTGTGTTTGATTTGTTTTCAAAAGTCTCAATTTTATCCGTACCCTTCGATGCTACAAATTTGACATTACTGTTTTTCTTTTGATAACGAGCTCCTATTGTTTCAAATTCAGATTGAGAAACGTTAGGCTTTTGAGCTCGCCTTTCTGGTTGTTTACCCTTAGCAGCAATAGGTTGTTGCTTTGTCGGTGGTTTCTGATTTCCAAATTGTTTTCTGATTTCAGCTTTTGGAATTGGATCACTGACGGGTAGTACGTAGGACGACCCTTAATGGTTATAAAGTATAATTTAATCCCGCATTTATCCATGTATTTATCTTGAATTAGATAACTATGGTTGCTTGTGTTTCAGGTACATTTGGGGCTTAAAAGTGTTGAAATGAAGCTTCGAATAGGCACAACAGGATTGGAGATTGAAAGACGGAAAATAAATGAAAAAAATCAATTATTGGAATTGAAGAAATAAGAATATAACATGATAGAGGACGAAATTACGAGAACGTAGGCGAAAACGGTGAAGAAAACGGAGTTGAAACGAAAAAGTTATGCTGAAAACAAGTTTTTAGGTTGAAGCCTACCGTAAGCTACGGCAAGGGCCGTAGCTTACCGCGCCGACTGACAAAAATTGTCACCATAAGCCAGTTTTAACCCACCGTAGGCCATTTCAAGCCACCGTAAGCTACGGTGGCCACCGTAGCTTACGGTGGAGACTGACGTGAAACTTGTAACTCCCTCATTTAAGGTTGTTTATGGTGCATTTTCATCATCCAATAATTACCAACCATTTTGGAGCACTTCTTGGGCGATTTTGGCTTGTTTTTCTTGGTTCTAAACAATCTCTAAAAAATTTGTTGGTGTTTTTGATTCACATGAACATTAAGACTTGTTTGATTATGATGATCCGAGCTATGAGTGGCTAAACTCTTTATGATCATCCTGGATTGAAGGTTTGTTTATTATGATGTGTTGATATTTGTTCATAAATAGTTGATTTATGCTTTGATCATAACTCAAACCATACGTTCTTGGTGCCGTTGGCAATCGAGATATCATGGGAGGGATTAGGATTGGGTATTGATTGGTTGGTCATCAGGTAACAACCTCGCGTTCTAGGAATCCGAGTACTTAGTTCCCTTTCACCACGAACACGTAACTACACATGAACCATGTCTATGTGGTTCTTTCTAGTTGGATTAAAACATGAATGTCAATTGAAACCAGAAGTCTAGGATGGTCATTTGTCTCTAATTTGTTTACAACCAACACTTACATTTTGCAATTATAATAGTAATATTAGTTTTAAAATCAAATCAATCAAACCAACTCTTGAAATTTACTTTCATTGCAATTAGTTTAATTCTAGTTAATTTAGATAAATCTTGAAATAACACATATTCGACAAACTCCCTGTGTTCGATACCCACTTGCCACTAACTATTTAGTAGTAATTGGATTAAATTTGATTGTGACCACGACATCACGTCAAATTTTGGCGCCGTTGCCGGGGAGTAGTGCGCACCGTGTGTTATTTTTTTGATCCTTTTAAGTTTGTTATTTTTCTGGTTTACGCTAGGTGTGTTAGTGTGCAGGTATTTACAGGTGCATGCGTACTAGAAGCTCTCACAAGCTATCACCATTGGCATTTGATCCAGAGATAGAGCGAACATTAAGAGGAAACATAATTTTGCTAAGAGAAAACATAATCAGTGGTCCACCAACAACACCAACTACACCGATCACACCACTTCGATACATGGATCCACCACCACCACCACCCACTACGGGTGAACTTATACCACCTTTTATACCATCATCCACTCAACCTTCACCAAACACTACCATGCCAAACACCATTACCGACCCTATTCAACCTCATGATGTAACACCAACTAACACCACCCAACCCATTACCACTCAAGAAGAACCTACACTCACTTTTAATCCTTCTACTACAATTCCACCATTTTCCCATTTCTTTCCAGGTGCGGGTCAATCATCTTCAACTTACTCAATAGCACCAAACTCAACCATTGTCCATGCTACTTCTACATTTGGACCATTGAACCAGTCGGGTTTTCAATATTCGACTCTTCCATTTGGGCAATCTCCGGGTATAGGGGGAGATGGATATGAAGAAGGATATGAAGATTTTGAGGGATATGAGGACGAAGGATATGCTTATGGGGGTGATGGGGAACAAGGAGAACTTACTTACGTGCAAGGGCAAACTCAAAGAATGCCAAGTGTTGGTGGGTTTCAACAACAACAGATTATACCACAACATATTCGGCCAAGGCCACAAGGACCACAATTGCAACGTCCTATACCATTGCAACAAGTTCGTCCGCAAAACGTACAACATCAATTCCAAAGGCCAATTCAACAGCCACCGATGCCACAACAACAATTTCAACCACATGTACCACAAGGGCCTATGCAAAGGCCAATAGGTCCTATTCGTCCAAGGGGTCGGTTGGGTGTACCAAGAAGACATCTTAGAGAACATGCGAGGGGCATTGAAGCGCATTTTAGGCCGATAATTACTCACAATCCTTCACCGGTAGTTATTCCTCACAATAACCAAGGGAGGACGTTCGAAGTGAGAACCAACTCATTGCGAAGTTTGCCGAAGTATAAGGGTCTAGCAACGGAGGAGCCTTATTTTCACTTGGAAGCCTATGACTCGATTTGCAACACTCTTGGGAGTCAAGGATTTTCGGCCGACGATGTCAAATTGGTTTTATTCCAATTTTCTCTAGAAGACAAGGCAAAGAAGTGGTTTTACACTCTACCTTCGGCATCTATTTATACATGGGCGGAGATGCAGCAAATATTTTTAGATGAATTTTACACCGCTCAAAAGACCAATGATGCTAGGAAGGGGTTGATGAGTTTTCAACAACAACAAGGTGAAATGTTTCATGAGGCCTTTGAGCGTTTCAACATGATGATCAAGAATTGCCCTCACCATGGGATTGAACTTTGGGAATTGATGAACGCTTTCCATGAGGGGTTGAGTGCCGAAGATGCTCGTGATCTAATGTCCATTACCAATGGCTCTTTTGGTACAAACTACGAGCAAGACGATTGGGAGTTTTTGGAGCAAATGGCAATTACATCAAAAAGAAAAGCTCAAGCATCAAGGAGAGCTCGACCGGCCATTACCCGAACTCAAGTGCATGCGGTAGACGATGGTAATGTTCAAACTTCTAATCAAATTTATGATGTGTGTGCGCTTTGTAATGAGTTAGGACACGCGGCTGAAAATTGCCAAGGAATGGAAGGGCAATATGAAGAGGTGAATGCATTGCAAGGACAAGGTAGGGGTGGTAGAAATTACAACATGAATTCCAACACTTACCACCCCGGTTTGAGAAACCACCCAATTTTTAGATATGAAAATCCCTCAAATCAAGCCAACCCGAATTTTCAAGGAAGTCAAGGTAACTTTGCTCCACGCCAACCGATCAATAATCAAAGTGGGTTCTCGGGTCAAAGTTCTTCAGATGGAAATGAAGTTATGGAGATGCTCAAGGCAATGCAACTAGAGATGCAGCGAAGAAATCAAATGGATGATGTTCGCATGTAAAAAGATGAAATCCGGGACAAAGCTATCCAATCGTTGACCACTCAAATGGGTCAACTTGCAAGTGATGTGGCATTATTGAACAAAGCAAAAGGTCAATCACCAAGTGACACGGTGATAAATCCCAAGAACACAAAAAGCATTAACATCAATGTGGTAAGCACCGTTCCAAATACTAAATTTAATGAAACATTGCTAACTTCTTCGTATCAAGTGAATACAGGTTTGGATAAAGATGCCGAAGTCGAGAATGATAAAGAGTATGGAGCGCCAATCGTGCCTATCCGAGTGGGGAAACTAAAAATTCCTCATGCATTATTGGATTATGGGGCGAGCATGACTGTGTTACCAGGTGATCTATACGACATATATGATTTTGGTCCGCTTCAGGATGTAGACACCATGGTGAGTTTGGCGGATGAAAGTTGGAGGCGTCCACGAGGAATTGTTAAGAATGTTATGATTCGGTTGGGATAATTCGAATATCCGGTGGATTTTCTGGTTCTAGATTATGCCTCTACCAAATTGGCATCACAACAAAGAGTAATTTTAGGTCGACCGTTTCTCTATACGGCAAATGCTCAAATCGATTGTAGAAAAGGAATCATTTCCATGACCGGAAAGAACCGTAATTTGTCATTTGATGTTCAGACTAAGATGATTAGTTACGATTTTGTTGAGGCGAAGGACAGCGGGGTTAGTGAAAAGGTGTTTCAAAGAATGAGAATAAATCACCCACCGGATCGTGAAGAAAAACATATGGGTTCAATCAAGAGTGTATTTGATTACCCACCGATTCGAAACGAGACAGATGCATTTTGCTCAATGGCACGAGGAAGTGATGCAGATGGCAGGAACCGCTTCTTTGAGCCACCATAAATGGGGTTGGCACGGTCTGGCTGAAGACCCGAAAACTTAGCGCTGCTCGGGAGGCAACCCGGGGTTTTATATTGATCTTGTTGTTTTTATCTTTCTATGTTTCAGGGCCATGGCGACATTCAAGTGTGGGGAAGAGGTACGGATATTTGTGTGAAGGTGGTGATAGGAAGTCAGATTATCTACAACATCTGTCGTGTCAAACTTCACCAGGTCAATGTACTCTTTCCTTAGTCTTGTTTTGTTTTTTAGCTTTGAAATATTGGCAGTTAGTTTGTTTGCTTTTAGATTAAAAAAATAAATAAATAATTAAATAAATAAAAAGAAAAAAAAAGTTTGGTGTGTTTGGAGCGATCTTTCCCTTCAAAGCCATACATTAGGGACAATGTATCCCAAGTGTGGGGATGAGGGGAAATTTTGAAAAAAATTATAAAATTTTTGAAATCAAGCTAAAAATAGTCCAAAATTGAACACTTAAGTACCAAACCGCATGACACACTGGCAACCCATATTCCTTTTTTTTTCTTGGTGAGAGTTTGAGCCACTTATTTGAATTGTTAGAAATATTTTTTTATGAGAGTGGCAATGGGTGGGGGTGCATTAGAACTTGTGCTTGAATTCGGATTGAGGCTTTAGCTTGATATGTATGTGAAAAGGATAAGGGCATTTAGGTAGCCTCGTCAAGGTGTGTGCGAGTGTGGGAATTGGGGGTTGGACCTCAAAAATTATATATATGAGCATGGTAGCGAGAGGGGCGGGGGTTTGGACTTTAGTAGCCCATTTGAGCTTTGAGCCGATCTTTTGTTAATCCGTGCCTACTTTCTCTTAAAAATTAACCCGTATTTGACTTGGTTTATTAGTATAATCATCTTGTTCTAGTATTCTTGTTTGTTATTGAAGGGGTATGGTCCCAGATCTCGCGTCAGTATGACCACGAGTGACCATTACCCTTATAAAAAAAACCCCCACCAGCAATAACTTACCTGTGTCCCTGCGGGCACGCGCGAACACAGCGGTCCAATCTGTCCAGTGATGAGAAGACTTACCTTAAGGACGGAAACTAATGTTACACATAGCGATGCGGCACTGCACCGCATCCTATGAACATTTTCGTCACGACAAGGGATCTAGACAACAGCAACAGTCACTAAGCAGCGATGCAGCATGGCACCGCATCCCGCATGCATCTTGGATAGAACAAAGAACGCGGGAACAACATCAGTGACCGCAAGCAGCATGCGGCCTGGCACCGCATCCTGCCTACAAGGCAAGTGGGTCTGACACCACAGTGCAAGTGGCACTGGGAGCAGTCGCCCACCAGCCTACATGTGTACAACAGTCTGACACCACAGCAGGACGTGGCATCACCTCCGCAACCGACAGGTCTGACACACCTGCAAGCAGCTGTGCGATGTCAGACTAGCTACTCAACTACCCTCCTCCACTCCTCGGCTATAAATACCGACCCCAAACCAGGTTTGAGGTATCACTTCTCAACTCTCTCACTACTACTACTATCACACTTTGCTTCCCAAGCAAATTACTGATTCTCACGCCGGAGAGTGGTAACAAGGAGCACCCCCCACCCCATCCTCCTTGTTACGAGTCACGGTTTGTTTCCTTGTGCAGGAAACCCACCACCAGACGATCCAGCCAGCGATCATCGGAAAGAAGGGATTAACCCTCTTGACGAGACCAGTGAGTTAACCCCACCAGGTTAACCATTGTTTCATCATTGGCGCCCACCGCTACTCTTAGCACTTTTTCCAACCATCCCTTTCTCTCCAAAGATCATGTCTGATCGTCAAAACAACACTACCGGGGATAACCTAAACCCTGTAAACACAGGGCCTACGGGGACTGCCCCTCCAGCCCCAAATGTTGAACATATTGGCACATCAACGCAAGGGGGTGCATCCCTTACGTTCGGACACGACCTATCACAGTACACTTCTGTGATACCTCCAGGCATGAACCTTCATACCTGGTACGACCAGCAACAAGCTTTGCTGGCCGCATCATACAACAGAGCCTGCGCAGAAGCGCAGGTATCTGCGGGGCCTACCCCAGCACCGCATACCCCTGCGGGTCGTACTCTACAATACGACGGCAGGGCCCAAAACCTTCCGGCCTCCAGAAGCAGGCAAGAAGACCGCGGTTCCTCTTACTGCGACGTCCGCACACTTGATGAGGACGATTCCTCGTATGGGTCCCGCCGCAGGGGCCATATACATAGTCGCCTAGGCCCGCATGGCGAAACTAGGCGACAGTCTACCGCCCACCATGGCCCCGGCATCATTAGCCGGCTGGGACCTCAGTCCCACCGTGAAGGACAGGGCCATACTGATCCTGACGACGGTACATACCGCGGGGAGTCTCATGCTACCAGCAGTAGACCGGGAGGACACAACTATGTTCCTCCCACTCACCCCCGTACTACATACCTCCGCGCTGCAAAGCGCCACCAAAGCCAACCCTACAGGCCGAAATCTGCGGCCGAAAACTCCAAGTTCGCCCCAGAAATCGCCCACGCCGACGTCACCACCACAAAATTCCCATTAAACATTGGGAAATACAACGGTTCGACCGACCCAGATGATCACATGAACATCTTCGTCGGCGCCGGGTGCAACGGTAGGTGGGATGAACCCACCTGGTGTCATTTTTCCCCCAGACCCTAACAGGTCTGGCCAGGGCTTGGTTCGATTCTTTGCCGGTGGGATCACTGGCCTCATTCGAGGACTTGCAACAAAAGTTCCTCGCACACTTTAGCCAGCAGCGACGTCATGAACGTGATTCTATGGACGTCATGAATATCTGGCGCAGAGACAACGAATCGCTTGAGGCATTCGTTGTCCGTTACAACAAAGAGTGCCTAGAAATAGGCGACGTTGCGGACCAGATGGCACGTAACCATTTCATCGTTGCAGTCAAGGACGAACAAATGGTTATGAATATCTCCGGCAAGGACGGCTTGCCTAAGAAGTGGGAAGATGTCATGGCTGCGGTCAAGACATACGCCCAGACTCAGCGGTCCCTCAGACCGCACGTATCAAAGGCGCAGCCCCAAACGGAAGGCCAATCCTCCCACCAAGAACACAAGCGCAACAAGCACAACCGGGACACATGGAATCGCGGCAGCGATCCCAGACCATATGTCCCGCGTAACAACCAGCCCGATGCAAGGGCTACAATCAACGCCCAACGAGAAAACCGGGCGTCAAAGAAAGAGTCTCGGGACCGTAGCTGGACCGAGATCAACCAGTCGCCAAGCGACGTCCTCCTTACGGACGCGCAATTCCTGCGACCGGCCCAACCAATGAAGTCCAAAAAGAACCACGATCTCGCACTCTACTGCGAGTATCACAAGGACAATGGCCACACAACAAACAACTGCACCAGTCTCCGACTGGAGATTTAACGAGCCCTAAAAGAGGGGAAACTGCAACACCTGTTGACAGGCGCACAAAAAGCTACCAAGCGCATCACCCCCCACAACGAGGGCACCTCTACGGGTAAGAGGACCATGTACGTGGCCTCTACCCACATGATCAATGGAGGAAAAGGAAGACCGCGCAAGGCGGCGAGAAGACCGGAGAATGACTGGAAAGACGAGCAAGTCGTCTTTCCAAAAGTCCGAGGCGGACCGCGCGATAGGCGCGCCGTGGTTATCACAGGCCACCTGGCTCACTACTGCACCGAACGATTATTCATCGACCCGGGCAGTACATCTGATATTATATACGAGCAGTGCTTCAACCAATTCGATCAAGAAGACAAAGATCGGTTGCAGCCAGCAGACTACCCGTTAGCCGGGTTTGCGGGGGAAACCGTATTCCCCCTGGGCCAAATCATTTTTCCCGTGCGCCTCACCAATGGTAGGCACACACGAACGGAGGAGGTAAACTTCATGGTTCTACCTCACACCTCCAAATATGACGTACATCTGGGGAGGGAATCCCAGGGCGACTTCAACATGATTACATCCGTCCCCCACTCTGCCATCGGTTTCCCAATCGAGACGGGGATTGCGATAATTTACGCCCGCAGAGAAGTCATGTCCTCGGACGAGTTGCGTCCGACCAAGGTAGCAAGGCCTACCCCCAACACGCAACCAGAAAAATGGGTTCTTAACGCAAGACACCCAGAGCAAACGGTCAAGTTGGGCCACGCCTTGTCCCCCACCATCAGAGCGCGCCTGAAGCAACTCCTCTTCAGGAACCAAGATATTTTTGCATGGACACCCGCAGACATGACAGGGGTGCCACGCGAAATCGCGCAGCATTTCTTGAATATCATGCCAGGTATCAAGCCAGTGATCCAAGGCCAACGCCACCTTGATCAGCAAAAAAACGCAGCGATGGAAGAGCAGGTACAAGAACTGCTCTCCGCAGGCATCCTGCGGGAAGTCAAATACCAGACTTGGTTATCCAACCCAGTCATGGTAGAAAAGCCAAGCGGGGGCTGGCGCATGTGTGTCGATTACAAAGACCTCAACAAGGCCTGCCCCAAGGATTGTTACGCAATTCCGGAGATCAACGAAAAGGTCGATAACCTTGCACCATTTCGATGGAAGTGCTTCCTCGATTGTTACAAAGGCTACCACCAAGTACAGATGGCAATCGAGGATGAAGATAAAACGGCATTCCGCACTCCTACCGGGAACTACTGCTACACAAAAATGCCGTTCGGGTTGCGCAACGCCGGTGCAACCTATCAGAAGTTGATGAACGACACTTTTCGCGGCCAAATCAGCAAAAGTGTCGAAATCTATATGGACGACCTGGTCGTCATGAGCATGGAAGAAGACACCATCCTCAATGATATTGAAAGAACATTCCAAACTCTGCGAAGCGTTAACATGAAGCTCAACCCAGGGAAATGCTCGTTTGGAATGGAAGAAGGCAAGTTCCTTGGATTCATCGTAACCAAAGATGGATTCAAGGTCAACCCGGAAAAGGTACAGGCGATCGAACGCATGCCATCGCCTTCTACGATGAAAGAAATGCAGCGACTAGCCGGCAGGCTAGCCGCACTGAACAGATTCTTAGCCAACCATGCAGCTAAGTCTTATCCTTTCATCAAGACCCTGCGGAGCTGTTTAAAAAAGGAACAGTTCCAATGGACCGCAGAAGCCGAAAAAGCTTTCCGGGAGATGAAAGAGTGTTTGATTCAACTCCCAACCCTAACCGCACCTCGCAAGGATGAACCACTTATCTTGTACCTATCTGCCGCAGACAACGCGGTAGGTGCGGTACTCATAGTGGAGCGGGAAGGAGTTCAAACACCCATCTACTACATCAGTAAAATGCTCAACGACCCAGAGACGATGTACTCCATCATGGAGAAATTGGTATTAGCACTAGTGCACGCATCCAGACGGTTGCGACGTTACTTTGCAAACCACGCTATTATAGTGTTAACCAACTACATGATCGGCCCGATCCTATCAAAACCCGACATCTCTGGTAGATTAGCAAAATGGGTAATCGAGCTGGGCGCACTTACACTGACCTACAAGCCGCGCCCCGCAATCAAAGGCCAGGTCTTGGCTGATTTCGTCGCTGAAGTACCAGCAGATCGCATTCAGGAATGCGAACAAGAACAAAACCCTTCGCCACCACCATCCTCCTTAGAAACATGGGCACTATTCACCGATGGTGCATCCAACGAGGATGGTGCTGGTGCGGGTTTGCGACTCGTCAGCCTCGATGGCCAAGAGCTTACCTATGCGATCCGCCTCGATTTCAAAAGCACAAATAATGAGGCAGAGTACGAGGCTCTACTGGCAGGACTGCGCCTGGCAGTGAAACTCGACGTCCAACATCTGGAAGCATACGTCGACTCACTATTAGTTGCAGGGCAGATACGCGGCGACTATGCCGCAAAGGGGGATATCATGATCCTCTACCTCGAACAAGCCTTGCAACTAACATCAAAGTTCACTTCCTTCAATATCCGCCATATTAACAGAAGTGATAACAAACCCGCGGATGCACTGTCAAAACTTGCATCCACCAGCTTCCAACACCTGGCAAAGGAGGTACGCATCGAAATCCTGTAAAATCCCTCCGTACCCCTGCGCCAAGTCAATGTCATCCAATACGGTACAACATCCTGGATGACACCAATCATCGCATACTTACAATCAGGTGTTACTCCCGAAAGCAAGGCAGAGGCACGCAAGCTGCAATACAAAGCGTGTCATTACCAAATGGGAGACGGTATCTTATACCGTAAATCATACATGGGGCCACTCCTACGATGTGTCGGCCCTCAAGATGCCACGTACCTTATCAGAGAAATACACGAAGAAATATGTGGCATACACGCAGGCCCACACATGGTGGTGGCCAAAATCATGAATGCCGGATACTACTGGCCCGGCATGCACCTAGATGCGGTTAAAGTCTTGCGCAAGTGTTTTAATTGTCAGCGGCATGCTCCCAAGACCTTGCGCCCCAAGAACAACCTAATCCCTGTCACCACTGCATGGCCATTCCAAAAATGGGCAATCGATGTGGTGGGACCATTCCCAGACGCACCAGGTGCAGTGAGGTTTATCATAGTGGCTGTCGATTATTTTACAAAGTGGGTAGAGGCAAAACCGCTCGCCTCAACCACCGCTATGATAACAAGGAAATTCGTCTGGGAACATATCATCTGCCGTTTCGGTCTACCAATGTGCATCGTTACCGACAACGGTACCAACTTCGCTGCCGATGACTTTCAAAAATGACTAAGGGAACTAAACATTGAACACATATTCTCCTCAGTGGCGCATCTGCATGGGAATGGCCAAGTTGAGAGTATCAACAAAAGCTTAGTTGAAGGCATCAAAGCACGGTTGGGAACAGCCAGACGTGGCTGGGTCGATGAACTCCCAAGTATCTTATGGGCCCACAGGACAAGCCCAAAGATAAGTAACGGTGAGACACCCTTCAGCCTGGTCTATGGCACTGAAGCAGTGATCCCCGCAGAAATAGGCCTCCCTTCACCAAGAATGTTGGCTATCAACAAGATAGACAAAACGCAGGGTTGACTTGGACCTACTGGAAGAAAGGCGTGAAAACGCTGCCATCAATGAGGCCATGTACAAAACCAAACTTGAAAAGTACTACAATGCACGCGTCCGCATTTGTACCTTCAACCCGAGAGACTATGTCCTTCGTGACAATGAAGCATCTAACGCGGAACGCCCAGGAAAACTTGCCCCCAAGTGGGAAGGACCCTACCTCATCCAGGAGGTCCTAGGCAAAGGCGCGTATAAACTGCAAACATTAGAGGGCGAAACTATCGCACGTACATGGAATGCACAGCAGCTTCGACGCTGTTATATGTAAGCCATGTTTTCTACGTTCACCATGTAACCTATCGGGCCGCAGGCCATGTGCAAATAAATAAATAGACGATTCAATGCAATATTGTTTATTTACTTCTATTACAAATGCGTGTTCCACTCTGCGGTATCCACAAAAACAGATTGACAAATCTTCATTCGTGATACCCACACAGAGTGGTGACCACACGCAACTATTGTAATAGACCAGCAATGGCAACACTGTCTATCCGGCTGGATACAGTTTTCATACTTGCATATCATCTAGATATGCATAAGGCAAATACAGACTTGGTGTTAGTTCACATTAACATCAACTCATACAAGTTCACACATGCAAGTAATAAAAACACTTGTATTACTTGAAACGTTTCAAACTTTATATTCAAAATCTTTCCTACACCTACGCGGTATACAAGGTATTTACATAAGGTTTTGACATTTACATCGAGGAAAAAACAAAAAGAACGCAGACCAGCCTAATCTTTCTTTGTACCGCACCATCCTTGCCCACAACAGCAGGCTTTTCCTCATCTTCCTCATCCGCATATAACACCCGCAAGCGGTCCACATAGTCCTCCGCCTCTAGGCATTCTTCAAGATCCTCAAGCGTGGTGAACATTGTTTCGTTGTACGCCACGACCGCAACAGCAAGAAGCGCTTCAGTATCCACACCGTGGAACCCGGATCGCTCATCAGTATATTGACCCTGGGCCATAGCATTCATATGAGCAATGCAACGATTGTAGCCAGCTTTAAAACCAGCATCCCGGGCGTGCTCCCTAATCTCATTAACACCTGATACGTTATCAGGTGCGTCAAGAATGGATGTAACAATCTGCGAAACAAGAATAGTATGGTTATCAGAGAGAACTAAAAAAGCTAGCAAAACCAACAGATACTTACATGCCTGATACCGCGCATACGCATCCATTCGCGATCAGCCTTTAGCAGATCAAGTGAAGAAGCAAGGCTATCTCTAGCCTCTTCAGCCTCTCTTGCCCGCGCTTCAGTTTCAGCAGCACGGGCAGAGACCTCCTCAATAGCGGCCCCCCGGGTCCGCACTTCAGGCTTTTAACAAGGGAAACACAAGTATACAAAAATAATCAAAATACTTGCAAGACATGTAGAAATTCAAAAACAGAAGAGACTTATACCTGGAGGCCCAGGATAGTTTTAGTTAAGTTGGTGCGGTCAACATTTGCCCCTTCAAGAGCCCTTGCAGTGCGAGCCTCCGCCTCCTTGGCCTCTTCAAGAGCCTTGGCAAGGCGAGCTTCTGTTTCCTTTGCCTCTTGGGCAGCCGCAACAGCTGCGGCTTTCTCTTTAACCAACGCAGCGTTCGCTGCCTTGGCATTGGTAAGCTCCTGACGAACATGAAAAAGAATTTCATTCTGTTTGGCCCAAGATTCTTTCCAAGTCTTGCGCTCATCAGATAGCGTCTTGCGCTCATTAGAAAGAGTTTCTTTCCAACGCTTGCGTTCATCAGAAAGCAGTTTTGCAAGGGTACGAACCTGTTTAAGCTCAGCAGTTGCAGCCCACTCCTCAGTTTGCTTACGCTTTTCAAATGCAGCCCTATCCCTTTCAAGCTGCTCTGCACCCTTACGTGCAGCCTTCACCAACTCTTCGGCCTCATCCCGCAAACGCGCATTTTTCTCCTCCTTGCGCCCCAGCACCTTATACTTTTCCATAATGGCATCTGCCATTATGGAACTACCAACAAGCATGGAGGAGAGTTGGTTAATCTAGACCTCAGTTGGCAAGGCACGGGCCCGATTGACTTCAAATGGGGTGCCCAAACCACCCAAAATCTCCCTGCACGCGGAAGGGTCAGCAGAAATATCATCCCCTTGCATTACAGTCCATGGGGGGCGGTGATAGGTCATGGCCCGGTCTTCAGTGTAAGTGCGGTAATAAAACTCCAATTCTGTCTCTTCAGGCTGAATGGGAGTCTCTGTAAAACCCGCACCCCCAGAAGCGGAACCGGAAGCCTTCTCAGCAGCGGGAGACTTCTTACTTCCAGTATAAGCAAACTTCAAGTGAAGCTCCTCTGTATCCTCTGGGGTGATAACATTATCATGAGAATCCACCGTGTCATGGATCTGAGACGCAGGCCCCTTCCCAGTTTCCTCCGCCCGCGCAGAGGACTCAGGCACCACCTTAACCCCCTCATCCGCAGCTGTGTCACGCGGAGGGGAATGAGGAGCATCAAAAACGGAGAAACCTTCATCTTGCGGTTCTGTAATCAAAGCACAAAGACTTTAAACTACAAGTACAAAGGCAAAACACTTGTAAAAGTTACAAATTACTCACCAGGAGTAACCACAGGTTTAACAGACTTCAGAACAGCCTTCCGTCGGGTCTGAATTTTCGGTTTCTTCTTCTCACCAGCATCAACAGCTTTATCTGCCTTTCTCTTCTTCTCATCAGCAGGCTTGGAACCCGCAGAGGTCCCACCTGCACCCGCACCACCACCTGGAACACCCAAACCCTCAAGGGTGTCAGATACTACCACGTAATCGGTATATCTGCGGAAATGAGAACGAGAGATACCTGCCACCTGCGGCACCAAAGGCGGAACAGCAGGAGCCTTAGGTTTTTTCTTGCCACGACCCCGCGGAACCTTCTCCGCATGCTTCTTTGGAGCACCCTTCGCCTCAAATTTGCTCAGGTCCCCAAGAGCACCTGCGTGTAAATCACAAAACAGGCAAATAAGAAACATGAACTTCTTTACAAAAAAAGTAAGAAGATTATATAATATACCTTCGCCTTGCGGCAGGGGTGCGTTCAACACATCACGAGCAGGAACGCGGAAGTTCCTAACAATGGTCAGGTTAAAACCTGCACCTTCTGCAGTCTTAACAATCTCAAGCTTGCCTTCGAAGGTCGGATCAAATATTTTCCACAGATCAGCATCCTCTGCCAAGTACATTTACAAATAAGTAACAATGGTTAAGGAAGGAAACCGCAACAGAGTACAACACATACCTCCGTTTTTCTCCCGCACAACGGGCCTCGCATGCCTATCAGCCCTGGTCAACATCATCCACAGCACCCACAGCTGCGTATTATCCAGCTTCTGATGCTCAATGGTCCTTAACCTTGGAAACCATTCCACCGTTTCCGGACCTGGAAGATCAATATCCTCTGCAGGGATCACCTCGTTCACGTTGCGGAAAGTCATCCTCGCAACAACAGCCACTGCTTTAACGTAGAAGAACTTCCTCTTCCAGGTTGTGATACCCTTGGGTGGGGTCATCAGCTTGACGCTCCCATACCGTTGGCCAAAAGAAAAAAACCCAGTATTTACAGTTAACTGGTAGAATCGCCGTAAATACCCTTGGGTGGGGTCATCGGCAAACCAAGAGCACGAAAGGTGTACTCAAAGTTTCTAATACGTATCATCCCAAAAGGACTCATCTGGGAGATATGAAGTTTGTAAAATTCCAAAGCTTCGGCAACAAACACGGTTAATGGTAAACGAAGGTTACCTTCACCGAATGAATCAGCCCACATAGTGACATAACCGGCCGGAGCATGAGCACCGGTGTCACCCTCCTGGGGATAAAGAGCCCCAAACTCCTGAGGCATTTGTATACCGGTCATCAGGCGGTTAAACAACACCTTTGAGCACTTCAAAGGTGGTAGGCCACCACCGGGGGCACTACCACCATCATCTTCTTCTTCCTCAGCCACCGGAGAAGAAGGTCCAGGGTTTTCACCCTCCACATTGTGTGGATTGGATGGTTCAGCCATCAAGAAATATAAAGAAGAGAAGTATTGAGTTACACAAAAACTCAAGAAATCGCCGGAAATACAGACAGATTGATCAGAGAAGACAAAGAGAACATACTCTTTTCACCGGAGAAATTTTTGAAATTTGAACAAAGTGAGGAGAAATCAAACGGTTTCCCCTTATATACTCATCGCAATTAATGCGATGCAGTAAACCGACTTACCGCGTTCAAAATGGGCCACTCACGAGACGCCACGTGTTCAGCGACGTTTCCGCTGACGGTTATCACTCGCGCGTAGCCGCCACGCGCCTGACAGAAAAGACCTTTTACACTACTTGCTACAGTGCAGTTATGACCTCGGGCAGTGCAAACGTCCTTTCAGATCATCACATGTCAGAATCCTACCAACTTTCAACAACCCACACGTGCCATCAGCCACATAGGCAGCACAAAAGCGACAAACATTATCCAAACATAAGCGGCATGCGGTTTCTCTGGTTTACCGCACCATAACCCATACCGCATGTCGTTTTTTACATACCCCTCAAAAAAGGCAAAAATATATATATCTAAATTATATAAGGGGGTATAAACAATAACCTTACATACCCACGAGCACACGTGGAATATGCGGAGATGACACACACAAACCCGCACAAGTGTGTCAGATACTCAGAACCAGCGTAGTCCTTTGGACTGCGAAAACCGCCTCTCAGGATGCGGCCAACCACATTCCTTACAAGCTTCTTCAGGCTTCAAATCCCTCGTGTCCGGTTCACAACCACGGAGGGAACGCAAACAGCTTCTCCTTAAGGAAAAGGACAAGTATGCTGAGCAACCGCACATCAGCAACCCTGTCTCCTGAACCTTCAAGAGCCACATCCAGGATACAAGACTTCTAGAAGCGAGTTCTTTGCTGCAAACCGCAACCACTCGTGAGGAGTTGCTACAAACCGCAACTATGCGAACGGTAGCTACGGAAGAGCCACAACTAAACCATCACGCGGTGGAACAAAGCTACTTCAAAGAAAACTGCTTTTCAACTAAGCATGAAGGAAAGTGGCTACAAAACGAATGCGGAAGAGTTTCAACCAACTTCCCAAGCATCTAAGGTGATATCCTCCAGCGACACTACTTAAAGGAAAACTGCTTCCCGCCAAAGCGTGAAGGAAAGTGGCTCCAGAACGGTGGTAACAAGTCTGCTTATGACTACTTACCCACCTATGGACCGCATAGAATAAACAATGGTGGGCACCACCCTGCCTATGACCATGTTTATCTGCCCATAGTCCAGATTCACATTGTTCGACCAAACACGGCCAACAATGGCGCAACTATCCCACGTTTCTCAAACAGACAGGGCCAACAAGGTACGACAACGAGGTAACCGCAAAGTACGTGCGGTTACTAGAGAGCTAAACCTCAGAGGACGTGCGGTTACTTGAGAGATAAACCGCAGAGGACGTGCGGTTACTAGAGAGCTAAACTGGAAAACGAACACCCCACAAAACAGGGTTCATCGTTGAATGTCCAGTTGAACATAGGGCTTGAGCAAAGTACTTACAAACATTGCATACGCTGACACAGAGGTTACAACTAGAGTTGGGGTAACGGACACCTTCCGTCACCATCTCAAAGGTTGGTTCGAACCCTGCAGAACAGCTTCCGTCACCATCTCAAAGGTTGGTTCGAACTTTGTCAACATCTTCAGTCCGTTACAAAGGTTGGTTCGAAACACCAACAGGTGGCTGATGACATCAGAAAAAAGGTAGCCCAAGAGTCAAGTCCGTGGCTGAGAATTCCGCATCAAACGGAACTTGCTCACCAGACATCCTTCTCAAAGGAAGAAACAATCCACTCGAAAGGCCTACCGACCAAATGGTCAGCAACTTGATTTAATGAAAGTAGGAGCCATCCGCATGGCCCATATTCTACCTTCTAGACACCATAAGTCCAGTATTCCTCCCACATGCAACTTGCATAAGGAAGAAACACTAGACTGGGGGGACTTGAAGGGGTATGGTCCCAGATCTCGCGTCAGTATGACCACGAGTGACCATTACCCTTATCAAAAAAAACCCCACCAGCAATAACTTACCTGTGTCCCTGCGGGCACGCGCGAACACAGTGGTCCAATCTGTCCAGTGATGAGAAGACTTACCTTAAGGACGGAAACTAATGTTACACATAGCGATGCGGCCCTGCACCGCATCCTATGAACATTTTCATCACGACAAGGGATCTAGACAACAGCAACAGTCACTAAGCAGCGATGCAGCATGGCACCGCATCCCGCATGCATCTTGGATAGAACAAAGAACGCGGGAACAACATCAGTGACCGCAAGCAGCATGCGGCCTGGCACCGCATCCTGCCTACAAGGCAAGTGGGTCTGACACCACAGTGCAAGTGGCACTGGGAGCAGTCGCCCACCAGCCTACATGTGTACAACAGTCTGACACCACAGCAGGACGTGGCATCACCTCCGCAACCGACAGGTCTGACACACCTGCAAGCAGCTGTGCGATGTCAGACTAGCTACTCAACTACCCTCCTCCACTCCTCGGCTATAAATACCGACCCCAAACCAGGTTTGAGGTATCACTTCTCAACTCTCTCACTACTACTACTATCACACTTTGCTTCCCAAGCAAATTACTGATTCTCACGCCGGAGAGTGGTAACAAGGAGCACCCTCCCACCCCATCCTCCTTGTTACGAGTCACGGTTTGTTTCCTTGTGCAGGAAACCCACCACCAGACGATCCAGCCAGCGATCCTCGGAAAGAAGGGATTGTCACACCCCAACCGATGGCGGAATCATCGGGGCGCGGCACTAGGCGGATCAGATTGTTCAAGAGAATCCATAACAACTATATTGCGATAATATTTAATACATTCATTATCCCATACTAACAAATAATACAATCACATAAGTTATCACAGATTCCTTGTCCTCTCGAACAATGCAGATCCGACAACCTAGATTTTAGTTGAATTTCTAGACTCCCTAGCTTGTTTTGATATAGTCTGCGATCTAACCTGCAACATACGTTAAAATATTTGTCAATACAAAAGTATTGGCGAGTATACAGGTTTGATATGTATAGCATAATAGATTAAAAGTGTAGCGAATTTCCACATGCATAAACGTAACACACGACATATACACTCACAAAGCCGATACTACCAACTAAGTCCTCGATGCTCGAATATGCGATGGCAAACTAGACCCCGTCGGGCGCAATAGTACTATACTAGTCATGGTGGGACGTCGCGAGTATAAGCCCTAGCACATATGCAACTAGTATCACGTATATCTATGCATAGCAGTCATTCGCAAGTGATAATTCGATTGATTGAATAATTCGTTTGATAAGTTCGATTTGTTAGAAACGTATGTTACACCCAAAATGCGATGAAAAGGGGTTCAAGTATACTCACAGTGCGTATCGACAAGTAAACACAACTTGGTTTGGATCGATTGAGAGTACGTCTGAGTTATCCTGGTTACAGATCGTTAAACGGTGAATAGCGCATTAAATGGTGGCGAAAGGACCAAGGTTTGGTTCGGACATTGATGCTTGGGCCCGTTCGATCGGCTGGACATGTTGTCCGGTCGGTTAACATGCTAGCCGATCGGTTGGCATGCTGTCCGATCGGTTGGCATGCTAACCGATCGGTTTGTATGTTGGCCGATCGGTTGGCATGCTGTCCGATCGGTTGGCATGCTAGCCGATCGGTTACCACCCTGTCCGATCGGTTGGTTGAATCTTGTTTGCTGTCCGATCGAACAGCAGTCCGATCGGACGGCAATTCGTTCCCTCGTCCTGATCGTGTCACACTTGATGGGTTTTGGAAAGATTTCAGGTGTTTTAACTGAGATGGGGTGTCTTTGCGTTAAACTATTGAAACCCCATCAAATCCGACCCGTTCTAACGGCCGGGAAACACCCCGTTCCATCAGATCTGGCCGTTCTTGATGGCCTTTCCCATATTTAACCCTAAAACACACACACTTTGATTAGAAAACATAGATTTAGACTTGGTTTATGTAAAAATGTATGGAAATCACTCAGATCTGAGTCGTTCTTGCATGGGATGGCATCACCCTAGAATGCCCAAAATCCAGAGATTCCACGGTTAAAAGTGAAGATTTAGCGGGTAGAAAGGTGTAGAATTGGTTATAGATCAAGGAAGTACAAGGTTTGAGTTGAAAACTTACAAGAATCGCGAGAAATCGAGAGATAAAGGGGTTGGAACGTCTGGTCGAATCAGCAACAGTGACAACAAGTGTGTTTGAGGTGAATGAGGGGTATTTATAGGCAAGGAGGGAAGGAAGGAAGTGCAGGTCTGTCCGATCGGATGGCTGTCCGATCGGCTGGCCTTGTCCGATCGGCTGGCCTAGCCGTTCGGCTGGCCTGTCCGATCGGTTGGCCCAGCCGTTCGGCTGGCCATCCGTACGGAGGCCTTTCGATCCTCGTTTTTGGTGCGTTGCGATAGTTTGAGCCACATCTCCTTATATTTATATTAATATATATTATAATTAATCACCAAAGGGTCGTATATACGTATTCATATTCCACAGTTTCGATATATAAATGGTTTTCGATTCGAGTATACGATTATTAGCGACATTTCACAGCCATCAAGGAGGGTAGTATAGGTCCTTTCTCGATGTCATCATGAACGTTATTGTGTGTTGTGCCACAATGACTGACGGGGTACCACTCACTCGTATTGTCATCATCGTCACGACGACTTGAGCTATAGCACTCACCCGAGAGTCTTTGTTAGCGTTAATTGTTTACGTTCGACACATCACGGCCACTGAGGAGGGTAGAATAGGTCCTCACTCAATGCCTCCGTGAGTGTTAGTGTTTGTGATAATAGCGTAGTATAGTGATAATGTATTTCAAAAATATGCGATTATCCTTCGAATAGCGATATATACGATATAGTTACATTATGATCCGAATCTCTGGTGCTAGGCGTAACGAGTATATCGAGTAGTAACAACGCACAAAAGTGCGGGTTGTTACAGGGATTAACCCTCTTGACGAGACCAGTGAGTTAACCCCACCAGGTTAACCATTGTTTCATCAGTTATGTTTGTTAAATCGAAAGAAAAAAAAGATATGAAAATGAAATGAAAAAAAAAGAGAAAAAACAATGAAAAAAAAAGAGAAAAAGAGATTGATGTATTGTATATAGATGTTATGTTTAGATAGAAATAAAAGACCGGGTCGAATCATTAGCTACTACATATATTTCCATTTCCTACCCGTATGCCTAGCCGTGTTACAACCTTTAAGTCCCTTTGATTCGCATGCATGTTTAGCAAATTCTTTAGACGAAGGACCGATTTGAGTACAAGCATATTATTGTTCAATTACCCGTTTGCCTTGAGAGTGATCTAGCGTATCTTTGCTAGTTATTACTTGCCACCGAGAAGAGAGTTATTGTGAAGGGTGTGCTATGTGCGGGTTTAAGAAAAAGTTAGTAAATGAGGACAATTGTTGCTTGGTTTGTACTTGATCGCTTGAATAAATTGTGTTTTGTTGAACGGGTTGCTTGGGACAAGCAACGGTTAAGTGTGGGGATGTGACGGGTAGTACGTAGGACGACCCTTAATGGTTATAAAGTATAATTTAATCCCGCATTTATCCATGTATTTATCTTGAATTAGATAACTATGGTTGCTTGTGTTTCAGGTACATTTGGGGCTTAAAAGTGTTCAAATGAAGCTTCGAATAGGCACAACAGGATTGGAGATTGAAAGACGGAAAATAAATGAAAAAAATCAATTATTGGAATTGAATAAATAAGAAGATAACATGATAGAGGACGAAATTACGAGAACGTAGGCGAAAACGGTGAAGAAAACGGAGTTGAAACGAAAAAGTTATGCTGAAAACAAGTTTTTAGGTTGAAGCCTACCGTAAGCTACGGCAAGGGCCGTGGCTTACGACGCCGACTGACAAAAATTGTCACCGTAAGCCTGTTTTAACCCACCGTAGGCCATTTCAAGCCACCGTAAGCTACGGTGGCCACCGTAGCTTACGGTGGAGACTGACGTGAAACTTGTAACTCCCTCATTTAAGGTTGTTTATGGTGCCTTTTCATCATCCAATCATTCCCAACCGTTTTGGAGCACTTCTTGGGCGATTTTGGCTTGTTTTTCTTGGTTCTAAACAATCTCTAAACAATTTGTTGGTGTTTTTGATTCAGATGAACATTAAGACTTGTTTGATTATGATGATCCGAGCTATGAGTGGCTAAACTCTTTATGATCATCCTGGATTGAAGGTTTGCTTGAGACATTTCATGTTTTGATCTTTATTTCTAGAATAATAGACTTGCATCTTATGTTTGTTTATTATGATGTGTTGATATTTGTTCGTAAATAGTTGATTTATGCTTTGATCATAACTCAAACCATACGTTCTTGGTGCCGTTGGCAATCGAGATATCATGGGAGGGATTAGGATTGGGTATTGATTGGTTTGTCATCGGGTAACAACCTCACGTTCTAGGAATCCGAGTACTTAGTTCCCTTTCACCACGAACACGTAACTACACATGAACCATGTCTATGTGGTTCTTTCTAGTTGGATTAAAACATGAATGTCAATTGAAACCAGAAGTCTAGGATGGTTATTTGTCTCTAATTTGTTTACAACCAACACTTACATTTTGCAATTAAAATAGTAATCTTAGTTTTAAAATCAAATCAATCAAACCAACTCTTGAAATTTACTTTCATTGCAATTAGTTTAATTCTAGTTAATTTAGATAAATCTTGAAATAACACATATTCCACAAACTCCCTGTGTTCGATACCCACTTGCCACTAACTATTTAGTAGTAATTGGATTAAATTTGATTGTGACCACGACATCACGTCAATCACATTGAGTTACAGCAACTCCTGGGATCGTCTTTCCCAAAAACTTGATTGTGTTATCTTCAAAAACTTTGTCAATCGAAGATGGATTGTCATTTTTGATTGGAAAATCGTTGTCTGAATAAATTTTAACATCCCCGACCAAAGTATACAACACGTTATTGCTCTTAACAGCAGACACACATTCCTTGTCATCTTTGACATCCTTGACAGGATCTATCACTTGTTTGACAACTGATTGAACAACAGGAGTAGGAGGATCACAAAGAATGTAATTCTCAATTGGAATATCTACTCCTTTCATTTTATCAAGTGATTTATCCTGATCACTTACATCTGATTCATTATCAGACGACTCATAGTCCTCAATAATTGGAGCACTTTGATTCGTCGATGTTGAAGTTTCAGTTTCATCAGATGAGGTGCTCGAGGAACTGTCCGATTTGAACCCTAGGCCAGTAGTAACTTCCTCACAATCAAGAGGCACACTGGGTTCAAAACGTGGCATTTCTTCTTCATCAGGCATATGAGTATAATTATGTCTCAAAGGGGGCGGACACTTCTTATACCCTACGCCTTTCTTGTTTCCCTTCAGTTGTTGAGCGTCAATGATGTGATCGAGCACGTATCGGGAGTTAGAGTAACTCTCCAATTTGAGCTTGATTGCATCATGCTCGCATTTGGCAATGGCTAGCTCCTTTTTGATTTCCTCGATGATGTTAATGTAATTGTTAATACCAATTTGTTTATTGAAAACAGTTTTGGTCAATTCGGAAACACTTTTCTTTAAGGTTTCAATCACAGATTTAAAATCCTTTTCGTTTCTAGCTAAAGCCATATTTGCCTCTTTGCACTTGGACAACTCAATAACCAAACTTTGATTATGGCTATGAACCTTTTCGGATTCAAGCTTCAAATCTGCACAAATATTACAAACACTAGGAGCAGGAGTTTCAGATTTTACCTGACTGGTAGAGGCTGAGACATTTGCCATGAAGGCAGTTTGATAAGAAAAAGACCCGTCTTCAGATAAGAACTTCTCCATTTCTTTTGATGCGACTCCAGCCTTCTTGATGAGAATAGATTTCTGACTCTTCAACTCCTCTGCTTCATTCAATAAATCATCAACATCAGAATTTCCTTCTTCTTTCACATCAGATTCCGAATTATAACCACCAGAATTAGAACTTTCTTCATCAGAACTCCCGGTATAACCCGAACTGTCGTCACTATTAGAAAATTCTTCCCTGTGAACGTGCTTGAAGTGATTGATGATCTTTGCATAACAAGCTGTTCCTCCTCCTTCTTGATCACCTTCCCCAAATTGTACAGACCAATTACACCCTTCATCAGCTTGGACAACTAATGCTCTGGTGGTGTTTGAAGGTCCAGACTGGTTCTGGTTCTAGTTGTTCACCGCTACCATCCTTCTTTCACGATTGTCTTGATTGGCATTGGAAGTACTCGTCTAATTTCGGAATGGATTCTGATTGCCTTGTTTGCTTGGTCGGGTGCACTCACGTTTGAAGTGACCCTTTTCGCCACAATTAAAACATGTAACCGCATCCTTATCAAATCCGTACTTCGTATCCTTCTTACTTTCCAACGAAGTTCTTCCAGTTCTACTCATGAAATCCTTTGCCCTTCTAACAGCGCTTGCAAACGCCCACTTTATATCCATCAACTCCATTTCATCACGGTCGATTTGTTGATAATCTTCATTGGTCATATTGATGTTTCTAATTTGACCTGCGACTAAACAACAGTAAGCACTGACCATTGTGTTAATGAGTTCCATATGCTCCTTCGCTACTTCAATGCTAACTTTCGAGAGGTTTGAAGTATCAACTCTGACAGTGTTGGTGTTTTGGGGTGGAGGATTATTGGTATAATGTGCTTGTTGTTGCTGTTGTTGTTGTTGTTGTTGGGCTTGTGGTTGAGATTGTGGAAGATAAGCACTTGGATCTAACTGAGGTTGAGTAGTGGTAACTTGAGGTGGAGGTTGTGGTTTTGGTAGCCATTCACTCGGATCTGGTTTAGAAAAAGCATGAGCTTGAGCAATCATATGCGCTAGCGGATGATAAGCACTCGGATCGAAAACCTGAGGTGGAGCTGATTGTGGAAACGGAAAAGAGCTTGTATTTGACATAAACGCCGTCTGAAGCTTCGGTTGTTGAACGGAACTAGAACTAGCTGAAGGATTAAAACCATTCAGATACATTTCTGTGTTTTGAGGAACTACAATCCTTTTAGCTTTCCGAATTTCCTCTTCGTTCTTATGCTCTAACTTTTGAACGAACTCGTAGATACTAAAAGCATCCAAGACGCCCGTATGCTTTAAAAGTTCAATGAAAGGACTCCACTTTGGAGGTAGAGCATCAGCAAACCATGCAACCATTTCCTGTTGAGTTGCAAGAACAGTATAAGAATACATTTCACTAATCAAATGATAAAAACGTGTAGTCATATCATTTAGGGTTTCATTCTCCAAGAACTGAAATGATTCAAACTCTTTCTTCAATAGATCATGGCGTGTCTTTCTAGTAGCTGCATTTCCTTCTCCTCTCGCTACCAATGCATCCCATAAAGCTTTCGTGCTTGTGTAATAAGAGAATTGATGATAGATGTCTTTGTGAAGAGCTTGTGTTAGAATAGCAAACGCCTTCTTCTCTAAATCATATGCTTTCTTGTCGTCTTCAAGCATATTCGCCAATGTCGCCGCACTTGAACCTGCTTCTTCAAGGGCTGTGTTGTATGGAGAGGTGAAACACGTCCATAATTCTGTGTTTTGCCCTAGAACGTAAGTATTGAAACGACCCTTCCATGATGGATAGTCGTTCATGTGATTCAACTTTGGCGGGAGATTGTTGCTACCCGTCTCACTCTCACTAAGCAATAGATTTTGAATGCTTTGATTTTGATTCGACACCAATGCCCATTGACTTGCACTTATAGATTGTGGAGGCATGACATTCCTTAACCACGCGGCTGCCGAGGTTTGATCTTGACCTGGTCGTGGGTCCGTACTCCAATCCCATGGACTTGTACTACTCATATTTGATATATGAATGATAATACCTGATCACACACTTGAAAACACAAAGTTAAAACACTTTTGCAAGTCCTCTGTTTAAAAATGACAAGTTTCATGACGAAACTCTTCCCACGAAACTCAGAAGTTTCGTCGAAGTACCTTTGACGAAACTCTAGGGGTTTCGTCGAAGTTGCTTATGGCGAAACTCAGGGGTTTCGTCGAAGTTCCTTGTGACGAAACTCAAGGGGTTTCGTCACTTCTAGGTTTCGTCGAGATAAGGTTCACAGACAGTTGGTGAAAGTTGGTGAGATTTTTCAAATCAAATCTTATCTGTTTACTGACACAGTACACCCTCACAACATACCTATTTTACCAAACAAGTATGGTCACAATATTTTAATCCTTTTATCAATTTCCAATTTATCTTTTAATTTTAAATTCCAAGAATATATAAGAACACTTTGAAGGTTCTTATGAAGATATGAAGACCAAACCCAGAACAATGAACTTTCCGGTCACTGAATAACTTTCTGAAACACGAAATTTGCTTAAAACTTTCACTAAAAACCCGCTTTATCACATGAACAATCAAACTAACGAGGTTTTTGATAAAACTTTTTAGCAAACCAACAAGATCAACAGTTTTTATGAAAACTTTTCCAGAAATACATGAACTTTTCAAGAACATTTTTCAGAAAAACAACAATAACCAGTTTTAACACTTGATGAAAAACCGAACTATGTTTGATTTTAAACAAGGATAAGAGCCAATGCTCTGATACCACTTGTAGGTCCCGAATTCTAAGGATCGAATACGAAAACCGAATCCTTGTTTATAACAAACACGGTCACGAGTGCGGAATCCCCGTGACTATGCCAAACCAAACATAGATAGTAACAACACGAAATAACCAATGAATCACAGTCAATTGATTAACAAGATGAGAACAATGATCAAACAGATACACACACAGTTTGACAGTAGTCCTTCAGTAAGGTTATGCTCTCATAGTTTCAAAGTGAAACTATGAGGAGGTTATATAGCAGCCCAGGCCCAACAGTGACGAAACTAGGATTGGGCCCGACGAAACCTGTCTTGGGCCTGACGAAACCTCCTGGACGATGAAACTCTAGGAGTTTCGTCATCCATCACGACGAAACTTGGGGTTTTGGCCTTTTGAGGTTTCGTCATGTAGTGCTCGACGAAACCTGGGGGTTTCGTCGAGGGCTGCAACTGTTGTATGTGCTGCAAACTGTTTTGACAGTTTACAGCAAAACAAACACATAACATACACTGAACACATATGCAACATGCATTGTTCATTAACATTACATATCAAACGGGGACAACTAGTCGGACACAAGTAGGATAGGAAGATATCCGACTTGGTCGAAGGCGAATTACAGACTCGATAAACATAAAAGACCGTATAAATTATATCGTAAATAAAGACAAGTTACAGACACCAAAATAATGCATCAACAGATTCGCATTTGACATCAAAGATATATTCAGTTTCCTTAAAATTCTCATTAGTTAGTTTAGGATATAATAAATTCTATAATTAAAATAATTATCAAATTACTATCATGTCCTTTTGATAAAAATATCTAATTGCCACCTGTCACAAGGATATGGTTTCCTACACTTTGTAGGAAAAGTTGGCTTTGTAGCCAACTCCTACCCTATATATATATATATATATATATATATATATATATATATATATATATATATATATATATATTTGAAAAAGAGAGAGAGAGAGAGAGAGAGTGGGGATCCTGCGGAAAGTGTGTTTTTTCTAGAAAGTCTAGGAAGCGATCTGGTCCATCCAACGGGTGTGTTTAAGGGTTGAGATTAAATCAATAGCAATCTTGTAATATTTGAGTTTAATTAATTGATTGTTTTAAATGAGTAGGGGCAATTTTGTCAACGACCGTGTTTTAAATCAATCAAAAAAACTGTCAGGCAATCACAACTCCTATTTTCACGCGAATTTCCCTCTCTCTCTCTCTAAACCCAGATTCGAAAACCCCCAAAATCATACCAAATATACCTAAAATCATGGATGAAGATAAGAGATTTGCCTTGTTCTATATACGCAAGATCAAGCTGTCATTGTACTACGTGTTTTACAAAGCGATTACGGGTGATTCTCGTTTGACATTGATGGTATTTGTTGGTTGCAGAGAAGAGATTCAAAAAGCAGGAAACTTTGGAAAGGATAGATAGCAGCGGAACAGTTACCGGAAGCCGATCGAAAGTTGGGGCGAAAACTGCTGATGTAAAACACATTATGATGTATTGTGATCATAAAAAAACACAATGAGATGTAATGTGACATAGACAATAACATAAAACACATTCAGAGTGTTAAATTGCAAAAGAACTGTTAGACACAACCTGATTATATATAAAAATCCTTAAAACACAACTGACTTATGATGTAAGTCCAGTATGAAAAACAACTGACTTATATATAGATATCCTTAAAACACAACTGACTTAAAACACAATCAAATTTGTTAAACTCCAGTATAAAAAACAACCTGTTGTAAATCACATTATGATGTAATGTAATCATCAAAAAACACAATGTGATGTAATGTGACATAGACAATAACATAAAACACATTCAGAGTGTTAAATTGCAAAAGAACTGTTAAAACACAACCTGATTATATATTGACTTCAGAGTGTTAAAACACATTGACTTCAACCTCTCTGACTGGTAAAACACATCACCAAGAACATGCTGATAGTTTTCCAGATAAACACATTGACTTCCAGATTTGAATTCGAAAACAACAAAAATTCCGAAAATCATGGAGATAATCAGTTACCTTCGAGATCATGCAATGTTAGTTAATGAAATATAAATTCCAAAAATAAAATTAAAATGTGAAATTAAATAATTGTCCTTGTAGTTAAAATAACTCAATGCCACATGTCCAATTCTCATTGCTTCCTAGACTTTCTAGGAAAAATACACTTTCTACCCAACTCCTACTCTCTCTCTCTCTCTCTCTCTCTCTATATATATATATATATAGGGTCGGGATTTAGAGAAAACGGTAGAAAGTGTGAGAACGGTGAGAACGCTTATAGATCATCCGATCAAAACAATCTATGGACTAGATTGGCGCGGTGGCGTTTTCGTAAATAACATCAATTTTATTACGTGGACGTGCTTCATTAAGGGTAAAAGGGTCTTTTCACTTCTCCACACAAAACGCCATATCATGAAATAAAACGTTATACAAATAGCACACACCATTCTAACTAAAAACGCCATTACATATAAAACGCCAAACTGTAACACCCCAAAATCGGGTTTGGTAATCAAACCTCGCTAATAGTGATGAACGGGTAAAATACGTTAGTGGTAAAATTTAACACCGTGAATATTAGGACTTAAACAAATAATCCTAATATTAATAAAAAAAAGGGGAGAATAAATGTTTTGAGAAAAACAAAGTTATAAGGAGCCCGGGTTAACGGGACTTAAAATAAACGGGTTATAACTCCCGGAACCCACTAAGTTAACTAGGAATAATCAACCTAGTTAGTTATTTGTTTTAAGACAATATATAAGCATGAACTTGTAAGCCTTTTAAATAACCTTTGAAACTAGAGGGACCAAAAGGGGGCAAAGATGAAAGATTGTTTTTAATTAAAATAAATAAACACCAAAACACACACTTGAGTGTGTGTTTGGTCGTACATCATCAGGAGCACAAGAAGGGTTCCTTCAAAACCCTAAAACCCACAAATTCAACAAAATCAAAGGGAAATAGAGCTAGAGAATTGGGGCTTTAACTAAATTCGTGATCACCTCAGTAAAGGGATCATAAGGTATGCTTAATTTCATTGTTTGATTCCATCTTGAATTCTTGATAATAATTGAAGTCGAAAATTTGGTCTGCATGATTGATGTTCGAATGAAATTAGGAATGAAATCATGACTAGGAGTAAACCCTAGCCAATATCTTGTTGAATTGATGTTCAAATTATGAGATTCATGATCATCCACTCATGGGTTAAATGGGTCTTGTAGAAATAGGATGAACACTAGAATTAAAATTGTCAAACTAGTGTTATTTGAGCTCCATGAAGCAAGCTTAGAATGTTAATGAATAAAATTAGACATATGAACTTAAGGAGGATGTTAAAAGTGGTTAAATAACTAGTCTTGAAACTTGATAATAATTTTGTAAAACGATGCCCATAAGGTGTTTGTTAGAACGCCTAAGAGAAAGCTAAAATGTTAAGTTTCGAATAAAAACGCATATTCGAATAACATAGTGAAATATGTGTTATATGTCATGAATGGAGTTTTAAACAAATCGTTGATTGAACTTTATAGACAAAGGAATCGAGTCTTTAAGCGGACAAACCGGAGTGGACACGCGCTTGAAGGGAACGCTTTAAAGGTACGCGGCTTGTCATCTCGTTACATTTATGTAGACAAGCTTAGTTTAAATATGTGTAATGTTTATATAGCGAAAATGGTTGTGTTGGTATGTCATTGAAGTGATGGAATTCACTCGACAACCAAATGGGTCAAATTAATAGTTAAAATAAAAGTGATCAAAATGAAGACACCATTTGGTAAAAGTTATAATGGGTCGAACAATTTAAAAATATTGTTTTTAAGTAATAAGAACCATGGCGCGAACCGGAATAGGTTCAAGGGGCATGATGGTATTAATCTACCATCATACGTTGACAAATGGTCATGTCGACTAAACGGGTCAAATAGTGTGCAAATACCATTTGACAATAATAACTAACGACTACTTGTTGAGTTTTTGTGATAACAGGAAATAACATGTGTTTGCATTGCTTTAACTAGAAAATTTAAAGCAAAAAGTATGTATACGGGTCGATGCTATGACCCGAGCCAGGTACGTATATTTAGAGTTTTAGTAGAAGTGATACTTTGGTCAAATTATAGCGAAAGTCCTTTGTCGTAAAATGAGGGACTAAAATTGAACAAAAAGCCCTTAATAGGTAAACCGGGTAAACGATCCTTAGAGGTTGTTTAGGAAACTTGTGTTGTGATTATGTAGCCCTTAGACACGTATATGAGTCTTAGGCAAAAATCTTTTGGGAGTTAAATGCCCTAAAGGGGCCATTAACGTAAAATAACAAAACGAAGGGTAAATTGGGATTTCGGGTTTTCTTAAGTTAAATCCACCGCAAAAATAGTTGTGGTGGAAAGTAAGTAGGCACTTAAATTTGGAAATGCGAGGCGTGGAAAGAGAAGAGCGGATTTGATGCTTAAATGTATAAAAATCCGCAATCGGGTCAAAATGAATTACGCGCGTAACTTGGGTGTTTGTTGCGTAATTCACAAAAGTTATGAATCCAAGATAGAGATTTAGAGTTAAATATCTGAGTTTATGATTATGATTAACTAGGAACAAGTTTAAAGGTCCTAAATACAAACGGGTCGAGATATTGATTTCGTACAATAAGCCGAATGCTTAAAAATTTAGAATTTTATTAGTTTTAAATGTTGAATTTTACTCCACAATATGGAGAATTAAATTACGAGCGCGTAGGAGAAAGAATCGCGTAAAACGGACAAGTGGATTAAAAGTTATGAAGGTTTTCGTTTTAGAAAACGGCAAACTTGGAAAATCCTGCAGAGGCCACCATAAGTTACGGTAGCTACCGTAACTTACGGTAGCCTTAAAGTCTTTACGACACACACCCACTGCTTTACGGTGGAAAAATCAACATTCAGGGGCTACCGTAAATTACGGTAGCCACCGTAATTTACGGTAGACCCTGTAACAAAATGTATTTTTATCAGTTTCGTTTCCCGGACTCGTTTAGACATGTTTTAAACTCTGTATGACTAAAGCATTTCATGTTTATGAAATGTAGGTATATTTTGGATGCCGGAAGACGATCAAGCTCAACGAAGAACCGAACACGATAAAGATTCATGCTTCCGCACATTGCCTCGTCGTAAATTTAAACGACGAATCCGATCACGTTATGTTGAATAACTTATGATTTGTAAAAGTTTTAATAAACCCGTATTTTTATAGTATGTGTAGTCTTAAATATACATCTAATTGTTGGTATTTACATGTAAAACTGTTAAATAGTAACTAGGGTGTTACACAAACTTAATTATAATAAAATCTCGCCTAAAAAAACCGCAAAAAAAAAAAAATTCCTATATATACAACATCTCAGACCTTCAATTAAAAACACACACAAAACCCCAAACGCCATATTTAATATATACCATTCGTCTTAGAAACGCCAAAAAACCCAAACATCAAATATCTTCTAAACCAAAACGTTTATTTGAAATTCAGTTTGGTTGTCTGTAAGCCTTCGATCAATGTAATGGACAACATCCTTAAGTGAGGATATTGTCCATTTCATTGAGTAAAATCTTATTGACTTATCATCAACTTCTATCCAATTTATAACGCCAAAACATACAAAAACATTATTGAGGTTTGTTATCAATAAAGTTTAGCTGTATGGGGTGGACAACATTGTCAGTTATCTTTCTTAACCGAGGATTAACAATGTTGTCCATCTCATACAGCAAATCATTATTTATCTTAGCATGATCAAATTTTGAGGTTTAAAAGTGCTTTTATTTGGTGGCGTTCTTTTTCTCGGTAAAACGCCAAAATTAAAAAATCAAACATCGTTCATTGGAAAATTCAATATTCTTCTACGGGGAAAAGTTTCGCTGAATGGATTGTTAGCTCAATAAAATTTTGCTGCATGAGATGGACAAATCTTCAAGAAAAAGAGGCTGAAGATGAATAAAAATTAAAATGAATCATACGAAAGTCGAAACAGCCAGTGCAGATACTTCAAAAGAAGAAAGAGACTGCTGACAGTGAAGATTTGGAAGATCAATTGTTTATATTTTTTTCTATTTTTCTTTTTCAGTTGATTGTTATATAAATAACAACGTCATTTATAATAAAAACGCCATACAGGCAAATGTTTGTCAAAACGCCATAATGCCATAAAACGCCCCAAAAACTCCCAAGCTTTAATAAAATTACTTTGGACAAGTATTATAAAAAACCCATAAAAAATTAAAAACCAAAGTTGAAATGGTAACTTAAAACAGTAACTCCAAACAGTAAAACTAAAACGCCAAAATTGAAAGATGGGACATGTTACAGACTTCAGCGATAAAGCTTATCAAAAACAATAATTACAAACAGTAACTGAAAATGACGAATACTTTATTATAATAATGCACCGCCTAACTTACGCGCCAAAATGACATCCTATAAAATGATACCAATCAGCAACTTCCATTTGATCAAACAAAAAAACAAACACCAATACTACTAAATACCACTCACTGTAAAACGTCAAAAAATTAAAAAAAAAAATCAAAGATGGCTAATATGCTTTCTTGGATATTCAGTATTGTTCTTCGTGAAGTTTTCACTGAATGGATTTTGCTGCATGAGATGGACAAAAATTCAAGAAAAAGATACTGATGACAGTCAATGTCATTTTGTGTTCTTTGTACTTGAAGAAGGCTTGGATGACGTGTGGGTGGATTTTTCGTTTGGTTCTTCAACTTGATCTTCATCTTCAAAGATCTATATCCCCAAAAAACATCAACAAAAGCCGCTTCAACAGACGAGCAGACAAAAATAATCAAATCGATGGTTTTGTTAAGTTTTACATAAAACGCCATATATCTGGTGAAGATTGTGAAGAGATAGACTGATGACAGTGAAGATTGTGAAGAGAGATACGATTAGGATTTTTTATTTTTTTTCGCATCTATTTTTATCCCTATAGTTGTAATATAATCTTCCGATTGTAAAACACCAAGATACCACAAAACACCAAAATGTATATAAAAAATAATAGAACAATGGGCCATCTTGTCTAAAACGTCTTTGAATCTAAGAACAAACAAGTCCTGGCCATACTTGGTATGGATGAAGCCTTTCACAGAGAAATTCTGACCCCTTGGGGTTCCAATGGCATACGATTTGAATAACGCCATAAACGCCAAAATACTGATACAATGGAACCATGAAAAACGCCATATAATTATTGAATTTGGTTAACGCCAAAAAATCTTAAACGCCAAAAATAAATCAATATTGTGAAAAAAGAAATTGGAAAAGCGGAAGATAAAATGACCAAAAAACCCCTCGGACCCTGATCATGCCCCGCGCCACGTGTTGGGCCAGGATGCGTTCTCACCGTTCTCACACTTTTTGTTGTTTTCTCCAGAACCCGTTTCTATATATAGGGTCGGGATTTAGAGAAAACGCTCAAAAGTGTGAGAACGGTGAGAACGCTTATGGGTCGTCCGATCAAAACAATCCATGGACTAGATTGCGCGGTGACGTTTTCGTAAATAACATCAATTTTATTATGTGGGACGCGATTCATTAAGGGTAAAAGGGTCTTTTACCGCTCATATTCAAAACGCCATCAAATGATAAAACGCCATTCAAAAAAATAAAACGCCATTAAAAAACAAAACGCCAAAAATTAGTAATAAAACACGTTGGATATTACAGGAAGATTAAACAACACAGTAACTGAATTTCAGTTATTAACATTTATTAGAAGAAATTCCCTCCTAGATTACGCGCCAAAAACATCATTATATAAACAAAGGTAAAACATAGCTTCCATAATCACTTCACTCTATCCATTTCTACAAAAAACATCTTTAACCAAAAACGCCAAATTAACCAAAACGCCAAAAATGGCAACAATCGTTTCGTGGAGATACACTCTGGGAATCAGGCGATACATCCTACATTTTGACAACAGAAGGAGGGTGTATGTTAAGATGGTCAGGGCAATTCTGAAGATGGAAGAAGAGATACAGGGGCAAATCTAATCCATTGGCATCGCTCTAGACAACGAATGCTATGAAACACATATGCTTATGAAAGCATTAACAAGCAAATTTGGACCAATCAAAGCTGATGTGAAGCCGGACCCTGTCATGACATCATGGCGTTTTGATGATGAAACAGACATGGTGACGGTTACATACGACAGCGGAGAGCAGGAAGTCTACTGGCTAGAGAACATCATGACAAAGCAACGCCTGGGTTTCATGGAAGAATTGCATAACGCCACTTGTACCAACACAAAAATAGACTCAAAATTGGAGTTAATGCAAGACATGTTCAGGTGGAAGATTCAGAATCTTTAGGAACAAGAAGCTGATGAAGGTGAAGGTGAGGACATGAATGAAGATCCAGATGAAGACTCCGAGGAGGAAGAAGATAACGCAAGTGATGGATACTATTCGGATAAAGTACCTTCTGACGAAGACTTTTAATTTTTTCCTATTTTTTTTCTTCTGTTTAATCTTCTTTTTGTTTTTTTTTTAAGATAACTAAATGATATATTTCTCCCTTTATTAGCAAAACGCCAAAAAAATACTAAAAATTGTTATTCCTTACAGAAAGCCAAAAATAACAAAAAAAAAAAAAATTTTCCTGCTTAATATTTTATTTACTCCGTTATTGTATTTTGTCATCTTGGTCTGCATAAGCCATAAAAAATGACAAACTTAGAAAATGGGACGTCTATCACCTGTAAAACTAATAAAAAATTATCAACACAGTAAATACAAATTACCATCATTTATTACAATAAAAAAAGTCTCGCCTAAACTACGCGCCAAAAAACTCCTATAAGAGATGGGTCTATACACAATGAAATTGATCACAGCCAGAAAACACAAACGCCATATCCTCTATAACCCACTCACTTTAAAACGCAAAAAAATGGATTCTTCTTCTAAAGGGGTTATCTCAATAATATTTTGCTGAATGAGATGGACAAATATTCAAGAAAAAGAGACTGATGATAGTGATATAAGATCATGTGAGCTTTGTTCTTGATGAATATCGACATAGAATAAAGGGATCAACACAAGTGTAAAATGCTATTTTAGACTCCATTATTATAAATAGCATCAAGCAAGAGTTAATCTTCAATGACATGCCACCAAACAAGAATATCACACCAAAACACAGGATGCCACTATGCAGTTTCGTCTGAAAAAAGACAGGGTTTATGTAGGAAAGTTGGCATCTAGATAAAGTATTCAAAAAATGTTCAAAACGCCAAAACAAAATCAAGAAGATAGAGGCTGATGACAGTAAAGATTCGGAAGAGAAATTAGATTACCATTTTTTATTTCTTTTTATTTTCATTTGTTATTTTTTTGATATCAAGTTATATTTTGTTTTGTTTTGTTATCTAATTCTCTATAAATAAAATACATTATTATATAAAACGCCAAAAACTTCAAACACCAAAACGCTAGTAGTATGAAAACTAGGAGAACGGGTGCTGGCAAAGCACCTTGTAAAATGTATTAAACGCCAAAACATTCAATAAATGCTAAAACAAAATTGGTCTTATTGTAATCTTATGCAAATATTAATGACTCGTAGTGAATTATTATACAAAACAACACAAAACGCCAAAAAATTGACCAAAAAACTCTATAACGCCAAAAAATTATCTATGTGACACAGAAACAATTAATTCAACGCCAAAAAAAACTTAGACGCCAGAAAATAATATATCGCGTTGGGAAAATAAAAAAAGATTGAAAAGACAAAAAAACCCATGGGACCCTGATCATGTCCTGCGCCACGTGTTGGGCCAGGATGCGTTCTCACCGTTCTCACACTTTTGAGCGTTTTCTCCTGATCCCGTTTCTATATATATATATAGGGGAATGTTCATTTGAGAAGAAAAATAAATTAAGAAGAAAAAGAACAAAGGGTAAAAATGTAAAACATTAAATAGTTTTCCTCTCAACTCATTTATTATTATCTTTGACTAATTAATTAATCATAAACACTATCATCCTCCACACTTAAATATTTTCTTACACACATCAAAATTTATCCTACACGTTTTGAAATTCATCCAACACATATTGAAATTTATCCTACACAGTTTGTAATTTATCCTACACACCTCGTAATTTATGCTACACTTTAAATTATATATTTTTTCTTTTTTTGAAAATAATTTATAAATTTAATGTAGTTAGCTATTAAAAAGGAAGACAATCAATTAAAGATTCATATAAGTTTACCAATATACCCTTACACTAATATTAAATGCAAAAATTAAATAAAGTAAATGAAGCATTCTTATTGGTAGAAGTTTCTACTTTTTTATTCTTACAAAAAATTTCTTCTTATTTGAACTCTACATTATATATATATATATATATATATATATATATATATATATATATATATATATATATATTATGTATATTAAAACAATACATTTTGGTGCCACTTGGCATTTGCTTAAACCATTAGTTGCCACATGGCAATGTGATATTCCTTCCCAATTGATTTTGAGCGGCAATTTGTTTTGGCTTCTAAAACAAGCTTTTCCTCTGCATCATTCAAAAACCCTAAATCATACGCTCAAAATTTTGCTTTGCCTTCACCGTTCTCTTTTTCCATTTTCCCTTTTATCAGTTTTTCTTTTCCCTTTCCAAAACCCTAAATTCAACCATGGCCGCACACCTCTTTCCCCATCGTTTAATTTCCTTTTCATTCTTCATGTTTACATCTTCTCTTTGAACAACCCTAACGGAGACTCTCCTAATCCAGCCGATCGATTTTCACCTGATATGTTTTTGACGGGTTAGGGTTTTTCAATTCGCCATCAGTAGAGAACAAGATGAAGGTTAGTATATGCTTCCGAATGTTTGATTCTAAGCATGGCCCTTCTTGATTGTTGTATCTCATATTGATTTAAGGTATCTACAGGTCTCTAACTTTCGATTTAAATACCAATTTTCCTCTAATTTTTTCAGTATCAATCTCTTCGCGGATGGGGGATCACCCGGATATCATGTTTCAGGTTAGGGTTTTTCAAAATCTTGATTATTACATGTTAAGTTGGCTATTGTGGTTCACATTGCAAATACTTCCATTATTGCATTTTTCAAGTTGAGACTCTTTTGGCCTTTTCTCATGAAACTGGCTATGCTTTGAAAGTTGCAATGATTTTTGCAAGTATAAGGTTCATTAATTGATAAACTAAGGTTATGAAAATTTGACTTCTTAAACGGTTAATCCTAACAAAATAAACAATTAATTGATCAAGAATTGTTTATGTTGTGGTTCAGGATGATGCTTCATTTAAATGTGGTACATCGGCAGTTTATTTGATAGAGTGAAGATTCATTGGCTGGTGAACATAAAAAAAATAGAATATGAGGAGGTATGACGTTTACCCTTGACTTATGTTATATATCCTTTTTGGATGATAAAATTTTTTAAAACTTAGAAACTATTTGATATTATGATTAATTCTATGTATTTCAATATTCTGGTTAACCTCTTTGTTCCAATTTCCTCAAGTATCTTAAGTTGGGAATCAGTGAGAAAAGCATCTTCCATCAGTTGTTTTTGGTATTAACCTCTTTGTTATAGCTTAAAGGAAACCCACATAGGGCTTTTTCTCTAGGTGATGCTTCTTAATGATTGAAGATTATATACATTTGATGTAGATCGATTGTTTGCACATTCAAATGGTCTTAAAGAATGTAACTTTATTACTATATGACATAAAGGAAAAAGTACATATTTGGATTATATATTTCAAAATTTTGCTTTGGGTCTGAATCGGATGAGTACTTTTGATTTGCAGTTTTGATTAAAAGGTATACTTTGTCAAGCCATTAAGGTTTTGGTGAGTAATGAATTGGCATTGAAGTTCTGTAATTATTCAAAGATAAGCACAAACTTGGAATATATGCATAATCTAGCTCTGTTGATTGCATTATTCCAAGTTCTGTAATTGCTTTATAGTCGCTCTTCAAGAAAAGTGACAATCTTTATATTATATGTTTTGTTAATGCTCTTCAAGAAAAGTGACAATCTTTATATTATATGTTTTTTATTGAATAATGTTGATGCTAAATACAATTAGTTATTGGGTTGGTGGTGGTTCTCGAACTTTGCAGAATCATACATTAAAAATACTGAGAATTTATGCGTTTTTGGGTTTGCCACCAACTTATGTAGTCCCATGTTCGTATATCAGCTGAAAACATAAGTAATGTAGATTGCTAAATTTCATCAGTATTTTCCTTATGGTGGTTATGCTGGCCTCAGTCGCAGATCTTGGATCTACAGTGAGATGAGATTTTGAAGAAATCATTATCTCAGAATAGATTTGTAATTTTGACTTTTGCTGGTCAAACGGCCGCAATCATGAAACTGATACCAGTTCTCACGCGTATTACTTATGAACTATCTTCCTATAGTCAGTTTCTCAAAATGCCATTATGATTATACATATATAGGAATTTCACTTTGATGTCGGAGGGACCCACAGAGCCACCTTTTTCCATTTTAATAGGTTGACTATTTACATGCTTAATGTCATTTATTTACTTTATTGCAGGTTTATGCAAGCATATGGAGGGACTGACGGATGATGTTGAAAAATCAAATGAGATGGTCTCTCTCTCTCTCTCAACCCTTGTGCTTATAATTATGTATTGAGTTAATTGCCATTTTTGTCCTTGTGGTTTGTCCAATTATGGCAATCAAGGCCAAATTTCAAATTTGTACCATTTCCGTCTCTCTGACCTTCTTGAAACGTTTTAGTTCCGTCCAAAAAACTAACGTCTGTTTAAACCTATTGTTTAATGAAGGGTAAAACCGTCATTTTCCTTTTCTTATTCCCTCTTTTAATCCTATTATTGATAAGGGTTTAAGAAATTAAGAAAAAATAAAGAAAAATGATGTTTTTACCCTTCATTAAACGGCATTAAGTTTTTGGACGGAACTGACATCTTTCAAGAATGTCATACAAATTTGAAATTTTGCCTAGACTGGCATAATTGGACAAACCACAAGGATGACAATAACAGTTAACTCTCATTTATTACTTATTATCAGCCATGTGATCACGTTTCAGTCGGGCTGGGCCAACCTGCGTTAAATCTTTTTGTCAATTTTTTTGAATTCATAAATAATCAATGTATTACACATGATTAAAAAACTGTATTACCGAAATAAGCATTATAATTATTTTTAATAAAATGATTTGGGATGTTATCACCATTTGAGTACACATTATATAATTTCTGACCCGTTTAACTCATTCAACCCGTTTCCTTTTCAGCTGCTAATCTTAGAAGAGAAGCTTAACGACAGAGAAGCCGGGATCAAAAGATTAAGGCATCAGCTGCAACAATATGATGTGGCGGAGGAAAAAACTGACACACTTGCTACTGATGAAAAAGATACCAATGCGGATGTTACTGTGCCTATGGAACCGGAACCTGAACCCAACACCAAACTCGAAAATGAGGAATTATAGGAAGCCTGAGTGTCAGGTTTTTCATGTATGTGATTATGTGTATGTTATACATCAAGTCTTCATGGCACATAAACTGTGAGCATTCATGTTTGATGAATGATTTTGAGGTACTAAACTAATCGAGTTTCTTATTTATGGGTCCCACATGATCATATTCATGCATATTTCATATACTTTCTTCCATGGTTAGTAAACTGGTAGCTGTACTTGTGCTTTATTTGGTTATTATCTCAATCACTTTGTTTGTAACTTTAGTTGATTTGGTTTTTTAGGAAACCGAGAGAGGTGTTTGGCTTCAGCATCTTACATATGGTGTTTTGGGTCTACGATTACAGGCAATATGAGCATTTTAACAAGGTACATACAATAATACAACATATGTGACATCACTTTTTATCTCTTTTCCCTTCATTTTTTCATTATATTAGTCTACTCTTTAAACAAATTACATTGTTGATAGATTAGAAACTAACTAAACAAGGTGCAAAGCGGCTTATTTCTGTTGGTCTTGGAGATGATAATCAGTCTATTGAAGACATATTTGCTGCAATATGCGTTGATGTCCATGCAGTGGCGTTAGAGGTGTAAAAAAAAACCGGTTTTAGAACGCTAATCGGAAAAAAAACCGAAGCCGGTTTTTTTAACCTGTTTTAGAACCGAACCAGCGGTTTGTGACCCGTTACTATTCTTGATCTGAAAACCGGTTAATAACCGAAAAACCGGTTAAAAACCAAGTTTTTTTTTTGGCAAAAAACCGGTTAAAAACCGATCCCAACCGGTTACTATTATACATATATAAATTGATATATTTAATATAAATATCATTTTGAGTCCCACAATTTAATATATTAATAAATAAAGTGAAAATAAAATCAAATTATACATGACAATTTTACCCTTCATTAAACTTAACTTTTTAACTGTGGGTAATTTTTTGGACTGGAATGCCATTTTCGAGAATGTTAGGGAGGGAAATAGTACAATTTTGAGATTTGGCCTGAAATGGCATAAGTGGACAAACCACAGGGACGTAAATGGCAATTAACTCTACTTTCAATTTAACAGTACGACTGTATGCTTTTTGGCTTTTGCACTGGATGGACTTCAATTGGTTGCCGGAGCAGAGAATGCGTTTGAGTCTGGGACATTAAAACTCATAATATTATGCGTGTTTTCAAGCATGCAAAAGGTATAATCTAATTGCTTTATTTATCCTTTCCTTAAATCCGTATATTTTACGCCATTCACTACATTAATTATCCCATGCTTTTGAAGTGCTGTTTTTTTAATGAGTTACTGAAACCTGTTGTTATTCAAATTTTTATTGTTTTTTTTAGGAAACCGAGAGAGGTATTTGCCTTCAGCGTCTTACATATGGTGTTTTGGGTCTACGGTTACAGGCAATATGAGCATTTTAACAAGGTACATGCCATAATACAACATATGTGACATAACTTTTTATATCTTTTCCCTTCATTTTTTCATTATATTAGTTTACTCTTTAAACAAATTACATTGTTGATAGATGAGAAACTAACTGAACAAGGTGCAAAGCGGCTCATTTCTGTTAGTCTTGGAGATGATGATCAGTCTATTGAAGACATATTTGCTGCAATATGCGTTGATGTCCATGCAGTGGCGTTAGAGGTTTACAAAAAAAATCCGGTTTTAGAACGGTAATCGGAAAAAAAAACCGAAACCGGTTTTTTTTAACCGGTTTTAGAACCGAACCGGCGGTTTGTGACCGGTTACTATTCTTGATCTGAAAACCGGTTAATAACTGAAACCGGTTTTAAAAAACCGGTTAAAAACCTATCCCAACCGGTTAATGTTTTGGGTTTGAAAAACCGGTTAGTAACCGAAACCGGTTTTAAAAAAAAAACGATTTGTACACCTCTAAGGGGCGTGAAGTGCAAAGCACTAGATGATATAAATATGTTAAAATGGGTACAAAGTCTGACAAATATGATGAGATAAAATGATTAATCTTAGAAAAAAACATCTAAAAATTTGGGGACATTTCCCATGAAGATGCAATAATATATTGTTTAAAAATTACGAGTGTTTACACAAGTGGATCCACTGATCTGATTACTGTTTTTGGTATCTCATCATGCCATTACATTCTCATAATGGATGGCGGACAATGGACTCAAGCTAACAGGAACGGTTACAACCTTCGAGACGGTGTTTTGGTACTCAACTCATATTACTTACATTTTTAATTTGTAATATTTGTATATCACCATTCGTCTTATAACGATAACGATTCTATAGGCCGAGGTTGAAAAAGATCTGACAGCTGAAGAAACCAATGAACAAAAGAAGCACAGGCTTGCCAAAATCAGAACGTCAATGCTCGAGAACCTTTACGTACATGAATAAGTTTGTATTATGTACATGAATAAGTTTGTATTATGTATTAATCATATCATGCATAACATTAACGCATTTCTTTTACAACTTTTGTGACACAATGTTCGTTAGTACCTTTACGTACATGAATAAGTTTGTATTATGTATTACTCTACCTTCATTTCTTAATGTATTTTTTTATATTCACACTGCCGGTGCAACTCATTTTGACAAAAGGCATGAAAACATCATAATGAAGGTTTCATATACAAAAACTTAATGTGTAACGAACATCATGTAGATGTACTATTGGGACGTGTTGAAATCTCTCAAAATATTTAACTTAACAAATCACACTTTAACGCTTCTATGTTTAAATTATTTTATGTGTTTAGTTGGTGTTTAGCCACCCGCGAAGCTCGCGGGGTCTTAGTCTAGTATATATATATATATATATACACACACGGAAGGGTTAAATAGAAAACCCTATGTTATTGAGAAAACTTAGTAAACCATACCATAGCCATTGATCAACTTGATCCTATGGTTGTCATTAACTTTGACTTTTCTGATTCTTTTAATACTTACTTTTAGACGAAAAATATTCATAATGTTACAATAGGCAATATAGAAGCTTGAAAATTTCTTGGAAATATAGAAAGGTACAAATTTGACGTTGACCTTGTCTCTCAGATACACTAAGGCCGGAGGGTGTGGGGGCGCCACCCCCGTCATGTCACCTTCTATAATGTCCCGGGGCGCTATCACACCACACCCACCACTTCAATTCGGGGCGCCATACATGTCTCGCCAAGATGATAACTGGCTTCAAACGCGTTGAACGAGGATGAATGGTCAAAGATGCCCGTTTGACAACGATCAATTATTAAAAAAAAACACCTTTTTTAATTCAATTATATATATAAACCTATCCTAAACTAAATAACTCACCAATCACAACTAAAACACTCACCAATCACAACTAAAACACACACCAATCACAAATAAAAAATGTCTTCTTCGAGCTCCTCATCCGACGGTGTTCTTGACGATATGGTCATCGCAATTACGCAGGAGGCAATAAATTATTTGCAAGAAGAAGCCGAATCCTCTGCATCGCGTACCAGACAACCGCCTCTTGAACATGATCGGTTAGGTGCTCATGAACGTCCAGCGCAAGATTATTTTTGTGAAAATCCGTTGTACGATGATGGTCAGTTTAAGCGTAGGTTTCGTATGAGCCGACGACTATTCTTTAAAATTTCTAATGATCTTGTGGGCGAATTTCCTTTTTTCACGCAAAGAGTAAGTGCAAGTCGCAAAGTTGGTTTCTCTGGACTACAAAAGTGTACAGCAGCAATTAGGCAACTAGCGTACGGCACAACGAGTGATGCGTGAGATGAATATTTAAGGATGTCGTCAAGAATGTGTCGTGAGTCTCTTGAAAATTTTTGTGAAGGTAATTTTTATTGACACTATTATTTATTATTTTTATTTACATCGTTATTATTTTTTAATTAACAATAGTTTTTTAGGTGTTATCTCTCTATACGTGAGACGATATTTAAGGATGCCAACCACAGCCGACGTTCCACTTCTATACGAGGCCCATCAGCGCATACACGGGTTTCCTGGAATGTTGGGTAGTCTTGATTGCACGCACTGGGAATGGGCGGCATGTCCAACCGCTTGGAAAGGGCAGCATCATCCTGGTGACCACGATGATCCTACCCTAATATTACAAGCGGTCGCTTCTCAAGATTTATGGATTTGGCATGGCTGGTGCGAACAATGACATTGCAGTTTTAATGTCCTCGAATCTATTCGACGATGTCATAGACGGGGTTGCACCAGATACTTCATTCTATGCAAACGACGTGGAGTATAAGTATAGCTACTATCTCACAGACAGTACTTATCCCGAGTGGGCGACGTTGGTAAAAACTCTTTCGTGTCCAGATGACGAAAAAAGATTGTATTTTAAGAAAAAACAAGAGTCAGCAAGAAAAGATATCGAGCGGGCTTTCGGTGTGTTAAAAAAAAGATGGTCTATCATCGCCCAGCCGTCGAGGATACTTGAAAAAAGTAAAATGAGAAACATCATGTATACGTGTATCGTTTTGCATAACATGATAATGAGGACTCAGGTAGAGCGTTTTGTGGAGACAGCTATGATGAAAGTAACCAACCGACGAACCCAATACTAACATACACTGAGAAAGAAGATATCCGAGCGAAGATACGGGCTAGGCACACACACCATAACATTCGAGCCGATCTGACAGAGCACCTATGGTTTTATCGTGAACAAGGAGGAGTCGACAGAGACGACGAGTTATAAATTACTTTGTAGTGGTTTTTTAATGACTTTGATGTGTTTTTATTTTTTTTAATGAAATTATGTCTTGTTTTTATTTTTTAATGAAATTATGTTTTTTTTTTATTTTCTAGTTTTTAAAATTGCCATTTAATTTAAAAAATTAAATATTTAAATAAATAAATAATTAGGTAATCATGACGGATGCTCTATCCACACCCTGCAAATTAAAGGGGGGCATGATAAAGCCCCAGGGATGACATGGCGCTAACGTGAATCTTAGGTGGACTGATAAAGCCCCTTGGGGGCTCCAACCACACCCTCTAGCCTAAAAACTCCATCTCTCACACATACAACTCATTATCTCTCTCATATTTCTTCACACTCATATCTTTCTCCTTTAGAAATCAAAAGATTTGAACCCTGGTGTGTTTGTGAAAGTTGTAGATTTAAAAGAGAAACAGCTTGTTGTTTTAGAGATAAAAATTGTTGGTTAAAAGAGAGAAAAAAAAATGTTCCTCGTGTTCATTTAGAACACCAAGAACACACACAAGTGTGTGAGAGAGAAGTAGGTTTGAATATCTTTTCCAGGTTCATGCGTCTGAATGATTTTCGGGTTCATGTTATGTTCGGATTCAACCCGCCAACCTATAAAAACTATCTGTTAAGCTTACCTAATTAGAATCATATAGTGCAGTTACCAACTCAATGCATACCCAGTAATATAAAATTATAAAATTAATATAAAATTATACAAAACACATTTTTTTTCCAAAAACATCACTACATTCAAGATGTGGCTCGGTTTTGTGTTTTGAAAGACGTAAAATGTCCATAATACCCTTTAATGCACTTAAAAGTTTATTGTAAACTAGGTGGAACTTGACCATAGGGGCAACAAGGCCAAACCCACAAGGAACATTCAATGTATTGAATGTCACATTATCTCAATAATATATATTCTCCAAGGGTCGTTAAGTGAAATCAATAGTTGGGTTCGTTACACTGTATGAATCATGTAGTGCACTTACCAACTCAATGCATACCCAGTAATTCGTCTAATCCCATTGCTATTGATGGTACTTTTGTCATCTCCGCGACTCACAACAGATGGCTTAAAACTGTGTTGAAGAACAACTTGCAAGTTGTCTATACTTGGCATGTGGACGGTTTTGGGTTCTATGTTGTAAGGTAAGGATACTTATCGGTCTATCAATCTATTTACACTATGGTACAAACTGACCAAACAACATCAACACTAGTATCGGTATAATCGAAACCGGTTTGTGTATTCTGATACGGTTCGTTGACCCCAACTCCATCTCGGGACCGGGCAATCCGACCCATCATCACATACCCACGTCCATTAAGTTAATTAGCATGCATATTCATTTAGTTATTTAGCATGCATATGTTTATTAATTCATGTTACCCACGTTTACATTAGTTAGTTTGCATGTTAAACCACACTCCACGTTTCCATGTTTAGCATATCTCCACGTTTACATGTTTCAGTTTGCATCTTGTATTTAACACTCATTTTGAGTTTAATGAAGTAAGAAGAAAAATTAGCAAAGTCTTGTTTCTATCCCTAATTCTTGGAGTCTAACCCGCTTAAGGGTCTATCTTGGAGTCTAACCCGCTCAAAGGGTCCCTATCATTTGGTGCTTTCATTGTCGATCATCATGCCTCCCCGTAAGATAAGTCCATCCCTCGAAGCTGCGTTGAGGGCGTTGATTGAGAAGCTCGATCAATATCTTAGGGCCACATACCCCAACTATACTCCGCCACCCAAACCATTTGCTCCAAAACCTTTCCTACATCAAATATCCTCATCCGCATCTAAAAAACGCACCCGTCGGCATCAACAACAATCCCCCCAAACCACACCCAACCGACCCACATCTACCGCCCCGAGGGCATCACGAGCCTCACCCAAACCAACCACAAAAACAACACTAAAATCGACCTCAAATAGCACCCATCGTCAAAACAAACCAATGCCCAACCCCGCATGTGTGTCTACCAAACATGACACCTACAACAACAACCACAACACCCGAGTCTTGCCATCAAACCACAAGGAACCGAAGGTAGCCGAAAGACGTGCTTGGAAACCACCGTGGGGGCCCGTTGTGTCCGCACCAAATACCGCTGGGAGAGTCGAATGGCGACCACCATGGTGCTTTTATACCGTCCTTGAGGACAAGGACATTTTTTTTAGGGCGGGAGTATTGATACGGTTCGTTGACCCCAACTCCATCTCGGGACCGGGCAATCCGACCCATCATCACATACCCACGTCCATTAAGTTAATTAGCATGCATATTCATTTAGTTATTTAGCATGCATATGTTTATTAATTCATGTTACCCACGTTTACATTAGTTAGTTTGCATGTTAAACCACACTCCACGTTTCCATGTTTAGCATATCTCCACGTTTACATGTTTCAGTTTGCATCTTGTATTTAACACTCATTTTGAGTTTAATGAAGTAAGAAGAAAAATTAGCAAAGTCTTGTTTCTATCCCTAATTCTTGGAGTCTAACCCGCTTAAGGGTCTATCTTGGAGTCTAACCCGCTCAAAGGGTCCCTATCATATTCAGTCTATAGGGTTTTCGACCAATTAAAACACGTGTCGATATGGTTTTCCCTGTTGTACCAAGTGCTGGTACCATAACAAAACAGATTGATACCGATCGAATTTCAGTCACAATACATAGGGAAATTTCACCAGTTTGTGCCTACATTTAAATATGTAACATAAAAAGTCCAATGCACAGAAAAATGTTAATTATTTGAATTGTAAAAAGAATTATTTTTTGATACAACTAGATGTACACCGGGTCAGTAAACTTATGATTAAATGATTAACTAATGATTTTAAAAATATAATGTATGCACTAAATTAGTGACTGGATTAAGGGACACCGATGTTAATGGCATATTTTAGGAGGAAAATCCCTTTTGACTTTTTGATTATGATGGTAATGCAATACCTTGCCAACTCCTCTTTCACTGACTTGGAAAACAAGGAAACCAATACACATGAACAAGAAAAGAATGCCACTTTCCACACTCAAAAGCTAAGATTTAATATGAAAAATTATAAGATTTTTCAAATCTAACTTGAAAATCAGGACCGAATCAAACCAAATCTGAATTCGGTATTCAAAATTTTGAATCGAGTTTGCATACGAACTATAGTGAGTTCGATTTCAAATCATATTCACACTTGTGATTTTTGAACCAAAATTACTAGTGATTTTTGAACCAGACTGACCCAAAAAATTAGCTTTTCATATTTTATTCAAATTTAGTTTTAAATAATCAAAATTGGGAGTGGAATAATAAAACAAGAAAAATAACCAACAAATTTATTTTAATAAACACCCTTTTTAGATGTTCCAATCATCAACCATGTGATCAAATAATACAAAGAATTTATACCAATTATAAAAAAAAAAATTAGAAATTTGTGGGTATGGTAACAATTTCACAAGATTAAATGTGTAACTAAATAAATACAAAATGTAAAAAAGAAATTAACAAATATAATTTTGCACCTTTGTATAGTAATAACAATCCACCAACGTTGGAGCAGCAGACAAATAACCGGACAGTTGTTGTTTGTTCTGATTGGCCGAGAATATGAAGCTCGATTCCCGATGTTGATCTTGATTCGACACAACCCCAACCCTGGTGGTTTCCACCGGTGCCGGAAGGTTAAGATCCAAATCCAAACATAAACCATCAGCCTTTGACTTTGACTTTTCATCAACATAAATATTATTATCCACCACCACCACATGATGACCATAAGGAATCAAAGATAAAGTGGTGTTGGTGTTGGTGTTGGTGTTGCCGTTAGTCGCCCTGTGTCGGCGCATGTGGCCGCCCAACGCTTGTCCAGAGTTAAACTCCGCACCACAGATTGAACAAAGCTTGGATGATGATTTCTTGTTGTTTGTAGATGTATCTTCTCCGTCTGAAAACACGGGTGTAGGTTTGTCGGATTCGATAAATCTTGGTTTCGTGTGGCTAGCTCTATGGCCTCCGAGAGCTTGAAATGAAGGGAACGTACGGCTACACGTTTTGCATTCGTAAACATATGTTCCGGTGCATCCGTTGGTGGTGTCTATCGATGTTTGTATGTATCTTTTGCTGTTAAATTTGTAGCATGAGTCGGAGAAGTTTTCAACAGGAGAGTGAATGATATTATGGCCTTTGGAGAGAAGGATGAGAGAGTTGGCGGTGTCTTCATCTTCGGTGGTGGTGGAATATGATGGCGGAGAAGAGTTTGAAGGATTGTAGGAGGTGGAAGAATGAGTGATGTTGATTGTGGGTCGTTGACGTTTTGTACGTTTGCGTTTGAGGATGGTGTTGGTGGGATTGTTTGGAATACCGTCATTGGGTGTGGTGGTGGTGGTGGTTTGTGGTGGAAGGGGAGGATTATCCATGGGTGGTTGGGTAGCTTGAATGCCACTCTAGCTCTACACCCAGAAAAGGTGGAGGAATTGGTAAAGGAGGAATGGGATTGAAGGTAGAAAAAGAGTTATTAAGAGGTGGTGGTGAATATTTATATACGGTTGCGTGGGTGGGTGGATGATACCATGGGGTGGGGTTAAGGAGAATGTGCATGATATATACAAGTGATTCTTCGTTCTATTTTACATGGATTGATACAAATTCTTGTACTCTTTGTACATGGGATCGGGTTAAAGGGTGTGTTTTCAGTAGGGGATGACAAAAAGTACTTGAAGACAATGGGTATGTTAGAAACCCAACACACATATGGCACGGGTATACCTGATACTCGATGAGTATTGGGCCGGGTATGTGATTAGTTTTAAAAAATTTTACGGGCATAGGTTGGGTATGGTATTAGGTGATACCCGACCTGACTATCCGAAACCACATACCCGTTTACCCAAACTATATACCCGATCTAGTCCCCGAATTTTTTATTTTATATTTTTATATTTCATTAACCCTTGTCTATTAGTGATTTATTTTAGTATATTTATAATGTGAAAAAAATATTTTTTTAGTTATTATGTTGTGAAATAATATTTATATTTTGTATGTTGTGAAATATATATAAATATAGGTTATAAGTATTATAAAGTTATTATGAATTCATTATAAAACTTATATGTATGTGATGTACATTTTTAATTTATAATAGTTGTATAAATAAAATTATATAATAATTATAATAGTAAAAAAATGGATTTAGAAATCCCAACGTATATATTTTAACAAACTAATGGGTGTATCCAATACCCGACCCGAACCTGGCCCATTGATATCCCTAGTTTTCACTTTCAAAATACTAACAATAATAATAAACAAAATTACATGAATTGGTTTATGGTACATCATGGAAGCTTAGATGCCCTTTCAAAAAATATATGTAATAGTTAATGTTTGTTAAAGCTTTTAATCATTGCTTTCCAATTTTTATCTCTCATTTGACATTATATTAGAAACACCCTTTCCTTTTTATGCCCCTCTAACACCTAGGGGGCGGTGTTGATGGCATTATCTTGCCTCTTCATGCCCCATATAATGCTCATTATGCATGGCCTAAGAGCATCCACAATAATCTCGTCCTGAAGGTGGTCCAAAACCAAACCCATATCCCGGATTCCATGCCACCATTGGAGGAGATGATCTACCCTCGTCGGGTTTGGTGCACCTGATGGGTCAGGTATCGTGGGCTAGCATTAAATTTAAACCTTTTTAAATTAAAAAAAAGCTTGTTTAGATTAAATAAAAAAAATCTTAAAATTATTTAAATTGATAACATAAATTAAAAAAACAAATATGTAAAATAAAATTAAATAGACTAAAAAACAAATTTATTAAAATTAAAAAAAATTATACAGACTATATAATTAAACCTAAGCAAACTAGATAATTAAACTTAAACAAACTACATAATTAAACTAATTATCAACCCTTAAATCGTCGGAGCCGGCATCCGGATGCACAACTGGTTGCATACGATGATGGTTTCGTTGTGTGTATCTCGGTATTCATGAAGGACATTGACAATCGCTTCTGCCTCTGTTATGCCGTCATCGCGAGTCGTCATGATGTTGATGTGTTGATGAAATGTGCAAACTTCAATTAACAGAGTAATTGGTTTCATCTACATGTTGACCTGAAATAAGGTTGTTCTAAATGTAACGGCTCCTCGTCTGTTATCAGACTTGTCCATCCAAGAAGTGACCAAAGCTATGTCTTCATCTTCGGTCCACGATTTTTTTGTCATTTTTATGAGTCTTTTTAGTGAATTGTGTGTTGAGAAGTGCACAAGTGGGCTGAATTACGAATTAAATTTATAGATAGTAAAAAAAATAGCCATTGCAAAAGTAGACGTTTGAATAAGAGCCTTTGGAAAAATTATATATACTTTTTTAGTATTTTATTTTGAATTTATTAATAAATAAATATACTAGATAACGGAATAACAAAAATAATAAATAAATAAATTAATTGATTACAGATTAAATAAATAAATAAATTATTAATAAGTTAAATAAAAGGATAAATATATGACGAGGTGGATAATGGGGTAGAGGTTTGAATTGTTTATTGTTGGAGGAAAAAAATATGTTTGAAATGGTTAGGGTTTAGAATGATATGGCATGCTGATGTGACAGGTCTGAATTTTAGACCAGGTCTATGGTTGTGGATGCTCTAAATTGTAGTCACGTTACTCTCTCTAAACTGACTTGTTTCTAAATTATAAAGTTAATTACCTGGATAGTCACTGTGGTTTCACGTTTTTTCACGTTTAGTCCCCACCTTTTGGAAATAGCAGGTATGTTCCCTATGGTTTGTTATTTTGTTACTCGGATAGTCCCCTGAGTAAATGTCAATTAGTTTGGTCAGTTAAGTTGGTGTGAAATTACTAAATTGTCCTTACTAAACATAAAAATTGTCCTTACTAAGTTGGTGTGAAATCACTAAATTAGCATCCAGCGGTCTTTGGCTCAGTGGGGTGATCGTGAGGGTTTTGCCATTCTTGTCCAGTCGCTGTTTGATCAACCCGCGAGGGGGGTTATGGATGGAATCAAAAAGGGCACTGAGAATGATAATGAGTGGGGGGGGGGATGTGAAACAATGTTTACGTAAGGTTGCTGATGGTCATTTCACTGCAGCGGTTAAGGTTTTATGCTCCTCGGGGGTCGCCCCTCTCAATAAGAATACTCTGGAGGCTTTAGTGGCTAAGCACCCATGTATGCCCCCTCCTTCCATGCCTGCATCCTTGCCTTCTGAGTCTCCTCTTGTGGTGGAGTCCGATTGTGTGCTTGGGTGTATTAAATCTTTCCCCAAAGGAACGTTGTGCGGGAGAGACGGCTTAAGGGTCCAACATCTTTTAGATGTTTTTTTGTGGGGAGGGGTCTGTGATTGCTGATAGCCTGCTTAGGGCTACTTCAGTTATGGTTAATTTGTGCTTGGGGGGGAGGTGCCCGAGGAGTCTGGCGGAGTTTGTTGCTTCTGCTACTCTTACACCTCTTCTCAAACCGGATAATGGGATTAGGCCTATCGTTGTTGGGTCGATTTGGAGGAGAGTGATCTCCAAGGTGGCCATGAAAAGTGTTGGGAAGGAGATGGCCAAATACCTTGGCGATTTCCAGTTTGGGGTAGGGATTCCGTGTGGGGCAGAGGACGTTCTTCATAGTGCGAACAGGTTCCTAAATGAGTACCACCAAGATGGGTCTCTTGCTATGTTTACTGTTGATTTTTCGAACGCTTTTAATTTGGTTGATAGGACAGCCCTACTGTACGAGGTAAGGAAAAGGTGTCCTTCTATTTCTACGTGGGTCGATTTTTTATATGGTCAACCAGCTAGATTATATGTGGGGGATAAGTATATTTGGTCTACTACTGGCGTTCAGCAGTGGGTCCCCTTGGGGCCCCTCCTTTTTGCCCTTGTTCTACACCCCCTTGTTCACCGAATAAGGGATCACTGCAAACTTCTATTTCACTCCTGGTACCTAGATGACAGAACGCTTATTGGAGATGCCACCCAAGTGGCTAATGCTTTAGATATCATCAGAGCTGAGGGTCCTTCCTTAGGGCTTCAACTTAATATAAAGAAAACTGAAGTTTTCTGGCCAACCTGCAATGGTGTAAAGGTTCAGGAAGGCCTATTCCCTGAAATTCACTCATTTCATAGCGAATCAGGCGATTATTTGCAGGAAGTCGGTTGGAAATTAGCTCAGTTAGCTTATACGATTCATGTTGAGTTTGATTGGTTGTTTGCAGATCTAAAGTACATGATCAAAACAACTAAATTATCATGTATGAACAATAGCTTAAAAAATACAAACATATCTGAAACAATTAACGTAAATTAGGTAAAATCAAGAGAAGTAAAAACATAGTAAGACCTGTTCTGCTGCTGGAGAAATCTGTTCTGCTCGGATGCCATTATCAGTGAAAAGCAATCAATCAAACTGTTTCAACATCATGAATCGTAATCTCAATCGCGCTCGAGTTTCGTCCCTGTAAGACCCTAATCCGTTTTAGTCTAAGATTCGCAGCGGAAAATACATACTAAAAATTTCTTTATAAGTTATTCTTTCTTTCACTTAAATACATTAAAAACTAACATACTTATATCAAATTAAATGACCACATACACACCCACGTACAATCCATGTCTTGACTCGATCATCAACCGCTTACTCTTCATATTGAGAATCTCGTAACCTCGTATAACCTGCAGTCACCACATACAATTACTTCATTAGCAACCGGTGACGTAACACATATACTTTAAAACATGCATCATCAAGCATCAACATTTCCTATCCTCGCTTATGTGAATCCATTCATCCATCCAGTCGAACTCTCTCGTCCGACTCTCCATACTTAACCCTCATTCTTCATTCTTAATATACCTGCACTTCCATTTCATACTTAACAGAAAACAGTTAGCATCATTAAACTTAACTCATAGGTGTAATCTCACGAGTACACATAACCAAATCTCATTCATTTGTGCATTTAACTAAATTACCTTTTCATGCATAATACCTTACCATACATACCCACTTCATTTACAACTTACAACTTACCCACAAGTATAATTATTTACTTTATCTTTGTGCATAATACTAACATGTAAGTTCCCTACCTTACCCATACTTAATAGAAATTACTTTCTTCCCACTTTCGACTCACTTTCCGTAAACTTACCTTATTACCTCCATTGATTCATACTTTCCCACATAATTCACAATAACCATCATACTACAATACATTTTACATCTAAAGTGTAAGTTCGGGATTCACTTACCTTATGCGCCCGTATTTGCATCCGCTTACTTGAGTCTTCTTGGTCCGTTAGCCTTCCACGCTCCCACCCCTCTTGACATGATTCCTATACTTTCATGTCATTACGTTTACATCCTTATTAGCATACATGATTATACATATGAACGATCATATCAAGTTCATATCTCACATAGGCCTTTCATTAGCCGATTCAAACAAGCATATAGCATACTCAACATCATCATAACATAACCTTCACATATTAATGTCATTTAGACATTTCATCAAACACTTGGTGTGCGTACTACTTTTTAAGCATAATGCACACGTTTTTCATGCCTTTCCTCCTAATTATCCCTTTCATTCATCAACCTAAATAAACATCATTCAAATTCTATAGCATACTTCATCCATATACAAGCACACATCACATACTACACATATTCATGATCAAATTCATACCATTTCATGGATTAAACATAAACCCACTTAGCTAGAAGTGGTAATTCATCCAAACACCTAAATTATAGCAATTCACTAAGAATTTTCACATAGGATTAGTTCCTAAACAAGCATATATCGTCAATTTGGCCATAACCTCTACGATTCATACATAAATCACTACTTGTGATGTTTATCAGATTTCTCAACTTCATTAAACATCAAAATTTAACATACCTTATGATCCCCTAGCTTGGGTGATCGTTAATTCATGTTCCTTCTTGAATTTGAGCCTCGATTCATCCTTTAATTGGATGATATATGATGAACTAGGGTTTGGCTCTCTAGAGCCTTCCCCTGATCACGTACAGAACACACACACGATGTGTGTGTATGTGTGTGTTATTTTCTTTTAATAAAACAACTTTCAAGTTGTTCACTTTGGTCCCTCATGTTTCCTTTTAATTAATTAAGGCTACAACCCTTCGTTTAATACCAACGATACTAATATTCAACTAGGTTAATTATTCCTAGTTAATATTCATTTACGGGTTCACTTTTACTCCAAACGGTAATTTACCCGTTCCTTTATATTAACCGGGTTTAAATTATCAAACCCCATTTTTGGGATGTTACAGTCCCGGTGGTCCTCCGACGTACCGGTTAACCGAAATCAAACCTCCGTCAGGTGATAATACTGATTATTTGCAGGAAGTCGGTTGGAAATTAGCTCAGTTAGCTGATACGATTCATGTTGATGGTTCAACAGAGGTGGTTTTATGAGTGTGGGTCTGGTAGTTCTATGGCGGTCTTTTGCAGTTAGGGTGGTATGTTGCCCGACCACAATTCCGACAATTCTTCGTTTGGAATGAGGAAGATGATACGGTGGGGTGGTATGTTGTGTGTTTTGTGGATTGAAGAAGATGTGAGGTTGAGGATGGGGCCGCCCATCTATTTTCTTAATTTTAGTATTATTTTTTTTTATCATTAAGGGTAGTTTAGTAATTTCGTATAGACTTAACTGAAAAATACTAACCTCTATCCACTTTAGGGACTACTCGAGTAACAAGTGAGCAAACAATAGGGAGCAAACATGCTATTTTGAAAAGATGAGGACTAAACATAAAAAATGGCAAATCACAGGGACAATCCGAGCAATTAACTCTAAATTATATAGAAAAATTTAACAAAAGCACATAATTATTTACCTTCACATTTCTTTCTCTAAAATACTGATATGATCTAGAGAAGTTAAACTTTTTTTAGTTTATACAGACCTAAATTATGGTGAGTGCATGAAAAAAGAAAAATATTAAAATAAATACGGTAAGTAAAATAAAGATAGAGATAAAGAATAAATTGTGAGAGATTTAAAAAATAAACAAATCTTAGATAAAATGCGTGTTTAATTTACCCAAAAAGTGAGGTTGATAACACAAAAGTAAAGATATAATGACTTTTTAACGTCAACTATGTATGTTAAACAAATCTCAGAGGTCCTCAATACCCTAGTAACTACTGGAATACGATAAAACGCAACTTAAGTGGACAAATAATGTTTAAAGGGTTTAATAATGAAACTAGTGAAAGTTGGAATGGAACGTGATACCTCTCCTACAAAAGAATTGGTTGTGCACCACCGACCACCCCATGAACCTTCATTTTTTCTATCCTACCAACATTTACAATTTTGATAGGTTAGTTAATGGGTTTAAACCCGTTCAAATTAGAATAACTAATGTTTTATTGTAATTAAAGTCGAGGGGGTTAACCAAAATACTAGTATGTACCTTTCGATACATATTCTAACTTTTATTTAATAATAACAATTTAAAATGCAATGTGTATATGTAATGTTCTGAAATGTTCGACATTCTTCATTCATGTCGTGTTTTCATATAAAACAACACAACTTTTAAAATTTTTGTTTTGTTGACGACTTGAACTTCAACAATCAAGTGATAAAAATAAAACGGTAACTATCAAGTTCATCTATTCATGTATTAAAATTATTACATTTGACTTAACCAATTATTAATTTTTATTACGGATAATTATATTTTATTGCCAATAATTAAACTCCATTGATTGCACAATCTCTTTTAAGTTTACATGCATCCCACAAGAGCAAGTGTGTGCAAACTTGAATTATTGAGATATTGATTGGTTGTGTGTGTGAGGTGCACGTAAAACACCAAAAAGCACCAAATGGGGCGTGTATGTTAGTTTTAGGCCAAGCAAAGAATCACTTAAAGATGTCACCTTCCCTCCACCATGTAAAGTGTTTTAATTAATATTTATATTACGTACCTGAGAAATCCTACTAAATCTTTTAAGTAGTAAGAACTAATAACTTGACACTTGTACTATAGAACGATGGTAAATACGTTCGGTTAAGAGTATAAAATTCTAGCAGCAACGCATATAGGTGGGTTAGACTCGTGTCTTTAGTTATGCAAGTCATAATCTATTATATATAATAAATGAAAGTTATTTGGGCCACGTGTCACTTGATTAGGGCATCCTCAGTTCTCTTTTCCCGCCCAACAGTGCCATCTCCTTTTCCTTATATAAACTCTCTTCTCACTTCTCATCTTTGTTTACAAACCTTGGGTTCCTTCTCTCTCTATATTCAGGCGATTCAAATTCAAATTTCACAAACCCTGCAAATTATTGAGATAATTCTTTCCATCCAAACCTTAATCTTCTTCCAGACGCCACCATAAAATCTTCTTTTGTTCATCGATTAGTTCATCAAAAGGTTTGTTCTTTTTTTTAGTTGAAATACTTTCATGATTTCCTCTTATTTACATGAATCTTAATTTCTACTCGTAATCTAATCATATGGTTCCAGGGTTGTTGTCATCAAAGTTGAAATCCGCTTAGCTGCGGATAGATTTCTGCCATAAGCTGGTATGTTTGAATATGTTTTGAAATTAACGTTTTTTTCTAGATGGTGATGATATGAGTATAACATCTGTTGTTTATTGATGTTTGAGTATGTTCAGCCATTATTCTTTCTGAAATTAGAGTTTCATTTCCAGTTCTCGAGGTATTATCTGTTTGTAACAGCAGTGGTTCAGCATCTACAGTGGATTCAACATCAGGTGTTTGCTATTATTGTTTGATGTTGTTTGCTATTATTGTTTGATGTTGTTTGCTATTGTTGTTTGCAGTTGAAGATATCTTAATTAAGGTAATAATTGTATTACATCCTGTTGAAAAATAGAACTGATAAATTTAGGGAAAGTGAGGTTGAAAGATAATAACCCAACAGTGGAGCATTTCATTCTACAGGTTCCATAAATTATGATGATGAAGATATCTTAATTAAGGTAATAATTGTATTACATCGTTTAAAGTATGTGTTTTTTGCTACTCCGATTTTCAATTTTGACATTTTTATTTTGAAGTGATATACTCTAATTCTCGGTTTATATTTCAGTCTAATCACAGTTGTTTGAAATTCATACAATCTGCTGCGGGTTATTATAGGTTTGTATTCAAAGAAGCATAAAGTTTAATTAAACACAAAGAAAGATTATTAAATTTATAGTTAAAATAATTTATGCTTATGTCTAAATGATGATGATGATTATAATTCACTTGTGCAGAATATGATGATGGAGAACCCACAGTAGTTCCTACTAAACGCAAGAAAGGATCTGCTATTGTTGTAAGATAAGATTTTATCTTACTAGAGAGTCTAGAGTAATGGTGTTTCCTGCCTTTTTTGTATTAAAAGAAGCATAAAGTTTGTTTTAAAGGAGCTCTTTATGAACAAAGACTGATGAGGCCTATCCACTGTTGAAGACAAGGTCCTGTTAAAGACAAGCACTTTATGTACCTAGAGTTTGATTAATCAAAGGAAAACGACTGTTTAGTATCAGCAGTGGTTCAACATCTACAACGGATTCAAATTTAGTATTTAATTATCAGTGGTTCTTATGTAACTTTAGTATTTCATTATGAGTTTGTTTCATGTTGTAAGAATCAGTGAATTCTCAGATAATAGATTGCTTTGCCGGATTAGATTATGTGTTAAATTATAGTTCTTTAAGTGATTGTTTCGTTTTCTTGAATTCTATGTAATTTTGTAAAGAAGTACAATAACAAACAGTGGTTTTAACATCTGTTTGCAATTTGGTCAATAGTTAATGGAAACCCCTGTTAGGTTGAACAGTAGATGTTATTAACTTAAACATCTGTTCAGGAAAACGACTGTTTGCACTTTATGTACCTAGAGTTTGATTAATCAAAGGAAAACAACTGTTTAGTATCAGCAGTGGTTCAGCATCTACAACGGATTCAAATTTAGTATTTAATTATCAGTGGTTCTTATGTAACTTTAGTATTTCATTATGAGTTTGTTTCATGTTGTAAGAATCAGTGAATTCTTAGATAATAGATTGCTTTGCCCGATTAGATTATGTGTTAAATTATAGTTCTTTAAGTGTTTGTTTCGTTTTCTTGAATTCTATGTAATTTTGTAAAGAAGTACAATAACAAACAGTGGTTTTAACATCTGTTTGCAATTTGGTCAATAGTTAATGGAAACCCCTGTTAGGTTGAACAGTAGATGTTATTAACTTAAACATCTGTTCAGGGTTAAACAGATGTTTGGGGTTTAACAGATGTTTGGCTCTAAACCAAACATCTGTTTAAGGTCAACATCTATTTGAGTATTGGTCTTGTTGTGAAATTTGTTTGACCCAACAGTGGTTTTAAACCACCATATAAACATCTCTTTATGTGCAAACACCTGTTTATGGTCAAACTTCTGTTTATGGGCAAACTTCTGTTTAAGGCGAAACATATGTTTCTTCAAAATCTGTTGACCATTGACTGACCAAACATCAGTGTTTAAAAAACTGTTGGGTATCCACTGATAGGAAAAATAGCTAACTGCTCACTTTTTTTATTGTTGGCATCTATTGATATTGACCATCAGTTGTTTTCCTAAAAAACAGCCACTGCTCACTTTTTTGTTATTGATGGTGTTAATTAGTGATAGATTGAAATTATCAAATAAAAACTAGAATTACAATGAAATTACCATTTTACCTCGTCTTTACATACCAATGAGGTAAGATTTCCTCCAACATTGTTTTGATCATAAAATTTAAAAAATTCTTTATAACTATTTGTTGGAAATCAAATCAGTAATTAATGCTAATTTCTTGAGCTTTGGACATTTAAAACATGCAAAATGTGAATTTCAAACTCACGGTTTAAAAATTAGAAAAGTCATCATGACAATGACAGTTGCTTTCAAATCATCATCAGTAATTACTGATAATATCAGTAATTACAGAAAAGTCATAATGACAATTGACGTTCTCTCTCTTTTTTTTCCTACTTTGCATAACAATTCAAATTCAAATATTTAATATTTAATATTTAATATTTTAATAAAGGAGTATATAAGGATATAGGCGCTAATCTCCGATTACACTTCTTTGTTCGAATGCATCTTTCTGTTGACCATTGACTGACCAAACATCAGTGTTTAAAAAACTGTGGGGTATCCACTGATAGGAAAAATAGCCACTGCTCACTTTTTTTATTGTTGAGATCTATTGATATTGACCATCAGTGGTTTTCCTAAAAAACGGCCATTGCTCACTTTTTTGTTATTGATTGTTTTAGTTTAGTGATAGATTGAAATTATCAAATAAAAAGTAGAATTACAATAAAATTACCATTTTACCTCATCTTTACATACCAATGAGGTAAGATTTCAACCAACATTGTTTTGATCATAAAATTTAAAATTAAATTAAAAAATAAAAAAATTTCTTTATAACTATTTGTTGCAAATCAAATCAGTAATTAATGTTAATTTCTTGAGCTTTGGACATTTAAAACATGCAAAATGTGAATTTCAAACTCACGGTTATTATGTTTTTAAAAATTAGAAAAGTCATCATGACAATGACAGTTGCTTTCAGATCATCATCAGTAACCACAGAAAAGTCATCATGAAAATTGACCTTCTCTCTCTTTTTTTTTTCCTACTTTGCATAAGGATATATACTACTGTGGATTACGTATAAACATCAGTTCCCAATAAACATCAGTTCCCAATAAATAAGATAATTTAATAATTATCAGTTCCCACATTCAAAATTGAAAATTCAAACCGTATATTCTAATCCTATAAATAAGATATAATTATCTACTATCACATTCAAATCTCGCTCGCTCATATATGTGTGCATATATATCTCTCTCTCAAATGCATCTTTCTCGTGATTTAGGCGCTAATCTCCGATTACACTTCTTTGTTCGAATGTTTGTTGAACATGTTATCGTTCCAGTATCATTGTTCCAACATCGTCGTTTCAATGAAGATTCCCATCACAAGTCAACCTTTCAATATGGATGTTGCAGTATCATTGTTGCAACATCATGAAAAGTTGCGTTGTTCGATTTTCGTTAAATCGAAAGTCAGGTTTTCTTGTGTCAGGTTTGTCATTGGGATTTCTTCTTTTATAGAAAGTATGGATAGATTCTTGCAATATCTTGAAAACTTATATGTGCTACAACAGTTGAGAAGAGAGCTTTGCATTTTAGGTTTGTTTCTTGTTTGTGTTGTCAGTAATATAGAGTGCGGTGATAGAGACTTGCAGTTCTTGGCGATGCTGAAGTACATACATCTAGAGGTTCAGCAATGGATGGAGTTGAGACTAAAGTTTCTTAATTCTTGCTGTTATTCTTAGATTTGAACTTTAATACTGTTTAGTATGTCATGTAATTATTGGACTTTTAGTTTTAAGGTCATGAATAAATTAATAAATTTTATTTTATGAATCTATGTTGTATTTTTTTTTTATTATTTACTGTTTTAGTAAGATTTAAATTATGTTGATGTTGAATTGTGTCTGAACATCTGTTTGGTAAGACAACAGAGGTTTAATAGTGTCAATGCTTCTTCTCAAAGGGTTATGTTGCGGTTATAACAGCTGATCATGCTAAGGACAGTTATAGTTAACAACTGCTCTTTATAAAGACTGATGTTCTTAATGGTTGATGAGGCCTATCCACTGTTGAAGACAAAGTCATGTTAAAGACAAGCACTTATGTAGCTAAAGCCTGATCAACCAAAGGAAAACCACTGCTCAGTAGCAGCAGTGCTTCAGCATCTATAGTGGATTCAACTTTAGTATTGATGTACCAGTGTTTCTATGTTGTGTTATATTTTTATTTATTATTTAGTGTTTGAGTACGATTTAAATTATGTTGATGTTGAATTGTGTCTGAACATCTGTTTGATAAGACAACAGAGATTTAATAGTTTCAATGCTTCCTCTCAAAGGGTTATGTTGTGGTTATAACAGCTGATCATGCTAAGGACTGTTATAATTAACCACTGCTCCTTATAAATACTGATGTTCTTAAAGGCTGATGAGGCCTATCCATTGTTGAAGACAAAGCCATGTTAAAGACAAGCACTTATGTACCTAAAGCCTGATCAACGAAAGGAAAACCACTGCTCAGTAACAGCAGTGCTTCAGCATCTATAGTGGATTCAACTTTAGTATTTATGTACCAGTGTTTCTATGTTGTATTCTATTTTTATTTATTATTTAGTGTTTGAGTACGATTTAAATTATGTTGATGTTGAATTGTGTCTGAACATCTGTTTGATAAGACAACAGAGGTTTAATACTTTCAATGCTTCCTCTCAAAGAGGTTTTTGAGTCGTTATAACAGCTGATCATGCTAAGGACTGTTATAATTAACCACTGCTCCTTATAAATACTGATGTTCTTAAAGATTGATGAGGCCTATCCACTGTTGAAGACAAAGCCATGTTAAAGACAAGCACTTATGTTCCTAAAGCCTGATCAACGAAAGGAAAAACATTGCTCAGTAGCAGCAGTGCTTCAGCATCTATAGTGGATTCAACATCAGTATTTTATACTCTGTTAGATTGTTAAATTTCATATCATAGGGTTGTTTATATGTAACGGTATTTATCACATCACCCCAGCATGCTAACTGATTATATGTAATACTTTATTTAAAAAATCTCAACATTCATCTTAAAAATAGTTAAAATGATTTTTTTTTATGAATTATAAGCATTAAAATGTTTTAAGGCTATCCACTGATAACTTAAAGTCTCCCACTGTTTTTCAGTGTAATCATTGCAACCACTGTTATTATTCCATCAGTGTCTTCATAAAACAACTGTGTTCCATTACTCATCAGGGGTTGGCTCGTGGACAGTTCATAGCCGTCAGATCTTTTGTAACCGTTGCCACGTCAGCATTCACTTTTCCTGCTATAAAACCCTGATCAAAACCCCCAATCAGGGTTTTAACTGTCGAATCGAATTCATTTTTCCTTTTTCAAAGCAGTTATCCTCCATTTCTCTCAAAATTCCTCATCGTCCTTCTTCCTCAAATGGCAAAATCACGGTCTTCATCAGTTAAAAGGAAATCCAGTCAAAAGATCATACAAATTCGATACAAAGCTCCCCATAACTACTTGGGTCTCTTGACAAAACCAAGTAACACTGAAACGTTCAATTCTGTCATAGATGCCTTTTCGTCTTCAAAATACAAAACTTTGTTGACTTCTGATGCTCCGATTTACTTAGCAACCCAGAGGGAATTTTGGAAAAATGCAAAACTTGAATATCAAGATAAAACACCCATAGCTATCAATTCCTCGATAAAGGGTGTTGATGTTAAAATCACACCACATACCATTTCTGGGGTGTTTGAACTCAATGATCTTGAAGGTAAGACTTTTTTTCCCTAAAATAGAGTATCAAACAGATTTTTTAGAAAGAGGGTATGCAAAGCAAATGAAAAAAAAAAACACTTTGCAAAAAGGCAGTTTTCCCCCTGCCCCAAGGTTTTTGTTTCATACCCTTTTAATGTGTGTTTCTAATAAGACCACTGCTTTCAATGAAATTCCATTAAAGATCCAATACCTGGCATATGCTATCTTGCATGGGGAAAACTTTAACTATTCACAGGAGATCTTTAATGACTTGGTAAAAAATGTTGATAGCAAATCATTTTTACTATTTCCAAGGTTCCTAAGCTTTTATTTTCAAAAGAAATTTGGAAAGGATGATGCTCATGTACTCATCCAGGGTGAACCTTTTCAAATAAATGGCCTTACACCGTTAACATTTACAAGGCTATCAAAAGTGTCCAAAACACAAGCACAGGCTCCTGAGCAGACTTTAGCAGCTACCACTGCTCCTCAGGCACCTGCTGCTGAGCCCACTGCTCAAGGTGATCACAACAGCAAAACAACTGCTGTGAAACCGACACCTAAATCCACCAAAAGACCAAGACAAAAGAAAACACAAAAGCCCCTCAAACCTAAAACAAAGGCAACTCTGGAAGATGAGATCCCAGAGCCACTGCCGGTGAAAACACAAAAGTCACCAGAAACCACTGCTGCTACTTCCTCACAGCAGATGGTAGAAATATCTCAACCTGAGCCTCAAATTCCTCCTGTTTCTTTTCAAAAAGAACAGGTTGTAAGAATAGGGACATCAAATTATGTTGCTTTGGACTCACTTGAATCCATCATCCTCAGCCCACTGCCCGGGGCAAATCCTCTTTCCACTCCCGTACTCACTGTTATAATTCCACCACAAACAAAACTTTTGTTGGATGCAGTTGATATAAATCAGATAGCAATCAGTTCCTCTCAACCCCCTATCACTGAGAGCATGCCACAGAAGTGACTGTGTCTGAGCTCCCTATCATTGCTAACCCACCAACAACACCTGAGGAGGTTACACTGCAGGATGTACAAGTACTTCCTGTCAGTAGTTCAAGTGAAGCAGCTACTACAAGTGTTGAACCCACTGGTTTACACTTGGACAGTAGTTTCATTAATCAGACTTACTTGAAGGCAATTTCTTCTATGGGAACCTTGCTAAATACTGGTGTGTATCCTGTATACACTGGTGAGCTTAGATTGGTAACCTCTGCTGAGGAAAGAAGTCCCCAGTTCCAAGAAAAAGGGGCAACAGGGGATGACTTTTGGGAAAGTCTCCCTCAGTCAACCACTGTTACAACCACCTCTGGTGGGAAATCAGATGATCCCATTAAATTGGATGATGGTTTAATGTATCGAGAATTGAGGGAGAGGCTTAACAAACTGGATACATCTATTGCAGAAATCAAAACCATACTGCAACAGTTGTTACAAAAACAGCAGGCACCACCTGCTCCCACTGACCTTTGGGCATTATTTCAACCTCTGCTTCACCAAAAAAGAGCAAATGCTGATCAGAAACATGAAATTCAGCTTCAAAATATCAGAAATATAATGGAAGCCAGGTTCAAAGACACTCAGGCAGATATAAAAACCCTGAAGGCTCAATTTATGAACACCACTGGCACTGCTCCTCCCTCTATCATCTTTGTGAACAGCCCACCACCAAATAATGCCAAAAAGGCAGAGAAAATGAGGCAGTTGAAGAAAAAGGGATATGAAGATGGTCTGTACATTGCACCAGATAATTCAACAATGCTTGCACACATCCCTTTGCCAGATGGTTCCAAAAAGGTTGATGTAACCTTAAATGCCATTGCTGATGCAAAAGCAAGGGTGAAAAAGGATATGGAGGCAAAGGATAAAGGAAGGTTTGAACAGGAAAAGAGAGTTTTTATGGAGATGAATGAACAGGGTACTTCTGAGCCAAAGGATCAAGAAAATTCTCAGCCCATAAGAAAGTCTACTAGAAAAGTCATACAACCCAAAACCACACCTCCCAAATCCACAAAACAAACTCCCAAACCTTCCAAAAGCTCCACACATCAATCTTCGAAACCAACAGATGTTAAAACACCTGTTGTATCAACAGTTGTTGCTTCTTCAGTGGTTTCAACATCTGTTATCCAAACTTTCACCACTACCACTTCAACACACACTACATCCACTGTCTTATCTCCATTACGAAAAATCCCTTCACCACCACCAATACCACCTGCTAAAAGGCAGAAGACAACAGTTGACACATCATCCGTGGTAATGGCAACAGTGGTTGAAACCCCAGTTGTTTCAACAGCTGTTAGTCAAACACACACCATCACTACTCAAACACCCCAAACAAAACCATCATCACAAAACTCACCACCTGCCTTAAAGCAAAAGACAACTGTTGATACATCAACAGTGGTTGAGACACCAGTTGTTTCGACAACTGTTAGTCAATTACCTACCACTTTTAACAATCCTTCCCAAGCCATAATTCTGTTTGCTCCAAAACCTCAAATAGAAACACCTCCTCCTGAAAATGTGTATACTAGAAGAAAAAATATTCAAGTGCATGATGATGATATACCAGCACCTGATCCTGTTTCATCTGTACCTTACAAAATCACCAAACCTGAATCTTTCATTCCTCCAAAATTGGTCAATCCAATCAAAGATCCAATAGCTCTTCAAGGATATGAGTCTGCAGATGGTACCCCACCAGCTGCCAGTTATCCACTGGAACTCCATGCAGTAAAGAATGAAATGAGGCAGTTCTACACAGTTGATGATCCTTCAAAAAGGAAATTCCCTTCTCTGGTTGGTTTTAGAAATCCAAAAAACATGGATGAATATCTAAAACTAAAAGCTAGACAAGCTCAAATAATAGCTAGGGTTGAATGCGAAGGAGAAAATGACAATGTGTATTCAAGTCATTATCAGTTTTTACTCACCAAAGTCAAGCTCATGGAAGACTATGCTAGAGATTTGAGTAAAGAAATGTCAAATTTACCACTAGAACCTGGCCTGCAAAAAGATGTGAGAAAAGACATTCTGGCATTGATCATAAGTGAGAAGTTCTACCCTGCCAAGGAAGAGCAATTCCAAGATTGGCCACTTGTTGGTCTCAAAGCAGAACTCAATAGAATTGAAAGAGTAAAAAGAGATCCAAGCATGAAAAGGTCAGCACCAAATTGGCGTAAATACAAAAAGGTTATTGATGATCTTACCTTGGAGTATAAAAGAAAGAAACAAGAGTTGGTTGATGCAAAGGTTGCAACTGCCAAGGCCATAGCAAAATGGACAAGGCAGTACACTGATGAAGCTTATGAAAGGCTTAGAAAAAAGAGAGAAACAGATCCTAGCCTTCCAAAGAAGCCTGATTACAAAACTATTAACATGTCAAAGAAGCAACTCCACAATTCTGAACCACTGTTCACATCATCAGATACCTCTGTCATTATGTTAAACCAAAGAAAGAGGCAAAAGTTGACTGATGCAGAAGAGAAAGAGCAAGAAGCTGTATATTTTAAACAGGCTATCAAGACAATGGCACCTGAAGATGACAGCTCAGCAAAGCTTCTACATACATTGGAATCCAACCACTGATGAAGCATAAAAATTGAACCTCAAACTACTGATGGGATCCAAGCATTGTTGAAGATCAAAGCATTGTCATTCAAGCTCTGATCACCCTTTGAAAATAGCACCGATCCTCAACATCAGTGCTTAGATTACAACAGTGGAATGAAGAATCAATGTTTATGTATCAGTAGTTTGAATATAATCAGTGTCTGTAGTGTCTGTTGTTATAGATTCAGTGTTTATGTTGAACATCTGATCTGATTTACTTTTGGTCAACATTTGTTTGAATTTTGGTCAACATCTTATTTTGTTAAGAAGTACAAGAACAAACATTTTTACAAAATCCCAAATCACCCGATCATTTAAGTGCATTGAAGTAAAATTGGAAATAATGTTATTCATGTGGTCCTGTTGTTGAATAGATCTAATTCCGTGATTTTAAGACAATGTTGTTGAATAGAATAAGATGGTTGATGTAATGTGGTCGTATTAATAACAAATTGTAATTAATTAATCTAAATAACTTTCCCGAGCCCGGGAAGCAATCCCGGGTAAAAACCTAGTGTTGTTTTATATACATGTGCATATCTGTTTATTTTGTTTGGAAATGGATATATGTGTGTTTTTGTTATATGCACATATGCATGATGTTAAAATATATATATATATACTGTAGAATTATTATGTATCTTGATATAGAATTTTGTATACATACAATACATTATTTATATCAGAATGGATATCGAGCAAATACGTGCCAGTGAATACAGCTTACATTCTCAAACCATTATGCATCTTATTTTATTGTATAATTTTATCCCCTTTACTCCACTCAACTACTCGTGTTTTGAGTTTGTTGCTTCCAAGCAACTCAAGAGTCAACATGAAATGCTAGCTGCCACTACTCAAAAGCCAACATCTTTAATAATATATATACTGTCAAATGTCAATCATAATGTACAGAAAATCATCAATAAAGTGAATTATGCTACAAACCTAAACTTCCACAAGACCAGCCAACCATGGAGTTCTTGTTTTCCCATTACAGAAATGATTATTATGAGAGAATAGTAAATTTTACCAAGTTTTTTAAAATTGGAATTGTTGCACTTATTTTGGGATGGAAGCAGTATTATAATTACAGTAACAATATATTTTTTTCTTTTATTGTAAAGAATCTGTCTCCATCAGATATATAAGCTGTTAGATCATATCAACGTATGTATTTAAATACAAGTTGGAACTCCAAACAACTAGCAATTCACACCACTAAGAAGGAGCTGAATTTCACAAAATTATAATATACTTAAAAGTCTAAACACAATCCACATACTCCTACTTGCATTAGCATGCATTTCCGACTTGTACTTTACAAGTGCGATATGCATCTTAGTGCGAATGAGAATATTCTGGCTACAACGACTGTGATTTGTCTCAGCATGCATTGTCCACTCGTACTGTAAAAGTGAACAATGCATGTCTTTGTAAGTCGAAATCACTTGGTCACGAAGTTCAAGTGAAAAAGGCAACAACAAATAAATAAAAACCAAATCATCTTAGCTTTCAAGACAATAACTTTATGCATACTCTGCTTAAAGTTGAGGGAGCATGTCCATAAAATTGACTTTTGAGGTCAAACAGACTGGTTTTGACTTCAAAGTTAACATGAAACTTTCTTCATTTTTTAAATAATTTATTTTAACGGCATTAAAGTATATGACAAATCCTACAGATAAAAACTTCTTATTCGAGTGGGGTATGTAGAAATATATGCACCAGTTTGATTAAAAAAGAAACATGATTGACCTCAAAAGTCAACTCGTTATATTTCCATCTACTCTTAAATGTTGCGACGCTCAACAAACACAGAAGTTGTCCGTGAAGGAATACTGAAGCATCCTGTTGATGGATCATATGTTGAGTTCTTCACTGAATTATCAGTTGACATCATCTGCACAGATAAGCAAATCGCAAGATAAAATTCTTTAACGAAACAGATAAAAACAAGCATGGTGTTTTATTTCCAACAAAACACACCTGCACTGGATGCAATTTGAGAGCTTTCCCACGTAATACAGGACTCGCGAATGAGATATCGGCCGGGCAAGAATTGAAAACGACCACAATGTATGAATAGCTGTTATGGGAAAAAAGTAAAATCTTGATATGACAATTAACTGACGTATGAAGATTAGTAGTAATATATATCGAAGAAATTGCTCACATCGGGTCAAGACGAGTCAACCCTGGAACACCTTCATGGCCATCTTCAATACTCATTACTATGACACCTGGGACATGTGATGGACCGGTGTTGTGGAATCGTACTCGTTCCTGGATGTAAGTATTGTAAGTACTTGATTGAACTTATTTATATACAAATTCTCAAGTTTTCATCAAATGAAAATATTCATGGTGATGCTGACCTGGATAGCATTTGCAGTCCTCAAGCGAAAGAGAACCGAAGAGTATCTAATAAGTAACAGATTTTGAAAATTTTCTAGTGCAGATAGTATGTGACTTTTATTAGGCTTGAATGATGCGGAAGCCAATCTTGGTTTGATTCTGCACAAGAAAACAAGCCATTCAAGTTAATATCTATAAACAATTCTTCTTTCGCACGTTTCAAATTGGTGTATTGAATATGGTCTCTTATCATTTCTCGCTGTTTTTTCATTAAAGGTTATTTAGATATTTGACAAATAGTCAAAACTCTTATTTATAAAGTTGTACACTAGAACAATAAAATCTTACAATGGCCAGCTCTTTTCGTTCTTCCCTTTTGGAGGAAGACCAACACCCCAATTATTCGAGTTGTAACTGAAATCTATCCTGTAAAAGATAAATTTGCAAATATTAAATTAATTAACATAGGGGATATATATTTTATTTTCATGTAACAAGATAATTTGAAAGGGAATAGACACTATACCTGTTAAACCAGTCACCGGAATTGTATGAGTCACGGTCTAGAGACTTCGAACGCAGTATCTCATCTCCACAATGGAAAAATGGAACACCCTGTCAATTGACAATTGTACCCTTTTGTTATGAGAATATCAGATAATAGATTTGAAGTGTTATTAAATATTCACAACCTGGGAAAGTGCTATGATGCTTGTTGCTAAATGGTTTATCCTGCACCTCTCATCAACCGAAATTTCCATTGGTGTCTTTGACATGAAAAAAACTAGTTAGAACATAATATAAAAACAGTTAGTTTTGTATAAGTTTGATTTAGTGTACCTTTAAACAAACGATATCAAAGAGGGTCTCATTGTCATGAGTAGAAACGTAGTTAATCTGCAAAACCACTTAATATTAGATGTCAAATAAACAATTAAAGAGAAGTAAGATGCACCATCTAAATGTGACAAAACCTTACTGTTTCCACTGGTTGTGCAGCGTACGCAACAGGGGATCCACCATAAGTTGGAATTTCCGACCCTTTAACCTAAAACCAAAATATTTATCTATATCTATACTATATTATAATGCATGAGGGAGGGGTATTTTAAGATACCCAAAAAATAAGAAATTCTTTCCTCTTTATTTATAAAAACACCCCTAAAATGAGGGTAAGTTAGTCTTTTAAACACTAATTATATTTTAGTCCCTACTATTATTACACTTATCTATACTATATTATAATGCATGAGGGAGGGGTATTTTAAGATACCCAAAAAATAAGAAATTCTTTCCTCTTTATTTATAAAAACACCCCTAAAATGAGGGTAAGTTAGTCTTTTAAACACTAATTATATTTTAGTCCCTACTATTATTACACTTAGATCCCTGAATTTATTTTAACTTCATGAGCATCTCCGTTTTTCAATATTTGAATTCCCGCTCCTCCCCCAAAAACCCTAGCACTCGCCGTTGATTCTCCTACGGCACCTCCTCTTCACCCGACAAGATTCATAATTGGGTCGAGATTATTCACCATCACTTCTGACGCATCACTGCCAGTTTCACCACACTGTTGCATCAAAGAACCTATTAGAGTTTCTCAACATAAGCACTATCGATTAAGGTAACCAACGTGATTTATTTTAGCTTTCTCAACATATTACATGATTCCATTCAGTTCTTTTTGAAATATGATAAGCGATGCATCATCGGGGTATTCCCCACATCCTTCTTCGTCTTTCTTACTATCTGTTCAGAATATTTGTTCAATTCGTGGATTTAATAAGGCCACTTTCACAGGTAATGGATTCTAACTCTGTTCAATCAAACTCATATAAAGAGATTGTTGTACTTCTTCATCTATTTACATTTTGGGGTTCTTGGTTTTCGAATTAGGGCTTATGTGAGATGTTGATTACTTATATTTTTGGGGTTTTTGCGTGGACTCAGACATGTGGCTATCCTAGGTAATGGGTTTTAACTCATATAAATCGATTGTTATAATTTTGCCTTTTGAAGGGCTCATGCTGGGTCTATTAAGGCTTATAGGGTTTTTTGGTAGGACATAATTTGGCTGTATATGACAATACGTTTGACGTGTTCTATCAATTTGCAGGTAGAGCAAGCTCTTGCATCATAGTCTTATCATGTGGTGCTTGAAATTCATTAGTGTGTGCTTCTGCAGCTTGTAGACAAGTTGTCTCATTTTAGCAACAAATGTTGTTTTGTTTGACTAATGGGCTTTTCAGTTCAAATTATGGTCAAACATTGGTGACGAAAAGATGTCGGATTACATACGATAGCAAAGAAAGATTTTATGGAAATGCTGGAGTTGCTGGACACCATGGTTGTTTTTAGTGGTAAATGATCTCATGGAAATGACATAGTTGTTGGGACAACATGGTTGCTTTTAGTGGTAAAAGATCTGAGGAATATCAAAAGATCATTGAAGAAATAAGAAACAAAAAATGGGGTTTGCTACTCATGGACGAGTGTCAAAATGGGTAAATATTAATGGATTGAAACTGGTTTGTTGACCCCAAAACTAGGGCTGCAAACGAACCAAACGTTCGGCGAACAGTTTGTCGAACGTTCGGCGGGAAGTTCGTTTGTGTTCGTTCGTTTACTAAACAAACGAACACGAACAAGAAATTTTGTTCATTTAGTTAAATGAACAAACATGAACAGAGGTAGTGTTCGTTCGTTTATGTTAGTGAACGTTCGGTAACGTGTTCGTTTGTGTTTGATACTTCATTAGTGTTTTTTAGTTTTTATATTTATTTAAATATTTCAACATTCCGACAAATTAAATATCTAGTAAGTGTCGGTGTATTATAACTCTGTTCATGAATGATTGTTTTCGTTCGTTTGTTTCTATTTGTGTTCATGAACATTATTTTGTGCTCATTTGTGTTCGTCAACGTTCGTTGCCTAAAATTAACAAACAAACACAAACGAACACGAACAAGCTCATTTCCTTAACAAACGAACACGAACATAAAATCTCGTTCGATAAGTGTTCGTGAACGGTTCGCGAACACATATATTTCTTAACAAACGAACACGAACAAGGTCTTGTTCGTGTTCGTTTGGTTCGTTTGCAGCCCTACCCAAAACACCTTTGGTTCAAATCTTCAAATTTTCTATAAGCAAATGGTGTATCAAATACAACTAAAAAATACGTTTTTCAATGATATCTAATTGTTTAAACATTATTTATGAGGTTTTATCACTTTATGTATTAGAATAACACTACAGGAGGCTTTAGACCTGTTTGACCCTTTTCCATTTATGCTAAATTCGTTGATTTTACCCGTTTGAGCCATTGGAGATATAAACCCATTTATAAGTGACGTGTTGATATTGCACCTCTAAAATTAAGTTGGATGATGCAAAAATTTAAGATGATAACTGATACTTGAAGTGCAAGATACTAATGTTTTACCTCATGACCATCACAGTTTGTTAGCACAAAATCCTTTAGGTTTGAAGCCATCCCAACCTACAAAGTTGTTAATATTAAAAAAAACGGAGCATGTCAAGATGCATAAACATAACCTAGAAATACAAATGGACAAATGATATTGAACAAAGTTGAGAGTTGAGACCATTTAGGTTCAAGTATCGGCTTTATACAATTTGGAAAAGACCGTTATCATCATCATCATTTGTGAAGGGTACTTTACCTGAATGTGATCTGTTGACAAAGCAAGTATACGCGCTGCATTAGCCTCAGTACCATGGTCATGACCATTCGGCTGTAAAAAAGTTACGACTAAACAAAGTTACAATCTTTTTGGCTAAAAGACTTGATTATACATCAACAAAAAGAGAAAAATAAAATGATACATTAGCATTACTTGCAAAGATAACCCTGTGAGAAAACCCTGTTGAAGAGGATGACCAAATGGAGACCCACCAAGCAAAGCATCCCGAATTCGATCATTAAAGCTGTATAAAACACAACACTCCAATAAATAACCACATTCAAATATAACATTATAATGAAAGGTATGTGTACCTTCCAATTCCAGTTCCCCCTAGATTCAACTGTGATGCGTTTACCCCCCTGCCATTGTTTGCCACTTCACCAAAATCCCAACCTTCACCATATCTGAAAATAAAAATAAACAAATTAAAAGAAAAATATTAATGAATAATTCCATATGATGAAAATATGTAATTTCCTTCATTCTTACAAGAAAATACTCGAACCATCAATTTTGTCTTTGTCCCTTGATAAGTTGTTAAGCACACTCTTAGCTTTCATCTGCGATAAGAAAAAGAAGTTACATATCATTTGAAAGTTTCCTTTTGCTTTACTTCCCAATAAACTGAATAATAATGTATCAAATGTTCATGAAATGGAAGAAATGTATGAGAAATAAATATGATATCTTACCATGGTACTTTTCATTATATGACCCATAAGATCAAATCGGAAACCATCAATCTGTAAGACATTCATGTAGTTGCTAGTTAGACACGTAAAATAATAATAATAATAATATATAATATTTTATTCAAGAATTAAGAAATAATAATTTTGTGGTGCAAAAAGAGGTATCATGGTAATTTTACCTTATAGTTGACTACCCAATTTAAGAGATCATCAACTATCAATCGATCAACCATAAAATGCTCACTAGCAGTGTTATTTACACATGTACTGTTCTCAATGAAACCATCTGTGTTCCTTCTTAAGTAGTAACCTGGAACAATCTATAAAGAATTTAAAATTATGCCATTTGCTAATCGCAACATAAATAATGAAAATTAGAGTTAGGTAAACAACCTTGTCAAGTACAGAATTATCATCTACAGGCCCATTTCCATGTAAATGATTATAAACAACATCCAACACAACCCGAAGGCCAATACGATTAAGTGCCTGCATTTGGTTATATATCAGCCAATAAAAGGATTATATTTTATAAAATGAGAGGAAAATTGCAACGGAGAGATACAATTTTATAAATAACAACCTGAACCATCTTCCGGAACTCTATTATACGCGATGGATCATCAGGGTTGGTTGCATAACTTCCTTTAGGAACTCCCCAAAGAACAGGATTATAGCTTTTTAATGAAGAAATTGCAAAACAAATATTAGTTTTCCATCCACGTGAGAGAAATTTGAAAATTGTGAACACCACAAAATCACAAATTATTGTAACATGTGACAAAATATAATGTAAGGAATTAGAGAGCATTATTTACCCCCAGTTGTATCCATCCTCATTTTGTATCGACGTGATGTATTCCTGTTGCTCTGCAGAATCTGGTGGCAGAGATTCGAGCATCTCCGTATCTGATCTTTTCCACATCAACCACAAAAAGATTAAACTTTAAAAAATAACTATTTTTATCTCAATCAGAATGTTGTAAATTGTTTTGATACGACATAAATGAAAGTTAGGCGGGGCATACAGAGTTACTTTTACGTCAGAGTAGGATTGACCATGGCAACGAAAGTGAAAGTTAGGGGTGCCAATGGTCACATTTCTAGTACGGATTGTTATCGGCCAATGAGTCATATTTTAGAATATTATAATCCAATTTTGGCTTTTTTATAATAAAAAATACAGTAAACTTAGATAATCTAAAGAAAGAAAATGAAGAACCTCTGTTACCTACAAACTTCCAGTTTTCCTTTTGATCATCAACATCGCCAAATTGGAAGGTTGGCAGCAGATGGATATGTGTGAGGCCCGCATCTGATAATTTTTTTAAATGAAGTACACCAGCAGAGTCCTTCAACGAAATATACTCAGACTTCATAGCATTTTGAATGTATGATGAAGGAAAAAATATAAGAAGTATGAATGCTTTTTAAATTGTTAAAATCGTCTTTTTCATATGTACCCATCTTTAATTCATCTAGGTCTTGAGCCTTTCATCTTTTCTTTTCGAGATATTTATGAAAATAAGGGAGTTAAAACCTACCTGAGAAGTGAAGGCAAGATAACCTCCCCGAATTTCAGGATGCACGTTTGGGTCATTAGCGCTGTATGGAATCAAACAAACGATTTAAAAAATTATTCATTTTCTTTCATGTTTCTTCGCTTAGCTAAGAGTTTTTTAACACACCTGAAATCTCTGACATGCAGTTCATAGATACTAATATCCAAAAAATCTGCAATATTTGGCTTCTCATCTCCTAAATCATCCCATTTATGAGGTTTTAAATCATCAGAATCAAGGTTGACTAAAAAAGTCCGCTTCCCATCACCTGAGAGTCTACCAAAAGCCCAAAACAAGAAAAACCGTATAAGAGACAAAACACAAGAACATGACATATTGCAAAGGCACAGCATACCCTCTGGCATAAGGGTCATTTGCGAAACATTTTTCTATCTGCAAGGTACTAGGATGGTAGACAGATACTTCATAGACATAATAACATCCTTCCCAACTTCTTGGAACATTACCGCTCCAAACACCATTGGATTCCTTAAGCTGGGCAACCAATACGATTTCACCACCAGAGGGCTCATTATAAATGAAGGCACTTACATCCTGTTATAAAACATACATGAACCTGATAAGTTCCATTAACAGGGTGTGTGCATTTGCTTATTACAACTGATTATTGCAACTTAATGTTTAGATGAACAGATATTGCTTCTAATAATATAATGAGTTTCATATTACTTGCAAGTATACCCCCTTCTTTTAGTTAGAATTGAATTATTGAAATACTTTTACTCTCATTCCTTTATGCCTCTTACTTTCTCACAAATATGACTTTTTTTGTTTGAGCAATTATTGCATATACATGTTTTTCCAAACAGTATAGTTGATTTTATGATTATTAGATATCAGATAATCACTTTAAAAACATCCTTCAAGAATAGTGTTGCATATTTCTGAAAGTGTTTAATGGTGAATAGAATTCGTGTCTATCATTGATCACAACAGACCCTATATATAGGGAAGAATACAAAGGAGCCTATTGCTATACATGGTAAATTCTATCTGTATACATGGTAAACAATACTAGCTAAGAATAGGAGATAATCACTATCTTTGATTTGAATATTATTCCCTCTAATAGCCCCCCCGCAGTTTGATCGGGTGGTAAGCAAACGGTCAAACTGGATCGAAATGAAGTGAACAGCTCCTTAGACAATCCTTTTGTAAAAATGTCTGCATATTGTAATGAAGACGGCACATGTAGAACACGAATATCACCAACACGGACTTTTTCCCGAACAAAATGAATATCGATCTCTATATGTTTTGTTCGCTGATGCTGGACTGGATTATCAGACAGGTAAACAGCAGAGACATTATCACAATAGACTACTGATGCATGACGTAATGGAACATGAAGCTCGAGCAGTAGGTTGCGAATCCAAGTGACCTCCGCAACGGCGTTTGCAACCCCTCTATATTCAGCTTCCGCACTTGAGCGAGACACTGTCGGCTGGCGCTTGGAAGACCATGATAGAAGATTGTCACCAAGGAAGACGCAGTAACCACTAGTGGATCTGCGTGAATCTGGACAGCCTCCCCAATCGGCGTCCGAATATGCAACCAGAGAATGCGAGTTGGTACGAAGTATCCGTATGCCATAGTCAATTGTTCCTTGGAGATAACGGATAATGCGTTTCATGAATGCAAAATGAGAGTCCCGAGGGTCATGCATGAATAGACAAATCTGCTGAACTGCATATGAGATGTCTGGTCTAGTGAATGTCAGGTACTAAAGTGCGCCTGCAAGGCTACGATAAAGAGTCGGATCTTGAAATGGAGTCCCGGTGTTGGCACTTAGTTTTGTGGCAAGGTCGACCAGTGTACTACAAGGCTTCCAGTTTGTCATAGACGCACGGTTGATGATTTCCTTTGCATATTGTGCCTGATTCAAAAATAAACCTTGGGCCGTATGAGTCACTTTGATGCCGAGAAAATGGTGTAAGCGGCCAAGGTCCGTCATGGCAAACTCTCGTGAGAGTGTCTGGATAATCTGTGTGAGAAATGAGTCAGAGGAGGCAGTAATAACAATGTCATCAACGTAGAGTAGCAAATACGCTGTATGGGAGCCGTGGCGATAAATAAACAGCGAGTTATCACATTTGCTGCTCTGAAATCCGTGACTCGTAATATATGAAGCAAAACGAGTATACCACGCACGTGGTGCTTGTTTGAGACCATAAAGCGACTTCTTTAGGCGGCACACAAAGTTGGGGTATCGTTTGTCAGTAAAACCCGCTGGTTGATGCATATAGACGGTTTCATTTAAATGACCATGGAGAAAGGCGTTTTTCACATCAAGTTGATGGATTGGCCATTCCCGAGATACTGCCAAAGAGAGAACTGTACGGATGGTAGCTGGTTTAACAACCGGGCTAAAAGTGTCGGCACAGTCAATGCCAACCGTCTGAGATTTCCCATTGACAACTAAGCGTGCCTTGTAACGTTCTAGGGACCCATCCGATTTGAACTTGTGCCTGAATAACCACATGCAACGAATAACCGGATGGTTATCCGGGCGGGGAACCAAATCCCAAGTATCATTAACCTGTAACGCATTAAATTCGGCTTGCATGGCTTGTACCCAGTTTGGATCCGTAAAGGCTTTACTGTAGGTGGAGGGTATTGGGGAAATTGTGGTAGTGTGTAGGTTTAGTTTCTGGACTGGTTTAGAGGACCCTGTTTTTGAACGGGTAGCCATCGGGTGTTGGTTTTGGGTGGGTGGAATGGTGGAAGAGTGGGCTGCGGAAGTGTGGAATGGATGCGTTTGGTGTGCCGAGTGAATGGGCTGGGATTGGGTCGTTGTTGGGTTTGGGTGGGCCGGTGTGGGTGCGGCAGTGGGGGTTGGGTGTGTATTGGGCTTTGGGCGTCGAGTGTAGGTGATGGGTTGTGAGGGTGGTGGTCTTGGCTGGGCTAGGGAGGGTGGTGATGATGGGCCGGGTGGGGGTGTGTTTGGGCCGGTTTGTGAGGGAGATGGTTGGACGGGTGGGGATGTCGGGTGAAAGTTGAAGCCGGGCGGTATGGTGTCGTCAAGGAATTGGAAGGATGTTGATTGAGGAGTGGTATAGGGAAAGGTTTGCTCGTCAAATGTGACATGACGAGAGATTGAAACTTTACCCGTTGTGGGGTCAAGACAACGATAGCCTCGGAAATCGGGAGGATATCCGAGGAAAATGCAACGGGTGGCTCGAGGGTGAAGCTTGTGAGGTTGTGTTGAGGATGTGTTAGGGTAACAAGCACATCCAAAAACACGTAAGTGGTCATAGGATGGGTGACGAAGGTATAAGGCGAAGGTGGGGGTGAAAAAATTTAGGCGTTTGGTTGGTAAAATGTTGTGAAGGTAGGTGGCGGTGTGAAGGGCTTCCACCCAAAACGTAGGTGGGAGATGGGCATGAATGAGGAGGGAACGAATGACATCATTGAGACGACGTATCATTCGCTCCGCACGTCCATTTTGGGAGGACGTTTGAGGACACGCAAATCGAAAAAGAAGGCCTTGTTGGTGGGCGAAGTCTTTGAAGGCGTTGTTATCAAATTCGCCTCCAAGATCACATTGAAATGTTTTAATTTTTCTGTTGAATTGGGTGTGAATTAACCGGTGAAACTTGGAGAATGTGGGGAAGGTTTCAGATTTAAATTTTAAGGGGTAGACCCAAACAAAGGGAGTAAAATTATCTATTAGGACCATATAGTATTTATAACCTTGTTTGCTAAGTATGGGGGAGGTCCACAAATCACAATGGACAATATCAAAAGGGGCAAATGTTACTGAAGTGGATGCATAAAAAGGCAAACGTTTAGAGTTTGAAACATGACAAGAATCGCAAAATGCGGAAACCTTGTTTTTATTACATGGAAAATTAAAATATCGAATAAGCGTGTCCAAGACTTGAGCACCGGGATGTCCAAGTCGATCATGCCATGGTAGAGAGGAAGATGCCACTAAACAAGATGATGGTTCAGGTGCGGTGAACGGGTAGAGATCCCCCGTGCTGTTATGGCGCGAAAGGTGCTTGCCAGTGGTGAGGTCCTTCAAAGAAAAGCCATAAGGGTCAAATTCAATAGATACATTATTATCACGGGTAAAACGGCGTACAGACAAAAGGTTTTTAATTACTTTTGGGCTGTAGTGAATAGTAGGTAAGACATAGTTTCGGTTGGGTAAGGTGTGGTAGCCAGTACCAGATCCAAGAATGGGTAAACAATTTCCATCACCAACCAAAATTTTAGTACGAACAGGTAATGAAGATGGGATATGGATCATACCTTGGTGAGCAGTGAGGTGTTCGGTTGCGCCAGTATCCATAGTCCAAGTTGGCTCCGGTTCGTTTAGGACCATGGTAGTGAATGCTGCTCCCAAATCAGATGGCTGCAAAGCATCAAATTCTTGAGTGTGGCCGGCCGAGACATAATGACCCTGAGCAAAAGTAGCCGTGCCAGGGGTCTGAGGAGTTTGCTGTTGTTGTTCGGGCGGCGGGGCTGCTGACCCGTGGGTCTGATCTGGTGCAGGAACAAAGTGCTCAAAACCTGGTGGGAATTGGGCTGCATAGTGGGCCGAGGGTGTTTGGTTGGCTGTTGGGTTTTGAGGGAGGTAAGTGGGCCGCCAGTTGGGCTGGGTAGGGTAAGGACATGGTGGGGTCATCCACCAAGCCCAGTTCTGGTAGGTGTTTGGTGTTGTGTTTGGGGTATGATTTGAGGGGTTGTTCCAGGTTTGGTAGTTTTGGTAGTTTGAGCGATAACCACCGCCGCGGCCACGACCACCCCGGGAAGACCGACCACGACCACGACCCCTACCCCGGGTGGAGTAGTAGGTCGGAGCAGAGGGCGGCTGTGAGGAGGCCTGAGGAGCAGCGGCAGCGGCAAGAGCAGAGGACTGGTGTTGTTGACGAGCTTCAACCCGTATCTTCTCGTCATTCAGCATAGTTCTGGCGGTATCCCAATCGGCTTGGTTTTGATTGATTAGGGCAGCAGTGGTATCATATTCGGCAGGTAACCCGCGAACGAGTTGTAGAACCAGCCGAGATTCTGTGATAGGGTGATCCACATCAGCCAATTGATTGGCAAGTTCCTGCAAACGGGTACAATAATCATCTAAAGACGAGCAAGCAGCAAGGGTTAGGTTAACAAAAGTAGTTTCCAACGCGGCAGCACGAGCCTGTTTGTTGCTGAGCAAGATTTTTTCGATCTGTACCCAGGCTTCAAAGGCCGTGGTTGCTGAGTGAATGACACGACCAACCAACGAGTCAGAGATCGTGTTTAGAATCCACTGAAGAACCAGCGCGTCAAGTTCTTTCCACGCCGAATAGTCTTCAGAATCTTTGTCCGGGCCTGGGGTACCGTCTATGTGGTTTAAAACTTTATACGCCATAGCGTGGAGTTTGAAAAGTTTGGTCCAGGCAGAGTAGGTAACTTTGACGCCATCAAGTTGTATTTTGGAGGTGATGTTTGAAACAGAGTATGCGGGGTGAAGGTTTGTAGATTTTTGGTTTGGGATCAAGGTGTCTGCTTTGTCACCCATCGTGGTGTCTTCTTTGTCACCCATCGAAACAGGGACAGAGACAGCAGGCCACAGGGCCGGGAAAACACAGGAAAGTGATCGGAAAAAAAATTGGGGCGGCAGAAAATTAGGGTACGCAGAGCCTATGCTCTGATACCATGAAAGTGTTTAATGGTGAATAGAATTCGTGTCTATCATTGATCACAACAGACCCTATATATAGGGAAGAATACAAAGGAGCCTATTGCTATACATGGTAAATTCTATCTGTATACATGGTAAACAATACTAGCTAAGAATAGGAGATAATCACTATCTTTGATTTGAATATTATTCCCTCTAATAATTTCAAGCTAAGGAAGAAAGATGAAGTAAAGTTACTTGAGCGGTTGGAGCCCAAAGATATAAATTGATGGCTTCGTTTGAGAAAACAGCACCAAGAGGACCCGTATAAGAGAAAACATCATCAATAACACCAGGTAACTGCAAACCAGTAACACTAATGCATTGTCCACTGGCTGCAAAAAGTAGCACAGGCGTATATTACTGAATATGAATATGAATATGAGTAATTAGCCCCTAATAGCATTGCAAGCAACAAAAACATTATATGATAAATCTTTCAAGGCAAGCTTTTATGCGTATGCATATATACTTACAGTCAAATAAAGCAACAGCCAGTTGGTCTTTGAGAATACTTTTGAGATCCAATGTTGCAGGGACCTTATAAGCCTTATAAACTTTTATATGAGGAGACTTATCTCTCACCTGAAAATCTGCACTGGAATTTAATTGAACTCGTGCATGCCCGCACGTCCTGCGGACACGAATGCAGCTCCAACATAGCGACACATATTCGTTGGCTCTCTCTCTCCTCTCTCCTCCCTTTGTTCTTCTTCACATTCGGTGAGTATACACCGAAAAAACAACCTCTCTCCTACTCCCCATTCAAACACCCGGTATCATACTCCCCATTCAAACACCCGGTATCATTCCCCCCGCGGCAACCTCACTCCCCGATATCACACAGTCCCCCCTTATACTTTTATCATTACCTTTTCTCTCTCCTTCACTCACAATCACTTTCAAAAATATTAAAAAAAATTATGAAGGGTGACCAGTGTCTCTCCAAATTTACTGATGAACAGTAACATTTTCTCTGTCATCCACTCACAACTGCTCACAGCTACTCTATAATTAAAATATAGAGAATGCACTCACATAAATATGAAGGATCGATTGTGAATGCTCTAACAAGCAATTAAGCCTAGAAGGGTATCAGTATCACCATTATCTTACATTTTCAGGAAGCCTCTGATCACATCTCTCAAGCTCAATATTCAAATCATAGCCTGTTTGTCGTAAAACACGATTATATATCAAAGATTCTAAGTCACTTCAAAACAAAACTATAACAAGCAAAATCAAGTATAGGTAAATCACACACCTTCAATTCCGTTTTCTGCAACGGATAAAGCAGCAGATTTACTGGAGTATAGAAAACATGAACCACCAACAGCATCTAAATCCCAAGCAATTATTGATCTAGAGACCCAATACGCTCGCGAGTACCTTAGGCTATCCTGCAAATGATGATCTGATTATTTACGGGATTCGGCCATCGTAGGGGTGCAAACGAGCCGAGCTACTCGCGAGCTACTCGAGCTCGGCTCGAAAAAAAGCTCGAACGAGCCGAGCTTAAACGAGCCCGAGCCTAAAATCAAGCTCGTTTACTAAATGAACCCGAGCCCGAGCTTCGCTTATCGAGCTCGAGCCGGCTCGCGAGCCTAATTGAGCTTTCTGTTTATATATTTTTTTATTAATATATTAAACATATATTTATATAATAATAATTACCATTTATATAAATATAAAAGAAATAACTAATTATATGTATAATAATAATTATAATTAATATAAATTAATTAATAAATACTAAACGAGTCGAGCCCGAGCCGAGCTCGAGCTTGAAAAATTACCTTCGAGCCGAGCTCGAGCTTCAGAAATAAAGCTCGAATCGAGCCGAGCTCGAGCTCGAGTTTTCATGTGTTAAACGAGCTCGAGCTCGGGCTCGGCTCGTTTGCACCCCTTAGCACCACTCAAGAAATTCCTTGCAATTATCTCATAAATTTTGTATATTCAGAATCCCTTTTCAACTACTTTAAATTATGAATTGGCCTTATAATGAAGAACCCTTTTCATCTACTTTATTTCTAAACGATATTTGGTTGTCTAATGAGTTCACTAGTAGACATCAAGTGTAACAACCACAATTCTATAAGAACCCTTAAAATCACAATAACAAAAACACACAGACATACACATAAAATATAATGCCAATGTAGGGTGACTAACAAATACATACATAAATAAAAATAGCAGTATTAAGGACATAGAGAAACCTTAAGGGGCGATGAAGAAGGAAGTGGCATTGTTGAAGTTGGGCAGTAACAACGGTGGGTTCTTGTTCTGCATTTAACAATGGAGGGTCTGGGTCTGGGTCGGGTGAAAGGAACAGCGGGTCGGGTCTTGTTGTTATGGTTATGGAGGGGAGATCGGGTGGAGGGGGAGATGGTGGTAGCAGGGAAAGATTGACAGAGGATGGTTTTTATTATGTTTATTGTTTTTGAGTTGGTGGCACCAATTGATGTATCTATATCATAAGGCACGTCTCAATAACATAAGAAATAGGAGCATAAGTCATTTATAGAATTGTTACATAAAATTAGAAATATAAGAAAACTTGAAACATAAAAATAAATGTTTAACGATAGAAAGCAAAAAACAACCTCCTTTTGCAGTATAAATGTTTAACAAGACCAGCCAGCGAAGACCACATATGTTTAGCATTTTAATCAGTCGTCGGATCTCCCTCTGCATCTCTCTTCCTAATCCCAATCACTCTGGTTAAAATAAGATTTCGTATTACTTGGACACTTAAGATTTGTAAAATTATATTTAGATTGGTTATTACGCGGACCAATCTAACAGCCGATGAAACATACAATCGAAAGAGGACTTACCAGAGCTAGTCGGAGTCTTCGCCAAAACCCTAGCCACCATCGCCGGAGGAAGCGGCTAGGGTTTTCTGTCATTGACTTCCTCCTCGTTTTAACCTTGGAACCGGTGGATGTTATGTGGCTCTTGAGGACCACTACCGTCACCACCGTATGGAAGGTTGTAACCGAATCATTACCACCGCCACTCGCCTACTCAATCCGTTTTCACCACGCCGGAGTATAGCTGGCGCCGCCATAGCACCACCACTGCCACCCTCAGATTTCTCTCTCTATATCGCTCTTGCGTGTTCTCCCTTTTTGTTTCTCTTTCTATCGATTGAAGTGGCGAGAGAAAGCATAGATTTCGGCTTTAATTTGGTAATCTTATTTCAAAATTTAAAAGTTACAAAAGATGGAGCCAAATGTAATTTACATATTTCTTAACATGATAGGTTTAATGCGTTCTACATTAAAACAAGAGATTAAAATCTAATTAAGATGAAGGGTTAAAATATAACTATTGTTTAAAAAGACTAATTTACCTTTATTTTAGGGGTTGTATATATGAAATAAAAAGGAAAAGTTCTAATTTTTTGAGTATCTTAAAAGGAAAAAGATTATTAGTTGTTATTTTCTTATCACATGTGTATTAAAGCATTATCTACTTGTACCTTTTAATCTGTGAGTCGATATTGAACAAGACAACTACCGAAACGTCGACAAAAATGTGTAGGTCGTCATTCTATCTTTGGATTTTTTTTAAACAATATAGTTTATAAGATATGTCAAGAATAAGTAAAAAATGATAAGTTTGTTGTGGAGGGGTGAATTGTAACTAATTATCTATAATTATCTTAAAACCTTAGGGATTTAAGTGTAATAAGTTTAGGGGCTAAAAAATAAATAGTGTTTAAAAGTTCAAACTACCCTCATTTTAGGGGTCTTTCTATAAATAAAGGGGGGAAAAGTTCTTATTTTTTTGGGTATCTTAAGATGCCCTTACCTCATGCATTATAATATAGTATAGATAATACGAACGTTATAATAAGACCACCCGTAGTCGTCCGTTTTTGGGCGTGTTTTTATAACGAAACGCCCTAACACGCTGAACCCACCACCTCCCGGGGCGTTTTTGAGGCAAATTTGGTCTCCAACGTTCTTTAATCAACGCCCAACTTCCAATTTTTTGGCCAATCACATGCATTCTTGTTTTCTTGCCCAATCACATGCATTCTTCCTTTTAATATAATGTCCACATCCCAACTACACTCATTTTAAAAAACGCCCCATAAAACCCCCTTGCTGATTGGACCGCCACATGACGTAAAACGTCCAAGGGTAGGGTGTCTTCTACTACGCATAATACATTAATACGTATCCAGAACAAAAACGATAGAAATAATGGTTCACTAGATACGATTAACAATAAAAGATCTTAGATCTCTCTCATGATTCACTTCAAGATCCTATCCTTAAATTCCCAAACCATTTCAAAACTTACTTATGCTCATTTTCTTGATAAAAAAAATAATATTAGTAACATAAAAAACAGAGTAAATTATCAAAATCGTCCATGAGGCTTTGGCATATTTGCCATTTTCATCCAAACCAACTTTTGTATCATATATTCCTTTAGTTTTGGGAGTTTTTTTTGTCATTTTCATCCAAACGCTTGACTTTTTTTTTTTTTTTTTTGCCAAAATCGTCCCTGAGATTTGAGATTTTTTGTCATTTCATCCAAATGTTTGATAGAAAAAATAAAGCAAATTAAATGTTTGGATGAAAATGGCAAAAAATCCCAAAAGTGAAGTACTATATTGTACAAAAAAAGTTGTTTTGGATGAAAATGACAAACATATCCAAACCTAAGGGACAATTTTAGCAATTTACTCTAAAAAAATAAAAATTATAATAATGATGATAATAGCAATAAGAATGAGAATAAAACAACAATAGTAATAGTTGTTATGAATATTATTAAAGATTTACCATAAAGATCAAGATTTACCTCTAGATTTACCAAGCAAGTGGATGAACTCTTTGTCAAACTTAGGGATAGCTTTGTCTACTAAATAGTTAATCTTGTCTACTAAATAGTTAACTTTGTCTACCAAATAGTTAATCTTTTTGTAGTATAAATACTAGCTCAAGGTAGAAGGAAAAATGCACCTCATGTATACACTTTCATAAGTTATACAATTTTCTTCTTCTTTCTCTTGTAACACTTCTAAAGTTCTTAAAGTTTTAGCACTAATCTTGTGTTAATTCTTGTTATATTATAACACGTTATCAGCACGAGGCTCTAGCCAAGGAAACGTTCAAGCAATTATTATCAAAGTAAGCATTTGATTAATATATAAACTATAATTGTTATGATAAACTAATACCAGTGCAGATGTATCTTACGATGGACATACGATCGTTGTTGGACTACAAAAATGTAACATGTCTTTTTATGTATCGTGGGATTGTTTTCCTTTAGGAGACCTTGTTATCCAGACACTCCTATCATAAAAACAATTAAGTCCCATACTTAAAAAATGAAAAATAAAATAAAGAGACTGGAAGACTTGATAACACTTGTATTTATTTATGCGTCTAACTTTTATTTATACGCACATACTAACATTTAATTTAGAGTTTGCATTCATGTATACCAACATTTTTATTCTTATTATTATACATCCTAATTTTATATCTTATAAAATAACATTTCCTTAATACATCATTTATTATATATACATATACATATATATATATATATAGGATTAGGTTCAAGAGTGAACACTAGTGTAGCTTGCGAACTGAGTGAACTAATCCTGGCCATACACGTGTGTAGATCAATGACCAGGATTTGATGTTGAAATACACTAGTGTATTTTACGATTTGATGATGTGATCCTGGCCATACACATGTGTGGATCAATGGCCAGGATTTGTTCACTCAGTTCGCAAATACATTAGTGTTCACTCTAGAACCCCCACCCTATATATATATATAGGGAGGGGCTCATGCGAGAACCACCCTTATTGTGAGAACCTTGAGAACCAATGTGAACACAACCTAAAATAGCTAAAAAAAACCTAACCCCCACCCCCCCCCCAAAAACCTAAACCCCCCACCCCCCCCCCCCCCCCCAAAAAAAAACCTAACCCCCCCCCCCCCCCAAAAAAAAAACTTAAACCCCCCCTCCAAGCTAAATGCTAAAAAAAACCTAACCCACCCCCCCCCCCCCCAAAAAAACCTAAACCCCCCTCCCCCACCCCCCAAAAACCTAAACCCCCCCCCCCCCCACCAAGCTAAAATGCTAAAAACTAAACCCCCAAAAAACCTAAAAAAATCTAAAAAAAATCTTAAAATTTTTTTTTGAATTTTTTAATATTTTTTATGTTAAAATCGCTACTTTTAGAAGCAAAAAAAAAAAAAAAAAATTTTTTTTTTTTTTAACTTCGAAAAGTAGCGATTTTTTTATAAAAAATATTAAAAAATTCAAAAAAAAAAATTTTGTGTGATTTTTAGCTATTTTTAGGCATTTTTGGTGTGTTCACATTGGTTCTCGCGGTTCTCACACTAAGAGGTGGTTCTCGCATGATCTTCTCTCTCTATATATATATATATATAACCGTTGTACAACGGCTATAAAACGGTAATATAACCGTTACAAAACGGTTATAATTTACCACTACAATAACCAATTATCAATCTCATTTTTTCCACAGCAAACACTATTCTTCTCAAAGTTATTCAAGAAAAATTTCGAAGATGATTCACCCGGTTTTAATATTGGCCGGCATAATATTAATATTGTTGCCGACCTTAATATATGAGCTTCCACCTCATTTTTTTAGTGCTTATGTATTCATTTATTTGTTTATAGCTGTACCAATGTATGTTATCTCATTTTTAATGAGTATTTAGATTTTAATATTTATCTTATTTATGTTTAGCAACAAAATGGCAAACATCGCAAAAATTGAATTCCCGGCTCTTAATATCACCGGAGAAAATTATATGTCGTGGACGGCACATGTTAAGCGACATCTCAAGTCAATGGGTGTTTTGGAAACGATAACGGAGTGGAACGAATGTAGCGATCAAGACAAGGCAAAAGCCGATGTCTTCCTCCATAAACACATTGATGAGATGTTGCAATTTGAATATTCATATTTTGAGGATCCATACGTTTTGTGGGAAGAATTAAAAGCAGAGTTGATAATCAAAGGGAAGTTTTACTTCCCACTACTAGAGATGAATGGAACAATCTCAGGTTCCAAGATTTTAAAAAGGTGAATGAATACACCTCTGCTTTGTTCAGGATATGCTCAACGCTCCGATTCTGTGGGCAAACTGTTACGGAGGAAGATATGTTGGAGAAAACTTTCTCCACATTTCATGCATCAAATATAAACTTGCAACAACAATATCGGTTGCAAAGGTTTTAAAGATATTCTGATCTAAATTCATTTCTCCTCGTAGCAGATAAAAACAATGAGCTACTAATGAAAAATCATCAAGCTCGTCCCACTGGATCATTAGCCATTCCAGAAGCAAATGCTGTTATTAATGATGATACTAAAGACTCTGGAAGAAAATGGGGACGAGGTCGTGGCCGTGGCCATTTTGGTAAAGGTAATGGTCGCAATTATCCCTTCAAAAGAAATAATAATTTCCGAGGTAATTCCCATGGTCGTGGACGTGGTCGCGGTCGTGGTCGTGGTCGAAATCAAAGAACCCCCAATTACCACACTCCACAAAATACCAATCCCAACCAGTATAACAAAAGGAATGAAGCTGGTAGGTCCGAAAACAATGGCACTTCTTGTTTCAGATGTGGAAGTGCAAACCATTGGTCAAAGGCTTGTCGTACACCTTCACATTTATGTGAACTTTACCAAGCCTCTCTCAAAAGAAAAGAAAAGAAAAGGAGATGAACCATGTGGATAATTTTAATGATATCAACGTCGAAATGAATGTCGCCGACTTTACCAATAACATGGAACTCTGAAACAAATGTTGCTAAACCATAATAATTATATGCAACAATTATGTAATTTCATTTATTATAAGTGTATTTATTATGTTTCAGCAGTCTTTCTTTTCATGTAACGTTTTCAACTAATAAATAAACTTCTTATTATAAAATAATTCACAATGCCTTCGTTATACACTTATTATTATTTCTCTTTATATTTTCAAGATTAAAATGAATACCACTGGAGCACAAGAGCAGACAAATGATGCAGATATATGTATAGCGGATAGTGGAGCTACACACACTATACTTAAATGTAAGAAATATTTTTATGAGTTGAAACCAACAAAAGGAACCGCTGATACAATATCAGGTCCTACAAACTTGATAGAAGGAGTGGGAAAAGCTAATTTAATATTACCAAATGGTACAAAGCTCTTAATAGAGAATGCTTTATTTTCCCAAAAATCAACAAGAAACTTGTTGAGTTTCAAAAACATATATCATAACGGATATGATACTCAGTCAAGGACTGTTGATAATAAGAACTATTTACACATCATGAGCAAAGATCATATATTGGAAAAACTGCCAATGCTCCACTCTGGTTTGCATTATACACACATTAATGTGCCTCAAGCACATATGGCAGTAAAGGAAAGTTCTTGTGATCCTGAGACATTTAACTTATGGCATGACAGACTAGGCCATCCAGGATCTACAATGATGAAAAGAATTATTGAAAACACACATGGACATCCATTGAAATATCAAAAGATCCCCCAATCAGATAAAATGCCCCTATGTACCTCTTGTTCACTTGGAAAACTAATTACAAGGCCTCCGTCCTTAAAAGTTGACAAGGAATCACCAATGTTTCTTGAAAGAATTCAATGTGATATATGTGGACCAATTCATCCACCATGTGGACCGTTTAGATATTTCATGGTCTTGATAGACGCATCCAGCAGATGGTCTCATGTCTCTTTATTATCAACTCGTAATGTTGCCTTTGCAAAATTTTCTTGCTCAAATTATTAAACTACGAGCACATTTCCCTGATTACACTGTTAAAAGGGTGAGACTTGATAATGCTGGTGAATTTACATCACATGCTTTTAATGATTATTGTATGTCAGTAGGAATTGTTGTCGAACACCATGTTGCTCATGTACACACACAAAATGGCTTAGCTGAATCATTGATCAAACGTTTACAGCTAATCGCTAGACCATTAATAATGAGAACAAAACTTCCTGTGTCGATTTGGGGTCATGCAATTTTACATGCTGGATCACTGATTCGTGTGAGACCAAGTGCAAATCATAAGCACACCCCACTACAACTTGTTTCTGGCCATGAGCCAGACATTTCCCACCTTAAAATTTTTGGGTGTGCAGTATATGTTCCTATTGCACCACCACAACGCACAAAAATGGGACCTCAAAGAAGGTTGGGAATATATGTTGGATATGAAACAGCCTCCATCATACGATATCTTGAACCTTTAACAGGTGATGTATTTAAAGCACGTTTTGATGACTGCCATTTTAACAAGGCAATGTTCCCAGCATCAGGGGGAGAAAATAAAAAAAACGAGAAAATGATGTCTCATGGTGTGTGCCTTCATTGTCTCATCTTGATCCAAGAACAAAACAATGTGAGATAGAGGTTCAAAAGATAATACACTTGCAAGACATTGCAAATCAATTGCATGATGCTTTTACTGATACAAACAAAGTTACAAAATCTCATATACCAGCTGCTAATGCTCCAGCTCGAGTTGAGATCCCAAGTAAGGCAATAGATAATAAGATAGCTCATGAATCTCAAAAACGTTTGAAACGTGGAAGGCCAATCGGTTCAAAGGATAAGAATCCACGAAAAAGAAAAACACTTGTAAAAGAAATTGACCACAGAGATAATGATCTTGATAAAACAGTAAATACCGAAACCTCTCATGAGAAAGATGTTGATGATACTAACAAAGAGATATCAATCAACTATGGTCATACACATATCATATGGAACCGATATGAAATGGAAAATATTGATGAGATATTTTCTTATTCTATAGCAAGTGACATCATGGGTGGAGATGATGATCCTGAACCAAAATCTGTCAATGATTGTCAAAATAGACATGATTGGGATAAATGGAAAGGCGCTATGCAAGCTGAATTAGATTCACTCAACAAACGAAAGGTTTTTGGGTCTATTGTTGTTACACCTAAGGCTGTAAAGCCTGTAGGATATAAATGGGTTTTTGTACGAAAACGAAATGAGAAAAATGAGGTTACAAGATATAAAGCGAGACTTGTAGCTCAAGGTTTTTCACAAAGGCCAGGGATCGACTATGAAGAAACATATTCTCCCGTTATGGATGCAATAACCTTTAGATACTTAATCAGCTTAGCAGTTTCTAAAAAGTTAGAAATGCGTCTTATGGATGTCGTTACAGCTTACTTGTATGGATCACTTGATAATGACATCTATATGAAAGTTCCTGAAGGATTTAAACTTCCTGAAGCGTTAAGTTCAAAACCCAAAGAAATGTATTCGATCAAATTACAAAGATCTTTATATGGGTTGAAACAATCTGGAAGGATTTGGTACAATCGTTTGAGTGACTATTTGACAAGTAAAGGTTATACAAATAATCTTATCTGTCCATGTGTCTTTATTAAGAAGACAACATCAGGATATGTGATCATAGCTGTATATGTTGATAACCTAAATATAATTGGGACGCAAAAAGAAATTCACGAAACAATTATTCTTTTAAAGAAAGAATTTGAAATGAAAGACCTTGGAAAAACCAAATATTGTCTTGGTTTACAAATTGAACATATGAGCAATGGAATACTTGTGCATCAAACGAATTATACTGAAAAGCTGTTTAAACGTTTCAATATGGACAAGTCAAATCCTTTAAGCACTCCAATGGTCGTTAGGTCACTTAATGTCGAAAATGATCCATTTCGTCCTTGTGAGGATAACGAAGAAGTTCTTGGTCCAGAAGTACCATACCTCAGTGCAATTGGAGCACTTATGTATCTTATGAATTGTACGAGACCTGACATTTCTTTTGCAGTGAACTTGTTAGCAAGATTTAGTTCAGCTCCAACTAAAAGGCACTGGAATGTGATTAAACATATTTTTCGATATCTTCGAGGCACTGTTGATTTAGGCTTGTTTTATCCTAACGATTCAAAAGAAGGGTTAGTTGGTTATGCAGATGCAAGTTATTTATCTGATCCTCATAAAGCAAAATCTCAAACTGGATATGTATTTATGAACGGAGGAACTGCGATTTCATGGCGTTCTCATAAACAAACACTTGTCGCAACATCCTCAAATCATGCTGAAGTCATTGCACTACATGAAGCTTCAAGAGAATGTGTATGGCTAAGATCTATGTCACAACACATAGTGACTTCTTGTGGGCTAGAGAAAGATCAAAGTCCAACTCCTATCCATGAAGATAATGCCGCCTGTGTCTCTCAAATGAAAGAAGGGTATATCAAAAGTGACAGAACAAAACATATACCACCAAGATTCTTTGCATATACTCGGGACCTTATTAAAGACAATCAGGTCGAGATGAGATATGTCCAATCAAGCAACAATTCAGCCGATCTTTTCACAAAAGCACTACCTACAGCAACTTTCAGGAAACATGTTCATGACATTGGCATGCGTCATGTACGGCGAATGTGATTCCTTACAAATTGCAAACTTGAGGGGGAGTTATAGACTGCACTCTTTTTCCCTTAGCTAAGGTTTTTTCCCATTGGGTTTTTCTTTAGCAAGGTTTTTAATGAGGCAGTACTTAAAGACCCCGAAGTTTGCAAAGTGTCATCCAAGGGGGAGTGTTATGAATATTATTAAAGATTTACCATAAAGATCAAGATTTACCAAGCAAGTGGATGAACTCTTTGTCAAACTTAGGGATAGCTTTGTCTACTAAATAGTTAATCTTGTCTACTAAATAGTTAACCTTGTCTACCAAATAGTTAATCTTTTTGTAGTATAAATACTAGCTCAAGGTAGAAGGAAAAATGCACCTCATGTATACACTTTCATAAGTTATACAATTTTCTTCTTCTTTCTCTTGTAACACTTCTAAAGTTCTTAAAGTTTTAGCACTAATCTTGTGTTAATTCTTGTTATATTATAACAATAGTAATAATATAGAACATGATTTATGTAATAAAAGTAGAGGTTGAAGGCTAGGGCTGGGCAACGACTCATGGCCCAAACACTCCGGGGACCGAAATTTTTTGTTTTTTATTGTTTATATATATATATTGCATTGGAAAAGTTAGAATATATAAAAGCTGAATCAGAAAAGAATATAGTTAGTCCCTTGGTTTGGTATAATTTAAAATTAACTAGTTGATTTTCTGCCCGCGCGTTGCGGCGGGGACCTAATGTTTGCAAAACGTGTGTCGGCAACGGCAAGCAGATAACGAAAATCAAAACATAAATAACAATGACGTGGTAACGATAGTCACTCTGTCCCAAAAAAAACGATTTTAAATAAACTAATATATAATAATAGGACCCACACGTCCTACATGTTGGAAATTCAGTTGTTTTCAGTTTAGTTATTACGGTGCTAAGATGTTAAAATATGGATGAGCTCGTTACCGATAACGACACCGAGAGTACCGATCTGGAAAATCATCGAAATTAGGTACCTGCACCGAAAATGTTCGGTACGATACGATATGGTATGGTATGGTATTTGAAGTTAAAAATCAGTAAATACAAGTATGGTGCTAGACCGATGTCGAACCGAAATTAACGATTCTGAAAACGCCAAAAGGTGGGTACCAAATTGGTACCGAAAATGATTGATATAGTAAATTTGGTACCCATACGATACCGGTTTTATTACAGGATTTGATACGATTTGCTCATCAATAATCTAAATATCCAAGTTAATTTTACATGCTACAATTCATTCATTATATGAAAAGACAAAAAAGAAAACAAAATAAGTTGTTGTGTATATAAAACCTAAATCAAACAAAATACAGTTTACTTACAGTGTATATGAAAAGTAATCTATACGATGCAATTACTTGTGTTGCTACAGGATTTGATAAGCTCGGTACCAACCGGTACCGAAAATACCGTTACCGAAAATCCCTAAAAGTGGGTACCGGTACCGATTATACCTGGTATGGTACGGTTCGGTCCCGGTCGGTACTGTTACGGTACCGGTATTTGAGGGTAAAAACAGGTGAATACCGGTGCCGAACCGATACCGAAAATGACAAAAGTCGATACCGATTCAGTACCGAAAATATACCCAATTTGGTAGATTTGATACCAGTGCCGGTACCCGATACCATTTGCTCATCCCCTTGATGATGTTACTATTCATTGGATTGTGTATGACAAATAATCTAAACTGATGCAATTATTTGCGTTGCTACGTTGCTACTGGATTTGATGAGCTCGGTACCAACCGGTACCGAAAATACCGTTACCGAAAATCCCCAAAAGTGGGTACCGGTACCGAATATACCTGGTACGGTACGGTTCGGTACCGGTATTTGAGGGTAAAAACCGTTGAATACCGGTGCCGAACCGAAACCGAGAATGTCAAAAGTCGATACGGATTCGGTACCGAAAATATACACGGTTTGATAAATTTGATACCTTATTGCCCTGATTTACTGTTTGATTTTCATTTTTTTAATTGAAATATAAATTTTACTGATGAAAGCGTTTGTTTTTTAATATAAGGATAATGTTCCAATAACTAAACAACAACTAACGTCCATCTAAATTGATATAACTAGTTGATTTTCCGCCCACGCGTTGCGGCGGGGACCCAATGTCTGCAAAACGCGTGTCAGCAGCAGATACCGAATATCAAAACATAAATAAAAATGACGTGGTAACGATGGTCACTCCGTCCTTAAAAAAGCGATTTTAAATAACCTAATATATAATAATAGGACCCACACGTCCTACACGTTGAAAATTCGGTTGTTTTCAATTTAGTTATTACGGTGCTAACACGTTAAAATACGGATGAGCTCGGTACCGGTAACGGCACCGAAATTACCGATCCGAAAAATCATCGAAATTAGGTACCGGCACCGAAAATGCTCGGTACAATACGGTATGGTATTTGAAGGTAAAAATCAATAAATACAGGTATGGTGCTAGACCGTTGTCGAACCGAAAGTAACGATTCTGAAAACGCCAAAAGGTGGGTACCAAATTGGTAACGAAAATGATTTGGTAATAGTAAATTTGGTACCGATACGATACCGGTTTGATTACAGGATTTGATACGATTTGCTTATCAATAATCTAAGGTAGTGTTTGGTATGCAGAAATAAGAGGTGGAATGGAATAGACGATTGAGAGGGAATGAAGAAAAGAGTGTTTGGTTGGTCGATGGAATGGAATCACCTATTCCAAAATGCATTCCATTCCCTCAAAATCATTCCATCCCTCTCCCCTGTTTTTTTTCCATTCCATTCCCTCTTCACCCTTCATTAACAACACCACAACTCACTATCGTTGCCATCACCCACCACCACTGTCATCCGCCGCCGTCACCTACCTTCGCCGCCACCCACCACCGCCGCCACCCGCCATCGCCGCCACCCACCACCGTCTTTGCCGCCACCCGCCTCCAACCCCGCCACCGCCGTTGCCGCCATCCACCATCGCCGTTGCCACCTCTAATCACCGCCACCACCCACCTTCGATCATCGCCGCTGCCACCTCTGATCACCGTCGCCACCCACCTCCACTATCGCTATCAACCACCACCACCCACCGCCACCACCACTATCACCTGCCACCACCGTCACCACCGCTACCACCTCTGACTAGCGCCGCCACCCACCACCGCCACCGTTGTCACCACCTGCCGCCGTCTCCGCCCACCACCGCCGCCGCCATTACAACTGCCACCTATCACCACCCACCATCACCGCCCATCATTGACCACCGCCATCAGATTTTATTCCTTCGTCTTTTCTGGCGTACCAAACAACAAAAAAGTAATGGTTCATTCCATTCTCACATGGTAACCAAACAAGACATTGAATGGTAATAATCAATTCCATTACCTCATCCATTCCATTACGTCGTCCATTCCATTCCCTCGTCCATTCCATTCCCTCGTCCATTCCATTACCCCATACCAAACAGACCCTAAATATCCAAGTTAATTTTACATGCTACAATTCATTCATTACAGAAAAAAGGCAAAAAAGAAAGCAAAATAAGTTGTTGTGTATATAAAATCTCAATCAAACGAAATACAGTTTACTTACTGTGTGTATGAAAAGTAATCTAAACGGTGTAATTACTTGCATACTGTGTGTATGAAAAGTAATCTAAACGGTGTAATTACTTGCATTGCTACGTTGCTACAGGATTTGATGAGTTCGGTACCAACCTGTATCGAAAATACCGTTACCGAAAATACCGTAACCGAAATCTCCAAAAGTGTGTACCGGTACCGAATATACCTGGTACGGTACGGTACGGCTCGGTACCTGTCGGTACTGGTACGACACCGGTATTTGAGGGTAAAAATCGGTGAATACCGATACCGAAAATACACCCGATTTGGTAAAAGCGGGTACCGGTACCGGTGTTCATCCCTTAATGAAGTTACTGTGTGTATGAAAAATAATCTAAACGGTGCAATTACTTGCATTGCTACATTGCTACAGGATTTAATGAGCTCGGTACCAACCGATACCGAAAATACCGTTACCGAAATCTCCAAAAGTGTGTACCGGTACCGAATATACCTGGTACGGTACGGCTCGGTACCGGTCGGTACTGGTACGGCACCGATATTTAAGAGTAAAAATCGGTGAGTACCGGTGCCGAACCGGTACCGAAAATACATCCGATTTGGTAAAAGCGAGTACCGATACCCAATACTATTTGTTCATCCCCCTTAATGAATTTACTCTTCATTCAGTTCCAAAATTAATATATAGGAGAATTTAACGTCACGTGTTAGATAATTAAAGTGGTTTTAATTTTTGACATTTACAAGAGGTTCGTTTTTCATCATCTTAATATTATTCAACTATACACGCCTAAGACCGTGGGGTATGGTGGGGCTTGGGTTGGGGCTTGGGTTGGGCATTTGGTGACACGTGTAAAGGGAGCCAGCCCACTGCCAGGTTACGTGTCCGCGGGGTATGGCGGGGCGTGGGTTGGGTGCACCGCGTGGCATAAATGTTTAAAAAAAAAATACAAAAAATTTATAAAAAATCACACAACATTTATAAAAAAACCTACAACTTCATTAAAATTTTAAAAATTACATAATCCTAAAAATTACATAATTTCTAAAAATTACAAAATAAAAAAACCTAGAGCGTTAAAAAAATTTCAAAAAGGTCGATCTTGTCGAACGCCTTCTTTTCCACGCTTTGAAACTCTATGTTCGCCACCGCCACCCGGTCCTCGTGGCTTAACTCGCCACCGGGAACCGCTTCGTAGTAAGCCTTGAAACGCTCGAGCTTGGGTCGTAGCTCGCGCCATTTATGTTGGCACGCGTTGAGGTTGTGGCGGTCGTTACCGACGTTATGTCGGTAGGCCGCGAATGCTTCCGCCCAATATTTTGTTTGGCCCGGTGGCCGCCCCTTCATAGCGTCGACGACGCTAGTTACGAGTGCCATTTCTTCTTGACGGGTCCAGGATGCCATAGTGGTGTTGGGTTCGTGGGATGGGGGGGACCAGCGGGGTAGCGGGTTCAAGACAGTGGGTGTAGCCGGGGAGGTTTTGGTTCGTGGGATGGGGGACCGGTGGGGTTGGGGTTGCAATATATAGGGCCTCAAGCCCACCCGGGTGGCGGTTTATAGAAGATGGGGGGATGGGGGGGACCAGTTTGAATTTTAAATTTCAAAATTTTAAACCAACCGCCTGACGTGGCGGGGTGACCCAATGAGAATAAGCCAGCTCGCTTCGCCATACCGCCCCACGCCCGGCTTGAAAGCCAAGCCCTAAGGGGCCACGCCACAACCCAAGCCCACCCGGGGTGGTGACTTGGGCGTCTTCCCCCAATCCACGCCCAAACTCCCGCCCCATACCCCACGGCCTAACTTCAAAAGTTCAAATCCCAATATGATAGGATCGTCTGACTTGTACATACAATTACGTGTCACATGTAACTATTCAACACAAACCTTCCCTGTATATCCCCACTAGTAGATGGTCCCGCCCGCGTTGCGGGGTGATGACCGAATAATTCTCAACCAATTAAAAAAAGACTACTATAATTTTGGTTAGAAAAAAAAAACACAAACGATGATAATACCGTAATTTTGGGCTCAGGGCAAACTGTAATTTTTTAGGACTAATAAGCTAGTGTTAGGCAACTCCTTGACACGAAAAAAAATTAAATCGAGTAAACCAATTAAAAAAAACCTTTATATTTTTTTTTCTTAAAAAAACTAAAACGATGGGGAAAACATAATTTTTAACTGAGTGCCAAATCATAAATTTAATTCGGTGATAAATCGTAAACTAAATGGACCAACGGGGGAGTGCCAGGAAGTTGCCGGCACGACTGTAATTTTACACTGGGGGCAAACTTGTAATGTCACCAGGAAAACAAACAAAAACAATGGGGAAAATGTAAATTTAAGCTGAGGGTAAAATCGTAACTTGGCTGTGAGGGAAAAAAAACTAATGGGAAAACTATAAATTTATACTGGGCAAAATCGTATTTTTTAACCTAGGGCAAAACTGGAATTTTTTGCCGGGAGCAAAAGCGTAAATTTATTTTTAACTGGGGGTAGAAACATAATTTTAAACTGATGGGAAAATCGTATTTTTAAGGGAAAAAAACTAATGGCAAAAATGTAAATTGAAACGGGGCAAAATCATCATTTTTAACCGGGGGTAAAATTGAAATATTTAGCTGGGAGCAAAAGCGTAAATTTATTTTTAAGCGGGGGCGAAAACATAAATTTTTAAGTGATGGCAAAATCGTAATTTTAAAGGAGGATAAAATCGTAAATTTGTTGGGCAAATAGGGGAGTGCCAGGCAGCTGCCTGGCACTATTACCCTGCCGCTAGGGCTGTAAACGAACCGAACGAACACGAACAAGACCTTGTTCATGTTCGTTTGTTAAGAAATATATGTGTTTGCGAACAGTTCACGAACACTTATCAAACGAGATTTTATGTTCGTGTTCGTTTGTTAAGGAAATGAAATTGTTCGTGTTCGTTTGTTAATTTTAGGCAACGAACAAAAACGAACCACTACTAAAAAAAAGGGTTTTTTTCATGAAACTTTTGGTCACAAAACGGTAGCAATTTCCTTGTTGTCACCATTTTGCCATCGAAAACTTAGTGACAAAAACACCCGTGTCAATTGCCATAATGCCATCAAATAGCCACCATTTTTATATTTTGCTACCAGATTTTTGCCACAACAAAATTGGTCAAAATTATTTGCCACCGCTTCTTGTTTGCTACGGTCCGCCTTGGTCCACCTTGTTTGCTACCGAGTTGTGATGGATTTTTTGCCACTTCTTTTGCCACCATTTGATATTACCACCATTTAGCTACCAACAATTTGCCACCATTTTTCATTAAAAATCGGTGGCATTTAGCACAATTTTTGAATTATTTGCTACCATTTTGTGATAGCTTATTTTTTTTTCATAAAAATTACATATCAATAAAATTACAAAATTGTATAAAAAAGTCTAATAAGTTCACGAAAACCCAAAATTATATAAAACATCTATATTGGAAAGGCATATAAAACATTCGAATATAAATGTCAACTAAAACATCAAATATAACTAAAATTATCCTAATATGATAAACATCGAAACATTCAAAACCAAGTGTTTATAGCCTATCTTCGAACTGTACTTGTTAACATAGCTTCAATTTGTGACATCCTATCGAGCATAGCATCTTTATCAACCTTATCTTTTTCTTTTTCAGCCAACAACCCCACAGTAATTCCATTTAATATTTCTTTTTCTTCATGTAGGTCCCCGTGTCCGGATACGGATCTAAACGCCTACTTCCTTGTATACGAACCGATCTTGTTGTGCGGAATCCAACACGATCAGCAAACCGAGATAGAGACGAAAACAAGTAAAGATAACACACGCGGTATCAACGATTAACACATCTTGTATTAAACGCGGAATCAGTTACAGAACAATGTTTACAAACGTAATATGTAAACTCTCTCAACCTCTCGTGTGCTCTCTGTGTTTACAGTATGCTCTCACACTTGTCTAGTGTTCATCTCTCATACGAAATGAACACATAACATGGAATTATATACCCACCACACATCATCTGGTCGAAGGATCAGAATGTTGATCGAAACATCATCTTTCGATCATGCAACCATCGAAGGATCCACATATGATTCGAAGGATGGAATATCCTTCGAGCTCATCCATCGAAGGTTCTGATATGAGCACATCGAAAGATCATTGGCCTGTGTAATTGGTTTTTCAAAGGCCCAAGTTAATGGCCCAACAACCCTTTACGTAAAATGCATGCAAGTTGTGGTTTTGTAAGGTTTAGCCAACTAAGTCAACATGATGACATCATCATGACATCATCATGATGATGTCATGATGATGTGGCAGCGGGAAACATCCTCGGCTCTCCGTGCTTCGCGTGTCGAACTCTGGGATGCACGACGGAGGAATGTCGTGACGTCGGGCTTGAGCCGAACCTAACCGGGTCGAACCGAACCGAGTTGAACCGAACCAAGTCGCGTCCACATAATATGTATCAACAAACTCCCCCTTGGACGCTACTCGTGAGGTTCAACTTCCATATCTTCAATGTCGGAGGATCTTCAATGTCTTCACGTCTTGAAAGCAGAAAGTGTATCAACAAACTACCCGTATCATGTAGGAAGTGTGTTGACAAACTCCCCCTTAACATAAGCTCTCCCTTGAGTTATGCTCGTGAATGTCTTGATCTTTACAACTTGAGATCCTTGTGGTGTTGAAGGTCAGCGGCAACTCCATCATCTTTGTCTTTTGAGTGCCTTCACGTAGTGTCTTCATTCCGAAGCTTGTCATCGATCATGTTCTCCTAGCCTTTAGAATCTGCACATGCAAGAAATCTAAACGCGTAATGAGAACAACCGCTTGGAATATAGTAAACATAAACAAACGACACACGTGTGACCATTGTTTAAGCAAACACCGTCCGACAGTTTGAAAGTTTAACAAATTTTATCAATTTCAATTTTAACTTTCAAAACTTGCAAATTTCGACCGTTTATGAAGATTTAGTCGTTTTCGGTTTTCGTTCAGGTTTCAGGTAACGAAGACTCGAGCTCCAACATCGTACGATCGAAAATAAAATAGAAATAAAATCTTTTTGACTTTTATAAATTTTATATTAAAACTCACCTAAAATCTTTTTGGTATTTTTAATATTTCAAATGTAAAGACAGAAAGCAGTAAATAAATATACACAAACATGCAGAAACTGAAAGCATTAAATAAATATTTACAGACATTCTTTTTGCGAGTTTCGAGGGTAAGAGAATCATATCAGTGTACGGTCATGCCAAAACGCTCTTGTTGTTCAATTAGTTAACATTTTAGATAAGCATCCTATAACAATTATCGGTATTGTTGTCCACTTAAGCTCAACTTATCATTTGTAATCATGGCGAGGGGATACGTTAAGGTATGATTAATACTTACCGACCGGTGTTCATCCACATCACGACACATTCCCGTATCAAGGTATGCACGAGAGTTCATCTTACCGGTGAGTATACCGATTATCATCTGTTTGACCGTATATGATGTGAGATTCTCACTTATTTTGATTTGAAAACAAGCCCTATGTGATATAATCACTTATTAATGAGGAACTTGATTTTCATATGCATGAAGGGCACAGGAGCAAGTCCGTGAACAGGTCAGTACTTTCGTACAGCAGAGAGACGAACTTGACTCCCGGAAAGAATTTGTGATATTTTATCACTTATTTGTTTGGACATGTGATTGTTGATCACTTATTGAGGTCGTATGCAGTATGTACACGTATGTATAGTATCATGGAAGATCTAGACTTGCGTCCCCATTATTTTCCGGTAAAAGATACAACCATGATACCCAGATGATAAGCAGCATAAAGACCGAATATCTCAGAACCTCGGCAATCTCTCAAACGAAATTTCGGTACTAAGACCATATGCCAATGAATGGTTCCCACCCAGTCTTCAGTCGAATTTAAGTTTATATCACCCTGCACACTTTAAAATGATTGTGAGCCTACCGATACATCTTATATAGAGCTGCTTATCGCTTTTCATTTAAGGTTTAAAGAGGTTTGGACAGACCACTGATGTACTATCATTTTCTCTTTTGCTCGCCAGGAAACTCATTTTTGTTTTTCTATTGTTTTTGTGTTTTTGAAATTTTTCAAGGTTTTTGGATTTTCAAATTTTGGATTTACTCCCCCTAAAATCAATAAACTAAGACAAATTTAAAACACAAAGGTATTTACAAAAACGATTTTCCGATGTGGATTACTCTTGCTTGACCTTAATGCCGTTTACCAATAATAAGTAGTCAAATCTTGATTTGTCAAAAGCTTTGGTAAAAAGGTCGGCACGTTGGTCATCGGTGTGGACGTAAGCAACATCGATTAGTCTTTTCTCAAAGCAATCACGTATGAAGTGATATTCGAGATCAACGTGTCTGGTCAAAGAGTGCTGTATGAGAGGATAATAAATTATAAAGCAGCTTAAATATCGACAAGTATAGGAGAGATTAGAAATTTAAAACCGTATCCTGCAACTGCTTCGTGCATTGCAAGGAATTTGAGTGTTCTCCCAAACTGGATATCCACCCGGTGTGGATGTCAAAGTCGATTCTTTGAAGCTACTGAGAAGTCTCTTCACAGCAACAAGATCACAGACCTCTGGGTCCGGCTGGTTTTCCAAATTGCACCAGCGAAGGTCTTTGTCTTTCTCTTTCAGAAGTAGTGTGCGGTTGTTCAATCCACGCCAAGGCATCCGCACACCCGGTTGGTTTGTTCAACAAACACATTTTCTTCAATCACACCGTAGAGAAAAGTACCCTACACGTTCATCTTGTGGACTTTGAGCTTCTTGTGGAAGAAAAATCCATGAATCTTCGAAAAGCTTCAGACGTGCTGCAGGCGCGTACTTTTCATTTGAATCTTTCCTGATGACCCGATCAAAAACCATAACAACCAAATTTTGGCACATATTTCATCTGGTCGAATTTTTTAACTTCATTCAACCACATTCTTTCACCATCATTCCTTCATCGGAATGTTTGTCTTCTTATCTTTTTCCTTTCTCTCCATCAATGGCAACAATATTCTTCTGTCGCCTATCTTGTGCATGGACGCTCCACTATCAACAATCTTAAGACTATCAATAGTTCCTCCTGGAACATCCTGCACACTCATTCAGAGATTAGTTGGAGAGGGGGACCCAAGCCTTCACAGACTTGGGTCGTCCGTCATCATCGAGGATTGTGACATCCATTTCCCGATGATTCGGAATTGATGTAGCTCCCCCTGAAACAATTTCCAATTTTGGTTTCCAAATCTGTTTTTGTTCTTCATGTTTAACATTTGATTTAACAGATTTTGTTTGGGCAACCTCCGGTTTTAAAACCTTTTCAACATTTTTCCGTTGTTTCTTTCTCTGTTTCACTTCTTGTTGTTTAACAAGACGAGGGTCTTGTTTTGGTGAAACAAATCTTTTATGGTAATTGTTACCATGGGGGGCATCAACTTTTGCTTTCAACTTATGAAGATATGGACAATTTCGAATTATGTGTCCAATAGTACCACATTCAAAACACATTCTCCGCTCTACAAACCTCGGAGAAACATGTGATCGTCTTGTCGATGATGATGAACTTTGTGATCTCGAGGTACTAGGTTTCGAACAGTTTGGCTCATTTCTTTTCAACACTGTTGCTTGTTTAACAAAATCCAAGTTAGATTTATTTTCAAAACTTTCGATTTTGTCCGTTCCCCTTGACTTCACAAAGTTCACATTCTTTTTCTTCTTCTGATTCGGCTTCCTTGGATTTTGAGTCGGTGTTTTACCTTTTGATTTGGCATGATTTTGCTGTTTTTGCACTGTTGGTAACTTTTGATTGCCAAATTGTTTTCGAACTTCGGCCTTTGGGATAGGAGGGCACTGTGTTACAGTAACACGTGATCCTGTCTTTCCCAAAAACTTACTTGTCGAATTTTCAAAAACTTTACTTATTAAAGATTGATTAACATTCTTTATAGGAAAATCTTTGTCTGAGTAAATTTTATCATCACCAACAAGAGTGTACAGTAAATCCACACTCTCCGACTCTTGGGCAGATGTGGACTCGGTTGGAACAGTCTTAGCGGGTTTTGCAGGAGGATCACAGAGAATATGATTCTCAAGAGGTATGTCCTCTTCTTTGATTACCGCATCAGACTTTTCCGAATCAGTATCATCGGATTCATCATCAGAAGAATCAGTATCCTCAATCACAACTGTAGGATCCTGATTCTGTTCAGCAGAGGACACACATGTATCTGCTGACACATCTGAATCTGATGATACTTCTTTCTTGTATCCGAGACCTGTTGCACATTCTGCTGCAAATTCCTTAACATCTAGAGGAACAGATGGTTCAAAGTGAGTTCTATACTCCTCATCAGGCAGGGCATCATAATTGTTTCTCACGGGTGGTGGACATTTCTTGTATCCAATGCATGTGACATCCCGTTTCTCTTTCTGTACGTCAATGATGTGATCCAACACATAGCTAGAGCTCAAATAACTGTCTAGCTTAAGTTGGATCGCCTCACTTTCAGTTTTGACACAAGCCATTTCTTTTTGCATTATCTCAAGACGTGTGATATACAAATTTATGTCAGTTTGTTTTCTGGAAACCATTTTTATCAGCTCAGTTTTATCTTTCTTTAATGTTTCAATCATCGACTTAAAGTCCTTTTCATGGTTTTCATAAAACATGTTGGCTTCAGTGCATTTAGAAAGATCCACGGTCAATTTCTGATTGTGGATAAATGTCACATCATATTTCTCCTGCAAAGCCTCGTGTTTGCTTTGCAACTCACACCACTTAGCATCTAAATCAACATGTTTGTTTTGCAAGTCAAACAAACTAGCTTGTAAAGCATCATGTTTGCCTTGCAACTCAGACATGTTTACTTCTAAATTAACACATTTAACATGCAATCTATCACAATTATCACAAATAACAGCAGTTGGTTCATTGACACATACCTGACTTGGATCACTCTCAGATGTTGACCTTTCTGCATCAGAATCAACAACCTCCCTTGATGATTCATATTCAGATCCAACCTCGCTTGAACTTGAAGTAGTATCATCCTCAACTGAAGTTGAAACATCTTCATCTGAACTACTGTCATGTTCAGAACTGTCATTATTTCCCGAGGATTCACCATTGCTGGCATCTTTGACAACTTCAGCAAAACAAGCTGTTCCAACTGGAGCATCACTACTCAACCTGATTGACCAATCACCACTTTCATATACTTGAACCACAAGTGCCTGGTTAGCATTTGATGGTCCTGCTTGGCTTTGGTTGTTGACAGGTATCAATGTACGCTCATCGTTCCTGTTCTGATTCTGCTGGTCTCCTTGATCTCTGAAAGGGTTCTGGTTCCCATGCTGAGCTGGCTTAACAGGAACTTGAATGGGATTGCCATGTAGATCAGTTGTCACAGGAGGCCTTTGGGTTTGCTGTTGAGGCACCGGTTGAGGAACTGGTTGAAGCGGATTTCCGTACATGTCTGTTTTTGGAGGAACCGGAACTTGGATAGGATTGCCATACATGTCTGTTGGTCCGGTAGATCGAACAGGTAATGGATTTCCGAACATGTCAGTTGCTTCGGTATTTCGAACAGGTAAGGGGTTTCCGAACATATCAGTTGGTCTGAGAGGTTGTTTCGGTGCGGGAGACGGAGTACCAAAATACATGTCTGTATTTACCGGAGTATTCCATCTTGGATTCATTTTTGATCAAAAATAATAAAACCTGAAAATCACACTTAAATCAAACAGTTAAATCACACTAGAAAATTTTTTTTTTTTTTTTTTTTTTTTAATATCTTGATAAAACAAAATCCCGCGAAACAAAGATCCGACGAAACAAGTCTTGTGCGACTAAACAGCTCTTGTGCGATCCCCACTTATGTTGTGCGACTGATTGTCTTGTTCGACTGAAGCCCAAACAGAAATTCAAAGTAACCAGAAGCCCAAAACTGAAGCCCAAATTTAAGTTGTGTAAGCCCAAAATAATTTTCCACTTTTTATTTCAACCCCACTATCTTATGGAGGCACAGATCTTTCGAACAAATCAGTTTAACTTTCGAAGTTGTTGGTTGTTGAAGACTAGGATCTTTCGAAACAAAACATCAACTGGATCCTTCGAACCATCAGTATCTTTCGAAGTTGTTGATTATCTTTCGAAATCTACCTATATATCTTTCGAAGTAGTTGATCTTTCGATGTTGTTGAAGTTTCCCACAAAATATCTTGATCCTTAGAAAACATCAAGTTGACCTTTCGAGACAAACAGATAGATCTTTCGAAATTATTGAGCTTTCGAAATAGTTGATCTTTCGAATTGTTGAGATTCAATTTGTTGACTTTCAACCTCCTGACACAATGCAGAAACTTTCTGCTCACTCCTTCGGTTCACTCTTCCCAAGTCTACCAACCGAATGATGATTTCTTATCTTAATCAAATTGCAATTTCCAATAACACAAACAACTTGAATATTCAAATTTCAAAGGATCAAAAAATAAGAACAATAAAGAACACTTATGAAGATAAGATGAACTCTATGAGTTTCTGGTGAACCGAAACCTTCTGCCGACAATTGTTACCCTCACAGACCAGCCGAGAAGAACAACTAGCAGCCAAACACCAGAAATTTCGAAGATTCAACAGATTTTCCGGAACATATAAGAACTTCAAACACCCGGAAAACAACCCGAAAACGCTCGGTTTTAACAAGGAGAAGAGTCTTGGCTCTGATACCACTTGTAGGTCCCCGTGTCCGGATACGGATCTAAACGCCTACTTCCTTGTATACGAACCGATCTTGTTGTGCGGAATCCAACACGATCAGCAAACCGAGATAGAGACGAAAACAAGTAAAGATAACACACGCGGTATCAACGATTAACACATCTTGTATTAAACGCGGAATCAGTTACAGAACAATGTTTACAAACGTAATATGTAAACTCTCTCAACCTCTCGTGTGCTCTCTGTGTTTACAGTATGCTCTCACACTTGTCTAGTGTTCATCTCTCATACGAAATGAACACATAACATGGAATTATATACCCACCACACATCATCTGGTCGAAGGATCAGAATGTTGATCGAAACATCATCTTTCGATCATGCAACCATCGAAGGATCCACATATGATTCGAAGGATGGAATATCCTTCGAGCTCATCCATCGAAGGTTCTGATATGAGCACATCGAAAGATCATTGGCCTGTGTAATTGGTTTTTCAAAGGCCCAAGTTAATGGCCCAACAACCCTTTACGTAAAATGCATGCAAGTTGTGGTTTTGTAAGGTTTAGCCAACTAAGTCAACATGATGACATCATCATGACATCATCATGATGATGTCATGATGATGTGGCAGCGGGAAACATCCTCGGCTCTCCGTGCTTCGCGTGTCGAACTCTGGGATGCACGACGGAGGAATGTCGTGACGTCGGGCTTGAGCCGAACCTAACCGGGTCGAACCGAACCGAGTTGAACCGAACCAAGTCGCGTCCACATAATATGTATCAACACTTCATCCTTTTCCTTAACGAGCCCCACGATAACTAAGTTCAACTCTTCAATCTACAAAACAACCAATTAATTGAATCAAGAAGTCAGAAGTGACGAAAACTAATAACGGGTCAAGTTGGTTGCAAAGATAACAATATCCAATTGTGACAATTAACAAATACGTCTTTATTTTCATGAATTTTCATGTTGTCACCGTTAACATGGTCACAATCAACAAATACCTTTTTATTTTTCATGCTTTTTCGTATTTTTCCCACAAATTGCCACCAAAAATAAAAAGGTGGTAAAAATTGCAACCACTTTGCTACCATATCATGATAAATACACTTATTTTCATTTCCGTGGCAAATCGGTGGCAAAATTTGCTACCATTTTTTTCGGTAGCAAATTTTGGTCACAATTGCCCAATTTTCTAGTAGTGAACGTTGACGAACACAAATGAGCACAAACTAATGTTCATGAACACAAATGAAAACAAACGAACATAAACAATCGTTCATAAACAGAATATATAATACACGGACACTTATTAGATATTTATTTTGTCGGAATTTTGAAGTATTTAAATAGATATAAAAACTAAAAATACTAATGAACTATCGAACACAAACAAACACGTTACCGAACGTTCACGAACATATACAAACGAACATGACCTCTGTTCATGTTTGTTTATTTAACTAAACGAACGGAATTTCTTGTTTGTGTTTGTTTGTTTAATAAACGAACGAACACAAACGAACTTCCCGCCGAACGGTTCACGAACTGTTCGCCGAACGTTTGGTTCGTTTACAGCCCTACCTGCCGCCCTTTTTGGCCAATTGAATGACTGCACTATTACCGGCTTACGTAAGCCTCTTATGTTTGTAGTAGATAAAATGCAATATATCCACACCTCCAACAATCCAATAATTCTTAATTGAAGTTACATAGCAAAGATGAATACATTGATCATTTTTCTTCTTTTCTCCACAATCTCCTCTACTTTAGGCCAAGAATCACCCGATCCAGTTCGCGACACTGATGGGAGCCTGGTTCGGACCGGAAGAGAATACTACATCTTGCCTGTTTTCCGGGGAATGGGTGGCGGCTTAACACTAGGCCCCAGAAGAGGCGAGTCGTGCCCTCTTGACGTGGTCCAAGAAAACTTGGAAGTCGATAATGGTCTGCCGTTAACATTTACACCGGTAGATCCCAAGAAAGGCGTCATTCGTGAAAATACAGATCTTAACATTATATTCCAGGCTCAGTCGATCTGTGTTCAGTCTAACGTTTGGGAGCTTGTAGAGTTTGAGGGACACCGCATTGTATCGGCTTCTGGCGTGTCTGGAAACCCTGGTCGAGAAACCATAAGCAACTGGTTCAAGATAAGGAGGTTTGATGATGATTACAAGCTTGTATACTGCCCAACTGTGTGCAGCACATGCAGGCCTGTTTGTGGAGATATTGGAGTTAAGATTGATGAAAATGGAACCAGACGTCTTGCTATAAGTGATGTGCCTTTCAAGATTATGATCAAGAAGGCGTAATGACTTTTCTACGACAGTAATGAAGGGTTTTAATAGCTTAATTTAATGTAATTATTTGTCAGAATAAACGACTACAGACTATGGTTCTGTAGCACTTGAACTTCCTTGTTTATAGTAATGTTTGTATAAAAATTAAGTTGATGTATGTTTTTTTGGAACGGCAACTTTCATTTAAACCAAAACTAGCAAGCCGCTAGAACAACAAGAAGAAAAGAACTGAAACAACAATTACACATCGAATGATATCCACTTTTTGCCAGTCTTTTCTAACCGTTTTAGCCCGAGCTTTTATCCAAAGGTATGAGAGCGATTTTATCTCCTCCATGATCTTGTTGATTCTAACTGGTTCGTTTGAGAAAAATTTTCTGTTTCTTGCCCGCCAGGTACTCTAGCAAGAGACCATAATCAGTGCTTGAAAAATCTATTTTTTTTTTGTGAGTGGATCCCATGAAAGACCATAAAGTATTCAAACTATCACTAACTTTTCCTTACATCAGTTGAAATCCTTCATAACTCTCTTAAATTTAGCTCAAAAGCATGTTACACAATCTGTATAGCTTAATAGTAGTAGACCAGCAAATTCATAACAAGGGTGTGAACATTATTTGATAAACAAAGAACTAAAATAAAACATATATCTATCCAGTTTATTAGTATTGGATGATGAAATATAAATAATCAAACTTAAATAAATATGTATTGGATGATGAAGTATAAATAATCAAACTTAAATAAATATGTTCGTATTCAACAAGCTTATATCCATACGAGAGGCCTTTTATGCTTACAGGACTTCTTAGTGATCTTATTCCTCTTCATCTTTCTTGTGTCACCCTTGATACTGCTTTCAACACTCTGATCACCTTCCTCCTCTGCTTCAGTATACAAACAGAAAAGTAGGACAATTAGGGAAATGGTAAAATGAGAACCATATTTAGTTGTGAGAACCGCCACATAGAATACCAGATATACCCACATCATCCTTTAGGCGCGGGAAGTAGGAGTTCTCACAACTCGTGATAGTTTTTAATTGAACCGAATCCTATATGTATATGTATCTGTATATATATATATAGGTAAAGAGTATGGTACAAATCTCACTATCGTACATTATGTACGCTACAACAGCAGCCATACACGTGTCCTGATTCAATTTTAACAAATAAGGGTATATCAGACATTTACGACTGCTAATCATTGAATCCCGTCAATTATTCTTCGTTTCCTAACCGTCAAGTATGGAGTTCGTTTCCTAACCGTTCCATTCAAGTATTCTTTCGTTTTTGAATTCGATTGTAGGGTTTTGATTGATTCTACACAGAACGGCCATTTTCAGAGACTGCTTGATTCGTCACTTAGGTGAGGCTTTAAAATAATCTAACTAGTAAAGGAATGAATTTGTTGCATAAATTCGCATGTTTAAATATAGTGTTTCGCACACAATGAAGTTATATATATAATTTCGCAAGTTTAATTCGAGATTTCGCAAACCTTAATGAAGTTATATATATAATTTCGCAAGTTTAATTCGAGATTTCGCAAACTTTAAAGATTTTTATCAATTGTGTTTTTGAGTAATTTTTTTTTTTTTTTGCACAGTGTGTTTCAATTATTGAAATCAAATAAGCAGTTCAATAATTGATTTCAATAATTCATAGCAATAATTTTTTTTTTTGACTATATATTTTATGTTTTCATTACTATTGAAAACATCCAATTAAAAAATGGCAGATCTACCATCATCCTCTTCTTCTTCTTCTGAACCAAGTATCAAGCAGGTTTTGAGGGAAAGGATTCAGCAACAGATTCAAGAGGATCAAACTTGTCAAGAGATGTTGGAAGCCAACATTTGTTGTGTAACAGAAAACATGAAGAGAAGACAAGAAATTCTGAACTTGTTATCCCAGATGCAAATGAGTAGTCTTAAAGAAATTGCAGTTATGTTTATGGTGGATTTGGGTGAGAGGGATGAGAAACAGTTGAAAGAGTTGGCTGGTGCAATAACTATATTAAGATGCTCAATGAAGATGAAAATAGAGTTTCTTTCATCTTTTGAATGAACTGTTTTTTTTTTTTTTTGGTGTATGTTCCAATAAATTAGCATGTTTTGTCATGTAATGGAATTGTATTTCGCAAATTTTAATAATTCAATCTGAAACATGCGATTTTAATACAAAACACATGCGAAATAAGAACACAATTGCCAGTTAACAAACACCAATATATATTCTAAATTAATTAGAGAACTAAAGCAGTTGAAACAGTTGAAATATGTAACATAAGTACATCATCAAATGAACTTTAATTGTCCCTGCCAAAATATGTTTTCATCCTTTCTGGGATTATATTATCCAGATCTTTCATATACCTATCTTTGTCTTTCCTTTTGTCGAAATCATTGGCCATTTTAATTATTTTTAGACGATGTATGTTGTGTTCTGATAAAATGATTTTGCTGAGATATCTTGTCCTTAGGAGATGAAGTTGTGCCTTTTGTCTGTTGTTTACTTCATCTTCATTCACAAATCCTGTCACCCATGGTTGTTGGTCTCCCTTGTAGGTTTCCATGTGACGCATTGTAAACACTCCACAGTCTACGCCGTTATTCTTCGTCCTCCAATCCATTTTCTTTCTTTCTATCTCTGAGGTTGCAAGTTGTTCTATAGCTGGTGTTGGTTTTAAAGCATTTTTTAGGTATAAAACCAATACCCTTCTCTGTAACATTGTAACATTTGTGTTAGTAGGTTTTTACATAAAAATATAACACATGCGAATTGATGACTTGTTGTGCATGATTAACTGACAAATGCGATTTTGTTGTGCATGATTAAATTAGGTTTGCGAATTAATATTAATGCAAATGCGATTTTATATGAGAAGTTAGTTGTATTGTTATGCTAATGTTTATGAAACAAATGCGAAGTCATAACTCATAAATGCAAAAATGATAAAAAACACATGCGAATTGATATCTAACACATGCGAATTGATGACTTGTTGTGCATAATCTTCTAACAAATGCGATTTTGTTAGTGTTTTTAACTATAGCTTGCGATTTTGTAGAAATCGAATCTGATGAAGACTTTGAAGGACCAATATCAACTCTGATAAAAATTAAAAAGAATAGAAAGAGATTGGTGATTCAAGAAAGTTCAGAAGATGATGAATTTGTTAAGCCACCCCCAAAAAAGAAAAAACATGAGAAGAAAGAAGATAAAAGGAAATCAAAAATACTCACAAAAAAACATCCAAAAAAGGGGCAACAGCCTAAAACAGAACATAGAGAGTTTTTCAAATACAGCAATGAAGCAATACTGCTGAGATGCCAACCTAACTCATATATGGACACTGTTAGAAGATTTTCAAAAAAACAGATAGATGATGTTAGGGATATGGGGTTTGGAGCTATCCTTGATATCAACATCAACCATATTTCGACAAGATTGGCGTATTGGCTAGTGAGAAACTTTGATGAGAAGTTCGATAAGCTAAACGTAGGAAACCACCAAATAAAAATAACATCGAACACAGTTTATGAAGTATTTGGATTACCAAAAGGTCCAAAGAAGGTTGAAATAATAGCCGATAAGAGAAAAGTCAAAAAGCAAGACAAAATTGAAAAAAGTCAAGAACCGGGAAATGCTGTCCGAGATACATTCATCCGCCAGTGGGGACAGAACGCAAGACTTACCCATGGCTTAATAGCAAATACAATGGAAAATCAAAGAGACGGAGGGAGTCTGTTTAAATTAAATTTCCTTGTATACTGGATGACTTTCTTTGCAGAAATCACAAAGGCAACACTTGCAAATGATAGATGTTTGCTCGGTGTAGAAGATGTTGAAGAAATAAAAAATCTAGATTGGTGCTCATATCTACTCGAAACCTTGCGCCGGACACGAGCAGGCTGGAAGAACTATAAGATACAGTTCGTAGGACCTGTTGCCTTTCTTACGGTATACATTACTACATTTAATAACATATTTAAAAATACTAGTTTGTTCTTTTATTTAATTAAATGATCTTGCGATTTATACAGCTTCTGTACACGCATGAGTACAACAAAAAGCTTAACCTGTTTGAGAAAGCTGTGGAAATACCGGTTATTCGTTATATCACATCATCGGAGATTGATATAGTCGAAGAACAAATTTCGGATAACGGACCTATATGGATATCAAGTGAGAGTGAAGAAGAAGAAGAAAGTGAAGAAGAAAATGAAGAAGAAAATGAAGAAAAGAATGAAGAAGAACATGGTCCTCCGGAGGATGATTATACACTACGACCACCGGTTGACACGATGATAAGCTACAAAAGAAGGACTGCGCGCGCAGTACAAAACGAAGAAACCGAGAAAGAGCCAAAAGATAATGAGAACATTGATGAGTTCATGGATTTCAGTTTTGAAATCAATGAAATGTCTCAGATGAACATTGACTTTGAAGTTGGAACGCAGACGCAGAAAATGATGGATTATTGCAACACTCCTGCTCAACTTTCACCGTCGGTATTCTATGACACAGCCAACGAACAACAACTAGAGGCTTCGAGAGCAAACAAAAAGGTAATGGTATAAAAATGTTAATTTAACTTATTTAACTCTATCAATTATATTTAACTTCTATACTGATATTACAGAATCTATTGAAAAAGATGAAAGCAAATGTCACAAAATACCTTAAAATGGTTCGAGATGTTCAAGAGATGAACAACTTAGTGTCAGAGGCAAAAACTAAGTGTTTTTGGGATGTTGAGGTTATGAATGCTTGTAAGGAGTGGGATCAAACGCTTCAGAATAATCCCATCTGTCTGCCACCTGAACCGGTTCAAGAGCATGAACCTGCAGCCTCTCCTGTTCATCAAGAACCTGAAAACCCAGCTTCTGAAGTTCATCATGAAGTTGCTACAAACACAGAAGGTAAAGATGATGAAGAAGCACAACAAGTAATATCCAATGTTTTGCTACAAATGGCTTCAGAAGGTAACACTTGCGAAATCAATGTTAACACATGCGATATAATGTATAAAAATCACTAAAAATTATACATTTGCGAAACCTATGAAAAACACATGCGATACTATCAAAAACATTATAGCTTTGATTTCGCAAATGATATCATGTATACACCTGCGATTTTGACTCTGCTGTATTAAATAAAATAATTTTAATCTATAGGTACACTGCAACCAGATGATGGAGGAGTCACAGACACACTTATTGCAAAAATTCAAACAGTGGAACCGGGTGTATATGCTTACCAAACAACTGCAAATGGTATTAAAAACCCTTTACTTTATGACAAAAATTAAACATCATAAATTAACAAATATCTTACATTACTCTGGCATGCAGAAACTGGTGAAAATGAAACTGTTGTCGAAGAGGCAGTGAACTTGGCAGAATCTACACAAAAAGTCCAGGAAGAAGTGCCGGAAAAAGAACCCCAACAACTCGATACGGACGTTGAAAAGGAAATGGAACCTGAATGCCCTCAGGTAACTGCTGAAGAATTGCAATCAGTTGAGATGGTTTTGAGCATAGTACCAACATTGCAAGAAGATAAAGGAAAAAAGAAAACTAGAGGAAGAAAAACCACAAAGCCAGATCAAGTTCCAAAACAAGTTATACCAAAAGGGTTAAACGAACTACTTTATAAGTCAATAGAACAAGCAAAAATAAGAGGTGAAAAAAGATGTGCAGATCTTGGAGACAAATTTTGTTCACCTTACTGCAATAGAGTGGTGAACATGCATGAAGCACTCTTGACCCAAGAATTAAGTGTGATCCGCTTCACATTTGCTACCTTTGCAGGCTTGCAGTAAGTAGAAAAACAAAAAATCTACAAACAAACATCTAATAAAAATATACACAAAACAAAAACTAATTATTTATTTTATTCCTGGCAGAGAAGAGTTTTACCGATCCAAAACTGAGGTTGCAACATTCAAAGCTGTGTTTGAAAGCTTCTTCAGGGAACAATACGTAGCATCAAACGGAATAGATGCATTTGTAGATATTCTAAACCTTGAAGAGAAGAAAAGGGATAGAAAATCATCACCACACAGATTCTTCTTGTATTCCACAATGATGGTATGTTTTCATATACATTTTCTCATTTTGAACTTTAAAACATAAATGAATAATAATGATTTCGCAAACTAGTTATCTCTAAATCGCATGTATTATGGCAGAATTTTTGCTTTTGAACATTTTCATACTGTTTTGTAAACAATATCGCATGTGTTGTATATACTATTCGCATGTGAAAAAAATCTAATGTTTTGCCTTTCTACCACTGTTGTAATTTCGCATTTGGTACATACACTATTCGCATTTGGTACATTGTTTGCATGAATTTTGAATCTGGTTACATAACATACAGCCGAATATCTTTTACGACGAGGAGAAATACACAGACAACCAACGACTCAGAATATTTGCCTCTAATTTTGAAGACATGTTAAAAAGATATGAGGTAAAAAAACTTGAATCGGTTGACCTGGTCTTTATTCCGGTACTTCAAGGTGACCATTTCTATGTCTTGTGCTTCAACTTGAAATCCTCCAAAATTGAGCTGATTGACAATTCAGCAGCTGAACAAGAATTCGACGAAAGATACAAGGGGCTACCAGACACACTGGTAATACACAACCCTATACTTATACAAGATATATTTTTATGTAAAAACCTACTAACACAAATGTTACAATGTTACAGAGAAGGGTATTGGTTTTATACCTAAAAAATGCTTTAAAACCAACACCAGCTATAGAACAACTTGCAACCTCAGAGATAGAAAGAAAGAAAATGGATTGGAGGACGAAGAATAACGGCGTAGACTGTGGAGTGTTTACAATGCGTCACATGGAAACCTACAAGGGAGACCAACAACCATGGGTGACAGGATTTGTGAATGAAGATGAAGTAAACAACAGACAAAAGGCACAACTTCATCTCCTAAGGACAAGATATCTCAGCAAAATCATTTTATCAGAACACAACATACATCGTCTAAAAATAATTAAAATGGCCAATGATTTCGACAAAAGGAAAGACAAAGATAGGTATATGAAAGATCTGGATAATATAATCCCAGAAAGGATGAAAACATATTTTGGCAGGGACAATTAAAGTTCATTTGATGATGTACTTATGTTACATATTTCAACTGTTTCAACTGCTTTAGTTCTCTAATTAATTTAGAATATATATTGGTGTTTGTTAACTGGCAATTGTGTTCTTATTTCGCATGTGTTTTGTATTAAAATCGCATGTTTCAGATTGAATTATTAAAATTTGCGAAATACAATTCCATTACATGACAAAACATGCTAATTTATTGGAACATACACCCAAAAAAAAAAAAAACAGTTCATTCAAAAGATGAAAGAAACTCTATTTTCATCTTCATTGAGCATCTTAATATAGTTATTGCACCAGCCAACTCTTTCAACTGTTTCTCATCCCTCTCACCCAAATCCACCATAAACATAACTGCAATTTCTTTAAGCAGTTGAAACAGTTGAAATATGTAACATAAGTACATCATCAAATGAACTTTAATTGTCCCTGCCAAAATATGTTTTCATCCTTTCTGGGATTATATTATCCAGATCTTTCATATACCTATCTTTGTCTTTCCTTTTGTCGAAATCATTGGCCATTTTAATTATTTTTAGACGATGTATGTTGTGTTCTGATAAAATGATTTTGCTGAGATATCTTGTCCTTAGGAGATGAAGTTGTGCCTTTTGTCTGTTGTTTACTTCATCTTCATTCACAAATCCTGTCACCCATGGTTGTTGGTCTCCCTTGTAGGTTTCCATGTGACGCATTGTAAACACTCCACAGTCTACGCCGTTATTCTTCGTCCTCCAATCCATTTTCTTTCTTTCTATCTCTGAGGTTGCAAGTTGTTCTATAGCTGGTGTTGGTTTTAAAGCATTTTTTAGGTATAAAACCAATACCCTTCTCTGTAACATTGTAACATTTGTGTTAGTAGGTTTTTACATAAAAATATATCTTGTATAAGTATAGGATTGTGTATTACCAGTGTGTCTGGTAGCCCCTTGTATCTTTCGTCGAATTCTTGTTCAGCTGCTGAATTGTCAATCAGCTCAATTTTGGAGGATTTCAAGTTGAAGCACAAGACATAGAAATGGTCACCTTGAAGTACCGGAATAAAGACCAGGTCAACCGATTCAAGTTTTTTTACCTCATATCTTTTTAACATGTCTTCAAAATTAGAGGCAAATATTCTGAGTCGTTGGTTGTCTGTGTATTTCTCCTCGTCGTAAAAGATATTCGGCTGTATGTTATGTAACCAGATTCAAAATTCATGCAAACAATGTACCAAATGCGAATAGTGTATGTACCAAATGCGAAATTACAACAGTGGTAGAAAGGCAAAACATTAGATTTTTTTCACATGCGAATAGTATATACAACACATGCGATATTGTTTACAAAACAGTATGAAAATGTTCAAAAGCAAAAATTCTGCCATAATACATGCGATTTAGAGATAACTAGTTTGCGAAATCATTATTATTCATTTATGTTTTAAAGTTCAAAATGAGAAAATGTATATGAAAACATACCATCATTGTGGAATACAAGAAGAATCTGTGTGGTGATGATTTTCTATCCCTTTTCTTCTCTTCAAGGTTTAGAATATCTACAAATGCATCTATTCCGTTTGATGCTACGTATTGTTCCCTGAAGAAGCTTTCAAACACAGCTTTGAATGTTGCAACCTCAGTTTTGGATCGGTAAAACTCTTCTCTGCCAGGAATAAAATAAATAATTAGTTTTTGTTTTGTGTATATTTTTATTAGATGTTTGTTTGTAGATTTTTTGTTTTTCTACTTACTGCAAGCCTGCAAAGGTAGCAAATGTGAAGCGGATCACACTTAATTCTTGGGTCAAGAGTGCTTCATGCATGTTCACCACTCTATTGCAGTAAGGTGAACAAAATTTGTCTCCAAGATCTGCACATCTTTTTTCACCTCTTATTTTTGCTTGTTCTATTGACTTATAAAGTAGTTCGTTTAACCCTTTTGGTATAACTTGTTTTGGAACTTGATCTGGCTTTGTGGTTTTTCTTCCTCTAGTTTTCTTTTTTCCTTTATCTTCTTGCAATGTTGGTACTATGCTCAAAACCATCTCAACTGATTGCAATTCTTCAGCAGTTACCTGAGGGCATTCAGGTTCCATTTCCTTTTCAACGTCCGTATCGAGTTGTTGGGGTTCTTTTTCCGGCACTTCTTCCTGGACTTTTTGTGTAGATTCTGCCAAGTTCACTGCCTCTTCGACAACAGTTTCATTTTCACCAGTTTCTGCATGCCAGAGTAATGTAAGATATTTGTTAATTTATGATGTTTAATTTTTGTCATAAAGTAAAGGGTTTTTAATACCATTTGCAGTTGTTTGGTAAGCATATACACCCGGTTCCACTGTTTGAATTTTTGCAATAAGTGTGTCTGTGACTCCTCCATCATCTGGTTGCAGTGTACCTATAGATTAAAATTATTTTATTTAATACAGCAGAGTCAAAATCGCAGGTGTATACATGATATCATTTGCGAAATCAAAGCTATAATGTTTTTGATAGTATCGCATGTGTTTTTCATAGGTTTCGCAAATGTATAATTTTTAGTGATTTTTATACATTATATCGCATGTGTTAACATTGATTTCGCAAGTGTTACCTTCTGAAGCCATTTGTAGCAAAACATTGGATATTACTTGTTGTGCTTCTTCATCATCTTTACCTTCTGTGTTTGTAGCAACTTCATGATGAACTTCAGAAGCTGGGTTTTCAGGTTCTTGATGAACAGGAGAGGCTGCAGGTTCATGCTCTTGAACCGGTTCAGGTGGCAGACAGATGGGATTATTCTGAAGCGTTTGATCCCACTCCTTACAAGCATTCATAACCTCAACATCCCAAAAACACTTAGTTTTTGCCTCTGACACTAAGTTGTTCATCTCTTGAACATCTCGAACCATTTTAAGGTATTTTGTGACATTTGCTTTCATCTTTTTCAATAGATTCTGTAATATCAGTATAGAAGTTAAATATAATTGATAGAGTTAAATAAGTTAAATTAACATTTTTATACCATTACCTTTTTGTTTGCTCTCGAAGCCTCTAGTTGTTGTTCGTTGGCTGTGTCATAGAATACCGACGGTGAAAGTTGAGCAGGAGTGTTGCAATAATCCATCATTTTCTGCGTCTGCGTTCCAACTTCAAAGTCAATGTTCATCTGAGACATTTCATTGATTTCAAAACTGAAATCCATGAACTCATCAATGTTCTCATTATCTTTTGGCTCTTTCTCGGTTTCTTCGTTTTGTACTGCGCGCGCAGTCCTTCTTTTGTAGCTTATCATCGTGTCAACCGGTGGTCGTAGTGTATAATCATCCTCCGGAGGACCATGTTCTTCTTCATTCTTTTCTTCATTTTCTTCTTCATTTTCTTCTTCACTTTCTTCTTCTTCTTCACTCTCACTTGATATCCATATAGGTCCGTTATCCGAAATTTGTTCTTCGACTATATCAATCTCCGATGATGTGATATAACGAATAACCGGTATTTCCACAGCTTTCTCAAACAGGTTAAGCTTTTTGTTGTACTCATGCGTGTACAGAAGCTGTATAAATCGCAAGATCATTTAATTAAATAAAAGAACAAACTAGTATTTTTAAATATGTTATTAAATGTAGTAATGTATACCGTAAGAAAGGCAACAGGTCCTACGAACTGTATCTTATAGTTCTTCCAGCCTGCTCGTGTCCGGCGCAAGGTTTCGAGTAGATATGAGCACCAATCTAGATTTTTTATTTCTTCAACATCTTCTACACCGAGCAAACATCTATCATTTGCAAGTGTTGCCTTTGTGATTTCTGCAAAGAAAGTCATCCAGTATACAAGGAAATTTAATTTAAACAGACTCCCTCCGTCTCTTTGATTTTCCATTGTATTTGCTATTAAGCCATGGGTAAGTCTTGCGTTCTGTCCCCACTGGCGGATGAATGTATCTCGGACAGCATTTCCCGGTTCTTGACTTTTTTCAATTTTGTCTTGCTTTTTGACTTTTCTCTTATCGGCTATTATTTCAACCTTCTTTGGACCTTTTGGTAATCCAAATACTTCATAAACTGTGTTCGATGTTATTTTTATTTGGTGGTTTCCTACGTTTAGCTTATCGAACTTCTCATCAAAGTTTCTCACTAGCCAATACGCCAATCTTGTCGAAATATGGTTGATGTTGATATCAAGGATAGCTCCAAACCCCATATCCCTAACATCATCTATCTGTTTTTTTGAAAATCTTCTAACAGTGTCCATATATGAGTTAGGTTGGCATCTCAGCAGTATTGCTTCATTGCTGTATTTGAAAAACTCTCTATGTTCTGTTTTAGGCTGTTGCCCCTTTTTTGGATGTTTTTTTGTGAGTATTTTTGATTTCCTTTTATCTTCTTTCTTCTCATGTTTTTTCTTTTTTGGGGGTGGCTTAACAAATTCATCATCTTCTGAACTTTCTTGAATCACCAATCTCTTTCTATTCTTTTTAATTTTTATCAGAGTTGATATTGGTCCTTCAAAGTCTTCATCAGATTCGATTTCTACAAAATCGCAAGCTATAGTTAAAAACACTAACAAAATCGCATTTGTTAGAAGATTATGCACAACAAGTCATCAATTCGCATGTGTTAGATATCAATTCGCATGTGTTTTTTATCATTTTTGCATTTATGAGTTATGACTTCGCATTTGTTTCATAAACATTAGCATAACAATACAACTAACTTCTCATATAAAATCGCATTTGCATTAATATTAATTCGCAAACCTAATTTAATCATGCACAACAAAATCGCATTTGTCAGTTAATCATGCACAACAAGTCATCAATTCGCATGTGTTAGATATCAATTCGCAAATCTAATTTAACCTAAAACAAAAAAACTTCTACCATATACCCATCAGTATCATTAAGACAAGTGCATAAAAAATGCAAAACCTAATAAATAAATATACCTGCTATAAACCCTAGCAAAATTGAAGATGTTATCAATATATAATGCTATACAACTATATGTTTAAGTTAAAACGTTAATAAACAAACAAATATCGCATTTGATTAAAAAGCCCCTGTATATTACACTTTTAAATCGCAAATGTAAATAGATACCTGGATTCATATTCTTCGATTGTGGTCTGTCGTTGTTTGCTTTGCTTCTTTTCTCAGAATTCATGGTATCGTAGTTGAAATCGCAATGGAGAGTAACAGTGAATCGTATTTGAAATCGCAATGAGTTGCAGGTAATGTTTTGGAGAAGGAGAATGCTTTTGATTTTTTGGGGTTTTACGGTATGATTTTTGTGTGCTGATAATCAGGGGTTTTGTTCTCGTTATGGACGATTCTAACCTTGGCGGTTTCTTTTATTAATTTTAATTTGATTAATTTAATTGTTTAAACACGCGGATTTAATGAGATGATCGTACGGTTGTTGTTGTAGCGTATATAATGTATGATTAGAGTGTTTGTATGATAACCGGCCTCTATATATATATATATATATATATAGGGGATGGTTCAAATGAAAACCACTTTTAACGCGAAAACTCGAAAACTAACTAAAAAAAGCCTAAAAAACACACAAAAATTTTTTTTTTTTTTTTTTCAATTTTTTTATAAATTTCGCTAGTTTTTATATATGAAAAAAAAATTTCAAAAAAAAAAAAAAAAAAAAAAAATTTTTTTTGGTTGTACTGCACATGTGTAGTACACTAATACGGAAAGCCTAAACCACTTAACCCACCCCCCACCGACACCCCCCAAAAACCTAAACCCCCCACCCCACCCCCCAAAAACCTAAATTCACCCTCCCACCAAAAGCCTAACCCCCCACCCCCCAAAAACCTAAACCCCCCACCCCCCCACCCTCCCGAAAACCTAAAACTAAACCCTAAACATAAACCCGAAAAAAACCTAAACCCCCCACCCCCACCCCCCAAAAACCTAAACCCCCCTCCCCCCCACACCCAAAAACCTAATCCTAATCATAAATCTCCAAAAAAACTAACCCTAAAAGCTAAACTAGACTCAAAAAGCTAATTTTAAGCATGTAATGCAATTGTAGTACATGTTATATTGCACATGTGCACTACTATAATAATAGTATTGAAAACAAGACGACACCATAAATCTTTTTTTATGTCATAAAAAATATGCTCGAATATACTTGAATGAAAGATACAAAAATTTGTGATCTTATGGTGCCATTTTTGTTTTAAAATGATAACGTATGGAGAAATGGGAAATATTTGAAAAGTTACATATTTTTTTTTCCAATTTTACCCCTCCTTCATTAAAAGTCTCCCCCCCCTTCTTTTTAGTGGTTTTTAATTAGTTTTCGAGTTTTCACAATAACTAGTGGTTTTCATTTGAACCTTCCTCTATATATATATATATATATATATAGTGTGAGGTTCATTGGGGAACACTAAAAAAGTGGGGAACAGTGGAGAACCGACTCAAACGAACTCCGATTGAACTCATTCCAGCGGCGTTAGAATCGGCTTGTCGAACCCTAACTAGGATCTCTTAACCATAAACCCTAAATCATAACCCCTAAACCCTAAATAAATTAGGGTTTGGCTTTTAGGGTTTAGCTTTATGGTTTAGGGTTTAGCTTTATGGTTTAGCTTTATGATTTAGCTTTAGGGTTAGCCTTTAGGGTTTAGCTTTTAGGGTTTATAGTTTAGATTTTACGGTTTAGCTTAGGTTTTAGCCTTATTTTTTAGTTTTAGGGTTTAGAGTTTAGGATTTAGGGTTTAGGGTTAAGAGATCTTAGTTAGGGTTCGACGAGCCGGTTCCAACGCTGCTGGAATGAGTCCAATTGGAGTTCGTTTGAGTCGGTTCCCCGCTGTTCCCCACTTTTTTAGTGTTCCCCAATGAACCTTCCCCTATATATATATATAGGTAGAGGATCCTGTAAAAAGTGCTCAAAGTGTGAGAAGTGTATTATAACACTATATATAATACTATATAACACCATATAAACACCGTATAACAATATGTAACATCATATAATACCATATAACACTATGTAACACTATATATCATTATATAACAAATATAACACTATAGGTTGTCTGATAGCATGTCTATGATAGACGTATAGTGTTATAGGGAGGAGCTCATGCGAGAACCACCTTTATTGTGAGAACCGCGAGAACCAATGTGAACACAACCTAAAATAGCTAAAAAACCTAACCTCCACCCCCCCCCCCCAAAAAAAAAAAAAAAACCTAAACCCCCCTCCCCCACCCCCCAAAAACCTAACCCCCCCCCCCCCCCCCAAGCTAAAATGCTAAAAACTAAACCCCCAAAAAACCTAAAAAAATCTAAAAAAATCTAATTTTTTTTTTTTGAATTTTTTAATATTTTTTATAAAAAAATCGTTACTTTTCGAAGCAAAAAAAAAAAAATTCAAAAAAAAATTTTGTGTGATTTTTAGCTATTTTTAGGCATTTTTGGTTGTGTTCACATTGGTTCTCGCGGTTCTCGCAATAAGAGGTGGTTCTCGCATGATCTTCTCCCTAGTGTTATATTTGTTATATAATGATATATAGTGTTACATAGTGTTATATGGTATTATATGGTGTTACATATTGTTATACGGTGTTTATACGGTGTTATATAATATTATATATAGTGTTATAATACACTTCTCACACTTTAGGCCCTTTTTACACTATCCTTACCCTATATATATATATATATATATATATATGAGAGTGTGTGTATGAATGTATGTATGCATCAAAAGAAAAGACATTTACATCGAACCTGGGAATTCCTCTTTTGTCCATTATTATTTACATGGGGATGGAGATGTGGAGATACGAGGCTGATGACAAATACACCATTCCAAATATAGGCCCCATTGCTGGGCACGCGTCTAGCATCATAGTGACTATAAGTTGTGTTTTGTGAATCCACCTCATCCAAGAGGTGTCCAACATCATACTTGCTCTCACAACGATCTATATCATATGGTTCCCACTCATTGTTTTTCATTACCCATATCTTACCGGGGGAACGATATGTATATATGCATAGGCATTCTTCTATAACCCCGAGTCTGTGCCAGTAATCACATTCACTAAACAGTTCCGGTGGAAGGAGGATTTCTTTAAATTCCTGTGTGGATAAATCTAGAGAAATAAGTTATTTTTATGATGGGTCATGATCCAGTGAAGCGCACCGCCACATAAAATACCAGATTTACCCACAACAGCCGTATACTTTACTTGTCCAATAACTTTCCAAGTATTTGATTTCAAAGTGAACACGTAGAAAAGTGTCCTCTTTATGTTAAGATTTTTCCTGAACCCTACTACAACCTTGTAATCATCTGCAGACGAATCATAACCAAAACCCCAACATGCAACATTTTGCCTGATCATTGGAATATTGTGATAGGGCGTCCTTGGCAGTTTCTTCTGCTCTCTAATCGAAGGATTAGTTATTACAAATTTAGCATCTTTAGGAGAAACGCATAGTAAGCCATTACATGAGCCAACAATATGAGTACGATTGCAGTAAAACGAATCGTGTTCGTCCTTTCCTCCTCCAAAAGAAACATAGATCCTTCTATGTCCAAGTTCACGATTGTTGCAATCATTCATGTAAGAACGGTTCAAGTGAGCTTTAATAAAAGGAGGAGAGGATATAAGAGAGTGCCATGACTTACATACGCTCTTGCATCGGATTATATCTTCCACATCCAGTCATACCAGTATCTGCTCAACCATATCAAACGCAAACTCTTCTGCCATTAGCAGAACGATCGAGGTGCAGTCGTCAGCCGGAAAGTGAAAGAATTGAACGAGTTGGGTTTGGTGTGTTCCCGAGTTAAAAATCCCTCCCCTCCCCTCCATGTCTTTCCAAATTGGAAAGACTATTTTCAGGCAAAAAAAAACCCCATTTTCCCTCCCCTCTCCTCCCCTCCTCCTGTCAAGTGGATCTCTGGAACACAGCTAGGGTTGATAATAATAATATTAATACCGAGAAAACTATTCCTTATAATATAATAATAATACTTCCCCTCGAATCGATTAAGCTGAGTTGTTTGGATGGGCCAGGCTAGTGAACTATTTAAACTTTAAAGGTGTCTGGATTCTTCTTGCTGGGCCAAGCCCAGATCGACCCATTGTTACTTTTGTATATCACCTAGTAAAAAAACTGTTTATAATGGCTATGTCGCAAAAGAATGATGGATGACTCAAACATCAATTGTTTTACCAAACACATTCATATTTTTTTTTCTCAAATGGGTGTTTTCAGAAAAATTATTTACCAAAATGGATTTTTTGTAAAATATTTACCATTGGGACCTTAAACTGAAGCTTCTCGTGACGGTAACTAGGGTAGTTACCAAAAAAGCTTAGCATAAACACCATTTTCACCCTTTGCAAAAAGCTCATCATGAATTCCCATTTCCAACACACCGCCCTGCTTTATAACCACCACAAGATCCGCCTTCCGTATGGTGGAAAGACGGTAGTCAATCACAAGAGTTGTCCTCCCAATCATGAACCGATCCAACGCCTCTTCAACCAACTTTTGAGATTCAGAATCCAAAGCACTCGTTGCTTCATCTAACTGCAAGATTGCTGATTCTTTAACATTGAGCATGCTATTGCTATTCTTTGCTTTTGACCACCTGATAACTGTAACCCCCTCTCCCCAACCTGCTGAAAATAATTATTTTGTTATAAAAATCAAACTAGTTTAAGTACCCGTGTGTTACATGGGTTACTCAAAGTAAATTATATAATATTTAACAGTATTGACATAAAATTTAAAATGAAAGAAATGTTCTAGTGTTACATGTCTACAAAATATCACATTCAAAATTGAGAATGAAATCAGAGAAACCATTAGATTAACTTCTATTGGAAAGTTAGTTACATGAAGAGTGTTGTTATTAATTTACATTATTATGTTACATAACTTATTTTTCCAAGGAAGTTGGATAGTGCTTGTGTCCTTTACAATGCTGCTATATAAAGGATAGTTTAAGTACCTCTGTGTGTGTTACACAGGTTACACAATGTCAATTATATGAATTATAAGCCTGTAAATAAGATTTAGCAAAGAAAGATAAATACAAATACAACATGCTTATTTCGTTATGTTCATGATATAATTCATAAATCTCAAAATACTTCTTATGATTGATATTACGTATTATAATAATGAAAATGTTTTAACACGCAAGTTACCATTTTAGTCTATTGGGTTAACTTCATCCATTTTTTCTGTTAACGAGAAGGGCAATTCGGTCATTTTATACGGACGAATTGCCCTTCTAGTTAACATAACTACATATAAAATGACCGAATTGTCATTCTCGTTAACAGAAAATTGGATGAACTTAACCATGTTAACAGAAAAAATGGATGAACTTAACCCTGTGGACTAAAATAGCAACGGTGAAACCTTTTTGAACCAATAAGTAAAAAATAAACCTTTGGACTAAACTGTCAAAATGGCCCAAACCACATGAACTAAAATGGCATTTAACTTTTTTTTTTTTAAATAATGTTTTTATTTGTTTACTTCTTCGTGTAAGGTTAAGTTTGTTGATGGGGTTGTACTTAATACTCCACGTTCATAGAGAATTGTTAAGCTTAAGTTCTTAACTTTTTATAGAACATTGTGTTTCTTTGAGCTCATTACTCATTTTATATGAATAAGCTATGAGAAACACTTTTTAAAAAAACAACTTATTCATTTATTGGTTTTTCTCATCACATAAGCTAATCCAAACACTTTTTTAAAAACTCATTTTTTAAAAAGTCATAAGTCAATAAATCATTTTAATAAAAAATCTTTTTTTGAGTTAAATAAGCTTAGCCAAACACCTCCTGAATTTCATGCTAATAAATAAGAAAAAAAAAATGAAGTAGTCAAATGTAGGAAATAAAATAAAATAATATACATAGAAAAGTGAGACACAAGAAATCTGGAAAGCTAAGGTGTGGCATCGCCGGACAGACAATTCCAAACTAATTTCGCCACCTTGCCACGTTTTAGTTGAGTCACCCCTGTGTTCTTACAACCGGCTTGATATCTCACCATCTCAAAAACTGATTTTCCAGCAAGTTGAATTTAACCCCAAAACCAAATAAATATGAACCCATTTGGCCATATCATAGGTTTTTTTAAGGCGGGTCTATGTTTATCAGAAGAGCTACTGTTTTCTTTTCCGGCGACTCTCTAGCAACACGGAAACAGATTATAGGCCTATAAACAAAATCTCAATATTCATGATGAAGATTCTCGTCTGATTTCTCGATTTCATCTTTTCTTAATATTTATTACAAATAATTTCTCGATTTTATCTTTCTTAATATTTATGTGATAACCAAGTTTTCAAATGATTTTGTTTATGTGAAAACTTCAAAACTTTTAATGTTTTGAAAAAATATAATGCCCTTTTTATATGAAATACGAATAATTGGTTCTTATTCTTATTATTATAATTATTATTATTATTATTATTTTATAATTCATTCAAAAATATTTTACTATTACTTAAGTTGTGAGCCACATGAGAGGAGAGATCCGGGAGAGTCGGAATGACGTGGATATTAAGATTTCCTTTTTATTTTAATTTCTACTTGTATATGCATAAAATTAAAATTTTAACACTGTTTTATTCAACATGGGGCTTCATTATTTATTACAATAATAATTAAAATTTTAAAAATATAAATAAATTTGATAAGCATTGTGTAATTTCATATTAACCATTTTGTTTTTATTTTATTTCTACTTGTATTTTAAGCAATCTTTATGTTTTGAATCCGAAGCAGAAGCAATGCTACTTTGACAATAATTATAGTGATAAAAATATGATGAAGTTTTATATTTGATATCTAACGTACGACTAATTATCTATAATCTATAATCTATCTATATCTATAATACTATATTAAGAGAACTGAGTTTTCTACCCTTTTCGTAATTTTGCCATATGTACAAATCTTGAAGCATCATGTACAAATGAAGCAAGCCACTTTAGAGGGGGGGGGGGGGGGGGGGGAACTTGGACATTGTCCAAAGTTTTAAGACACTTTGAGGGCAATTTAGACATTTGATCATTGGAATCCATGTCCACTTATGTCTTTTATAAATTGAATTAAATTAAGGAATTAAATAATTTTTTTAAGAATGACACTAATTATATTCATAAATTAATTACAATAAACTCTTAATTTCTTGTAAATAATGCATTCAATTGAATTCACTAATTGATTAAATTAAAGAAATTTTGAAACTGAAATTCAATTGAAAACATGATTAATGAGAGTAAAATCAAATTATTAGCCTTAATCTTAACAATTATTGTTTGGATTGGATATAAAAATCAATTACTTCTCCAAATATTTGTGTTTTATTCACAACCATCACTCAATTGATTTCCCGTCCGATTTCCCTCACCAAGATACAACTAAAGATGCATCAACCATAAACCGTATTTGGTTTCACTACAGAAGTATAAAAAGTTGAAGTTGGTGGCCTTCGCTCAGTGGCGGATTCATTTAGAAAGGTCAACTGTCTCCACCGATGTTCGTCGCTCGCTGCCATGACACCAACTTTGCCTTGCTGCTACTACCGACTGCCGGCAACTCCATCCTACATCACCATCATACCACCTACGACCACTCTCGTTCCCTTTTCTTTTTTTCTCTTTCTATTTATCTTTGTTTGGCAGATATATTTTTCTTTCAATGTGAATAATCTCAAGTTTCTGTATGAGTATGTATAAACATAGTATGTATGTGTGTATTATTTATTTAATCTATATACCTTATTAAGAGAACTGAGTTTTCTACCATTTTCGTAATTTTGCCAAAGGAACAAATCTTGAAGCACCATATACAAATGAAACAAGCCATTTTAGAGGGGGGGGAACTTGGACATTGTCCAAAGTTTTAAGACACTTTGAGGGCAATTTAGACATTTGATCATTGGAATCCATGTCCACTTATGTCTTTTATAAATTGAATTAAATTAAGGAATTAAATAATTTTTTTAAGAATGACACTAATTATATTCATAAATTAATTACAATAAACTCTTAATTTCTTGTAAATAATGCATTCAATTGAATTCACTAATTGATTAAATTAAAGAAATTTTGAAACTGAAATTCAATTGAAAACATGATTAATGAGAGTAAAATCAAATTATTAGCCTTAATCTTAACAATTATTGTTTGGATTGGATATAAAAATCAATTACTTCTCCAAATATTTGTGTTTTATTCACAACCATCACTCAATTGATTTCCCGTCCGATTTCCCTCACCAAGATACAACTAAAGATGCATCAACCATAAACCGTATTTGGTTTCACTACAGAAGTATAAAAAGTTGAAGTTGGTGGCCTTCGCTCAGTGGCGGATTCATTTAGAAAGGTCAACTGTCTCCACCGATGTTCGTCGCTCGCTGCCATGACACCAACTTTGCCTTGCTGCTACTACCGACTGCCGGCAACTCCATCCTACATCACCATCATACCACCTACGACCACTCTCGTTCCCTTTTCTTTTTTTCTCTTTCTATTTATCTTTGTTTGGCAGATATATTTTTCTTTCAATGTGAATAATCTCAAGTTTCTGTATGAGTATGTATAAACATAGTATGTATGTGTGTATTATTTATTTAATCTATATACCTTATTAAGAGAACTGAGTTTTCTACCATTTTCGTAATTTTGCCAAAGGAACAAATCTTGAAGCACCATATACAAATGAAACAAGCCATTTTAGAGGGGGAAAACTTGGACATTGTCCAAAGTTTTAAGACACTTTAAGGGCAATTTAGACATTTGATCCTTAAATTAATTGAATTTCATTAATTGAATTAAAACAAGGAATTAAATAAAAGTTTATATGAATTTAATTTATGACGTTATAGGAATTTCATCATGGTACACCCTAATAGTAAGAAGGCGGAAGGGATAATGCGAATTAAAGGCATGTCGTTTCACTTCATCTTCCCCCTAACCCCTCCATCCTCCATTCCCATAAAATCCACCGCACCTTACGTAACCTCTATGCAAAACCGCCACCGACATCATGACGACGAGTGGAGTTTTCTGACATGTGAGCGACGACTACAGTGGAGTCGGTGGTCTCACATGGATTTAGGTCTCGATTCCGATCAATATGTTGCTCGCAGTGTGGTATTACGTTCGTTCTCTTCTGATGGTCTTATGGTAATCTATGTTTTCTTTAGTTTCGTCGACTTTTGCTTTTATGCTGTACATATATTCGTCAACAGATTTTTATGATTTGGTCAGAGAATCAATATTTAGGGTTTGATTGATGTAATTCAACCAGTTAGGTTAGAAAATTATGATTTACAGATAATGTTTAGAATTATGAATTTAGCCTTGCTGCTCTGTTTTGTATCTATTAGGTTAGAAAATGTTATTTATTTACATTCAATTTGACTTAGTTTCATGATTTATTATGTTGAAAAGTCAGCATATATGGTTTCATTGATGTAATTCAACTGATTATGTAAAAAATAGAATGAGAGAGAGAGAGCAAAAAATAGGGAAGCAACCGATGGTTTCTGAAGTCTCACTGGATACGTTCGGCTAATTCGGCTGCTACGACGGATGGTCCAGAAGAGAGAGTCCGGTGGTTGGTCAGTTTTATATCAGAATCGAAAGCTAAAATAACAAAGCACCATCGCCAACCGTTGTGATTGAGCACTGGTATGATTATCGTTCTTTCATTTGGTTTTTATTTTATTTTTTTGTTTGTTGTTGTTGTTGAGAATTGCAGGCGTTATTTTAGGTTTTGAGTATGAATACAAGTTGTTTTTGTGAGATTTAGATAGTTCGAGCAAGGAGTCACAATGAGTCACAAATCACACACATCAAAAACTAAAATAGGTATGTCGTTTTTTGTTTCGCAACAATCTTCTTGATGATTAGTTTGTAAATTGTTGATGATTTTTTTTCAAACATTTTTTCAGAAACTACTGGGAGGAACTATTATCTACACATGGAATATGAACATCAGAAGTTTATCCGTCGAATGAACTCGCCACGAGTCGTAGTTGACATGAATCCTGAAAAAAACGCTACCATAAGCACGTTTAATGGGATTGTGCAAACAGTTTTCTGGTGTCTTTGGAGGATGGAGAATCTGATTTTATTTAACAACAAGTTAGCGGCAATGACAAGTGTTATCATATGGATCAAACATCGGTCAGGCGCTCGAGATTTGTCATGGGAGATGTGGCGTAGGTTTGATCTTTATGTTGTGTTGTATTTGTTTTGCTTTGGTGCACTGTTAGGGGCGTTATATGAGTTTTTAAGTCTGCACCGTGCAGATTGTTTGGTGAAACAAAAGAAGTTTAGTTTGGCCGTTTAAAAAAAACACTTGTTGACCCCATTCAAGGTCAAACCTACAAATATGAAGATGCTGGACCAATCAAATTATCATACAATCTATTTATTTCAACAAAGGAAATTGATGTAAACGAATTCTGGTAGAATACGATGGTGACCCAAAAAGTAAATTTATATGTGTCGCGAGCAATCGAAGGTAAAATACCCACAAAGAGTGCATTGGCAACCAGAGGTATGGGTTTTCAATCCTTTAACTGTCTGATGTGTGGCAACGAACAATAGACGGCCGATCATATCTATGTAACTTGCTTGATGGCCAGAAATGTATGGAGTCAGGTTATGACATGGTTGAAAATCTCTATGAATCATCACGTGGACACAATCAAGCAAACTTTATTGAAGGTCAATGATCTTAGCATACCAAGCCGGAGGAAAAATATAATTCATGCAATTGTGCTTCTTACATGTTGGGTATTGCCGCAACATCGAAACGCGAAAGTCTTTGATTGGGTAAACACTTCAGTCTTTAAAGTTGTAGAGGACATCAAGGAAGTTTCATACGAATGGGTACAACAACGCTCAAAGTTTAATGGCATCACATGGAGTAGTTGGCACACTTTTGATAGTTTTTGTTGATGTACTTTACTCTCTTTGTTGTATGATGATGAATTAGAGTTGCTGATGTATTTAGTCCTCTAAGAATCTTGCTTGGGGTATGGAAATTTGATAAAGAAATAAGTGTTTTATTTGGTTGTCCAAAACAAATAAAAAACAATAAAGCGTAACCATCTGAATAGGTATCCAAACAAGTAAGGAAGAGGAAGAAGAAGAAAATGATGACGTTCAAGAAATTGTCCCAACCGTCCGACAACATTGGACGAGCGAGGAGGAGGTGGCCTTGGTGAAGGCGTACTTGCACATCTCGGAGAGCAAGAAACATGCCAACGACCAAAGAAAGGATACGTTTTGGAGACGGGTCATTAATCATTTTAGCCGACTTCCCGGTGCAAAGCAACGAAACATGGACCAAATGACGTCAAAATGGACGGATTTGAACGGGAAAATTAGTAAGTTCAACGCTTGTTTCATTCAAAAGGTATGTTTTTTATATAGTTTAAATCTTTTTTTATAAACTCTTATTTATAAAAATCAGAAAACAGTTTTTTTTTTTAAAACAGAAAACAGTTTTTTTTTTTTAAACAGAAAACAGTTTTTTTTTAAAACGGAAAACAGTTTTTTTTTATAAAAAACAGAAAACTGTTTTTTTTTATAAAAACAGAAAACTGTTTATTTTTATAAAAAAGAGAAAACAGTTTTTTTTATAAAAAACAGAAAACAGTTTATTTTTTTTAAAACAGAAAACATAATTTTTTTTTAAAATACATAACCTTTTATATTTTTTGTAGAACCGAAACCCATAAAGTGGCGCGAGCGAGGCGACAATCATGCGACAAGCCACCGAAGAGTATTGCGATCTCTACAAAAAGAGGAGTTTTCCACAGGTGACGGCATGGGAAGTTGCGAGAAATCACCCGAAGTGGGTCCCGGTTGAGTTGGTTGACATGCGTGGTCCTACGGCTCCAAAAAAACGAGTAGGTTCGAAAAGATCAAAGACATCCGATTCGGGGAACTACACGACTTCCGCGTCGGATAACTTGCCCCAAATGAACTTAAACGACGACCCCCTTGACGAACCCGATCAACCAGTTGACAACCCCGTTGAAGAAGATACACCTACAAGGCCACGACGCAAGAAACGTGGTGAATCGTCAAGCAAAGGAAAGGAAGCGGTGGCGGAGTCGATCTTCAGAATCGAAGAGGAGAAAATGATGCGATAGAAGAAGGCCGAAGAAAGAAAAGATAAAATTATGTCCGTAAAAGCTGAACGCGAGCAGGCCTACATGGGACACTTGAAAACGGTTGAAAGACAAAATGATTTAAAAATCTTGTGTGAAAAGCACGCCCATCTCGACGAACCGTTTAAGTCAATTGTAATTCAACAAAAGCGCGAGATTTGCGCAAAGTGGGGTTGGGAGATGCCACCCGTTTAGTTTTTTTTTTTCAATGTTTAGTTCTTTTTTTATTTTGCTATGTAATTTATTTTTTTATTTTAATGAAATTTATAATTTAGTGTTTTATTGTTAATTTCTAATTTTAAAATAAAAATTAAAAAAATTTGGGAGTGATAGAATTCTATCACTAGTGACCACCCCCACTACATTTCTATCACTAGTGATAGAATAGTGGGTGATGACATGGCATGAGTTGATTGGATATTGGGAGTGATAGAATTCTATCACTAGTGACCACCCCCACTCCCCTAATACATGTAATTGACGAATACAAACTATAGCTAAAGAAATGTGAGTTTGAGTTTGAGTTTGAGTTTTACGAGCCAAAGTTTGAAATGAGACCTTGGACCACAAACCATGTCGTAGTGGTATCATTTGAAATAACATCTTCCTAAACCAAAAGTTGGAACAAATATCAGTTTGAGCTTGCGCTCAACTCGTTTTACGAGCCGAAGTTTGAGCTTGAGCTCGGCTCGTTAAAGTTCGAGATGCCTCGTAGCTTGACAAATTAGCTTGTTAAAATTAAAAGTAATATTTCAAGTGAAAATTAATATTAAAACTAATATAGAGTGATTTATAAATGTGCTCATGGACCATAATATGTGAAACTTTTCTATAAATGGAATTGAGTTATAAGTTAAGAGCATAAAAACTTGGGCTTAGCAGGAACGAGCAAACGAGTAAGCAAACAAGAAAGTTTACCTTGGCTTGAGCTTGGCTCATACAAACTGAGTCAACCTGGGCCCTTAGCTCGTCTTGTTTATAACTGAGCAAATTTTGAGAGGGCTATTTTCAAGTGAACTAACATCCTTATTAACTCTATGTTCTTATCTATTCTAGACACATATTAGATCATTCATAGTCATTGATTAGATTATTAATAAATGCTTATTTATGAAAAACAAAGACTTTACTTTCGATGTCCTATATGGATATGTATTAGGTCCCATGATCATCAAGCTTAAGTTTTAACAATATCATGATGTTAATGGGTTTGCGGTATCATGGTTATGAGCATGGAACTGATTCAGCTATATATTTTCTATTTTTAGTAAAAGAAAATAATACTATAAAGAGTCCACAAAACATTACACACAATCACATATACACATTAAGTCGGTGTAAACATGTATATAAGTATAAGGATATGTGTATGTCGAGGATAAAAAAAATACAAACTTTAAATTGCAAAATAACATCATACAAATGAATTTTGTACTAAAATCATGGTAGGAATAGACGGATGGAATGTATATGCTACGGAGTCAAGTGACTCCATAGAACAATCATAAAAGAGCAAGCGGCACCAACGTCAATACGGGTAGAAACTATTTACAGCCTATAAACTATTTACAGCCCAGTACGACTGCCCGTTTAACTTGCATGATTCTTGGAGCAACTTCGAAAATCACCAAAGTAAATTATTTTATTAAACAAAATACGTGAAACCCAACACACAACGGGTAGAAAAACATAAATACCCGCGGCAACGCGCGGGCATTCCCACTAGTTATATGTAAAAAGAGTCGGGTAAGTCTTCGGCCACAAAACGTGGCCAACCAACAGATGAATAAATGGTGAGTCACAAATACCACTTTCAAATACTACTATAAGTATACTCAAATGGCAATAAAGGTCCCATCAATTTTATTTCTCATATATATAAATTGTATATAAAAAGAATAATACAACATTTACTTCCAACAAATGTGGCTAACTCCTACTCGTTACTTCCCCATGAGGACCTTACATTTACACTATACTCCCTCAAGTTCACTTATGAGACAAAACAATCATAAGTTTATATTAGAGTAAATTACGTTTTTGGCCCCTGTGGTTATGTCAGTTTTACTATATTAGCCCAAAATAAGAATTTTTAACATATCTGCCCCCATGGTCCCTATATCTAACCATTTTGGCCCCTAATTCTAACCAAACCCCAACTCTGGTTAATTTCTTGGTCACATGGGTTGCACATGAAGGGTAAAATTGTAATTTCCCCTCCTCTTTTATGACTTTATAAATAAAACCCAAATCTTGAACAAATCATCATCATCTGCATCTCTTTCTTGAACAAACCCAGAACTTCAAACCCACTTTCATCTTCAAACCACTTTCAAACCCAGAACTTCAAACCCAGATCTTCAAACCCACTTTCATCTTCAAACCCAGAACTGCAATTGAAAGCTACCGATTCAGAACTCAGCAACAATTCGAAGAAATTAAACAATCGAAGAACCCAGATCTTCAAACCCACTTTCATCTTCAAACACAAATCCACAACTGACATTCATAATTTCACATCAATCTAAAACAATATCTTCAACTCAAAATACAATTCAGAAAAAAAAAAAAAAAAAAAAAACAAATTCTTCTAATGGTTCACAGTTGAACGGAGACTGCCACCCCTGTAACAAGTAAATTGATATAGACATCTACCATAGCCAGTTGAACCCACCTGCAACAAGTTTGAAAACAAACTAATTATATATAGAGGAAACCCAAAAAACAAAAATCAGCTTTCTATTAGTGAAACTATCATTTTTTTCTTAATTTATTCATCAAGAGATGGAAATCCTCGTTGAAAGTGGTGGCGTAGAGAGCGGTGATTTTGCCCTAACGCCGGCGGGTTTCAAGTGGATGGAGACTGCCACCCATCATCATCAATTTTTCTGAAAAAAAATAAAGGAAACTGAGGAAGGGGGATGGGTGTTTACCGTGAATCTTGTCGGAGGAGCCTCAACCCACCGCCGTCGCCTCCACTGCCGCCGCCGTGAGCGGCGGCGCCTAATCATCTCGTTGCCCTCTTTCTTCGATCTTTGTCGCCGGAAAACGGGGGTACGGGGGAGGTGTGAGTGTTGTCGGAGGAGTGTAGTCGCAGGTAGCCGTCGCCGGCTTACCGCCGGTCGGCTGCTGGCCTTCATCGAGAAGGAAGAGGGTGAGCAGAACTGCAGGAGAGTGGTGTGTTTGAGATGTGAAGGAAGTGAGAGTTGATAAAGTTTTGTGTTTTTTGTTTAGGGTTTTCAATTAATTGGTATAGAAATGAATATCTTTTGTATATAAGATGTATTCGATCTTGTACAGTTGTATGATTGCATAGTTGTGATACACATCTGCATATCACCATCTTTGTCTGCTCTGAAATTAGGGTTTTGAATGAAAGCTTGAAGGAGAAGATGATTTAATGAAGAAGTTGAAGTGAAAAAAAAAAGATTTAGGGTTTTATTTATACAGACATATTAGGGGGAGGTAAAATGACCAAATTAGACATCATGTGCTACTCACGTGACCATTAAATTAACCTGAGTTGGGGGTTGGTTAGATTTAAGGGCCAAAACGGTTAGTTATAGGGACCATGGGGGCAGTGTAACACCTCGTAAAAATCACGTCCAATAAAGTATTGACACGTGTAACAAACCCTAATGAAGTCAAGTGTTGAATTTAAGGGACTAATTTTTCAAAAAATCAAAAACCTTGATTAGGAAAGAAATGGAAGTATTAACATACCTAAATTAAGTTTCTAAATAACCATTTACGGTTTTATATTCACAAATGAGCCACTTGTTGATCGAGTGTAGCCGTTTGCGTAATTAATTGAAAGTTTGCGCAATAAAGGGTTAAAAGCGTCAACATGTTAATTCTTACCTCTGAGTGACCTTTTAACAAACCGAGAGCTTCATGATATTTGATTATACTCTCGAAAATGCCAATCGTTGGCCGTCCGAGGCTTTTATGCCTTTAAGTGGCGTTACGCGCAACTTTGCAAATATAAGGGGTTAAAAGTGTCAATATGTTTAATTATACCTCTGAATGACCTATTAGCAAACCCGAAGCATTGTGATGTTTTACAATACTCTCATAAATACCTAATATGGGTTGGATAAGGCTTCGATACTATTAAACGATGATATGCGCAAGTTCGCGCATTAAAGGGGCTAAAGCGTCAAACTGCAAAAGTATGTCGATTCGTATGTTATCGGACCTTCCGAATTATGACCATGAGTTATACATACCCTATTTATCCTTTATATAGCTTAGATATAGGCTTAGAGGTGTTTGGTGCGCAAAAATAAACTTTTAAGTCATGCAGGGACTAAAAGTGTCAAAAAGTGCACAAGTTTGCATTTTCGCGCATATCTCACATTCTGAATATCCCCGGGCATCCAAAAATTTATGTAAGAACTAAAATATTTTATTTTAGTGTTTGGCATAAGAAGAATCCATTCGTCACGCAAATTGGATCGTTTTTCGCGCTTATGCGCATTCCGTCGTAATTAAGCGAACATCACAATCGTACGACCGAACGAACCAACATCCGGCATATTTTTGAGCATGTTTAATGTCCACAATTTTTAGGCATCCTTGTGGAGCCTTGAAAATGGTTTAACGAACTTCAAACGTGTGGAAAATGGACTGAAACATGTGCAGGGACCTATTCTGCCATTTCTGCAGAAAGGGGGGCTAGGCGTGACGCGAGGGACCCTAGGCGTCACACGAGGCCCTTTCAGATCAGCAAAGGTCTTTTTAACAGCTGTTAACAGCTGTTATGCACTCTAAACTCAATTCCACTTGCTTGTTCCTGATCATGGGGGGCCAATATGATGCACATGGGGTTACCAACAAGTGTAGGGACAAGATCAAAGCACGGTATTCGAGAAACGATCCTAACGGTGGTCCAAATCCTATAAATACCCACCTTAACTTTCCCCAAACTCACACCTTGATCTTGATTTCTCTAAGTTGGAGACTTTGCTCTTCATACCTGAGAATTTAGGATCAACCCTCCTTGCTTGGACCCTTTGTAAGTGTCCTTTCGTGCTTAGTTTAAATTTCTAGCGTTATAGCCGAAAAGTCAAGCGTTTTGATGAACGCTTTGACTTTTAAACGGTTGAGCCATTGTTCATAATGAACATGGCTACGTGACCGTAATTAGTAGGTGTTAAACCCTCAAAAAGGGCACCTCCTAATTACCACGGTTACTTAGTTAAATTGTCGGGTTAAATAAAAGTCAAACGGGTTTGTTTTAAATGAAACTCATAACTATTAATATAAAAACCATAAAATCAGTTTTCTCTCTTTTATAACTTGGTAAATATTAGTTGAACATGCCTAAGCATGATTCAACCCGACAATTCTAAGTATAGGCTCGGTTTGGAACCGAAAGTCGCAAAAGTTGACTTTTGCTTTGACTTTTAGTTCTGACCCGATTTAGCATAGTTTAGATATGCTTTAGGATTCCTTTAGGACCAGGTTATAGGTTAGTATAACCCTCTGAGGTTATACAACTTGGATCCTTAGTTATCCTATTCATTGCATGTTTCCGTTATATGCTTAAATGTTGCCCATTATGCCCTTTTGACCCAAACCTTTTTGCAACTGATTTTATATGATAAATAAAATATTTAAGCTTTCTGGAATAATAAAAATATCAGTTTTTCTTTAAAAACCCGGAAATCGCTTAAAATCGCCTTTTCACGCGTTTTAAGCGCATAGTATGTATAAAAACTATTTTTAATATATAATACTTGATACCTACTGATATTTTTAGTAAATCTATATATTTTAACAGTAAGCAAAAGTTTTAAACTCAGATTTCCAAATTTGACCTTTAAACCTTATGTGAAATTACCAAAATGCCCCTTCGGTGCATAAGCTTGGTTATAAATGATAAAATTCACATATGTGTAATACCCTACTGATATAACTCATTAAATTGAGTATTTTTACTGATTAAATCAGATCTGAAACTCAGATTCATATTAAACCTCGTTTATAACCTTTAAAATGACCAAAATACCCCTCTGGGGCATAAATTGGTTTTAAATTCATTTTGGGCATAACGGAAGGTATCTTACTGATATCACGACATGTTTAAGGGATAGTAACTTAGGAAACATGTATATGACTCTTATGGTTACCCGTTACGCTTTTTGCGCGTTCGATTCGGTTTATGTAACTAGTTTGCATAGATTAGCCGAAACGGGTCAAACCTTATCATTCTTATCTCAAAATCCAGAATGTGTTTAGTTTACCCATATTATACAAGTCTCCAAACTTTTCGGGTCTAAATCACATTCTATTCCGGTCTTCGCTTAATCATGCGTTTGAACCAAAAACCTTTCCTTAAAACTAACCGGTCTAAGTTACGACTTAAATAAGACCCGTTAGGAATCTAATAGGTTAATAAAACCTTCGTTCCAGATTAAGAGCCCCAGTAGAAGTACTTGTGCTTGCTGGTTAGAATATACGGCTGAGTATAAATTGCATTTGCTAGCTCAGGTAAATACTCTTAACTTATTTTCCCTATACGGGCTTGGGATACGGTATTATAATAATACCGCTTGGTCGGGTATTGAATGTTTAGTCGTATTGTGATTAAATTATTGAGGTAACCCGCTTTAATCTGTATTGTTTGAAATAAAAGCCTTTAGGGGTTAATGACCATGTCCCGGATATCCTTGACATCATTGTATTATAAAATGGCCACGTCTTATGCACGCTGTGTAGGCATACACCTGACAGTGCATAAGGGAAACGGTATCTCACTCTCTTGTGGGCCTATACTTATGGCGTGTCTGTTAATCTTGACTCGGTTTCTACATCGGGCCCTGAACGTACAACGAACATGTAAATCTGTATACAAGATTTTATTAATAAAATTGTCCCAAGTTATAAAAGATATTTTTTGTGCCTGGTGCATCTAAATCAATTTTCTTAAACTCTTTTTAAAATGAGTCGGTTAATTGTATTTACCAGTGTAAACTGACGTATTTTCCAAAAAGGTTAAGTGACAGGTACTGAACGTAATTGGCTGGAAGCTCAGGGCGTTAATAAGGAATCTTGCAAGTTCTAGGCGTCTAAAGTTTGTTGAACAGTTTTTCCCTTTTATTTGATCCGCCTGTGGATCCTTTACTTTCCGTTGTAATACTTTGATATTACTTCATATTCGGATTGTAATATATTTATCTTTTGCTTCCGCTGTGCATTTATATATTGTGTTGTTTGACTATGATGATATCAACTACGTCATGATACTCCCCACCGGGCCCACCTGTAATACGTGGAAATATCGGGGTGTGACAGGTTGGTATCAAAGCCAACATTGAGTGAATTAAACACTAGCCCTTAGTGTTTAATCTCAATGACACAATAGCACATTCCTTGACCATCTGAGTCTAGACTTAACATAGGAATACTCTCAATCCTAATCTGTAAAATATTGCTTCCAATTTATATACTTGGGATATATTGCCAAGCAAAGAAGCCGTAATGGAAATTCTCCACAACCGGAACCTTGAAATGTCGAGCTTCGTACCGCGACTAGGATGAAACGTACATCCAAGGAGAAAACATTCAGAAATAAAGTGAAGAAGAAAACTCCTTTTTGCTGAAATTCGCTTCCTTAGTAGTCCTTATAAGGACATGTTTATCTTCTAGTCCCTTCATGGACAACATTAATTCATTCAAGTCCCGTTTAGGGCAATTCCATGCTTCTTTTAAAATCACTGGAATATTTCTTCCAAATTTCATTTTATCATTATGTATGAAAATAATATATGAAATAAATCAAATTATTATCCCTTTTCATAATTGATCTACCAGTATATATATTGAAAGAATCTTAAAGGGTAAAACCTAGCTTGAATGTCATTAAAGACCTAGCTATGATGGTAAAACCTGTTTAAAAGAGATTCAGATTCTTGTTAACATCCGAAAACATTTTAACACTCCTGACAACAGTGATGCGATAAAATCACACTTGTCATCTTTATAATGGGAAATTCCAAACCCTTATCTAGCCTAGTCATTTAGAAATCATGGCTTAAATCATCAAATGAAGATGATCATATTATAAACATCCATTAGTGATGAAGTGCCTACGGGCCAAACTTGTTGTCTGATAAGACAAACGTCAGTGGTGGTCTTTGGCCCCCGTCTAAAGATGATTGGACTATGTCCATGCATAATAGTTTGTATGATCAATGCGATCCAGACAAATATCATCAAATGAAGATGATCATATTATAAACATCCATAAGTGATGAAATGCCTACGGGCCATACTTATTCTCCTAAGGGACAAACGACAGTTGAAGTCTTTAACTCTCTGTCAAGAGAAGGTAATGAAATATGTTCAAACCTTAATGCCTCGATTATCTGAAATCATGGCTTATAAATTTAAAACAGCCCTTGTGACTAGGCCTTTTGCGCCACTTTAATATCCTTAATGTTTTATAACTAGGATAAATTATAATGAAAATACTAATTAAATATAACTAACAAATTAACCAATATGGTTTATATTACCATGGTTGATGAATCATCAAAAATGATGAATCCATAATAACCTCGGAATTATCATCGTCAATATTTTTGTAGCCATCAAACTACATGGCTGGATCGGATGAGGTCAACAGCCACCCGAGGGAGAATAATGATGCTACCAGAGTTAATATAACTGGTGCGGAACTGCAGGCATTAATAGATGATGCCTTTACACGAGCTCTCGACAGACAGTATGATGAATCAAGTGGTACACACTCTAAGACTCTATCTGTGGCTCGTAGTAAGCCCCCTTCTAAATCACACGAGTCGGAGGAGGACGATGTTCATAACTCGTCAAATCAGAGGAGTGTTCCGTCTAGACAGGTGGTGCTTCATCAAGAGGCACCAGTTAAGACCTGCTCATATAAATATTTTGTCTCCTGCAAGCCCAGAGACTTTACAGGAGAAAAAGGGGCCATCGATTGCATGACATGGCTCGATGAAATGGACACCGTTGTTGACATCAGTGGATGTGCAGAGCAAGACATTGCGAAGTTTGTTTCACAATCTTTTAAAGGAGAAGCTCTAGCTTGGTGGAAGTCACTGATCCAAGCTACGGGGAAGATCCCTTTGTACAACATGACTTGGGGTCAGTTCGTTGCTCTTATCAAAGAAGATTACTGTCCTCAACATGAAGTTGAGAAAATTGAGACTGAATTCTTGACATTAGTCATGGAGAACTTAGATTGTCAAGCATACCTTACAAGTTTCAATACCATGTCTCGATTGGTTCCTTACTTGATCACACCGGAACCAAATCGAATAGCTCGCTTTATTGGGGGTCTAGCCCCAGAAATAAAGGCAAGTGTTAAAGCCTCGAGACCTACTACATTCAGGTCAGCGGCAGACCTGTCGCTATCTCTTACACTCGATGTAGTCAGAAACAAGGCTGCCAAAGCCTTTGAAGAAGGAAAGCGTAAAAGGGAGGATGAAAATTCTCATCGCTCCGATAGGAAGAAAAAGAGGAACTCTGAGGATAAGAAGAGTTCCGTGTTTAAGAAAGACAGCCAGCAGTCGGGTGAGAAGACCAGGTGCGAAACCTGTAGGAAATACCACCTCGGGAAATGCAGATTTGAATCTCAGCCTCTACCTTGTGGGATTTGCAAGTCTAAGGAACATAAAACCTTGGAATTCAAGAAGTTGAAGGACGCAACCTACTACGGTTGCAACGAAAAGGGGCATATCAAGACTAACTGCCCTAGAAATCATAAGAAGCCAGAAGAGGCCAAGAGAACAAACGCATGAGTCTTCAGGATGAACGCCCAGGAGATGGTGCAGAATGATCATTGTATAGCAGGTACCTTTCCTTATCAAGCGGTTTATGCAGAAATTTATTTGATGCTAGCACATATGATTCTATAATTAATGATAAATGTTGAAGAACTGTTGTCTCTGCCTGATTAGGACTCCGGTCATTTAATGCGAGGTAGAAATTGGCCGATGATACTTTAGAAAAAGCTCCAACAAATCTTAGATTGATATTTTATATATCTATTAGGAAACACTCTTATCCATTATCCTAACGTCAAGCTTTCAAGCTATCCAAAATCATCAATATGATCAAGACAGATGTGACAATTGATCCCCTGTCAAAAAGGTGATGGACTAGGTCCGAACCTTGGTTGCCATTAATGGTCTTCTATGGCCTAAGCTAAGTATAATTGATATATATATACATATCTACAGGACATTCATAGAGAATATTCACACTATATTAGCCTGTATGGTTTAACGATACCATGGTTAGTATATTAGGTCATCAGGATGATAAATAGCGGATGTTGGATTGCAACTAATTGTTTTATTTGGCGTTAGGAACCAAATATCGAGTATGACAAACTCGGATAAGACAGCCGTTGATCGTGTTATGGATGATGCGACAAGTGTTAATGATACTACAATTGTGAACCTTAGAATTTCCAAAGAGGTTCTTCAGACTATGATAGACGCAGCTATTGGAAAAGCTGTGAAGAAGGCTGTGAAAAAGTTCAAGGAGCCCCATGCTACTCGCTCCAAATTTTATCTAGGACCACATTTCCTCGCTAATAAGGAGGATCTCGTTCATACCTCTTATGCAAGGGATGAACTAAAAAGGAAAAGGGAAGAAGATAACTCCCAGAGTTCTAAGAAAAAGAACAAACAAAAGTCCAACCAGAAACCTGTATGCAAGACCTGCAAGAAGCGCCATTATGGGAAGTGCATGTTCGAACCAAAATCCCAATCACAGCCGAGGGCTTGTGGGATCTGCAAATCTAGTGATCATAAAACATTGGAATGCCAGATGATAGGAGATGCGACTTGTTACAACTGTAACGAGAATGGGCATATCAAATCCAATTGCCCAAAGTATGCGAAGAAGCTTAAAGGAGATAAGAAGACTGACGCTAAGGCCTCTCAGATGGATGCAAAAGAGGCCATACAAGATGACAATGTTATAACCGGTACGTCCTTATCCATGATATATATGCAAGGGTATTGTTTGATGCAGGTGCAGATAAGTCATTTGTGGAATAAATTTTGTAAGTTACTAAATCTGCCTATTTGGACCTTAAGCATAAAATATGAAGTAGAATGAACGCTAAGAGTTATGCTTTGATTCGGATACCAATCAATCCTTCATAGATGGTGGGTATAACAAACTCTTAAAGTCTTCCATGAGAACCCTAGATATTAAGTGTAAGGTAAAACTTACAGGCAAATATCATAAGAACCATTTCTTCTGCTCCTGTCAAAAAATCTCCAGTCATGAAATTCTAGTATACCCTCTCTCCAGATGAAGTACATCATCATAAGTAATTGATATCTCCTGATCTCTATCGATTGCGAATACCAGACGGTATGACAAAAGCGCCATATGAGGATTGGTGTATCTTAATCTGTTCCATAGATTGCTTCCATGCCTGATCAGTATGGAGGTTTAATGCATGGAACCACAAAGATATTCCAATGGTCATACGGTATTAAAGTCAGCTAATGGTAATCAAAGAAGATATCTAGAAAATAGATTTGTCCAAATAAATGTTCCCTGGTAAAGGAATCTGTGGACTCATAGCATGGATGTGTCACTCATTTGACACAAGCAAATATGAATGAACTGGAGCCCGAGATTTGGAAAGTCTCTGTAATCTCCGTGTGTCTTGATTATCTTCTGCAAGGATTACCCTGTTTACCTCCTAGAGGCAAGTAGAGTTAAGATTTATATCCCATTTAGGGTTGTACTATTATGAAATCTCCAAGACGGCAGGAGCCATCCTTGGAAGAATCGAAACCCTGATTAAGTGAGTTTTAAAATAGAGAATTCATATAGCCTAACTCAATATTCTGAGAATTCGGTATTGTTAATTAAGAAAGACGGTTCATCTTGCTTATGCATTGATTACCGCAACCCTATTTAGGCAACGATTAAGAATCGCCATCAGCTGCCCAGGATCGTCGATTTGTCCGACTAACTGTAAGGATTAGCTATCCCTTAAGATTAGTATTAAGCAGCGGTTGGAATAACCATCTCACCATAAAATAAGTTTTTCTATAACAATTATTATGTAAGTATCAAGACTACTCCTTTGGGGACCTTGTATAGATGGAATGTTAAACATCTATTGTTAGAACAATAGAGTGGTAAGTCCAATTATCAGGATCTGAAATTTGCATTGGAAACAACAAATAAGATCATTCGAATTTATAATCATCTTAAAGTTGCCAGTAATCGGTAGAGAAATAGAGGATTGATAAAAGTCGCAACCTTCTTAAGTCCTTAATAAGGAATAAGGTTCAATCGAAGGTATCACCCTAAGAAGGGTATGCTAAATTTTAAATTTCGCAGGGTAAGTTAAGTCCTGGATATATAGGAGCATTCGGAAATCGAATGCAACAAAGGTCAATAGCCTATAAGCTAAAACCAATATAAGGAGCTTAGTGGAGCTCGCAATGCGACCCACACTGATAATTTAAGGATAGGTTTCGCCAATAAGTCGAAACACATTATCACTAAATGATAGGCAGATTAATGAAACTTTATGATTGGACAAGAAACCCGTATTAATTAAGGATCGGAAAATTAAGAAGCTCCAAAAGGATACACGTACCTATTATAGAGGTCAACCGGGGTGCCTTGAGGCCCAAATGTACTGGGGAAGATTAGGTCCAATATAGGACAAAAAGTACTTCCTTTACTTTAACAAATCTCGAGGTCGAGATTTCTTTTAAGGGGGTGAGGATGTAACACCTCGTAAAAATCACGTCCAATAAAGTATTGACACGTGTAACAAACCCTAATGAAGTCAAGTGTTGAATTTAAGGGACTAATTTTTCGAAAAATCAAAAACCTTGATTAGGAAAGAAATGGAAGTATTAACATACCTAAAATAAGTTTCTAAATAACCATTTACGGTTTTATATTCACAAATGAGCCACTTGTTGATCGAGTGTAGCCGTTTGCGTAATTAATTGAAAGTTTGCGCAATAAAGGGTTAAAAGCGTCAACATGTTAATTCTTACCTCTGAGTGACCTTTTAACAAACCTAGAGCTTCATGATATTTGATTATACTCTCGGAAATGCCAATCGTTGGCCGTCCGAGGCTTTTATGCCTTTAAGTGGCGTTACGCGCAACTTTGCAAATATAAGGGGTTAAAAGTGTCAATATGTTTAATTATACCTCTGAATGACCTATTAGCAAACCCGAAGCATTGTGATGTTTTACAATACTCTCATAAATACCTAATATGTGTTGGATAAGGCTTCGATACTATTAAACGATGATATGCGCAAGTTCGCGCATTAAAGGGGCTAAAGCGTCAAACTGCAAAAGTATGTCGATTCGTATGTTATCGGACCTTCCGAATTATGACCATGAGTTATACATACCCTATTTATCCTTTATATAGCTTAGATATAGGCTTAGAGGTGTTTGGTGGGCAAAAATAAACTTTTAAGTCATGCAGGGACTAAAAGTGTCAAAAAGTGCACAAGTTTGCATTTTCGCGCATATCTCACATTCTGAATATCCCCGGGCATCCAAAAATTTATGTAAGAACTAAAATATTTTATTTTAGTGTTTGGCATAAGAAGAATCCATTCGTCACGCAAATTGGATCGTTTTTCGCGCTTATGCGCATTCCGTCGTAATTAAGCGAACATCGCGATCGTACGACCGAACGAACCAACATCCGGCATATTTTTGAGCATGTTTCATGTCCACAATGTTTAGGCATCCTTGTGGAGCCTTGAAAATGGTTTAACGAACTTCAAACGTGTGGAAAATGGACTGAAACATGTGCAGGGACCTATTCTGCCATTTCTGCAGAAAGGGGGGCTAGGCGTGACGCGAGGGACCCTAGGCGTCACACGAGGCCCTTTCAGGTCAGCAAAGGTCTTTTTAACAGCTGTTAACAGCTGTTATGCACTCTAAACTCAATTCCACTTGCTTGTTCCTGATCATGGGGGGCCAATATGATGCACATGGGGTTACCAACAAGTGTAGGGACAAGATCAAAGCACGGTATTCGAGAAACGATCCTAACGGTGGTCCAAATCCTATAAATACCCACTTTAACTTTCCCCAAACTCACACCTTGATCTTGATTTCTCTAAGTTGGAGACTTTGCTCTTCATACCTGAGAATTTAGGATCAACCCTCCTTGCTTGGACCCTTTGTAAGTGTCCTTTCGTGCTTAGTTTAAATTTCTAGCGTTATAGCCGAAAAGTCAAGCGTTTTGATGAACGCTTTGACTTTTAAACGGTTGAGCCATTGTTCATAATGAACATGGCTACGTGACCGTAATTAGTAGGTGTTAAACCCTCAAAAAGGGCACCTCCTAATTACCACGGTTACTTAGTTAAATTGTCGGGTCAAATAAAAGTCAAACGGGTTTGTTTTAAATGAAACTCATAACTATTAATATAAAAACCATAAAATCAGTTTTCTCTCTTTTATAACTTGGTAAATATTAGTTGAACATGCCTAAGCATGATTCATCCCGACAATTCTAAGTATAGGCTCGGTTTGGAACCGAAAGTCGCAAAAGTTGACTTTTGCTTTGACTTTTAGTTCTGACCCGATTTAGCGTAGTTTAGATATGCTTTAGGATTCCTTTAGGACCAAGTTATAGGTTAGTGTAACCCTCTGAGGTTATACAACTTGGATCCTTAGTTATCCTATTCATTGCATGTTTCCGTTATATGCTTAAATGTTGCCCATTATGCCCTTTTGACCCCAAACCTTTTTGCAACTGATTTTATATGATAAATAAAATATTTAAGCTTTCTGGAATAATAAAAATATCAGTTTTTCTTTAAAAACCCGGAAATCGCTTAAAATCGCCTTTTCACGCGTTTTAAGCGCATAGTATGTATAAAAACTATTTTTAATATATAATACTTGATACCTACTGATATTTTTAGTAAATCTATATATTTTAACAGTAAGCAAAAGTTTTAAACTCAGATTTCCAAATTTGACCTTTAAACCTTATGTGAAATTACCAAAATGCCCCTTCGGTGCATAAGCTTGGTTATAAATGATAAAATTCACATATGTGTAATACCCTACTGATATAACTCATTAAATTGAGTATTTTTACTGATTAAATCAGATCTGAAACTCAGATTCATATTAAACCTCGTCTATAACCTTTAAAATGACCAAAATACCCCTCTGGGGCATAAATTGGTTTTAAATTCATTTTGGGCATAACGGAAGGTATCTTACTGATATCACGACATGTTTAAGGCATAGTAACTTAGGAAACATGTATATGACTCTTATGGTTACCCGTTACGCTTTTTGCGCGTTCGATTCGGTTTATGTAACTAGTTTGCATAGATTAGCCGAAACGGGTCAAACCTTATCATTCTTATCTCAAAATCCAGAATGTGTTTAGTTTACCCATATTATACAAGTCTCCAAACTTGTCGGGTCTAAATCACATTCTATTCTGGTCTTCGCTTAATCATGCGTTTGAACCAAAAACCTTTCCTTAAAACTAACCGGTCTAAGTTACGACTTAAATAAGACTCGTTAGGAATCTAATAGGTTAATAAAACCTTCGTTCCAGATTAAGAGCCCCAGTAGAAGTACTTGTGCTTGCTGGTTAGAATATACGGCTGAGTATAAATTGCATTTGCTAGCTCAGGTAAATACTCTTAACTTATTTTCCCTATACGGGCTTGGGATACGGTATTATAATAATACCGCTTGGTCGGGTATTGAATGTTTAGTCGTATTGTGATTAAATTATTGAGGTAACCCGCTTTAATCTGTATTGTTTGAAATAAAAGCCTTTAGGGGTTAATGAGCATGTCCCGGATATCCTTGACATCATTGTATTATAAAATGGCCACGTCTTATGCACGCTGTGTAGGCATACACCTGACAGTGCATAAGGGAAACGGTATCTCACTCTCTTGTGGGCCTATACTTCTGGCGTGTCTGTTAATCTTGACTCGGTTTCTACATCGGGCCTTGAACGTACAACGAACATGTAAATCTGTATACAAGATTTTATTAATAAAATTGTCCCAAGTTATAAAAGATATTTTTTGTGCCTGGTGCATCTAAATCAATTTTCTTAAACTCTTTTTAAAATGAGTCGGTTAATTGTATTTACCAGTGTAAACTGACGTATTTTCCAAAAAGGTTAAGTGACAGGTACTGAACGTAATTGGCTGGAAGCTCAGGGCGTTAATAAGGAATCTTGCAAGTTCTAGGCGTCTAAAGTCTGTTGAACAGTTTTTCCCTTTTATTTGATCCGCCTGTGGATCCTTTACTTTCCGTTGTAATACTTTGATATTACTTCATATTCGGATTGTAATATATTTATCTTTTGCTTCCGCTGTGCATTTATATATTGTGTTGTTTGACTATGATGATATCAACTACGTCATGATACTCCCCACCGGGCCGACCTGTAATACGTGGAAATATTGGGGTGTGACAGGCAGATCTGTTAAAAATTCTTATTTTGGGCCAATATAGTAAAACTGATATAACCACAGGGGCCAAAAACGTAATTTACTCGTTTATATTATAATATTTTTGCCACAAAATTTTGTAAGTTTATAGCAATAACAAATAACACATTCAAGTTCATAATAACATAAGTATTATACTGCATTTGGGAAGAATTCCAACAAACTTTAAGTAGTTGCAATATTTTATGTTTATTGTATAACAACTTAATGAAGTTAATAAGGAGACAAAATGTTTTTTTCACATGAATATTATAAAAACTTAAATAAATAAAAATTTAATCACAATTAATTAGGTGGTGAATGACTTAAGTATATTAATTATTTTATAATTACTATCTTAATGGATAGCATTAACTTCTTATGGGATTATAAAAACTGAAAGGATTTTGGTGTTTAGCTTTATGGAATGTCTAAGGTCTCTTAATAACTTATTACATTTACTTTTAGTGAGAAAAAAAATCCTCTATAAATACGTTGTAATGTGTTATACCATATTTGTACCAATGAAGTTTAAACTATAAATTGTTTAACAAACAAAAGAAGTTATAAAATGAATTTTATGAATTTTATAATGTGGAAATATCTATAACTAATTTTTTTTATAATTGGTGATTAATAAAAAAAATGTGATGATATGATGAAGTCAGATTAACTTTAAAATGACCATTAAAAGTTACCTCTGTAGCTGTTAAAAATTACTCCGTCGTGAAGCATGAGTGCTTGGTTGTTTTTTTGGATGGTAATAATGGTGTTTGGATTTGAGTTTTGGACAAAGTAGATGTAAGGGAATTCGTGAGGTATTTGAGATCGTATTGCTAAAAGCTTTAATCGGGGCTAGCTCACATGCGGGAAAACCAAAATTGGAATTCATTTAGTAAATAAGTTTGAGCCTAAGCTAGCCTAAATTGGAGCTCATACACCAAGCTTTATTAGGTTTTCTAGCCTAAACGAGCCAATTATCTACATTATTATATAGATAATAATACTGATGATAAAAATAACTTAATAATATATATTATGCTATGTATATAAATCTAGATTTATAATTATATATCTATATATATATATATTAGTAATTATATAAATAAAATAACTAAACTAATGTAAACTAAATGAGCCATGCCTAACTCGAGCTTGGGCTTAAAAATTACTTAGAAGCTGAGTTCGAGCTTTACAATAAGCTCGAGCTTAAGCTCTCATATGATAAACGAGGTGAGACCAGACATTCTTTTTTTATTCTTGTTACGCACATAATCTTCACTTTTTCCTTATAAAAGTGTATTTTTATATTAATTCTTTAAATGATCAAAATTTGAAAAACATTCATACATTTGAAGCATAAATCAGAGTAACATTGTATAAAAATAGGTTACCCACTTATTTACTTAATTACCAAAGATCCACAGAGAGCTTAATGAATGCCCAACTTGAAAAAAATCTAACGTTCTGAGTTCCTAATGTGACTAGCTTGTTGCTTCATACCAAACGAATAACCCACAAACACCACATACACACCGCAAACTCCAACAACAACTACGAGGCAACAAAACAGACACACCCGCCGCAACGCGCGGGCTTTCCCACTAGTATTATATAAAGGAAATGTGACGTACACACATGTAATTTTATATGGCGTCCAACTTTCGAAGCAACATGTACAAATAAACATAACACATTTGAAAAGGATATAATAGTAAATAGCATTAAATTTTAAGACACTAAAGGGATAAAATAGTAAATTTATCCTGCCTCTCCTTTACAATGTGAAATTTAGTTCCATCTTTACCCTGCTTCTTCCATCTTTGCCCTTATTGTTCTTGAAAAGCCAACCGACGTACATACATTTATTCAATTGATTGAGACTTCCAGAGGTATGTTTTTGGATTTGATTATGTTCGGTAATGATGATAATCGAATGAGACTAATCTATACCTGTGTTTTGAAGCTGTAATCGGTGTTTAAAGGGACTGATTGAAGCTGAAGGTGTTGTCATCAAGAAGCCGATCACGGTGCTGTAATCGATGCGACCTCTGAGTTTCCCCACCTGTCAACACATCCCACCTTTTAAGAAGCCGGCCATGGAAATCAGCGGCAAACGTTTGCACCCGCATCTCCATCTTATTAGGTTTGAAGCTTATTCCTCTTTCTCCCTTTAATTTGGGTTTAATTTTAACTTCTTTTTATTTTGATCTCATTGTCAAGTAGAGCATACAAAGCTGTCGGTTTGTGCTTTGTATGGTGAGATATCGTGTTTTTGTATAACCTAGAATCATTAATGCCGGTTTATGCTTTTATAAAAGTTAAAGCTTTATAATTATAAAGTTGATAATACCATGTGTGTGATATTGGAATTTAGTGATTTGATGCTGAAGATAGTTCATATTATATGAGGACCGGGATGTGTAAATATGGCTGAACTTGCAAGTTCAATCATCCTCTTAGAAGGAAGCATCAGGTTTATTTCCAACTATTTATATAATGTTTAAAAGTATAATACCATAGGTGACCTGACTTTAGGTGTTATGCTTGTTAGATTATTGTTATGAGGTTTTGGAAAACACTTGTTTGTTTAGCAGCCTACTACAGATACGGCAAAAGGAAGAGAACATGGAGATGCATGGACTGATGGACAAATTGAGTACAAGCTTACATATTATCATAGTTCATATGCAATCTTATTTTATCATTGCTGTTGTTTATATTTTCATATATGATATGTCAATACTTCTTTTACTTTTCCAGCTTAAGTTGTATAACCTGTGATATTATGATGTACACAGTCAATGTCTATTTGATCTTTATCAGGGTAATATGTGATCTTCAGTCTTTTAATGGTATACACCCTTCCCTTACCAGAGGTATACACCCTTATCCACCCTATTTTTTATAATTATTTGTGAATTTGAATATTCTAGGCTTTTTTGGTACTACTGCATCTCGACTATTGTAGATTATTTTATTTTAAATTACGTAACTAACTTTATAATAACTGCATTGGCCTGAGTTTTCTGTTCAATTCCCTGAACGAGGCAACTTCAGCCTCAATTCATCTTTTTTTAAGAAATTTGATTACAGCAAAGCAACAGTAACCTTTGCTTCATATTTCTGTAAAGAAAGTTTGTATTTGTTAGTATTACTTAAATTAGTTTATTAAAACTGGGTAAATACAAATTTCAGGTAAGGTTAATAGCTTCTGTACCCGGATATCATTCAGGTTCAAATATAAAGAAATGGGGACACATGAGGATCCGTTCAGTTCTATAGGATTGTGTTTTTCATAAAGAATTCCGAAACGCACCACTTATATATCAGGTATAGAGCACATATTTTGTTTTTACTGTGGCAGTTTTGACAGGTTTACTTATGATTAGGTCTATTTGGGTTATGTTTATCTATTACGGATTAAACATGTAATACATATATGTGTATACTAGTGGGAATGCCCGCGCGTTGCGGCGGGTGTCCCGCTTCATATCAGATTCAATTACAATGGGCAAAAAAAATTTGTGAGTAGCAAAGTAATTGGACTTTGGTGTTGTAAAATATAGGATAGTGATTAACAAAATGCCACTACACCACAGCTACAACTTTTAAAGGGATAGTATTACAAAACAATATATATGTTAAATATATAATTTTCTTTATGCTTATAAGATTTCTATGTTATTGTAAAAACTAACCAGTTTAGTTTGATTACTTAACATAAACGAACGAATATAATGTATTGTTTCTTTTACTTACATGTTGACCCATTTATGTAATTAAACCATATATGGGAAACATATTTTATTTTAGTTTTTATAATATGAATTTGCCCCAAAACTGCGTGGGTAAATTAAGAGTTATTATTTACTTATATGAAGCCTAGAAAGCAAAGAGGAGGCAACAATCGAAACAGAACAATGAAAATGGAAAGGTCGTTCACTTTGATGACATTTGATGGTAATGGTTTCATTTCATGGCTGAAGCAAAAAATTGTTTGTTGAATATTTATTCATAGAGGTACTTATAATCTTCTGAAATGAATGTTTTAATAAACATATATGAAGAGATGACATCAGAAACAAAAACAATGGAAGAATGTAAGAACACATTGTTAATCACAGTGTCGTTGACCAGAAAAGTCAACTGATGTCAAAACCCCAAGCTCGCTGTAACACCCCGTGTTTCGAAAGTCAAAGTCAAAGGCAAGGTCAAAGTCAACGACCGATCGCGCAACTTGACTAGTAGTGAATTTCTTTTATGTGTTGTATTATGTGGAGTAAGTGTCAATAATTACAATAATCGATGTATGTCAATCGCTATTTAATCGACTTACGACTGTGAACTATAAGAAGTAACAATGCGATAAAGTCAACTAAACGCTAATCAATCTAACTTAATCAACATCGAATCGCAATCGAACTCGCAACTCGAATTATGCATTTTGATTATTGTTATACGTGTGTGTGTGCCTTATGTGTTACTTGTGCATGTTTATTTATGTTATGTGTGGTAATCAATCGAAACGCAATCGAAACTCAATCGCAATCGAACTCAATCACAATCGAAATGGTATGATAATTGGTGGAGAAGGGGTAGTGCAAGATATGAATAGCTGGGATTAAAAGTAATTTGAATAGGAAACTCTATCGCAATCGAAACAGCAAAACTCGTCGCACCAGACACTCGAACCAAGTGCCATCCGGCCGGATTGCGACCCGACCGGGTTGCCATCCGAACAAGGTGACATCCGATCGACCCGCCCCTTTCCACTTTGGGTATCCTATAAATACCCCATGTCACTTTCATTCCTTCCACTTTTGGCAAGTGACGTCCGACCCGCGCTCCTACTCGCTTTTTCCTTCGATTTCTCTCAATCCCGGTAAGATCTCGTCCTAATTCCTGTACTTCCTTAATCTACATGCACTCCTACACCTTTCTATCTTTTGAATCTTAACTTTTAACCGTGAAATCATCAAGATTCAAGGTGTTCTAGGATGACGTCATCATGTGTTCTTGAAGAACTTCATGTTTTGGCCTCGATCCACCAAGAACAACCTAGATCTGACCGATTTCCACATAAACCAACAAGGATCTTTCATAGATCTAAACATATTCATGGAGAAAAGGATTGAGAGAAGGTTTTCCAACTTGCTTTCAACTCTTTTACACTCAATGCATTCGAAACCGGTAGAATCGGAGCTCGTGCCGACTCACTACTCAATCTTGTGGTTGTATTGGTTCAAGATCCGTATTCTATCCACGAGATTATCGATTTCGGGTTAACCAAGAACTATCATTCTAAACCGGTGGACTGACCGAACTTGGGTGGTTCCTGTTCAGTCGGGTCACTAGAGCTTAGGATGGGACTCTGATTGGTTAGCACGATATCAACACGTCTCGATAACACGACAAACGATCAAAACAGCCAAGTGTAAGACGAACGGAACAACCAGGACGGAGTGCCGTCCGACCGGACTACTGTCCGAACGGACAGCCATCCGAGCGACTGGCTATCCGAACGACTTGTGTCGCAACCCCCGATCCCTTATCTGTCCCGGGAACGGGCGGACGTGAACTCAGATTGGTGGTATCAGTTCGGTTAAATTTGGCAGCGGAAATTACATCAGGACCGTAGTTAGGAAATGTTTATCAGAGTAAAACCACCATAATTGATATTAATAAACACATGGGCAAAACCCAAGTTTCTTATTATAATACATTTATAGGGACAAACCCTATTTTATTGAATTTAAAACATCGTTTATTAGGTAACTTTTATAGCCACATTTTTCCCAAGCCTTCAGTGCTCTCCAGCTGGCTTTTTACTAATTGGCTGTCACATTTTGTTACCTGAAACGCGTTTTAAAAACATTTGTCAGTCGGAAATACTGGTGAGTGAATCCCAGTTTAATCAAGAAACGTTTTATCAATTAAAACAGTATTGAGAGCGATCCCACTGTTTATTTGTTTATTTCTACACAATTACTCATTCAGTACTGTCAATCCTGACTTGTGGGTCATATTACACATTGGCCCACTCGTTGTCCAATGGTAACGTACTGTCATCCCCGACTTACTACTCGCGGTAGTAAATTTTGTATACAAAACCCCAACATACCGGCAGTAATTGAAGAACTACAAAGACTCAATCACCGCTTAATCACATTGTAAAACAATTAAGGTTTTGTAAAATATTCCAAAAAGGTTAACAAAAAGAGGATAAACTCACATTGCTATTTTAGACTTCGCGTAAGGGTTTCCTGGGAATAATCTATAATTTATACAAATGTACATATGTTAGTATCATAACCCTTTGAAAATATTAATGATACCCTCCCCGAGACGGTATTCCAACAACTACGTCGGGCAGAACCACGACAGTTGTTACGGAACCCTAAATTAATCGGGCAGCGTATCTATTACGAAACTGGGGTTATAATACTTACAACGGAGCAGAACCTCGCTAATTAGGGGTATAATACCCGTGTATAATAACTCTACTACAGAAATTGTGATTTGAGAATTGAGAAATGAACGAACTGAATTGAAACCCGAGGCCTCCTTTATATAGTTGCTGATCTCGATTCTCAGGCGGCCCGCGTAAGGGTAGGCAAAGCCTTACGCGGCCCGCGTCAACATTGGGTCAACGTATAGCTTAGCTGGGTCAGCTTGTAGGTCCGCCACGATGTCGACACGTGTCGGCCTCTGGTGTCTCCGCATTTGATGATCTCACACAGCCCGCGTGAATGTTGGGGTGGGTCTACGCGGCCCGCCGCAACTTACTACTTCTTGTTTTTAAATTATTTTAAATACTATAACGTATTTCGGGCTCGGTTTTCACATACGGGGTGTATTGAAAGACATATTGGGACATTTTACAATATACTAGAGTGTCAGAAATATTATAAGGGTGTCGGGTTATGTGAGGATTGTTACATTCTCCCCACCTTGTTTTAGAGCTCGTCCTCGAGATCTACTGGAACAAGTGCGGATATTTCCTTTGCATTTCAGATTCAAGCTCCCATGTGTACTCAGGTCCTCTTTTGGAGTCCCACTTCACTTTGACTAGAACTAGTCTCTTGTGCTTGAGATTCTTGACTTTCCTGTCTTCAATCTGTAGAGGTCTTTCTACAAACTTGAGTTGTTCAATTACCTCTATATCCTTAAGAGGTACTATCAGTGATTTGTCAGTTAAACACTTTTTGAGATTAGATACATGAAACACATCATGTATTCCTGCCATTTCCTCTGGCAGTTGTAGCTGATAGGCTACAGGTCCTATTCTTCTAATAATCTCAAAAGGTCCAACATACCTGGGACTTAGCTTTCCCCGTTTGATGAATCTTACTATTCCTTTCCAAGGAGAGACTTTTAACAATACTTTATCTCCTACTTGAAATTCCAAGGGTTTGTGTCTGTTATCAGCATAACTCTTCTGTCGATCACGTGCTGCTTTCAGTCGTTCCTTGATTTGAATGATCTTGTCGGTTGTTTCTTGCACAATCTCAGGTCCAGATAGTTGCTTTTCCCCAATTTCTGCCCAACAGACTGGGGTTCGGCACTTTCGTCCATAAAGTGCTTCGAATGGTGCAGCATTGATACTTGTGTGATAACTATTATTATAAGAAAATTCTATTAAAGGTAAGTGATCGTCCCAATTACCTCCGAAATCGATTACACAAGCTCTAAGCATGTCTTCCATTATCTGAATTGTTCTTTCACTTTGTCCATCCGTTTGAGGATGATAAGTTGTGCTTAGATTTAACTTGGTTCCCATTGCCTTTTGAAAACTTGACCAAAAATGAGAGGTAAATCGACTATCCCTATCAGAAACAATTGATAAAGGAATTCCATGCAAATAAACAATTTCATTTACATATAGTTTAGCTAATTGTTCCATACTGAAAGTTTCTTTCATTGGTAGGAAATGAGCTGACTTGGTTAGCCTATCTACAATCACCCAGATTGTATCATTACCTTTCTTTGTTTTGGGTAATTTAGTAACAAAATCCATTGTTATCAATTCCCATTTCCACACCAGCATTTCTAATTGATGTAACAAACCTGAGGGTTTCTGGTGTTCAGCTTTAACTTGTGAACAAGTTAAACATTTAGAAACATAGGCTGCTATGTCCTTTTTCATTCCTATCCACCAGAAATTTTCCTTAAATCCTGGTACATTTTATCATTTCCTGGATGCATTGTATATTTAGACTTATGGGCTTCTTCTAATATACGATGACGTAGATTTCCTAATTTAGGTATCCACATTCTCTTTTTATGGAATCTCCAAATTCCATCTATTCCTTGTTCCAATTCTTTTAGCATACCTTTTAATTTTTCAGAATCATCCTTGTTTACTGATTCTTGTGCTTCTCTTATCTGATCATTTAAATCTATTTGCAGATTTAATTTAAGAGAACGTACCCTTTTTGGTTCTTCATGATACTTTCGGCTTAAAGCATCTGCCACTACATTTGCTTTTCCTTCGTGATACTGGATATCACAATCATAATCACTAAGCAATTCCATCCATCGTCTTTGTCTCATATTCAATTCCTTTTGTTTGAAAATATACCTTAAACTCTTATGATCAGTGAATATGGTAAACTTACTACCATAAAGATAATGTCTCCAAATCTTAAGAGCAAAAATTATAGCTCCTAATTCTAGATCATGAGTTGAATAATTCTCTTCATGATTCTTAAGTTGTCTAGATGCATATGCTATAACCTTTTGACGTTGCATCAATACACATCCATAGCCTAATTTAGAAGCATCACAATAGACTACAAAGTCTTCAGTTCCTTCTAGTAATGCTAGTATGGGTGCATGGGTTAATCTTTGCTTAAGGGTTCTAAATGCTTTTTCTTGTTTTAATCCCCATTCAAACTTAACAGATTTACAGGTTAGCTTAGTTAAGGGAATGGCTATTCTAGAGAAATCTTGAATAAATCTTCTATAATAACCGGCTAATCCTAAGAAACTTCTAACCTTGGTTGGTGATTCAGGGGGGTTCCATTTAGTAATCGCCTCGATTTTTGTTGGATCCACATGAATTCCTTCATGATTAACTAAATGTCCAAGGAATTGTACCTGTTCTAACCAAAATTCGCACTTAGAGAATTTAGCATAAAACTTTTCCTTTCTTAATAAACTTAAAAGTGCGTGCAAATGCTTTGCATGATCTTCTTTATTCTTAGAATAAATTAGAATATCATCTATGAAGACAATTATGAATTTATCCAAATATGGCTTACATATTCGGTTCATCATGTCCATAAATGCGGCTGGGGCATTGGTTAAACCAAATGGCATGACTGGTAAATTCATAATGACTGAGATTGTAACAACTTTTGATGATTACAATGAAAAATACAAGAGGTATAAATACACAAAAAGAACAACAATTGAGGAGTGAAATCCTCCTGTGACAAAAATAGAAAAACTATATAATGAATGAGAATAATGGCAGGAGAGATATTAGGCAATCATTTAGAGTTTCCTAATACCCCCCGTCAATGCAAGACGGAGGTGGTTGTAGACGAAGCATTGCTCGAAACTTTTCAAATAGAGGTTTCGGTAAACTCTTGGTGAAGATATCGGCTACTTGTTGATCCGTAGAAATGAACTTTGTGTGAAGTTGACCAGCAGCGACTAACTCTCGAATGAAGTGGTAGTCAAGATCGATATGTTTGGCTCTCTTATGGGAGATAGGATTTTGACTCAGAAAGAGAGCACTCTTGTTGTCACATAAGAGAGTTGGTGGTCCCGGTGGTAAAGCATGCAGCTCACGTAGAAGATGGGTGATCCAAATCAGCTCCGAAGCGGTGTTAGCCATGGCCCTATACTCCGACTCACAACTAGAGCGTGCTACCGTTGGTTGCTTCTTTGCGCTCCAAGACACTAAGTTTCCTCCTAGATAAATGCAGTAACCATAGGTTGATCTTCGAGTGTCTATGCAACGAGCCCAATCTGCATCAGAAAAACCTAGTAAAACCGTGTTAGGTGGTCTATCAAAGGTCAAGCCGTGTGATAAAGTCCCCTTGACATATCGAAGGATGCGTTTGACAAGCTGAAAATGAGTGGTGGTAGGATTTTGAAGGAATTGACTGGCTTGATTTACTGCATATGAGAGGTCCGGGCGAGTTATGGTTAAGTATTGAAGAGCACCGACAAGAGAACGGTAGAGAGTTGGATCATGGAAAGGGTCACCGGTAGAGTGGAAAAGATCCTTTGGTGTGAGAGGAGTAGCAACAGGTTTGGAATCAAGGAGGCCGGCTCGGGAAAGTATGTCATATGCATACTTGGATTGATTTAGAAACAAACCTGTTTTGGTATGGGTGACTTCCAAACCGAGGAAAAAACTGAGGTTGCCGAGGTCTTTAATTTTGAACTCCTTGTGAAGACGACGAGTGAAAGTGGTAATGAAAGATTCATTGTTACCAGTGATGATGATGTCGTCCACGTATACAAGGATGTAAATTAAAGTGCCATTGTTTTTGAAGATGAACAAGGATGGATCGGCTCGACTACATGTGAAACCAAGAGTGATAAGAAAAGAACTCAATCGTTGAAACCAAGCACGTGGAGCTTGTTTTAGGCCATAGATGGCACGATTTAGTTTACACACATGAGTCGGTCGAGTTTCATCTTGGAAACCTGGTGGTTGTTCCATATAGACGGTTTCCTTGAGATTTCCATTCAAAAAGGCATTGTTAACATCGAGTTGTCGAAGTTTCCATTTGTTGATGGTGGCAAGGCTGAGAACAACTCGAATGGTGGATGATTTGACAACGGGGCTAAATGTGTGAGAAAAATCTAGACCCGGAACTTGGTTAAAACCTTGAGCTACAAGACGAGCTTTGTAGCGATCAATGGAACCATCGGATTTGTATTTGATCCGATAAATCCATTTAGAGCCGATGATGTTGGTAGAAGTGGGACGAGGAACAAGTTGCCAGGTTTGATTAGAATGTAAGGCTTGAAGTTCATCATTCATAGCACGAACCCATTTGGAATCCTTCAATGCGGTTTTGATTCCTTTGGGGACATGTGATGAGAGAAGAGAATGATGAAGAGAGTGACTGTGGAATTGAGATAAGTTAGCAGCATGTATGGTTTTAAAAATACCATTCTTTGACCGAGTAGTCATCGGATGAGTATTGGTGTTGGTGGGTTGAGTTTGAGCAAAAGTGGGCTGCTGATTGGCAGAAGATTGTTGGGCTGATGCAGGGCTGGATTGGGCTGAGTTGGGATTTTCGGAAGGAGGAGAAAGTGGTTCGGCTGAATAGGGAAGAGGAGCTGGGGTTAGGCTGATGGATGTAGAAGTAGAGTCGGATAAAGGGCTGGTTTGGTTATTTGGGCTGGTTTGGTTATGTGGGCTGCTGGGAGGAGACGGAAGTGGGCTGTTGGGTGTATGGGCAGCGGGGTTATGGGGTTGCAGGTCGGTAAATGGACATTGGTTACAGGTAGTGTTGTTTTGAGGTGTGGTTTTGGTGGAAGGGGTAGGTGTGGGTTGTTTTGGAGAGGTTGGGGTTGGCAAGGAATCTTCGAAGTTGGTGAAGGGTAGGTGTGATGTATCGGTGTTTGTGGAAGATGTGTGAAAAGGGAAAACATCTTCGTCAAATTTGGCGTGGCGAGTGGTGTAGATTCGACCCGTTGAGGGATCGAGACACCGAAAACCTTTGTATCTTGGAGTGTATCCAATAAAAATGCAAGGGGCACTCCGTGGGAGAAGTTTGTTTTTGGTGTAGTCACGAAGGTATGGATACACAAGACACCCAAAAATGCGAAGATTAGAGTATGATGGTGGTTGGTTAAAAAGTAGTTCAAAGGGAGATTTATTTTCAAGAAGTTTTGTTGGAAGACGATTTATGATATAAGTGGCAGAAGTGAAAGCATCAACCCACAACTGTGGAGGAGCATGTGCATTAAACATCATTGCCAAACCAGTTTCGGTGATATGGCGATGTTTGCGTTCGGCCCGTCCATTTTGTTCCGGTGTGTAAGGACAGGACAAACGATGATGTATGCCAAGCTTTTGAAAACAAGTTTGAACCCGATGGTTTGTGAACTCGGTTCCACCATCACTTTGAAAAACTTTGACACTTTTAGAAAATTGATTTTGGACAAAGTTTAAGAAAATGGTGAGAGTGTTATAAAAGTCGGATTTAGCCTTTAGAGGATAAAACCATGTGAACCGAGAGTAGTCGTCTACAAATATTACATAATATAAGTAGCCATCGGTAGAGGCAAGTGGTGCGGGGCCCCAAAGATCACAATGTATTAAGTCTAAAACTTGTTGTGCTCGTTTGTTATTTTCAACGAAAGGTAGATGTTTAGCTTTAGATAACTCACAAGAATTACATAAACCTGGTTTGGGTAATAAAGATGTAACAAATACATGACCAAGTTTATTTAAACTAGTGATAGTATCAAAAGAGACATGTCCTAGGCGACTATGCCATTTATTGAACGAAGCACGAAGATGAGAAGCCGAAAGTGCGGCAACAAGAGACTTGTGACTTTGGGTGAGAACATAGAAACCATTCTCACAAGTGCCTCTAGCAAGAACCTCCTCTGTTTTTCGGTCCTGAATATGAAAGTAATCGTTAGAAAATAAAACATCAACGGGAGAATCATTTGTGAGTCTACTAATTGATAGTAGATTCTTAGTGAGGTTTGGAACAACAATAACATTTTGTAAAGATAAAGAATCATTTAGAGTTGTGTTCCCAACATGAGTAATGGGTAATGTTTGACCATTACCAAAAGTAACACTCATGTTACCCGTGTGAGGTTTAGAATTGATTAAACCATGATTTTTAGTAAGCATATGGGTTGTTGCACCTGAGTCGGCTGTCCAATCCGGAGTTTCGGATGCAAGGCTGCATTGAGCAGTGAATGCTTGGGCTAGATTGGCATCTAGAGTAAGAGCTTTTTGTGCATAAGACGATAGAGTAGGACAGGTAGTAGCATAGTGACCGTCTTTGCGACAAAGCTGACAATGGGGAGGACGCTTGGTGTAAGTATTGCTGCGTCCTTTGGAAGGCTGAGAACGGCCTCTGCCCCGGTAAGAGGAGGAACGAGTAGGTTTGTGAGAATTAGAGTAGAAGGCAGCTTCGGTGGTTGTTGAGGGTCCATGAAGTTTAGAAACAAAAAGTTCCTGATTTTCAGCATTTGCAAGCAAATCCCGAAAGGAAGGAGCAGGTCTGATGGTTCTTTGGGATGTGGAAAAACTTTCAAAAGAGGCACCTAAGCCACAGAGAAACCAGTGGCGTTTGTCCTCATCGTTGATGGGATGTCCGATGGAAGCAAGCTGGTCGGAAAGAGCTTTAAACTTTCGGCCATAATCAGCGACCGAACCGGTACCCTTTTGAAAGTTACAGTATACGGAGCATCTTCCTGAATGCTTTCTTTTGCAATACCTACAGTAGGGTGCAGAGGTAGAAGCTATATTTTCCCACGATTAAAATTTCCAGAACGAAATTCTTGTGTGAGTTTCTGGGTTAGGTTTCTTCTTTGATCCTCTTCTCGGGTACGGACTAATTCATCTGTCAAGGTATTTGCTAGTTCTACAGCTTCTTCTATGGTTTGAGGTCTAGCTGCCTTGACTACGTGTCTTATTTCCCCAATTAATCCCCAAATATAACGGGAGATTAATACTGGTTCTGGTGAAGCAAGGGTTGGTACTATTCTAGCATATTCGAAGAATATTTTAGTATATCCCTTACTATCCACACCAGTCATCCTAAGGTTTAGGAATTTGTTTGCTATCTGTTCCTTCTCATTGGGTGGGCAGAATTTCCTTTCTACCTTGTCCTTAAATTCTTCCCATCCCATATTGTAAGTTCTATCACTTCCTCTTGATTGGAGGATAGTGTTCCACCATTCTAGTGCTGAATTCTTAAACAGGTTGGAAGCAAACAGTATCTTATCTTCTTCAGCACACTTGCTTATTCTTAAGACTGCCTCAGTCTTCTCTATCCAGCGTAGGGTTGCAATGGCCCCTTCGTTGCCCGAGAATTCCATTGGTTTACAAGACCAGAATTCTTTATAAGAACAACCGTAAGACACGGTTCTTCTCCTTTTGGGAATAGGCATTTGAAGTACGGGTCCATATTTCACGTTGTTTTCTGGTTCGATTGGTTGCTTACTGCTATGTTTACTTTTATTATCAGCATCCTTAACAGTTTGAAGAATAAATGGCATTGCATCTATAATTCCTTGTGCCACTATGTGTTGGATAGCACTATTATCAACTTGACTTCCATTGTTATTGACGCTTGGATTCTCATTAACCACGTTAATGTTACTCTGATTATCGTTATTCAGATTTCCTTGATTTTATTCGTCGGCCATCTGGATTTTAAACATTTATCCCATATTAATATCACAAGATAACATTTAATATAGTTAATCACATGACACGCAATCTAACAAAAAACGTAGATCATTGCTACTTTTACTCTATTTCCATATACTATTATGCATCTATTACACACTAGTACTGAAATAAAATTACAATACCAACAGAAATAGAATCACACTAATAGTAATATGCATCTGTACACACATATTTTATTTTATTTTTATTTTATTATATTTTATTATTATTACTATTACCATCTTTTCTATCACATTACGGATATGGATTTATCCAAAAATCCATATTGCGCTCATCGTATTTCCATACGAGACGCTCTCCCACCTGACGCATTCTCTCACTGTTCTCTAAAATTTCCTCCCCAAAAGTCCTAAGTTCTTGGACGTTTTCTGCACTCATTGGGGGTGCAGGTTCTAGGACTGGGTTCGGAATCTGGGGTGCGGGTTCCTGATATGGGGGTGAAAGTGCCTGAAATCGGTAAGGATCTTCTAAGATCTCCCTAATATAATCATTGTGGTAATAGGGATCTAAAGGGTCCATACCTGGGTAGGCTCCTATGTTCTGTATGGGTGTGTCTTCATGGATAGGATAACGTTGCACAAAGTCCCTATTATCGTCCCACCAGGGGTCATAATTTGGGTCTAGGGGGTTTGGTGCAGGTATCCTAGGGATTTCTTCTGGGTTGAAGTCATGCATCTCCACTTGGTTTTCAGGATTTTCTATCTCCATGGGTTGGTCTGGGATTGGTGGTTGTGGTTGGGGTGCTACTAATTGTTCCAGACTCGGGTCAGCAGCAGTTGTAGCTAGGATATGGAAATTGGCTAGGCTTCTATTAAGCATATCATGTGTATGGGCATCTGTCTTTCGCTTAGCAGCTGCTAGAACTCTTTGCTGTTGCAACTTTCGCATTCTTTTCCTACAAGCAAAGGCTTCCTTACTGAACCATCCTCGTTTCTTATGAGGGAATGGCTCTTCTGACTGAGCTTTAAAAGCAAACATTCCTTCTTCCTGATCAGCAGAATACCCAGAAAGGTCAGGCTGTGAAGAAGTACTTTCACTCTTAGGTGAATCAGACAACTGACGACTCATGTCTGAGGGTCCTTGATCACTCATACTGTAAACTAACAAATAGTCAAATAACACATAACAAATAAATACAATTATGCACGTATTTCCGTAATTTATTTCCTAACACAAAATTTAGAATTTAAGTGTCAGCAGAACACTTCTTTGGCTCAGACCAGTGGCTAGGCTCTGATACCACCTTCTGTCGCAACCCCCGATCCCTTATCTGTCCCGGGAACGGGCGGACGCGAACTCAGATTGGTGGTATCAGGTCGGTTAAATTTGGCAGCGGAAATTACATCAGGACCATAGTTAGGAAATGTTTATCAGAGTAAAACCACCATAATTGATATTAATAAACACATGGGCAAAACCCAAGTTTCTTATTACAATACATTTATAGGGACAAACCCTATTTTATTGAATTTAAAACATCGTTTATTAGGTAACTTTTATAGCCACATTTTTCCCAAGCCTTCAGTGCTCTCCAGCTGGCTTTTTACTAATTGGCTGTCACATTTTGTTACCTGAAACGCGTTTTAAAAACATTTGTCAGTCGGAAATACTGGTGAGTGAATCCCAGTTTAATCAAGAAACGTTTTATCAATTAAAACAGTATTGAGAGCGATCCCACTGTTTATTTGTTTATTTCTACACAATTACTCATTCAGTACTGTCAATCCTGACTTGTGGGTCATATTACACATTGGCCCACTCGTTGTCCAATGGTAACGTACTGTCATCCCCGACTTACTACTCGCGGTAGTAAATTTTGTATACAAAACCCCAACATACCGGCAGTAATTGAAGAACTACAAAGACTCAATCACCGCTTAATCACATTGTAAAACAATTAAGGTTTTGTAAAATATTCCAAAAAGGTTAACAAAAAGAGGATAAACTCACATTGCTATTTTAGACTTCGCGTAAGGGTTTCCTGGGAATAATCTATAATTTATACAAATGTACATATGTTAGTATCATAACCCTTTGAAAATATTAATGATACCCTCCCCGAGACGGTATTCCAACAACTACGTCGGGCAGAACCACGACAGTTGTTACGGAACCCTAAATCAATCGGGCAGCGTATCTATTACGAAACTGGGGTTATAATACTTACAACGGAGCAGAACCAAGCTAATTAGGGGTATAATACCCGTGTATAATAACTCTACTACAGAAATTGTGATTTGAGAATTGAGAAATGAACGAACTGAATTGAAACCCGAGGCCTCCTTTATATAGTTGCTGATCTCGATTCTCAGGCGGCCCGGGTAAGGGTAGGCAAAGCCTTACGCGGCCCGCGTCAACATTGGGTCAACGTATAGCTTAGCTGGGTCAGCTTGTAGGTCCGCCACGATGTCGACACGTGTCGGCCTCTGGTGTCTCCGCGTTTGATGATCTCACACGGCCCGCGTGAATGTTGGGGTGGGTCTACGCGGCCCGCCTCAACTTACTATTTCTTGTTTTTAAATTATTTTAAATACTATAACGTATTTCGGGCTCGGTTTTCACATACGGGGTGTATTGAAAGACATATTGGGACATTTTACAATATACTAGAGTGTCAAAAATATTATAAGGGTGTCGGGTTATGTGAGGATTGTTACAACTTGCACCTTGGTCCCACACAACCATTTTGCCAACACTTGAAGTTTGAATGTTGAACGAATTGCTGTCCGATCGGACTACCATCTGATCGAACTGCCATCCGACTCAGGAGACATTTGGACTTCAACACTTAAACAATTTTCAACATGTTTAGTAACAGGGTTGCCACCCGGACAGATGGGCATCCGACCGAGTGACCACCCTGCTGTGAATTTGTTCTCACTAAGTAACCTCGCCACTCGAGTCGCTGTCCGACCGGCTGACCCGAAAGGTAGAGATACTTCAATGTTTTCAAAAATGCTACAACGAAAACTTCAAAGGTCAAGCCATCATACACAAACACATCCTTCTCATAGGAAGAAACAATCCACTCGAATAATCATCCGACCGGACTACCATCCGACCGGATAACCATCCGAACGGATTGTCATCCGCACGAACTGGCCGTCCGATCGGACTACCGTCCGACCGAACTGCTGTCCGAGCCAGTTACACCTTGCATCGTTTTACGTGTCACTTATCTTTATGCTATCCTTCTGATAAGGATAACCCTACTCTCTAGCGCTCCCTTCAATCCATCCATCGCAGTGAGTATACTCGATCCCTTTTTACTTTACGCACTTTTGGGTGTTACATACGTTACGAATATTCAAATCACATCAATCACACTACTCAATACTATTTAAACGCTAACCGTTACCGCATGTTATACGTGGCTTAATGAATGCTTGTTTGTTATGTTTACACATGGAATGTTGTCTACCTGCCTTAGCAACGATAGTACTATTAGTTTGGACTCAGCACCCGTTCACTCGGGGGTTGTTAGGGATAATTACTTGCATGGATTACGGTGGTAATCATGTATTGCGAACTGCCTCGGGCAGTCAACCCGCAGTCATTGGTATCGATAGGTTTATGTCGATAACTAACATGCCTCATTTCTCTCTGTGTACGTGTTGGTTATGCGTAACGCTTTCGAACTCTATATGCTATTATCAAACTTGTATGCTCACCTTTACACTATGTGTATTGACTTTATTTTAACGTATGTGACAGGTTCTTAGGATGCTTATCTGCTAGGAAATCGAGGCTAGAATAAGGCTCTAGAGGCCAACAAATAGTTGTCTGTACAAATGAAATCAAGGGTCTCTAGAAGCAGATAAACAATTGGGCTATTTGAAAAATATGAGTTGTCGGAATAGAACTATTTGCCTAGATTTTGTCTGTAATAATTTGTTTACCTTTTGAGACATGGTATGGGACATGTTACTTTAAATTGATTGGTAATGCTAATTGTTATGGAAACTTCTGGACAATCTGTTTCGCTCAGTGCCATGCCCCGATGTTTCTGCCATCAGTTGGGGTGTGACAGATTGGTATCAGAGCCATAACTATAGGAATTAGGCAAGACACGACCTAGTCCGGATCGATGTCTTAGAGACCTAGTCTATAGTTAGGAATCAACAGACCGAGCCGTACATGTCCAGTAGAGATTATGTATGAGCGTACTGTTATTTCTCACTATTCTCACCTATGCTACACCATCACTGCACTCGAAATTTTCAAACATGAATGAGCAATTAAGTTGAGATTAGGTGTGAAAACCGCAAACTCTCGATTAAATTGCTTGTTCAACCCGTATATTTTTTGTGCACGCAAGAATTCGCGTTGAACAAGGAGTGAAATCCATACTTTAGCGCGGATTTTCGTCTCCTTTTTTATTAAAAAGCTCAGGAACAAAAGTTGTTAAGTCAGGGGTGAAACCCGAACCTCGATAGCTATTTCTGACTCATTTTGGTTTTACAAAACTCTCACCAAAGTCTCGACGGACTCCAACGACCTGAAGTCACGATATGACTAACGGGATGTGTGCCAAACGCCCAAGAATCGAGGCAGGGGCACAGTCCTGAAAGTCGGAATGTGTACAACAAGTCCTTGTGAATAGTCAAATCACTTTGGGGTAGTCAATGTCTAAATAGCCGCAGACGATCTATTTCTCGACTTTTATGTGTTTCGATTCTGAGCCTACAACTGCTGACTCTGATGATTCGTTGATTTTATGTGTTTATACGTGTGTTTACCTGTTTATGTGTTTAAATCTTGGGGAGTTATTCAATTTTGCTTTCACGACGATCGACACGCACGACTCGTACTGCATTTCTACCTCAAAACGCTGATAAATCGCTAAATTATGGACAACCTTATGCTATGTTATACGCTTATACTATGCTATTATTCGCGATCGCAATATTCGAACACTCGCGAACTTTGAATGATAGGTTTCTGTATTCTGACTCCCTCTTGTAATTACATGATTATGTGCTTTTATGGATTATGTGCTCTACGTGCTTACGAAATTCTGTGCTTTTGTGTCTATGTAACTATGTGTCTATGTGTTTATGTGATACATATTCCACTATATTTCTAAGCTTTAGTAAGAATTAGACGTGTGAGGTGAGATTCGATTATGATGTGTCTAAGACCTAAGACGATGTCTGTTGCAGACAATGTCGACTGGACCATCATCTGGACCTCGCCACCCACCACTTTCTCGTCGAGAACAGAGAGACAAACGTCTGGCTGCTATCATCGCTAAACAAGTAGCAAAAGCCGTGAGTGGCGTATACGAGAATGTGAGCAAATCATCCGAAGAATCCAGAACTGAAGCTCCTAAAGCTACCCCCAAAGCTGCATTCAGTTTCAAGCAGTTCAAGTCTTGTGGGCCAAAAGAATTCACTGGCGAGGAAGGGCCTACAGCAATGTTCCAATGGTTTGATTCCATTGAGGTCACTCTACGACAGAGCGGTTGCCCTGACGATCTTCGCATTCTAAATGCTACCGGCGTCTTCCAGTCATGCGCACTAGACTGGTGGACGGCCGAGAGAAACAAACGAGGGAACGATGCAGCATACAGTATGTCGTTGGGCGAACTCAAGGAGGTCATGCTGGAAGAATTCTGCCCTCCTCATGAACGCCAAAAGTTAGAAGATGAATTCTGGCACATAAAGCAGAAGGAAGGTGAAAACACTGCACTCAATGCTCGCTTCAAGCAGCTCAGTATTATCTGTCCTGATCAAGTCAAGACTCCGGAGATCGCAATCAAGAAGTATATCCGAGCCCTGCCTGACTGCGTTGCAGATTTCGTGCAAGCGGCTAAGACTAAGACGATCGAAGAAACTTACCTGTTGGCCGCTGAAATCAACGACAAGCGGGTCAAGGCTGGTGTCTGGGATAAAACTTCGAAGCACCTGCATCAAGCTACCACCGTCACGCCAACTGCTGAAACCGCCACCGCATCAAACAACAAGAGAAAGAACAGCTCCAGCAACAAGAACTGTGCGATCACCGCTACACCGATTCAAGCTGTACCAACCCAACAGCGTCAAGTAGCGGCGCCTGTGGCAAATGCACCGCTTGCTAAGCGTGCATACACTTGGCCACATCCGCTTTGCCCTACCTGCACCTACCACCACCCGACTACCATCGCTTGCTGTTTTTGTGCTCATTGCAATATGTACGGCCACTTCACTACCAACTGTCGTGGTCGACAAACTCAAGCTCCTGCTCATCAAGCTCTTCTTACCGCCCCTCAGGGTCAACAAGCTCCTCCGGCACCTGCGGTCAACGCCAGAGCCTGCTTCGCATGTGGCGATCCCAACCATTTCACCAACATGTGCCCGAACAGGGTAGTGAAACAAGACCCCCAGCAGCAGCAGCCTCAGCAGCAGCAACAGCAACAAGCAGCACGCGCACGAACTTTCAACATCAACGTGCGCCAAGCCCAAGCCGACAACAACGTGGTCAATGGTATATTCCTTGTGAATGGTATTTATGCTTCGTGTTTGTTTGATACTGGAGCTGATAATTGCTTTGTGTCGTTCGAATTTGAGAAACTTCTTAGTCGTAAGCGCTCCTATCTCCCCTCGACGTTCGATGTTGAAGTCGCTACCGGAAGAACTGTCGCTGTCAATTCTGTTCTTCATGATTGTACTCTCGAGCTCAACAATCACATCTTCCCAATCGACCTTATTCCGATGCAACTCGGAAGTTTTGACGTCATAGTAGGTATGGACTTTCTTCGCGAAAACCATGCTGAAGTTGTGTGCTTCAATAAGATGATTCGATTCTCGCTCGCGAATGGTGATGTATTGTGTGTCTACGGTGAAACCGCTTCGAAGAGTCTCAAACTCATGTCATGTGTCCAAGCTAGCAAGTATCTCCGCAAGGAATACAGAGCTTTCTTGGCTAATATTGTAGTAGCGGAGAAGGAAAAGAAAGGAAAGACAGAAGTGAAAGACGTTCCTGTGGTTCGTGAATTTCCTAATGTGTTCCCTGACGACCTTCCCGGTCTACCGCCAAGTCGTGATATTGACTTTCGTATCGACCTCATTCCTAGAGCCAATCCTGTTGCCAAAGCTCCTTACCGACTCGCGCCGTCCGAAATGCGTGAACTCTCGAGTCAACTCCAGGAATTACTTGAGAAAGGCTTCATTCGCCCAAGCACCTCTCCTTGGAGTGCGTCGGTCCTCTTCGTCAAAAAGAAGGATGGGTCGTTCAGGATGTGCATCGACTATCGGGAATTGAATAAGTTAACTATCAAGAACCGCTATCCTCTGCCTCACATTGATGATTTGTTTGATCAGCTACAAGGCGCAACATGTTTCTCGAAGATCGATCTACGCTCAGGCTATCACCAACTACGCATTCAAGGGGATGATATACCCAAAATCGCTTTTCGCACTCGATACGGACACTATGAGTTCGTTGTTATGCCTTTTGGTTTAACCAACGCACCCGCGGTTTTCATGGATCTGATGAATCGCGTGCGTAAACCATATCTCGACCAATTCGTCATCGTGTTCATCGACGATGTCTTGATCTATTCCAAGTCGAAAGTCGAACACGCGCAACATCTACGTTTGGTTCTCGAGCTACTCCAGGGGAATCGACTCTATGCCAAGTTCTCCAAGTGTGAATTTTGGCTGGAGGAGGTTCAATTTCTGGGTCACATTATCAATAGTCAGGGTATTCACATCGATCCCGCGAAGATTGAAGCCGTTAAGAGTTGGATTACACCTAAGAACCCGTCTGAAGTCCGTTCTTTTCTCGGACTAGCGGGCTATTATCAACGATTTATCGAAGGATTCTCAAAGATCGTTGTGCCGCTTACCGCCCTTATGCATAAAGACAAGCCTTTTGTTTGGGGAACTGAACAAGAGTCTGCTTTCCAAACTCTCAAGCGCATGCTTTGCAATGCTCCTGTTCTCACATTTCCCGACAGAAACGACGATTTCATTGTCTATTGTGATGCTTCCAACCTTGGTCTTGGTTGTGTCCTTATGCAGCGGGACAAGGTTATAGCTTACGCATCTCGTCAGCTCAAAATCCATGAGAAGAACTATACAACCCATGATCTCGAGCTAGGCGCATTTGTTTTTGCGTTAAAGATTTGGCGACACTACCTGTATGGTACCAAGTGTACGATCTTCACCGATCATAGGAGCCTACAACATATCTTTGATCAGAAAGAACTTAATATGCGTCAACGCCGATGGGTAGAACTTCTCAACGATTACGACTGTGAGATTCGTTATCACCCAGGCAAGGCGAATGTTGTTGCCGACGCTCTCAGCAGACAGAGTTATTTGCTCAGCATTCGCAATGTCCAAGCCCAATACGACCTCGAAACCCTCATCCGCGAAGCTCAGCACGCCTGTTTCAATGAACGCACTCTGAAGAAGGAACGAATCTACCATGATGGAGCCCAGCTTGTGAATAAGTCAAATGGGATATTCCACTATCTGGACCGAATTTGGATCCCTAAACGGACCTATTTGCGATAGATTGTGATGGACGAAGCCCACAAATTCCGGTATTCTATTCATCCCGGTGCCGACAAAATGTACTAGGACCTTCGCTACAAGTACTGGTGGCCGGGCATGAAAAGGGATATTGCTCTCTACGTGGGGAAGTGCCTGACTTGTGCAAAGGTCAAGGCCGAACATCAAAGACCCTCTGGCTTACTCGAACAACCACCGATCCCTATGTGTAAGTGGGAGAGTATAGCTATGGATTTCATAACAAAGCTTCCGCACACGTCATCAGGTCACGACAGCATCTGGGTTGTTGTTGACCGTTTGACCAAATCAGCTCACGTTTTGCCAATACAGGAAGACTACAAGGTAGAACGATTAGGCCGAATCTACACCAACGAGATCATATGTAATCATGGGACGCCTCGCGACATCATCTCTGACCGTGATGCTCGGTTTACTTCGCGACTGTGGGAAACATTTCAAGCGGCTCTCGGTACTACGCTGAATCTGAGTACCACATTCCACCCTCAAACCGACGGCCAGACTGAAAGAACGATTCGTACTCTTGAAGACATGCTCCGTTCGTGTGTCATAGACTTCGGTGGTAATTGGGATACATACCTGCCGTTAGTCGAATTCTCGTACAACAACAGTTATCATTCCAGCATTCAAATGGCACCATTTGAGGCACTATATGGAAGAAGATGTCGATCGCCTATTGTGTGGCACGAGATCGGGCATTCACAATTAACCGGTCCCGAGCTATTACAAGAAACGACAGACAAAATTTTTCAAATTCAAGACAATCTAACGAAAGCTCGGAATCGTCAGAAAAGTTACGCCGATAGACGACGCAAGCCCCTTGAATTTGACGTTGGTGACTATGTACTCCTAAAGGTTTCACCTTGGAAGGGTGTGGTCCGATTCGGCAAGAAAGGAAAGCTCGCGCCTCGATACGTTGGACCCTTTAAGATTCTGGAAAGGATCGGTAAAGTGGCTTACAGACTCGAACTACAGGAGGAACTTAGCAACGTTCACCCGACTTTCCACGTCTCAAACCTCAGGAAGTGCCTAGCCGAGCCCGATTTATATGTTCCATTAGAGGACCTGCAAGTGGATGAAACATTACACTTCGTGGAAAATCCTGTTGAGATCATGGATCGCCAAACCAAGCAGCTCAGACGCTCGCGCATTCCTATTAAGAAAGTCCGATGGGAAGGCAAACGAGGCGCAGAGTTCACTTGGGAACTCGAAAGTGACATGAAGGCGAAGTACCCGCAGTTGTTTGTTACGGCTTCGGCCTAATTTCGGGACGAAACTCCCTCAACTAGGGGAGGCTGTAACACCCCATGTTTCGAAAGTCAAAGTCAAAGGCAAGGTCAAAGTCAACGACCGATCGCGCAACTTGACTAGTAGTGAATTTCTTTTATGTGTTGTATTATGTGGAGTAAGTGTCAATAATCACAATAATCGACGTATGTCAATCGCTATTTAATCGACTTACGACTGTGAACTATAGGAAGTAACAATGTGATAAAGTCAACTAAACGCTAATCAATCTAACTTAATCAACATCGAATCGCAATCGAACTCGCAACTCGAATTACGCATTTTGATTATTGTTATACGTGTGTGTGTGCCTTATGTGTTACTTGTGCATGTTTATTTATGTTATGTGTGGTAATCAATCGAAACGCAATCGAAACTCAATCGCAATCGAACTCAATCACAATCGAAATGGTATGATAATTGGTGGAGAAGGGATAGTGCAAGATATGAAAAGTTGGGATTAAAAGTAATTTGAATAGGAAACTCTATCGCAATCGAAACAGCAAAACTCGTCGCACCAGACACTCGAACCAAGTGCCATCCGATCGACCCGCCCCTTTCCACTTTGGGTATCCTATAAATACCCCATGTCACTTTCATTCCTTCCACTTTTGGCAAGTGACGTCCGACCCGCGCTCCTACTCGCTTTTTCCTTCGATTTCTCTCAATCCCGGTAAGATCTCGTCCTAAATCCTATACTTCCTTAATCTACACGCACTCCTACACCTTTCTATCTTTTGAATCTTAACTTTTAACCGTGAAATCATCAAGATTCGAGGTGTTCTAGGATGACGTCATCATGTGTTCTTGAAGAACTTCATGTTTTGGCCTCGATCCACCAAGAACAACCTAGATCTGACCGATTTCCACATAAACCAACAAGGATCTTTCATAGATCTAAACATATTCATGGTGAAAAGCATTGAGAGAAGGTTTTCCAACTTTCTTTCAACTCTTTTACACTCAATGCATTCGAAACCGGTAGAATCAGAGCTCGTGCCGACTCACTACTCAATCTTGTGGTTGTATTGGTTCAAGATCCGTATTCTATCCACGAGATTATTGATTTCGGGTTAACCAAGAACTATCATTCTAAACCGGTGGACTGACCGAACTTGGGTGGTTCCTTTTCAGTCGGGTCACTAGAGCTTAGGATGGGACTCTGATTGGTTAGCACGATATCAACACGTCTCGATAACACGACAAACGATCAAAACAGCCAAGTGTAAGACGAACGGAACAACCAGGACGGAGTGACGTCCGACCGGACTACTCTCCGAACGGACAGCCATCCGAGTGACCGGCTATCCGAACGACTTGCACCTTGGTCCCACACAACCATTTTGCCAACACTTGAAGTTTGAATGTTGAACGAATTGCTGTCCGATCGGACTACCATCCGATCGAACTGCCATCTGACTCAGGAGACATTTGGACTTCAACACTTAAACAATTTTCAACATGTTCAGTAACAGGGTTGCCACCCGGACGGATGGGCAACCTACCGAGTGACCACCCTGCTGTGAATTTGTTCTCACTAAGTAACCTCGCCACTAGAGTCGCTGTCCGACCTGCCGACCCGAAAGGTAGAGATACTTCAATGTTTTCAAAAATGCTACAATGAAAACTTCAAAGGTCAAGCCATCATACACAAACACATCCTTCTCATAGGAAGAAACAATCCACTCGAATAGTCATCCGACCGGACTACCGTCCGACCGGATAACCATCCGAACGGATTGTCATCCGCACGAACTGGCCGTCCGATCGGACTACCATCCGACCGAACTGCTGTCCGAGCCAGTTACACCTTGCATCGTTTTACGTGTCACTTATCGTTATGCTATCGTTCTGATCAGGCTAACCCTACTCTCTAGCGCTCCCTTCAATCCATCCATCGCAGTGAGTATACTCGATCCCTTTTTGCTTTACGCACTTTTGGGTGTTACATACGTTACAAATATTCAAATCACATCAATCACACTACTCAATACTATTTAAACGCTAACTGTTACCGCATGTTATACGTGGCTTAATGAATGCTTGTTTGTTATGTTTACACATGGAATGCTGTCTACCTGCCTTAGCAACGATAGTACTATTAGTTTGGACTCAGCACCCGTTCACTCGGGGGTTGTTAAGGACAATTACTTGCATGGATTACGGTGGTAATCATGTATTGCGAACTGCCTCGGGCAGTCAACCCGCAGTCATTGGTATCGATAGGTTCATGTCGATAACTAACATACCTCATTTCTCTCTGTGTACGTGCTGGTTATGCGTAACGCTTTCGAACTCTATATGCTATTATCAAACTTGTATGCTCACCTTTACACTATGTGTATTGACTTTATTTTAACGTATGTGACAGGTTCTTAGGATGCTTATCTGCTAGGAAATCGAGGCTAGAATAAGGCTCTAGAGGCCAACAGATAGTTGTCTGTACAAATGAAATCAAGGGTCTCTAGAAGCAGATAAACAATTGGGCTATTTGAAAAATCTGAGTTGTCGGAATAGAACTATTTGCCTAGATTTTGTCTGTAATAATTTGTTTACCTTTTGAGACATGGTATGGGACATGTTACTTTAAATTGATTGGTAATGATAATTGTTATGGAAACTTCTGGACAATCTGTTTCGCTCAGTGTCATGCCCTGATGTTTCCGCCATCGGTTGGGGTGTGACACTCGCATTAGTTGAGATCAGAAAACCTTCAGAAGAAAGGCCTGCTACTGCCAGGTTTGTTTTCCAACCCTCCATTTGAGTCTCACAAAAAGCTACATCATCTTCAAGTTCTGCAAGTGTTCTACATAAAAATATTATGAAGTTATAACCAACATGACAACTATACCTGGCAAAACAGGCGGGTTGCGCTCTGTTGGGGCACGGGCCAAAACGGGTCATTTTTTTAAAAAAAAAATGACTTTTGTTTGGGTTAGAATGGGCTTGGGTCGGAATGGGTTTGGGTCATCAAAAGGAATCAGTTTGGGTTGAGTAAGAATAGGTTTCGAACAAAATAAATACGGGTTGAAACAAGCATTTTATAAAAAGTAGTTACAATGTAATATTAGACCACTGATGTATAAATGGCTGATGAACAACCAGATTTTATAATAACACTGTAAAAAACTTGTAGATAGGAAATCGCAACATTGATAATATTTTAATAATTTACAAGTGATAAAAAAATAACTAAATGCCATAAGAAAGCAACACACCCATGTATTAAAACACATCGCAACTTCTAGTTCCTAAACAACTAATATTTATAATTCAAGAACCCACATCAGTAATCACCTACATAAGTTCATACAAGGAACCCAAACTTATTCACATAATGTGCTTTTTGTGAGGGTCTCACTTTAAACCCCATCAAGCAGCTAACTTATACTTTCCTTTTAGATGTGTATAGTATTAATTCTTTTTAAATCATGGCTTGCGAGCCAAATCATGGCTTGTTGATTTTTTATTCAAGTCACCTGTGAATTATTTGAAATCATGAAAAGACAGGAATATTAGCTAAGACGTACCTCAACAACAAAATGAATTAGGTAGCCCATGATATTACACTAAAAAGAATTAAGAAACACTCGTTAATATGCATTCATAAACAGAGACATTTCCACAAACACCTTGGCTACACTACTCTCACCATAAAATTAATAATTCCAATCAAAATAACCATCCAAAATTGAAATTGTGGAAGGCTAATACCACAAAAAAAAAAAAAAAAAAAAAACACAAATCATCATAAAGAAAAAAATGTTGCTTGAAGAGAGAGTATGAATGCAAGCGAAATGATCGATTAGGTTTAGATTGTCTTACCAGGTTTTAAGCGTCATCGAATTACTTGAAGCTTCGAAGCACCGTTTGGTGCGATTAAGTAGAAGAAAGCGAGTGTAAACCCTAGCAGTAGTTGATCGCCATTATAGAAGTTCTCTGCTCTCTCTCTACGAATCTGGAAACGTGACGACTGGGTACGATGTGGACACACTTCTCATCAAATCCAACCCCTTTTATATACACATGAGTGTGTTTAGCATTTACTTAACAATTTTAACTTCAAAATCGGTTACGGTTTTTGGTTTGTATATAGATTAATGCAAGGCTAAACCCTTCAAATACTATTAGTTAATTTCCTCACTAATTCAATAAATGATGGCCTTGATGATCGTTACTTGTTAATTTATTTATATTGATTAGTACTCATAACTCTTTAAATTATTTTTATTTACAAAGGTGCCAAAATGTCTAATTTGCCCTCAAAGTGTCTTAAAACTTTGGTCAATGTCCAAGTTTCCCCCCTCTAAAACAGCCTGTACTCTGTTGTATGTAATGCTATAAAATGTATACGTGTGTAAAATGACCAAAAGGGTAGAAAACCCAGTTTCTTTAATGTTATAGATATATAGTGAAAAGTGTAAAATACAAACTAATAAGAAAGATTGCTCGATTATGTTATTTCAGGCGGATGTTGAAACAGACGAGGTGTATGCCCAAATGACGTTGTAGCCGTTGACCCCTGTAATCTCACATTAATGTCTTAAATCTTAATGTTGTTTGTTTGTTATAATATTTACTGATATTTTAATAATTTTGATGTAATATTCTCTTAGCAAGAACAAAAGGATACATTTCTTCCGGTTGAGCCGGGTACTCCAAGCAGACAGCCAACTAACTACTTTTGCAAGACGTTAACCGCCAGTGATACGAGTACTCACGGAGGATTCTCTGTTCCTCGACGGGCAGCAGAAAAAGTTTTCCCTCCACTGGTAAATTATTTTTCTACACCACCTTTCAGTTTTAGCGTTAGAAACGGATAATTACAATTTACACCATTGTTTTCTGTTCTACAGGATTTTACGCAGCAGCCACCCGCACAGGAACTTATTGCACGGGACCTACATGACTTCAAATAGAAGTTCAGACATATTTTCGCGGTGGGTATCATCTTCATTTAAGCTCTCATACAAGATCATTCCATTTAGCCATTTAGGTCACTGCTATGTCCATAAAATATTCATATTACATGTTTTGTTTTATGCAGGGCAGCCCAAACGTCACCTTGTTTTATGCACGGAAGCCGCAACAAGTTTATACGGTGTAGATGGGTGAACTATCTCAAGAAATAACAATAATATTAATCGTTATTGTATTCAAGGGTGTAGATGGGTGAACTGTCTTTTTTTTTCATTTCAGGGCCACAAGAAATGGATTACTAGTATATCTTGGGAACCGGTACACCTCAGTTCGCCATGTCGTTGTGAATTTGTTTGATTTGGATTCATTTGATTGTCCAACTGAATCAACCAAAATACTCAATTACTGATCAGAAATACAACGTTTCTGCAGATAGTTTTTGCAAGCCCAGCGCTGCAAAAAGTGGTTGTGATTCAGACTACTGTTGGTCACATCGAATCCACAGGTTCAAGTACGCCACGTGGTGCGCCTATGTTTAGAGCATCTTAAAGATGAAGTCAGTATGCGGTACTTCCACAGTCTCCGTAACAAGTTCCATTGTCTTACCGTCAATGTCAACAAGCTCTGGTCGATGGTATTACCAGACGTGAAGGAGAAGTCGTCTACTAATAAGGTTCCCGTTATTGATGTCACATGGTTAGGTTACTTTAAGGTGTTGGGGATGGGTACTGTTCCTGCATCTTAGCCGATTGTTATTAAGGCGAAACTGACATCAAAGAGTGCTGAGAAGAAGACAAAGGCAGCTGGTGGTTCCAGTATGCTCACTGCTTAGGTTTGTTATTTCAATTTCATTTGCAGAAAACTCTGGTTTGCTGAATTACTATTCACATTGGATTTAAGTTTTGTTTTGAAAACATTTAATTGTGATCCATTAAAACTGGTTGTGGTTCAAACCGGCCATTGTTAATACATGTCGAGATGTCAAGTCAGGTTTTCAACTGAAAAAAAAAAGTTAAAAGAGGAACATTTCTATGTTTTATTTTAGTGGACAAGTTGAATGTCTTAATAGGCCTGAGTTGAGCAGAAGTACTAAGGATCCCAGAGTACATGAGTGTAGGTGGTCTTTTGAGTCGTTTAGCTGGTGCCATATTCGACTCGAACCTATCTCTGGATCATCTAGCCCGCTCTCCGTTTCTTTCTTGCTAATTGATCTGGTTAATAATATTGACATGTAAAAGTTTATTAGAAATGTCTTCTATTTAAGACTTGATCAGCTATTGGACAAGATAAAGTTTGTTGTGATGATAGTTTATTAGGTAAAAACTTTGCTTAGTTATCGAGATCAATCGAGATTAAGTTTACGAGGCGAGGAATCAAACCACTCTTTTGGATGTCTCATCTATGTGAAATTGTGCATATACATGGTCATGGAAGATAATGGAAATTAAAAGCACCACACAGTGTGATAAAGTTCAAACAGAAGTGTGATAGCTAAACCCGCACTGTGTCTTCCACGAGTTCAAGTGCATATAGATTCTGTGGGGTTTGCAGTTCCACATGAAAGGTCAACATCACATGTTGCTAAAGACTGATATGTATCTTGTCAATTGGTTTTATGCTCGTTATAATAAAAGCTCCTCAATTAGATTTTGTGAGGTTTAAATGTTTCTCAATTGTCTCAACTCATTAACCAAAGAAACAAACCGAGTAAAGAATCCAGTTATTAATTTAAAGGGCTTTATGGTATAACTATTTGATTAATAAATGTAGTTTTTAACAAAAATACTTATACATTAATTACATTTGCTATAAATACGTAATAATCTAATTTCTTGAATGAAATGATTTAGAGGTTAATGAACTAAAAATATTTCTGTTCAACTTTTAACCTGTTTTACCCTTTTCTTTTAAGCTACTTATTTTATTTTGTTTTAAAAAAAATAGTTATTTTTTTATTTTGATTAATTTGACCAAGATAATTAAAATTACATTTGGTTTTTGTCTACCTATAGCTTTCTTAAATGTATTTGTGGCTTTTCTGCCCCCAACTTTTGATTCACCCAAATCACTGGGATCCATTTCGGGTTCTTTTAATTTTAATATGTTTTTTTATACTTTTGTCTCTTTCTCGGGAACCGAAATGTTGCTCACCCAAATCAGCACTTCTATCCGGTCGAGTTCTTAAACTCGCTAAATGTTAGTGGTTTGCCGCCTCATAAGCTTCGTTTAAAAATTGGTAAACGAGTGCCAACATATCACGAATAAGAAAATTAACTTAAGTATTATACAATATATCACGAGATGACTGATAAACTAATAGTAAACGAGTATCCTATTGTACATCGCAAGTTATACTTTAATTGATTTTGATTGGAATGATCTGGGATGTGTCTTATTTCAAGCAAGTTATATATATAATTGCTATGACGAAACGTCTCAAATGGGTGGCCAGGTGATAATTTTTCAGTGAGAGAAACTGACGACTCACGTCGGTGGCCAGTGGCGACAATTTGCTACAGTAAAGGATTTCGGCACAGGTCACAGTGGTGGTCAAGTTCAAGGATGTGGTTGATAAACCTTATAAGCAGGGAACCTTTGAGCGGATATGGGAAGTAACTGGTAGAATATGATGGATGATATGAAGAATGTGGTCACAGGTGCCGGTCGGTGCCCATCTGAAGAATTTAAAGACTAATGTTTGAACTGTTGATTTAAAAAAGGTAAAAGATTCAATACAAAATTGTGTTGAAGACTAGATTTTAGTTTGGATTTAAAGCTGATGTTGGGCTAGATGATGGAGCATCGGTGTCAAAGGGGTTGTGGTTAAGATTGGTATCAAAGCTGCTGAGAAGATTGGGCAAACATGTGTATAACTTCTTATGGCTATGTTTCGTTAAATGGAATAAAATGTTAGAAACCTGGAATGTGTTGTGGTTCGTAATAGGCATCATAATTGAATTTGATATCAGTTGGGACACCCGCCGCAACGCGCGGGCTTTCCCACTAGTTTTAATATATATCCTTTTCGATCTTTTTCCTTTTGTGATGACGCACGTTATTATAAACATAGACCCTTTCAACTTTCGGGTTGGTCAAAGTTAGAAACTTGTGGTCTGTATATTCTATGGACTTGTGTCACACCCCAACTGATGGCGGAATCATCGGGGCGTGGCACTGAGCGAAACAGATTGTTCATGAGAATCTATAACAACTATTAAGTGAAAATATCTTTAATGTTAATATCCCATACTACTAACAGATAAAGCAAAAACAGTCATTACAAATATCAGTCTCAAAAACAAATACTGTTTCGACAACTCAGATTTATTTAGTGGGTTTCTAGACTTCCTAGCTCGATTCATCACAACATAGCATCTTATCAACCTGTCACATACGTTAAAAATAAAGTCAATACATAAAATGTAAAGGTGAGTACACAAGTTTGCATAGATAGTAGTAGAGAAAGCGTTTACGCATAACCAGCATGTATTACGTAACGGTTGAAGCAAGTAACTATCAAACAATGATTACAACTTAACCACGAGACTGCGTTTTGGAGTATGCGCGACACATGTTCACCACTGCGAACACATGAAGTGAAGTAATGTGATCCCTAGCAACCCTTGTCCGCGACAAGTGCTGAGTCCAAACTATAGTACTATCGTTGCTAGAGGCGGTATAGTGTAACACTGTATAAGCATAGTACAAGCATTCATAGATCACGTATAGCATGCGGGAGCGGTTAGCGTTATAAGGTGTTTGCGTTGTGTGTTGTGTCTTGATATAGAACGTATGTAACACCCAAAAGTGTGTTAAATGAAAATGGGTTCGAGTATACTCACAGTATGTGTTTAACAAGTAAACACAGCCTTGATTGGATTGAAGGGACAAGGGAGCGCGTTGAGTTAGCCTGAGCATAGAACAGTAGCGTAAGCGTTGAACAACGCGTAAACAGAATGTCGAATTGTTGGGTGTTCGGATGGTGATCCGAACGGATGAGCCTTCATTCCATGAAGAAAGGGGTGGGTGTTTTTTAGATGTCGGAAATCAACAACCACCGTCACCTGCCGATCTCAGACCTGTTTTGTTCGTCTCTGATCTCAGCTCTAAACTAACACGAGTACAATCAACACCAATAAGCACCAACTCTTGAATATTAACGCAATACTTCGACACGCCAATCAACCTTTCATCGTTAATCCTATTCGTTTTCCAACCGTCAATATGCAGCTTTCTCAAAATAGCCCCCATTAAAGAAGTGTCGTGGAGTGACGGGTGATGGTGTCGGTTGGCTGGGGATTTTGAATATTGAAAATATCTGATTGTTATTTAAGGGGGGAGAAGTGATGAGAGAGAAAAGAGAGAGAGAGGAGGGAGAGATTTTATATTTCTATTTTACAAATAGTTCTTGAATAATAATTCATTGCAAAATAGCCCCTGAAAGACAAAATGACAAACATGCCCTCATGTGCAAGTCACATGACCATATTTAACAAAAAAATCTGACTGAGTTAAGGCTAAAGGACATAACGTGCAGAATTTTGAAACGTTAAGGACAAAACTCGTCAAATTTAAAGGCAAAAGACACCGCCTGCAATTTGGTACAAACATAAAGGACAAAACTTGTAATTTACTTTTTTTTTCTGTGAATTATCACTTATTACAGTGGAATTATCTAGTGTTTATTTTTGAAGGATAACGCTTATTCATACTATATTATTCACCTTTACCAAGGATTGAACTTGTGACCTCTCCTTTAAGGGAGGCCGAGGCACCTCACGGGTAGAGGTGCAAGAGGTTTAAGGGTACTTTGTAGTGCAAGGGTAGGGCGCTGTCAGTGTTTTGTAGTGCAAGGGTACTTTGTAAAGAATTTGACATGATGCGGCTTGATTGGTCGGGACAAGGGTAGTATCCTTGAGTTCCCCTTCCCCCTAAGGCTGCATGTTGTAGAAGGGGTGAGCACCCGACGCTAGCCACATCATCCGCCATCTGGCTTGCGAGCACCACAACGCAGTCAGGCTAGCGCCAACGCGAATGGCCAAAGTGAGCATGGTAGCCTGGGTGAGTGGGCGTTTTGGGGTGTGGTAGCTTGGGCGAGTGGAGGTTAACCACAACAGGCTCAAGTGAGGGGAGACATGAGTGAGCAAGGTCATGAGTATCGCAGTATTAGAGGATAAATCAGGGTTGTCAAGTGAATGGCTCTACCAAGTAAGCTAGCCTCATATTAATTATTTACCGATTAGCAACTAGCTCATTTCAATGATTTATTAGATTACCACTTTAATTATAGCCGATCAGTCATAAATCTTCCCGAAACCTAAAGGAAAGTAATCATTACCATATTATAAATTAACAAAATGTTTGTGCATTGTGGTTTGTACCTTAAGCATTGGAGTCTTTCAAAAAAATTTGTTGATTTTTCATTTGTAACCCAAAGGTTTTATTTTTAGCATTTTAATCTTTTTGTTTTTTTTTTATTTTTAACCCAAAAGTTTTCATCTCTTGCAATTTAACCCAAACACATTTTTTATTTTCAACTTTGATCCATGTATTTTTCATCTTTTCCAATTTTTTCGTTTTACGTTTTGTTATACTTTTCCGAGTAAACACGCCGTAACGTACGTGTGGGTTTCAAAGTTTTTCCGACTATTTTTTTCTGTTTGACAGGACCCTCACAATGCGTCTATTTTTCCCTGTTTGACAGGTTCGTCGCAACACGCGTGGTATTAGATCGACTTAGTTATTCTTTTCTATTTTTACATTTCAGTCTTATCTCTTCGCATTAACATGTCGCGACTGGCATACGTGGCTCAACGATTTTACGTATGCTTTTCGTTCGGTGTTATTTTTTCTTTTTATTTATTTTATTTTAACGAGCTTTTTCTGGTATTGTTGATCGCTGGTAGTTGTGTAGCATCAGTGCTACTTGGCACGGTGTATCCCCCCCCCCCCCCCCCCCCCCCCCGGGCCAGTTATTTACCAAATACTATCATTATAAACTTTTTATACTAAAAGAAAATTTTAGGTTCATGGTCCACTCTCAATTATACATAGAGCTAAAGCAAAATACAAAACACCACTATTGTTGATAACGAGTAATACAAGCATGATAAACGTGAAACAAAACATTATATAACAAAAAAAATGTTTAAATAATTGCATTATTAATGGAATTCTGATTTACCAACGTCTACAAATACCAAGCTCTCACTTATTTTATATCACACCATATCGATCAAAACATCTCATATCATGAAGCCAACAATCCTCTCTTATGTTGTCTTCCTTCTCGTCTTAACCGTCGTTACACAATCAATCCCCCCAACCACCGGCATTGAAGATTTCGTATACGATGTTAGTGGGAATAAGGTGTTGGCAGTGGCGGATCCACGATTTTTTTACTATGGGTTCAACTTTTTTCGATGATCAGATTGCTCAAATCCAAAAGTTAGAATTTTCAGGTCGGGTCGGGTAATATAATAAAATAATAAATTTTAAAAATTCAAGTTTGATATTTCAAAGAACGCAAAATTTTTAATTGTCACTGTATGGAAAATTAAATTTCATTAGTTAATTTTAGTTAAGAACATATTTCTAATTGTCACTATAATGGAAATTAAACTATACTAAACCAATTCACATGATTAAATGGTTAATTAACCCTTGAAGATGCAAGGAATGAACAATGTTATGAATATAAATAGATTGAACCTGCTATGATGTAGCAATCACCCTTTTGATAAAGCATTTGATTTCATCTCATTCTTTCATAAAAACAACCTGGTGAACAGCGGCGGATTTAAAGTGTTAGTAGGGGTAGCACGGGCTACCCCTCAACCCAGTGGCGGATCTAGGATTCGCGCCAAGCGGTAACGTTTTATAAATAAGCGGTAACGAAATCAAAAAAACGTCAAATTTTTTCAAATTTTACACTAATTTTACACTACCGCCGGAGCGGCAAGCCGTAGCGAAGGCTACCCCTTATATCTATATACATCCGCCCCTGCCTCAACCCCGTCTACGTAGTGTAAAAATACCCCTTAACTCTATTTCGGTAGTGTAAAAATACCACTCAACTTCGTTTCTGTTATATAAAGGATACCCCTGATCCTAAAAGAAAAATTAGGATACCCGTAAACTTTTGGGCTAGTTCCGCCACTGCTGGTGAATATTCCTACCGAACAATATTCACTCATTTTCTCTACCGTAATATTACTTGAAAACACAAGAATAAATTAATATTTGCATAAGGAAAATTTGAAGAAAAAATAATATACATGTTATACTACGGCTTGTTGTTTCATCCGAGCACCTCCACTAAACTCCCTAAATTCAAACTTCAAAAATTATAACACCTGCAGGAGTCGAACCCACGACCTCATCAAGCTTGGAAGGCGCATCTAGCATGCATTAACCACTAAGCCATTGTTCAATTTACTTAATAGGTTCATCCAAAATTTCTTTTATGAGTTCATCCCAAATTTTATATTATCATTTCTACTAAAAATTTGAAACCGAATGGGTTTGTGCAAACCCGTAGTGTTACTGTTCAACCTAGATCCGCCCCTAGGTGTTGGACAATGTTCCCTACCACATTGGTCCAGTGATCTGGGCTAAGGGTGGCATAATCAAGTTAACCGACACTAAAAACAATAAGAAAATTTGCCCATTATATGTGGTGCAGGACCCCGCAGAGGTTAATAAAGGTGACCAGTTTACATTTACCCTCATCAGCAAACAAAAGTATATCCTAACATCACACATTCTTAGTATTGGCTCGGGACCACCCAAGGGTTCGTGTAACATGTCAACATATTGGCAGATCGACGATCCTGAAGCCAAGGCACCTTCTAATTTGATTACGACTGGCGGATACTTTGGTCTGACATAACCGCTACATGTTTTCAAGTTGTTGATTATCCTAAGCCAACAAGTCCGAAATTGCATAGCTACATGCTTTAATATTGTCCATAGATGTGCGGTGCAGGTCCTCGCAATTGCTTTAACATAAGCCGTTACGAAGATAAAGGTGTTAGATATCTTGCTTCCGGTGGTACTCCTTTTGAGTTTGTGTTTCAAAAGGCGAAGTAACTCGTGTTTTTATGGAGATTCATAAGCAGGAGTGTAAGGCGAAGTAACTCGTGTTCTTATGGAGATTAATAAGCAGGAGTGTAAATAAAGAATATGTATGGATGCATATGGGTTTAAGCTCCGATTTAGTTATTTTTGTCATAAAATTAAACTATTCATTTTTGTCAAGTGACACCAAGGTTGTCTTTAAGACAGGGCCCTCTCCAAAAATTACAACTAAAATTTTGGCCATGTACATTTTTTGGCCGAGCAGCGCCCCTCGAGAACTCTTCAGGGGTACACTAGTACGTACATAGCCTAACTAAATTAAAAAAAAAAACCAAACATAAATTTATACATTACAACAATAAAGTAGCAATATATGGCACCAGCTTTTCCTCAAAAAAAAAAACCAAAAAGAAATGCGGGGTATCATTAACAAATTGCCACGTCCAACGAAAACTAGTGTTTTCTCAAACAGCAATGATAAGTTTCAAAACAAGAGCATGCATGTAAAGGCTTTTTTATGTTCAAAAAAGTAAAGATGCAACTTCAATTTCATGACAAATGTACAAAACTAAAGTAATATGTAATTTGAACTAAAGATCAGCAGACTTCTGACTTTCAATTGGAGACCACTTTTACTACTAAAGCACTTCATTTCTCACTTTTGCAGGTTCATCATGGTGGTGCTGGAACAACTGCTGCTGGTCTTGAAGCTGCGGTAAAAATAGAAGAGTGTTTTTTTTAAATAATTAATAGAAATGAAAATTTATGATTAGAGAGTTTTGGAGGTTGAAGATGAAAAAAGTGGAGAGAGAGAGAGAGATGAAAAGACGGTTTTACCCTCACATGCAATGCATGTGAAACTAGCAAGATTGGTGAAACTTAAAGGACGTTTTGTGCAATTTACTCATGATCAAATGAACTTATAAGGGAAACATGTATACCTCTTGTTTTTCTTCTTCCATTGTAGAACGACAACTTCTCCATGATCTAAGGTTAACACTGGAACAGCATGTTTCTTCAAAAGAAATAATGGCTGTTTATTAAAAATTTGACTTCAAAAGAAATAAATAGTTATTCATTTTACCTCTTGCATCTCCGTGTAAAAGTCTCTATCAAGACTTGCAAACATAAACGGTCCCAATTCCTTGTCGTTTAGGGTTTCACCTATACAAGTGGAAGCTTGTTGAATATTCTCCGGATGATTGCAGACACACTGGATCGTGTCTGAAATCAAGACACGAATCTTATCAGAAGTCTTCTTTTTTGAGGTGGAACCGAATTTAGAGCCCATTTCAAGTCGAACACACCTAAATAGAAAATGTTAATGTTGTATATATACTAAACTGCAAAAAACAAACACTAAGCAGCAAAAAAATAAATACCATGTGGTGCATAGATTGATATTCTTATAACCCCCAGCAACTTTGCACAAAGCTCCACCATCTACATCAGCCCGCCACTTGATGAAAGATGCATCACAAAGAATTCTCAGACCCGATCCATCAAAGAGTTCCTAAAATGTGAGGAAACCAAGATTAAAACAGTAGCCTAATGCCTAATTTAAAAGTTGAAAATTAAGAATTTTCATTTGCTCTATTTTTCAATCTTCTCTCTCTCTAAAAACCACTCTAGCCATCACCCTTCCTTTCTTCATGAATTCTTCAAAGATTGGACAAATCCCTAGCACACTCACCGTGATTCCCCCTCTAACCCCTGATCCTCCATCTAGTTTGTCACTTAACTCTCAAAATACTGCCTGTGAAAGTGATTTTAGGCACCTTTTGGAGCCACATGGAGATATCATACAACAGCCGACACCTGCTACCCCAACCCTAGTGATCTGCCCTTGAAATCGGTCACGAATTTAGTAGATTTGATACCATCTGAATCTGATTTCAGTATCAATCCCCCTCAATTTCGTCCTTCCAATGGTGTTCAACAAACGAATGGAGCCTGGGGTGGGCGAAAATTGTGAAACGACAAAGCCAAAGGGGTAGGGGCTCCCCAAAGAACGACAGCAAAACTACCAGGGGTAGAGGCTCAAAATTATCCTCTTGTGATTAGGAATTGGAAGCTATTCGCAAACTTCATCTGGCTCAGGATGATAACAACAGGAATTTCACAAAGCCCATGGGATCTCGAGAACCTCTAGAAGCCGTTCTTATTAAAAGCAGGGTTCAAATCGCTGGTTTCGGGGTGGTAAGGAGACCGAAAAAAGTGGTCAAGTACAGCCCTATGCTTTCAAATATTAGAGTAAAGGAATTTGTTTTGCTGAAACCAAAAGAAAAAGTTAAAAATTGTATATAATAGCAACAATTGTACAAACCTCTCCTTTCCTAGCTTTTCCAATAACCTCTTTATTGAACCCGGGTTTCTTCATCATCTCAACACTTTTTGTTTCCACGAAGTCTTTCAAGATGACCGGTTTCCCATCACGAAATGTTAATACCGGCACGAGTTTTTCCTATCAAAGAAATAATGATTAAAAACACATGAGATATACATAATTAAACAAACATGGAGATGGTAATGTATACCTTTCGTATTTTTTTATAGAGATCTATATTGAGACTAGCTAGAATGAAAGGTCCCAAGTTTTCATCCATCAGTGTTTGTTTGATACAATCATCCTTTTCTACAACATCGTCAGGCTCGTTATGCTTGCACACGCATTGAATAGTTTCCGCCATCGCCAAAGCCAATTTGTTCTCGTTGGTCTTTTGTTTAAGTGAATTAAGAGTAGCTCTCATGTAATCTTGTACACACCTGAATCAATGCAGAATAGGTTAGTTTATATTAAACTAGAAAACAATAACATTTGCAAAATATAAACCTACCACGTGGTGCACAAATTTACGTGTTGAGTGTTAAGAACACCGCATAGAACTGCACCAATGGGGCCCTTAACAGTAGGGCGCCAATCAAGGAACGTATGATCACATAGTATTCTGATATTGTTTCCATGGGAGAGGTCCTTAAACATAAAAAAAAAAAAAAAAAAAAAAAACAGACTAAATTAATACTATATTACTTTTGTATAAAAGTCAAATCATAGGTGAATCGGTTTAGCATTTAAATACGGAAATGAAAACGAATAAACTTAATTAACAATAAATCTAAGCCTAAATCTAATCGATAATCACGAAACATATCATCTAAATCAAAATCTAAATACGGAAACAGAAACAAATAAAGAGTATCTAAACAAGGAAACTAATCATCGTAACGCTAATTCGAGTTAAATCTAAACCGAAAAATAATCAGAAATCGCAGCATCTAAATACGGAAATGAAAACGAATAAACTTAATTAGCGATAAATCTAATCAATAATCACCAAACATATCATCTAAATCAAAATCTAAATACGGAAATAGAAGCAAATCTAAATCAAAATCTAAACACGGAAATAGAAAAAATAAACGTAATCATCGCAACCTAAACCGAATCTAAACACGGAAACTAATCAACGTAATGCTAATTCGAGTTAAATCTAAACCGAAAAATAATCAGAAATCGTAGCATCTAAATACGAAAATGAAAACGAATAAACTTAATTAGCGATAAATCTAAAAGCCTAAATCTAAATCAATAATCACGAAACATATCATCTCAATCTAAATCTAAATACGGAAATAGAAACAAATAAAGCGTAATCATCGCAACCTAAATCGAATCTAAACACGGAAACTAATCATCGTAATGCTAATTCGAGTAAAATCTAATCAATAATCACGGAAATAGAAACGAATTAAACCTAATCAATAATCACGAATCGTCACATCTAAATACGGAAACAAATAAAGCGTAATCATCGCAATCTAAACACGGAAACAAATCATAATTCGAGTTAAATCTAATCAATAATCACGGAAATAGAAACGAATTAAACCTAATCAATAATCACGAATCATCTCATCTAAATATGGAAACAAATAAAGCGTAATCATCGCAACCTAAACCGAATCTAAACACGGAAACAAATCATAATTCGAGTTAAATCTAATCAATAATCACGGAAATAGAAACGAATTACACCTAATCAATAATCACGAATCATCTCATCTAAATACGGAAATAGAACGTAAATATCGCATTAGATAAAGTGATAAATCGCAAGCAAACCGAATTCGCCATTGTTGAACGCAAGGGAGAGAAGGAGGAGAGAGCACCAGATCCAAACAGGAAACTAAAACACCATTGCCCCTAAAGTTAAGTCGTTTTTAACCAGAGATTGAAAAAAGGCGCCAAAATATCAAAAAAGAGTAAACTACCGTTTTGGCCCCTGGGGGTTGGGCCATTTAACCCTAACTGTTTTTGCCCCCACACTTGACTCCATCAATTTCACTTTAATGAAAGGGTATTTCTGTCATTTCGCATTTGAGGGACTATATGTCTATATATATATATAACTTATTAAAAATAATTATATTCAAAATAAAAAAATTTGATTAATTAAAAAAATATAACTTACTAATAATATTGTGCTATTATGTATTTATATAACCAACTCAAAATCAAATAATAAGACCATCTCATAAGATATTTATTTCTTTTTAAAACTATTACATGACTACTTATGTGATCTTTGAGTCAATTTCATCTCTATAGCTCTACGATCTAAAATCTAAATTCAGCAACTGTTGTGTGATTAGAATACCTAATTTTTAGAGTTAATGTTTGGTTGGTCCCTGTGGTTTGCAAAAATTGCAGAATTGGTCCTAGTGGTTTACTAATTACATGTGTGGTACCAAAACTTGTAAAAAATGAACTCGCTTGGTCCCTAGCCCTAACATCAGTTAAATATCTGTGTTAAAACACCCCATGTGCTTGGCACATGAGGGTAATTTGGTCATTTCAGCTCCTTCTTCCCATCCCACCCAATTGACTTGTGGTAACTTCAAAGATAGCTGTTCCGTCATCATCACTTATTACATTGAAGTTGAAGGAGATTAAATATGAAAATCAATTTGGGTTTATCAATTTCAATTGTCGTTCAGATTCATTCATAGCATTTAATGACCGTTTCACATACAATCACCGTGAGTCTGATGTGTTGTGAGGGCAGTGAAGGGAGAGTAGGTTTTAGTTGAAGGCGATGAAGTGAGAGAGTTAAAAAAATAGGAATTTGTTCTTGAGACCTTTGGGTTTTAGAGCATTAAGGTCAATCCAGTTTACTTAAGGTATTAGATATAGATTATAGATATTATGTTTACCAATTCATGTTTCACTATAAAACTTATGACTGTGAGTTAAAACTACTAAGGCTAAACTACTAATTAAGGCTCCGGAAATGATAATCCAAACCAGTCAGGTTTAACATTGATTCAGTTTACACAACCAGTTCCAACTTTCAAACCGAACAAAACCTTTTTAAGTTACCAAACCACGAAAACAAAATAAGGAACAAAATTGCTTGGATCTCAAACCTGAGATGGTGGTGGTGGTTTGGGGAAGAAGAAGAAGAAGAAGGGGGTGGGGTGGGGTGGGGTGGGGAGAAGAAGGAGCTGACATGACCAAATTACCCTCATGTGCCAAGCACATGGGGTGTTTTAACACAGATATTTAACTGATGTTAGGGCTAGGGACCAAGCGAGTTCATTTTTGACAAGTTTTGGTACCACGCATGTAATTAGTAAACCACTAGGACCAATTCTGCAATTTTTGCAAACCACAGGGACCAACCAAGCATTTAACTCTAATTTTTAAAAGAATTCATGTCACTGCTACCGAATAATTGATAAATCAATCAATATCTATAATCAAACACAGGTCAGAGCATAAATCAGCATTACCTCTCTCTGATGATTTGTCTACTCTTGACAGAGCTGCCACTTGCACACTCTCCTCTGTTCTCTCTTCTTCTCCGTCTCCCAACTCAAACAGCACCATTTCTGTAATTAGTTTAATACCCGTCCGGCGGCCGGGTTACGTTAACAACATGAATGAACCTACGAACACAAAGAGAACCACAAAACAGCATCAACGTTCAGTTATAAGATAATAGTACAACTCGTTTAACTTGGGAGTAAAACGATGACCTACCTACTTAATTAAAAGAAACAAAAAGCAATGAAATCAGTAACCGATGAGCTACTGAAACGTGAGAGCGACTTGTACCACTTCAAATGAAAATGTCAATTAACACTCATGTATTAAAATGTTTTGTGTAACACAAAAGTAATCTACTATCATTTTGGGTTGTTGCTAAAAGTGTGTGCAAATTTTAGTCCGATTAGTATTTACGAAAGAATAGTTTACGCTACAGTTCATTAAAAACCAACTCAGTCATGCACCGGATTCATCACGAAAACTATAAGCTATGTTGTACCTGGGCTGGAAACCTAGATTCGCCTTTGCATTTCTTGTCCTCCCAAGCAGGGGGATCGATGATGGAACCACCAAAAGTTGTTGCCTACATAAGATTGCTCAAGATAAGTAAAACCAATAACATCCAGTGACAAACAACATACTCCAAAGCTGGAAAACTAAATAAGTTTATAACTTTATAATCTTGGGATTAACACAACCGTGAAAATGCAAGGAAAACACACCTCAAAAATACCATACAGCTGATGAGTGCGGTATAGAGTTATAGAGCAACAGAGTTACACCCAGGTGTGATTGCTCAAACAAAGTCCCTGCATCTGGGTGGCAAACCTGCACCGTACATAGCATATTACCACCAAATTAACAGCAAAGCACAAAAAAAGAAACCAAAGATAATTTTATGCAAGTATTGCAAAACACAAAGGATAACAAATAATGTCTAAGCTTACCACTGTAAACTTACATAGAGATTAGAGTAGAGACACACCGAAGAGTTGTCTCTTTAAGTCTTCCTGCATAGTGCCGTTGTTATAGACAGAGATGTATCCACCAAGAACGTCATCTCTAGGGAGCGTCTCAGCTGCAGGCAAAGTCTTAAATCTTTTGTCAGCAGCATTTGTATTGTTGTCACTAACTTCATTGTTGTTGTTGCTGCTGTGGAGATCTTGTTGCAACCGTTTCCAACATACTTTCCACTAATCAAGTTCTCCATAACTCTATTGTTGCCCTTATGATACACAGCAATTGTGTTGTAGGCCTTTGCATTTCTTGTCCTCCCAAGCAGACCTAAGCAATAATCACAACAATGATTATTTAAAAATAACAAACAATTTAATGTCAAAACATATTTTATGAAGCAGAACTCTCGCCTCCATTTCTGCTTCTCCCTTCTGTAGGCTGTCTAGAATACTGCCGTCTGTAGGTGCTTTCACGGTTCATTGTGCTAACTATTTAAACGGAGATCTATCCCAACCCAACAGAAGCATTGAGGAAATAAGGGGGCATATTACAGAAAAAAACCCTTTGTGTGTGCAACGGCTCAGGAGTGGCAGCCCGATGTTTCATGTTATGATCCCCCTGATATTGAGCCAGTTGAAGTCGACCATACCCTCCCAAAGACAAAGCGCATGCCAAAATTCCTCAAAGGGTTCAAAGCAGCCTTTTATACTATCACGGCAACACGATCTTTGGTGATTCCTATGGAATCTGAAATAAAAAAGTAGCATGTATGTGGATTAATTAATTAACATTAAACATCTAGCTAAATCATGCATTCACTAACCTCTAGCAATTTTGAAAGGATTTATTCTTATAAATAAATGATAAATAAAATAAAAGGCAAACGTTAATGAGGCATCTATGAATGTCAAATACAGAAGAAACCATAACTTTTTGTTTTTACCGATCATATACCATACCTGTGTTGCTGTGATTGTAAACTGGCACTCGGCTCTATCAGTTTCCTTAGTCAGAGTCTTTCAATATAGCTGCAATGACATGTTTTTGTTAACAGAATAGTTGTAAATAAACATACTAATAATATGACGACTATCCCGTGCCATTACACACATATCAAACACAGGTCAGAGCATTACCTCTGATAGTCAAAAAGCCGACTTCCTTTGGGCTAATCTGTCTACCCTTAACGGAGCTGCCACTTGCACAGCACACTCTCCCCTGTTCTCTTCTTCTCCGTCTCCTAACTCAAAACAGCACCATTTCTGTAATTTGGAGGATGACCTAATTAATTACATGTGTTAGATAAATTTAATTAGGTCTCGCATTTCATCGATCTTAATTAATTAATAGAGTCCAGTAATAATACCCTTCGAGTGCTACAAGATTCAGATGATGAACTTTCCCGGTTTTTTAACCTCCCTCGAGAAATCTTCTTGAGATTTGACAAGGCTCGAGACTGTGAGCTTTTTGATGGCAACTGATCGGCCATCTCCCAGAACAGTTCGGTATACTGGGCCAAACCCTCCACGGCCGAGAGCTCGGTATACCCTTCATGTGCTCCTGTACTGAAGTCGGGTTCGCCAGAAAACATTACCAGCTTGCTGCTTGCCAGAATTTGTGTCTGTGCTGGGGGAGCTGCTGAAACCACCACCAGATAAAGGGATTGTGGCTGCTGACCTATGGTAAACCGGACTTTAATATTGAGAACCGTGAAGAAAAATCATGGCGATAACAATCACAGCAGCTGCACCAATTGCAACGAAAGCCGAAATGCTAAGAACTGTTTGCTTGTTATCAAGAGTCTGAGGGACCAAGTCAACGTCTGAACCGGATGAGTTGGGGTTGAGTACTACCGGTTTAGGAAGCACAGCTGGACAACTTCTGTTCACTGCAGCACCGCAAAAGGTTGAATTGCCAGCTACAGAGGATGGAGATATGGTGTTGAATGAAGCGCCGCCTGGAAATTTAACTTGTAGTTGATTGTGTGAAACATTGAATGTAACAAGACAGGCAAGGTTTGCTAATGGCTTTGGTAGGGTTCCGGTGAGTGTGTTAAGAGACAAATCTACAAACTTCAGATCAGCAAGTTTCACCATTGCTACAGGAACTTGACCGGAGAGACTGTTTCTAGATAATATCCTGCAAAAAGCATATAGATTAGATCAAAAATAACAGAACGGATTATAAAACATAATAAATCAAAGAATCTTACAGAGAAGTTAGGAATGAACAGGTTGCAACTGAACTTGCAATGTTGCCGGAAAGAGAGTTCTGTGATAATACGAGAAGTTTCTCCTCCTGCTTCAACATGAATGCTTCCATTTAACTGGTTTACACTCAAATCAAGACTATACAGGGCATTTAACTTGCCAGTGACAACTTGCTAAGAAACTTCAACTGCATTAACCCCCGACCCATCTTCCCCGACAACCCGAACCCATCCAGAACAAATAGATCCGTTTTGATGTAGAAGTCGAACCGTCTATGACGAATCCATACTTTCTCTCCATTTGATCTCGCATTCCCTGCAATAACCCCTCCATTTTTCTTTCAAGCAATTCCACCTACAAGTTTAAAACTTACAATTAAAACAACATTTACATCAGTAGACTTAGCATATGCTAATTACCATACATTTGAAAGATAATATAAGTTTTCTTGGTGCATGAAACTTCATAATCAAATAGAAAGTACCAGAATTTATATACACCGTTTTCATGTATCAAGATGGAGATGGTTGCTTAAAAATACCTTAATGCTAACTGTAAAAAAGACATACAATAGAAACCAGAAGCAAATCTTTCTTTCTTATGACAAGAAAAGGCATGTCAAAAAGAGAAGCTGACTGTGTGTATGTCGTGTGAGTGTACTAACACCTTATAGCTATAACTTTGCAATAGTCAGTGGATTTTCTTTTTCATTCGCACATTCCGTGAAACATTTAATATGAATGAAACTTCATAATCAAATAGAAAGTACCAGACTTTTTATACAGTAATAAACTAAAACTTTCAACCAAAAAACTTGTTTATCATCTAAAAATCTGCACAAAAGCCTACAATTGTATAAAGAATATGAAAGAACAAAGTACTTCCCTTAGGTCCATTTACAAGCCTACACAAAGCGAAAGCATGTTCTAATTTTGTAAATTGTCCAAAGAGAAACCTTCTAAAAAAATACATTTACACTAATCAAGCAACCAATCTCTATACAATATCGAATCTTACTACAACCATAACAACTAAAAAAACTTTAAGTAAAAACAAACCTTTAAGTAAAAACATCAAAATGATAGAAACAAATTAAACAAACCTCGTCCCTTGTAGTACATGGCCAAATACATAACTTGCATCCATATGTTTGTTCTAAGGCCTAAACAAACCCAAAACAAAAAACAAAACAAATCAAACAATTTCACCATAATTATCAAATCTTATCGACCACTCAATCCCCCCAAATATCATATTCATATTTACATCATCACCTGCCCAAAAATATGAGCACTCGAATGCCAACGATGACATGTCCTCAAGCATCATAGTCGTGATTTTAAAGAAACTACTTCAGGTGTAGATCTGCCAGTGATGGTTACAAATCTGAAGAGAATACGGTACTTGCCGGAAATTTAGGGATACATGATAAAGGGATCTCTTTGGAAATTTAGGGATACATGAAGAGAATACGGTACTTGCCGGAAATACGGTACTTCAGGTGTAGATCTGCCAGTGATGGTTACAGATCTGCCGTAGTGGTGTCGTCGCCGCTACACTCCATTCTGAGAGATAAAGGGAAAGAGAGAGTCGTGACTCTGGCGGGCGGTGGCGATTGAGTGGTGGTGGCGGCCTGATACTGGTAGCAGTGGTGGTGATCTGTGAAGAGTCTCCGACAAGCAAGAGTTTGAAGAGGTAATTGCTGCAAACAAGAGCAACAGAGATGAGAGAGGTTGAATGCGGTTGAATGCGGCTGGAACAAAATTAGGGTTAACTTAACAACGGGTCTAGAGAGACGGTTATGAAATACCCGTGTGTTTTCTTTCCGGGTTTAAAAATTGGATCCATGTAATTAATTCGGAGTAAATTTTGTCCTTTATGTTTACACCAAATTGCAGGCATTGTCCTTTAACGTAAAAGTTTGCAAGTTTTGTACTTTATGTTTCAAAATCTTGCAAGTTTTAACCTTTAGGCCAAACCCAGTTAGACTTTTTAGTTAATTATGGTCATGTGCCATGCACATGAGGGTATTCTTGTCATTTTACCTTCCTAGGGACTATTGAGTAAATATTTGATATTCAAGAGACTAGTTGTATAAAGTTCCAAACTCATCATCCTGCCTGAATCTAGAATCCTCTTCTATCCCAAAACCCCTTTCTAGCCACTAGGGTTTTTCCATTGCCGCAACCCCCTTCATTCTTTTCAGCCAATCACGACTCTCTCTCAATCCACCAAATCTTTTCTAGAATCCTCTCAACATCATGGCTCCTATTCTAAGCAGAACTTTGACCTTTGCTTCCATAGCCTCACTCCCTTTTTCTCTACTCTTTTCATCTAAATCTAATACCCACAACAGATTGCTATCAAGAAGTGTGTTTTTGCATCAAAATGGTCTCAAAGTTAACAACTTTTCTTGCTCTGGGTTGAATTGGAAAGTGGGTAAAAGAGGTAATAGTGTGGTTGTGAAGTGTGAGGCCTCTGTTGTTGCTGAAAAAGAAGCTACGACAGAACATACCTGAGATCGGAGACGGTGTAGTGTACGGTGGTAGCGTAGTTGTCGCAGGTATAAGATCGGAAGTGATGGATGATCGGAAAAGTTTGTAGATAGGAAATGCCTGTTTGGTTGCTTGTAGACGAATGTGTTCCTGCAGGGAGAGGTTGCTTTGGAGGCTGTTGTAACTGGCCTCGAATGAGGGCCTGGTGGTGTTGGAGATGATGTTGCTTGTGTCGGAGAAGAAGCGGTTGGTGTGGGTTGTTGGGATTTGTTTGGATGGTGTATGGTGGTTGTGTCCTCGGTAGCTGGGCAGATGGTGGCGGAGAGATATGGTGGTGGTGGGTTGAGAAAGATTAGAGAGAGCTTGAGTTGTGGTGGTGGGTTCAGACTATAGAGAAAGAGAAAGAGTTTAGGTTTTTTTATTTTTTTAATACACTCCCTCAATAATAATTGTTTACAAAATAACCCCTGGGAATGTGAAATGACAAGTATGTCCTCATGTGCAACGCACATGACCAAACTTAACTAAAAAATCTAACTGAGTTAGGCCTAAAGGACAAACCCTGCAAGATTTTGAAACATAAAGGACAAAACATGTCAACTTTTGCATTAAAGGACAACGCCTGTAATTTGGTGTAAACATAAAGGACAAAACTTGTAATTTACTCATTAATTCGGTTATGCGACTAATCGGCGGGAAAAAAAGGGTTGCGGATGATTGTGAGAATCACAAGTGTCCAACTATTTAGTCTTTTATTAAAGATTACTAGGTGTTCACCCGTTCGATGGACGCGGGTACATCGTAAACATTGAATGTAAGCCTACGTTTATATGTAAAATATGATGTGAAATTATTTAATGAATTCAAATTCGCATTATACTTAAGAATACATTAAACTTGCCGACTGATTAAGTTTAGACACAAGAGAAGCATGACGAACCCACAAAACATGTTTAATTTCACTAAATGATTTAATTTCACTAACACAGAAAACGCAGTAATTAAAAATATATTTTCTAATGAAAGTAATTATTATATTAATTAGTAAGTAATTATCGGTTCATTTAGATTGTCAGGGATTTGATAATGTAAATGTGAAGAAGAATTGGTGATATTTTATAGAACCAGTGATGTCACATGGCATGTTGTGAGCTTTAGCCCAATCATGTTCATCATCTAAAGGTTCAGGGAAGTTAAAAAAAACTCGACGGTAAAAATCAAGAACCCATGATACCCACTTGTAGTAACAACGGGTCCTCCCTTGCACTCGACGGTAACCATCATTCCTCTCGAAGCTCTTGCTAGTTTCATCTCGTAACCGGTTAGTATGTGATTATCTGATTAGACCTGCTAGTTCCATTGTTGGATGATTCTTATGTGTTGACTGTGATCTATTGTGAATGTAGGGATTGGTATTAGAAACCATACTCATATGTTGTGTTAATTAGGGTTTTGATATCTTAACGTTTAAGCCGATAGAATGGAACACGTGTGATAAAGATTTGATGCCTTGCATTCATTCATGTTCACTATTCAGATTCGATGTCCTGTTTGATTTATGTTATCTGTTGTTTATAAATATGTGATACGAATACGGGCATGACGATGATCTGGTAATCTAGAGTTCATGGATAGGTGTGATATTAGTGATTGTTAGGTTAAGGGTTCATGAGATTATTGTCAGTTGGATTGGATGATGTTAAGAACTGTCATGTCTAGGGCTGTGGACCTTGAAAACTGTTGTTTATGGCGACGAAAGTCCCCTCCCCACGAATTTACCCCGTCGACGAAATACATTAGTGTTTCGTCACAACACACCTCGATGAAATACATTAGTGTTTCGTCACACTCATCTCGACGAATAACATGGGTGTTTCGTCACCCACGTGCCGACGAAATACCTTGGTGTTTCGTCGCCCTGAAGGTTACCTCATCAACAAACTGTGGTGTAGAAATGTGTATGATAAAGAATGACTATGTTACTGCCTGTTAGTGATGATAGTTGTGACTGAGGGAAACATGATTTGGTTTTGAATGGCACACATAACTGTTGAATACTGTTGCGAAACATGCGTGTGAAGTGTGGATATGTATGAGTTCTAATGACTGTTATGTGTTGTTCGGAAACCGTTGCTTGAATGCACATCATGAGTATAATTTATACGTGAACCAAGCGAATGTAAACTAATTTCGTATACATGAATACTATAGGCTTTGATTGATAAGTGTGAACGAATAACTAATCATACCGAGCAAACCAAGGTGAGTTCACTTCTCTCAAAACAAGCATGCGTCTGGTGGGGACAATCAAACTGACAAAACTTGTAAACGGATTTTCGTAAACCCATATCCTTGTAGGGGATATGAGGCGGTTTTCTATACCCACATCCTTGCAGGGGATGTGAGGCGGATTTCACATACGCATATCCTTGCAGGGGATATGCAACGGTTTTCAGTAAACGTTAATGTTGGATAATACACTCACTCTCTATCACTTAAGTCCCATCATACTACCGGGTTAATTGCTTGTAGGGCAACAGGGTTATTAGTTGATAGCGCTATTAGGTTTGGCACCCTCACGACGTATCTGGAAAGGACATGCGTGAACTAATAACTTTAAATCATGACCAATGTTTGATAGAGCATTGGAGAAGGGCAAAAAAGGTCGTCTGCGGTATCGAGTTATTATCAACACAGCATAACATAACACATCATAAGTCACTACTTGGTATCAAACGGATAAAACAAACTGTGAACTCACCAGCGTGTGTGATACACTTTTCTGCATGCTTGCAGGTCCTTAGGTACACTGTTGTGGAACTTGCTGTCTGGGAAGCTGGAGTGGTCATGGGGCGTGGCATTTGGATGCTTCTCAATATTGCATTGTTGAACACTTTTATTTAAACAAACTATTATGCTTCCGCTGAACATGTCGATTTTATCAAATGATGTTTGAATTACACATTTACATTTAATGAAAGGTTTTATTTTATCTTATATGTCTATGGTTCAATGTGATTAGTGGCTAGATCCTGGTACGTCACACGCCTCGTGGGGGTTTCCGCTTGTGGCATTTTTTGGGGTGTGACAGTTTGGTATCAGAGCCACTGGTTATAGTGAACTAGGTTTTAAAACGTTTTCATAAAACCAGACTATAACCAAACAGTATCGAAAACGACCATGACACTCAGCTCCAGATTGCAAGGTTCGTCCTCTGTTTACGTTATGCATTACTTGTTTAGTAATCACACACTCACGACTTGCATGAAACTACATACTAGATACCATGATGTGATTACCTGTGTTGCATGTTTTGGTGAAGTTCGATAGTGTGACACTACTCTTCGACTTTTGTGATTATCAATCCTGCGATGCTTTTCGTTTTGCTATTTGAATGTGGGGGAAACTTTTAGCGCAAGTTAAGAGGCACTGAGATAAGCATGCAAATTGCCTTATTATTATGGGTGCACACATAATAATAACGTGAGGTGCATGTGAGTCCCAGTGAGGCTTAGCGAGTGTGGGAAGGGTACCGCCCTGTTGTTTGGTGTAAACTTTGTAGTTTGTAGATGTCAACGTGAGGTTTGACTCCTACCTTATCTCGATTCTTAAACTTGTTCCCTCTTCTTATATAGAAACATGAGCAGACGATGTAACACCCCGTGTTTCGAAAGCCAAAGTCAAAGTCAAGGTTTGACTACTTTGACTTGTAGATAGTCTTTTTATGTTTTTACGTTAGTTGTATTATGTGGAGTACTTATTACTAATCGAGGTTAATCGATATTTATCGCTATTTATCGCATGTTTTATCGCTTATTTGCTTATCACAATCACACTCGCAACTCGAATTATGCTTTTGGTATTTGTTTATACGTGTGTGTGCCTTTTATGTGTTACTTGTGCATATTTACTTTATGTTTATGTTGTGGTAATTAATCGAAACGCAATCGCAATTGAATCGCAAACGCTAAACGCAAGTAATCTAGGATGATTATATGTTAGATATAGTAGTTGGGATTAAAAGTAATTTGAATAGGAAACCTTATCGCATCACAACGCTCGACACGCGAATCGAAACTGCAAAACTCGTCGCGCAAATCACTCCCGATCGAGTTGCCACTCGATCGAGCTGCTACCCGGTCGGGCTGCTGCTCGATCGACCAGCCACTCTCCTCCCTTTCCATTTATGGAAACCCTATAAATACCCCATATGTCAACCTTAGTTGATGTTGACAGCTCTCTCTCTGCCCTACTCGCTCCATCCTGCTTTTCTTCAGATTTCTCCCGATTCTTGTAAGTTTTCAACCTAAATCTTGTACTTTCTTCATCTACACGCACTCCTACACCTTTCTATCTTTTGAATCTTAACTTTTAACTGTGAAATCACTAGATTTTAGGTGTTCTAGGATGATGTCATCATGGTGTTCTTGAGAACTTCATGTTCTGGCTTCAATCCACCAAGAACAACTTAGATCTGAACGATTTCCACACAAATAAACAAAGATCTTGCATAGATCTAAACATATTCATGGTGAGAAAGGATTGAAAGATGGTTTCTGACTTTCTTTCAACTCTTTTACACTCAATGCACTCAAAACCGATAGAATCGGAGCTCGTTCCGACCTTCTACTCTTTCTTAGTGTTGAGTTAGTCCAATATCTGGATTCTATCCATGAGATGTTGATTTCGGGTTTGAACATGAACAACCGACTCGAACCGAGAACTGTTCGAACTAGGGTGATTCCTGTTCGGCCAGGTCACTTGGGACGAGATAAGGGTTCTGTTGTACAAACAAGATATCGAAACGTATCATTCAAAACTACAACACTCCAGACAGAAACAAGTGTTAGAACGATCAGACCGTCGGAACGGACTACCGTCTGATCGGGTTGCCACCCGATCGGATTGCCACCCGATCGACCGGCCGTCCGATCGGGCTGCACTTGGTTCTATACTTAAACTATTTTCAAACTATTTAAGGATCTGAACGTTGAAACGGATTACCACCCGATCGGATTGCCATCCGATCGAGTGACCGTCTGATCGTGTGACGTTTAGGGACTTAAACAATTTTCAACATGTTCAATACACAAGATTGCCACCCGATCGGATTACAATCAGATCGAGTGACCGTCCTGCTGTGAACTTGTTCTCAACCTGAGAAGTCTCGCCAATCGGATTGTTGTCCGATCGAACAGCCATTCGATCGACCGACCTGAAAGGTAGAGATACTTCTCTGTTTTCAAAATGCTACAACGAAAACTTCAAAGGACAAGCCATCATACACAAACGTATCCTTCCCAAACGAGGTAACAATCCAATCGAATGGTCACCCGATCGGATGATCGTCCGAACGGATTGTCACCAGATCTACCGGCCACCCGATCGAATTACCATCCGATCGGATTACCTTCTGATCCCTTGACACTCGTTCTGTTTTACGCACCGCTCATCTTTTATGTTATCTTTCTGATCAGGCTAATCTCGCTCTAAGCCCTCCCTTCAATCCATCATCGCTGTGAGTATACTCGATCCCTTTTTGCTTTACGCACTTTTGGGTGTTACATACGTTACTTATTCTAAATCACATCGAACATACTACGCAATACTTTAAACGATAACCGTTACCGCATGTTATACGTGACTTAATGAATGCATGTTTGTTATGTTTACACATGGATTGCTGTCTACCTGCCTTAGCAACGATAGTACTATCGTTTGGGCTAAGCACCTGTTCACTCAGGGGTTGTTAAGGACAATTAGTTACATGGCTCACAGTGGTGAGTGTGTATCGCGAACTGCCTTGGGCAGTCAACCCGCAGTCATTGGTATCGATAGTTTCATGTCGATAACTAACGTTCTTCATTTCACTCTGTGTACGTGCTGGTTATGCGTAATTGATTTCGAACTCTATTATATCTATTAAAGTTGTATGCTCACCTTTACACTATGTGTATTGACTTTTACTTTAACGTATGTGGCAGGTGCTTAAGATGATTATATGCTTGGCTTGCTGTGAAATCGAGGCTAGGAAAGGTCTAGAAACAAATAAATGAATTGTCTGTATTTGAAATCTGAGTTGTCAGAATAGAACAAATTGACTAGACTTTGTCTGTAATAATTATATTACTTTTTATGTCATGGTATGGGACGTGATGCATTAAATAATTGGTAATTATAGTTGTTATGGAAACTTCTGGACAATCTGTTTCGCTCAGTGCCGCGCCCCGATGTTTCCGCCATCGGTTGGGGTGTGACAGATAGGTATCAGAGCCATAACTATAGGGAATTAGGCAAGACTCGACCTAGTCCGGGTCGATGTCTTAGAAACGACCTAGTCTATAGTTAGGTACCAACAGACCAACTTGTGCATACCCTTAAGGGTTTTGTGCGAGCTTACTTGCTATTTCTCGCTCACGCTACACCATCACTGCACGCTATTTATCGAAAAAGAACGAGTAATTGGGTCGAGACTAGGTGTGAAACCGTAAACTCTCGACTAAATTGCTTGTTCGACCCGCATTTTTTTTATCTATAAACAAGAGAATTTGCGTTGAATCAGGAGTGAAATCCATACTTTGACGCATAATTCTTCTTCATTTTATCAAAAACAGGAACAAAGTTGTTAAGATAGGGGTGAAACCCGAACCTTGACAACTTATTCCGCCCTATTTTGTTTTACAAAACTCTCACCAAAGTCTCGACGGACTCCAACGACTTAAAGTCACACCATGACTGGAAGGATGCGTGTCATTCACCCACATTCAAGGCAAGAGTACAGTTCCGAAGGTCCAAGTGTGTGCACGGAAAGTCCTTGTGAATAGTCGAATCACTTTGGGTAGTCGATGTCTATCTAGCCGAGACAATCCGATTCTCGATTTTATGTGTTTCGATTCTGGACTTGCCGCCGCTAACTCTGATGATTTGTTGTTTTATATGTGGTTTATGAGTTTTATGTGGTTTTGTCTATTTATATGTTTGGAATTCTGGTGTTTATTCGCTTTTTCGCTTTCGCTTTGATCGACACACACGAATAGCACTGCACGTCTACCTCAAACCGCTGACAAATCGCTACTTATGGATACTCGCATGCTACGTTACTCGCTTATGTTATACTATACGCTATACTACTCGCTATGTATTCGCTAATCACGATCGCTACTCTCGAATGCTTGCGGACTTTGAATAATAGGTTTCTGTATTCTGACTACCTCTATGTGCCCCTATGTGCCTCTATGTGCTCTATGTGCCTATATGTGCTCTATGTGCTTCTGTGCTTATGTGAATATGTGATTATGTGCCTATGTGTTACATAAACGCGTTCCTGAGCTTTAGTAGTACTAGGTGTGTGAGGTGAGATTCGATTATATTGTGTTGAGTCTGTGGCGATGTTTGTTGCAGATAATGTCGTCATTTGGATCTCGCGCTACTCAAGCTGCTCCCCGAAAGCAAGCAGATAAACACCTCCCCGCTATGGTTACTAAGCAAATGGCAAATGTAGTTCCTCAGATTGTGAGTGAACTGTGCGAGAATATGAGCAAATCGTCTGAAGAGTCAAGGACAGACTCGCCAAAATCTGGGTTTAGCTTCAAGCAGTTTAAAGCATGCGGACCGAAAGAGTTCACTGGCGAAGATGGCCCTACGGCTTTGTTTCAATGGTTCAACTCTATCGAGGTCACCCTGCGTCAGAGTGGATGTCTGGACAATCTCCGCACTCTAAATGCTACCGGCGTTTTCCAGTCCCGCGCCTTAGACTGGTGGTCGGCCGAAAGGAACAAACGCGGAAATGACGCAGCTTATGGTCTGTCGTGGGATGAGTTGAAGAATGTCATGCTCGAAGAGTTCTGCCCTCCCCATGAGCGCCAAAAGTTGGAGGACGAATTCTGGCACATCAAGCAGAAGGATGGTGACAACGCTGCTCTAACTGCTCGCTTCAAGCAGCTCAGTATCATTTGTCCTGATCAAGTGAAGACTACTGACATGACAATCAAGAAGTATATCCGCGCTCTACCGGATTGTGTTGCAGATTTTGTGCATGCTTCAAAGCCAGCAACAATCGAAGAAACATACTTGCTTACCGCTGAAATCAACGACAAGCGAGTAAAAGCTAGTTTTTGGGATAAAGCTTCAAAGAACCTGCATCAAGCTACCACCGCCGCACCAACCGCTGATACCGCCGCTGCTCCCCAGTCAACGAAATCCTCCTGTCGCAAGAGGAAGAACAACAACAGCAACTCCAGCAATAAGAACTGTGTTGTCACTACCGCTGGTCCACTTCAAGCGGTACCAGCTCATCAACAACAACAACACCGACCAGCCGCAACACCAGTTACCTATGCACCGCCTGCAAAGCGTGCATATACCGGTCCCCACCCTGCCTTGTGATTGGTATTTATGCTTCGTGTTTGTTTGATACTGGAGCCGATAACTGTTTTGTATCGTTTGAGTTCGAGAAGCTCCTTAATCGTAAGCGCTCCCATCTCCCCTCAACGTTCGATGTTGAAGTCGCCACCGGAAGAACTGTCGCTGTCAATTCTGTTCTTCGTGATTGTACTCTTGAGCTCAACAATCACATCTTCCCTATCGATCTCATTCCGATGCAACTCGGAAGTTTTGACATCATAGTAGGCATGGACTTTCTTCGCGAAAACCATGCTGAAGTTGTTTGCTTTGACAAGATGATCCGATTCGCGCTCGCTAATGGTGATCAATTGTGTGTTTATGGTGAAACTCCCTCGAAAGGTCTCAAGCTTATGTCATGTGTCCAAACTAGCAGGTATCTCCGCAAGGAATACAGAGCTTTCTTGGCTAACATTGTAGTAGCGGAGAAGGAAAAGAAAGGGAAGACAGAAGTGAAAGACGTACCTGTTGTCTATGAATTTCCTCAGGTATTCCCTGATGATCTCCCCGGACTCCCGCCAAGTCGTGATATCGACTTTTGTATCGACCTCATTCCTGGAGCCAACCCTGTTGCTAAAGCTCCTTATCGACTCGCTCCATCTAAGATGCGCGAACTCTCGAGTCAGCTCCAGGAATTACTTGATAAAGGCTTCATTCGCCCGAGCACCTCTCCTTGGGGCGCACCAGTCCTTTTTGTCAAAAAAAAAAGGATGGGTCGTTTCGGATGTGCATCGACTATCGGGAATTGAATAAGCTAACAATCAAGAATCGCTATCCCCTGCCTCGAATTGATGATTTGTTTGATCAGCTACAAGGTGCTACGTGTTTCTCCAAGATCGATCTACGCTCAGGCTATCACCAATTATGCATCCAAGAGGAGGATATACCCAAAACCGCTTTTCGCACTCGTTACGGCCATTATGAGTTCGTTGTCATGCCTTTTGGCTTAACCAACGCACCTGCGGTTTTCATGGAACTGATGAATCGCGTGTGCAAACCATTCCTTGACCGCTTCGTCATCGTGTTTATCGATGATATCCTGATCTATTCCAAGTCAAAAACCGAACACGCGCAACATCTAGGTTTGGTTCTCGAGCTACTCCAAGGGAATCGACTCTATGCCAAGTTCTCCAAGTGTGAATTTTGGCTGGAGGAGGTTCAATTCCTCGGTCACATTGTCAATAGTCAAGGTATTCATGTCGATCTCGCGAAGATTGAAGCAGTTAACAGTTGGGTTACACCAAAGAACCCATCTGAAGTCCGTTCTTTTCTGGGACTAGCGGGCTATTATCGTTGATTTATCGAAGGGTTCTCTAAAATCATCGTGCCGCTTACCGCTCTCACACATAAAGACAGATCCTTTGTTTGGGGAACTGAACAGGAGTCTGCCTTCCAAACCCTCAAGCATATGCTTTGCAATGCTCCCGTCCACACTTTACCCGACGGAAACGATGACTTTATTATCTATTGTGATGCCTCGAACCTTGGTCTCGGTTGCGTTCTCATGCAGCGAGACAAGGTCATCACTTACGCGTCTCGTCAGCTCAAGATCCACGAGAAGAACTATACAACCCATGACCTCGAGCTAGGCGCAGCTGTTTTTGCGTTAAAGATTTGGCGACACTACCTGTATGGTACTAAGTGTATGATCTTCACCGATCATAGGAGCCTACAACATATCTTTGACCAGAAGGAACTTAATATGCGTTAACGCCGATGGGTAGAACTTCTCAACGATTACGACTGTGAGATTCGTTACCGCCCAGGCAAAGCAAATGTCATTGCTGACGCACTAAGCCGACGAAGCTATTTGCATAGCATTCCTAATATTCCAGCCCAACATCATCTCGAGACTCTCATCCGCGAAGCCCAACATGCTTGTTTTAATGAGCGCACTTTGAAGAAGGAAAAGGATCTATCATTATGGAGCCCAGCTAGTGAATAAGTCGAATGGGATATTCCATTATCTGGACTGAATTTGGATCCCTAAGCGGACCGATTTGCGACAGGCTCTGATGGACGAAGCCCACAAATCTCGATACTCCATTCATCCCGGTGCCGACAAGATGTACCAGGACCTTCGCTACAAGTACTGGTGGCCGGGCATGAAAAGGGATATCGCTCTATACGTTGGGAAGTGCCTGACTTGCTCGAAAGTCAAGGTCGTGCACCAAAGACCCTCTGGCTTGCTTGAACAACCCCCGATCCCTATGTGGAAGTGGGAAAGCATAGCTATGGACTTCATAACGAAACTCCCACGCACAACGACAGGACACGACAGCATCTGGGTTGTCGTTGACCGATTGACCAAATCAGCTCATTTTCTGCCAATACGAGAGAAGACTACAAGGTAGAAAAATTAGCCCGAATCTACACCGATGAGATCATATGTCGACATGGGACGCCTCGCGACATCATCTCTGACGGTGACGCTCGGTTTACCTCGCATCTATGGGAAACGTTTCAAACTGCACTCGGTACTACGCTTAATCTAAGTACCACCTTTCACCCTCAAACCGACGGTCAGACTGAGAAAACGATTCGTACCCTTGAAGACATGCTCCGTTCGTGTGTCATAGATTTCGGTGGTAATTGGGACGCTTACCTGCCGTTAGTCGAATTCTCGTATAATAACAGTTATCATTCCAGCATTCAAATGGCACTGTTTGAGGCTCTATACGGAAGAAAATGTCGATCGCCTATTGTATGGCACGAGATCGGGCACTCGCAATTAGCCGGTCCTGAGCTATTGCAAGAAACGACTAACAAAATCCTCCAAATTCGAGACAACCTGCTGAAAGCTCGGAGTCATCAAATAAGTTACGCCGATAGATGACGCAAGCCCCTTGAATTTGACGTTGGCGACAATGTACTCCTAAAGGTATCACCTTGGAAGGGTGTGGTCAGATTCGGCAAGAAAGGGAAACTCGCGCCTCGATACGTTAGACCCTTTAAGATTCTGGAAAGGATCGGAAAAGTGGCCTACAGACTCGAACTACCAGAGGAACTTAGCAACGTTCACCCGACTTTCAATGTGTCAAACCTCAGAAAGTGCCTGGCTGAGAATGATCTGTTTGTGCCTCTCGATGATCTCCAAGTAAACGAAACACTCCACTTCGTGGAGAAGCCTGTCGAAATCATGGATCGCCAAACCAAGCAGCTCAAACGCTCGCGCATTCCTATCATGAAGGTCCGATGGGAAGGCAAACGAAGTGCAGAGTTCACTTGGGAACTCGAAATCGACATGAAGGCGAAGTACCCGCAGTTGTTTGTTACGGCTTCAGCCGAATTTCGGGACGAAATTCCCTCAACTAGGGGAGGCTGTAACACCCCGTGTTTCGAAAGCCAAAGTTAAATTCAAGGTTTGACTACTTTGACTTGTAGATAGTCTTTTTATGTTTTTATGTTAGTTGTATTATGTGGAGTACTTATTACTAATCGAGGTTAATCGATATTTATCGCATGTTTTATCGCTTATTCACTTATCGCAATCGCACTCGCAACTCGAATTATGCTTTTGGTATTTGTTTATACGTGTGTGTGCCTTTTATGTGTTACTTGTGCATGTTTACTTTATGTTTATGTTGTGGTAATTAATCGAAACGCAATCGCAACTCAATCGCAATCGAATCGCAAACGCTAAACGCAAGTAATCTAGGATGATTATATGTTAGATATAGTAGTCGGGATTAAAAGTAATTTGAATAGGAAACTCTATCGCATCGTAACGCTCGACACGCGAATCGAAACTGCAAAACTCGTCGCGCAAATCACTCCAATCAAGTGGCCAGCCGACCAAGCTGCCACCCGATCGGGCTACCACCCGATCGAGTTGCCACTCGATCGAGCTACCATCCGGTCGGGCTGCTGCTCGATCGACCAGCCACTCTCCTCCCTTTCCATTTATGGAAACCCTATAAATACCCCATATGTCAACCTCATTTGATGTTAACAACTCTCTCTCTGCCCTACTCGCTCCAGCGCGTTTTTCTTCAGATTTCTCCCGATTCTTGTAAGTTTTCAACCTAAATCTTGTACTTTCTTCATATACACGCACTCCTACACCTTTCTATCTTTTGAATCTTAACTTTTAACCATGAAATCAGTAGATTTGAGGTGTTCTAGGATGATGTCATCATGGTGTTCTTGAGAACTTCATGTTTTGGATTCAATCCACCAAGAACAATTTAGATCTGAACGATTTCCACACAAATAAATAAAGATCTTGCATAGATCTAAACATATTCATGGTGAGAAAGGATTGAAAGATGGTTTCTGACTTTGTTTCAACTCTTTTACACTCAATGCACTCAAAACCGATAGAATCGGAGCTCGTTCCGACCTTCTTCTCTTTCTTAGTGTTGAGTTGGTCCAAGATCTGGATTCTATCCACGAGATGTTGATTTCGGGTTTGAACATGAACAACCGACTCGAGCCGAGAACTGTTCGAACTAGGGTGATTCCTGTTCGGCCAGGTCACTTGGGACGAGATAAGGGTTATGTTGTACAAACAAGATATCAAAACGTCTCATTGAAAACTACAACACTCCAGACAGAAACAAGTGTTAGAACGATCAGACCGTCGGAACGGACTACCGTCCGATCGGGTTGCCACCCGATCGACCGGCCGTCCGATCAGGCTGCACTTGGTTCTATACTTAAACTATTTTCAAACTATTTAAGGATCTGAACGTTGAAAAGGATTACCACCCGATCGGATTGCCATCCGATCGAGTGACGTCCGATCGTGTGACATTTAGGGACTTAAACATTTTTCAACATGTTCAATACACAAGATTGCCACCCGATCGGATTACAATCCGATCGAGTGACTGTCCTACTGTGAACTTGTTCTCAACCTGAGAAGTCTCGCCAATCGGATTGCTGTCCGATCGAACAGCCGTTCGATCGACCGACCTGAAAGGTAGAGATACTTCTCTGTTTTCAAAATGCTACAATGAAAACTTCGAAAGACAAGCCATCATACACAAACACATCCTTCCCAAACGAGGTAACAATCCAATCGAATGGTCACCCGATCGGATGACCATCAGAACGGATTGTCACCTGATCGACCGGCCACCCGATCGGATTACCATCTGACCCCTTGACACTCGTTCCATTTTACGCACCGCTCATCTTTTATGCTATCTTTCTGATCAGGCTAATCTCGCTCTAAGCGCTCCCTTCAATCCATCATCGCTGTGAGTATACTCGATCCCTTTTTGCTTTACGCACTTTTGGGTGTTACATACGTTACTTATTCTAAATCACATCGAACACACTACGCAATACGTTAAACGCTAACCATTACCGCATGTTATACGTGACTTAATGAATACCTGTTTGTTATGTTTACACATGGATTACTGTCTACCTGCCTTAGCAACAATAGTACTATAGTTTGGACTCAGCACCTGTTCACTCAGGGGTTGTTAAGGACAATTAGTTACATGGCTCACAGTGGTGAGTGTGTATCGCGAACTGCCTTGGGCAGTCAACCCGCTGTCATTGGTATCGATAGTTTCATGTCAATAACTAACGTGCTTCATTTCACTCTGTGTACGTGCTGGTTATGCGTAATCGATTTCGAACTCTATTATATCTATTAAACTTGTATGCTCAACTTTACACTATGTGTATTGACGTTTACTTTAACGTATGTGGTAGGTGCTTAAGATGATTATATGCTTGGCTTGCTGTGAAATCGAGGCTAGGAAAGGTCTAGAAACAAATAAATGAATTGTCTGTATTTGAAATCTGAGTTGTCGGAACAGAAAAAATTGACTAGACTTTGTCTGTAATAATTATATTACTTTTTATGTCATGGTATGGGACGTGATGCATTAAATAATTGGTAATTATAGTTGTTATGGAAACTTCTAGACAATCTGTTTCGCTCAGTGCCGCGCCCCGATGTTTCCGCCATCGGTTGGGGTGTGACAGACGAGGCCATGGATGTGGACACATTGTGATGACTCAGGATGAGTTGACAAATCTGATTAACACACGTGTGGCTGAGGCCTTGGCAGCCTACCAAGCTGGTACGATTTGTGCCAATTATTCATTATTCTTGTGTCGCGTACACAACTCTTACTCGTATGCTGTATTTTCTTCGTCCCTAGGTCTGCAAGCGAATCCAAACCAGAACAATCCACTTTTGTGTACATTCAAAACGTTCATGGATTGCAAGCCTCAAACTTTAAGTGGAGCTGAAGGTCCCGTGGGACTGCTCCGTTGGTTCGAGAAAGCCGAATCCGTTTTTGCTATGTGTAACTGTCCATGTAACAACCCTCAAGAAAACCGACACCCTCGAATATTTTCCGACACCCCATTATATCTTAAAATACCCTTATATGTCTTATATTACACTCCGTATGTGAAAACCGAGCCCAAATTATGTTATAGTATTAGAAATAAAATATAAAATCTGATTTTTAAGCTGAGGCGGGCCGCGTAGAACCCACCTCAACTCTTACGCGGGCGGTATCAATGCTGGAATTGACTTCGCTGACTTCTTTAGTTGAAGCGGGCCGCGTAAGGGTTATGTTTAGTTAACGCGGGCCGCGAGAGATCGTGAAACACGGATACACCCAGAGGCCGACACGTGTTGTCATCGTGGCGGTCTAGAGAATGACTGAGCTAAGCTATTAGGTTGACCGTGCGTTGACACGGGCCGCGTAAGGCTTAGCCTTACTTTACGCGGGCCGCGACAGGACCATATTACACAACTATAAGTAGCAGGCTTCGGATTTCACTTTCAATCGTTCACTTTCTTTCTCAATCTCGACTTTCTGAAGAATAATAATAATCTTCGGGCATAATACCCCCTAATTAACGAAGCCCTGCCTCGTTGTAAGTATTATAACCCCAGTTACGTATTAGATACGCTACCCGATTGATTTAGGGTTCCGTAATAACTGTCGTGGTTCTGCCCGACGTAGTTGTTGGAATACCGTCTCGGGGAAGGTATCATTAATATTTTCAAAGGGTTATGATACTAACCAATATACATTTGTATAAATTATAGATTATATCCAGGAAACCCTTACGAGAAGCCTAAGATAGCAATGTGAGTAATCTCCTTTTTGTGTCAACTGTTTTATAAAACCTCAATTGTTATTATCATATTACCAGTATGTGAGTCGTGTAATTCTTCAATTATCCCCGGTATTATGGGGTTTTGTATACATTACTTGATAACCTTCACAATTGGACGACGAGTAGCCAATGTGTGATATGACCACAGCCATAGATACGGTCGAGTGGCAAGTACTGAATGGGTAATTGTGTAGATATAAACATTGTAATCGCTCTCAATACTGTGGTAATTGATAAAACTTGTTTTGATTAAATTGGGATTCACTCACCAGTATTTTCCGCTGACAAAATGTTTTTAAAACATGTTTCAGGTAACACAATGTGAAAGCCAACTGGGAAAAAGCCAGCTCGAGAGCACTGACGGCTTGGAAAATAAGTGGCTATAAAAGTTATCTAAAACACGATGTTTTAAATTCAAATAAAATAGGGTTTGTCCCTATAAAAGTATTGTAATAAGAAACTTGGGTTTTACCCATGTGGTTATTAATATAAAATATGGTGGTTTTACTCTGATAAACATTTCCTAACTACGGCCCTGATGTAAATTCCGTTGCGAGACTAAACAAACTGATACCACCAAACTCTGTGATCACGTCAGCCCATTCCCGGGGATCAGGGATCGGGGGTTGTGACAGAAGGTGGTATCAGAGCCTAGCCACTGGTCTAAGCCAAAGAAGTGTTCTGCTGACACTTAACGTTATATTTTGTGTTAGGAAATAAATTATGGAAATACTTGCATAACTGTAAATTTTGTTATGTGTTATTTGACTATTTGTTAGTTTACATTATGAGTAAGAAAAGAGTTTCGGACATCTATCATAAATTAGATAGTTCACCGAAAGAAAAGGGAAGTTCATCTCAAATAAATTCCTCAAGATACTCAGCAGTTACTGAGGAAGGAATATTTGTCCGTAACGCACAGTATGAAAATCCACTTACCCCTAGTAAAAGAAGCCGGATTCTTAGAAAAAGTCAAGAGAATATGAAAAAGTCTCAGGAAACCCAGAAAATAGGCAGTATTGGGAAGATAAATTAGATGAAAAATGGGCAAATCTCTACATGTTAGCTACTGTAGCAGTAAATGCTAACTTATAAGTTAAATCACAAAACCAGTTCTAGCACCTACGACACTTACAAGCCGGAAACGTTAAACTATTAAATAAACTGTTAGTATAATTCGAAAGTTCAGTTGTAATCTAGCAATAGTTGTTTTAAATAAATTTTAGAAAATCCTTATCAAATCCAGGCACCTACACCCTATATCAGTAAACTGTATCCTAGATTCCGAACCCAGTTCTAAAACCTGCAACCCCAATGAATGAAGAAAACGTACAAGAACTTAGGACTTTTGGGGGAGGAAATTTTAGAAAGCAGTGAGAGAATGAGAAAGATGGAAGAGCAACTCGTATGGAAAATACGATGAACGCAATATGAATTTCTGAATAAATCCATATCTGTAGATATAATGGCAGAAACGGTAATAGTAATAATAATAATGAAATAAAATAAATATGTGTACGGATGCCTATTATTAATTATTTCAGTCAGTATTGTAAATTTTAATTTCAGTACTGGTGTGTAATAGATGAATAGAGTAAAATAGCAGTGATCGACACTTTTGGCTAAATTGCGTATCCTGTGATTTACTATATTAAATATTATTCTATGATATTAATATTTGGTAGATGTTTAAAAATTCAGATGGCCGATGAAGGAAATCAAGGAAATCTGAATAATGATAACCAGAGTAATATTAACGTGGCTAATGAGAATCCTAGTCTCAATAACAATGGAAATCAAGTGGATAATAGTGCTATCCAACACATAGTAGCACAAGGAATTATAGATGCAATGCCATTTATTCTTCAAACTGTTAAGGATGCTGATAACAAGAGTAAACATAGCAGTAAGCGACCAATTGAACCAGACCATAGCGTGAACAATGGACCCGTACTTCAAGCACCCATTCCCAAAAGAAGAAGAACCATGCCTTATGGTTGTTCTTACAAAGAATTCTGGTCCTGCAAACCAATGGAATTCTCGGGCAATGAAGAGGCCATTGCAACCCTACGCTGGATAGAAAAGACTGAGGCAGTCTTAAGAATAAGCAAATGCGCAGAAGAAGATAAAATATTGTTTGCTTCCAATCTGTTTAAGAACTCAGCCTTAGAATGGTGGAACACTATCCTCCAAACTAAGGGAATTGATAAAACTTACAATATGGAATGGGAGGAGTTTAAGGACAAGGTGGAAAGGAAATTCTGCCCACCCAATGAAAAGGAACAAATTGCAAACAAATTCCTAAACCTTAGAATGACTGGTGTGGATAGTAAGGGATACACTAAGTTATTTTTCGAATATGCTAGAATAGTGCCAACTCTTGCTTCACCAGAACCGTTGTTAATTTCCCGTTATATCTGGGGATTAATTGGAGAAATAAGACATGTAGTCAAGGCAGCCAGACCTCAAACTATAGAAGAAGCTGTAGAACTAGCAAATACCTTGACTGATGAATTAGTCCGTACCCGAGAGGAGGATCAGAGAAGGAACCTAACCCAGAAGCTTACACAAGAATTCCACTCTGGAAATTCTAATCATGAGAAAAATATAGGTTCTACCTCTGCACCCTACTGTAGGGATTGCAAAAGAAAGCACTCGGGAAGATGCTCCATATATTGTAACTTCTGTAAAATATCGGGACACAAGGAAGAAGACTGCAGGAAGAAAAACAACAGGATATGCTATAACTGTGGAGAACCAGGTCACATCAAACCAAACTGTCCAAAATTAGCTCCAGCTACGAACAACAAGAACACTAAAAATGCTAGAGCATTTGTTTTAACGGCAGAAGAAGCAAAGATGATCCCGGATGTGATCACTGGTATGTTTTAGTTAATGATATTTTGCTACAGTATTATTTGACTCTGGTGCAAACTAAAGTTTTATTAATACTTCGTTTTGCAAAATTTTAAATCAGTCATTAACTAAACTACCACAAGTATGTCTAGTAGAGACAGTCAATGGAGAAACCATTAAGATTTCTGAAATCTTGCAGGGAGCAAGAATAGAAATTCTAAACCATAAGTTTATTACAAATCTTTACCCAATGAATCTGGTAGGATTTGATATTGTTTTAAGAATAGATTGGTTAATAGCCAATAAAGCCAGTATTTTATGTGATCAAAAGTCAATTCAAGTAAATTCACCAAAAGGTCAAACGATCACTTACCTTTCATAAGAATTTTCTTATAATAGTTATCACACAAGTATCAATGTTGCACCATTTGAAGCACTTTATGGACAAAAGTGCCAAACCCCAGTCTGTTGGGCAGAAATTGGGGAAAAGCAACTATCTGGACCTGAGATAGTGCAGGAAATAACTGACAAGATCATTCAAATCAAGAATCTCAAACACAAGAGATTAGTTCTAGTCAAAGTGATGTGAGACTCCAAAAGAGGACCTACGTACACATAGGAGCTTGAATCTGAATTACAAAGAGAATATCCACACTTGTTCCAGTAGATCTCGAGGACGAGCTCTAAAACAAGGTGGGGAGAATGTAACAACCCTCAAGAAAACCGACACCCTCGAATATTTTCCAACACCCCATTATATCTTAAAATACCCTTATATGTCTTATATTACACTCCGTATGTGAAAACCGAGCCCAAATTATTTTATAGTATTAGAAATAAAATATAAAATCTGATTTTTAAGCTGAGGCGGGCCGCGTAGAACCCACCTCAACTCTTACGCGGGCGGTATCAATGCTGGAATTGACTTCGCTGACTTCTTTAGTTGAAGCGGGCCGCGTAAGGGTTATGTTTAGTTAACGCGGGCCGCGAGAGATCGTGAAACGCGGATACACCCAGAGGCCGACACGTGTTGTCATCGTGGCGGTCTAGAGAATGACTGAGCTAAGCTATTAGGTTGACCGTGCGTTGACGCGGGCCGCGTAAGGCTTAGCCTTACTTTACGCGGGCCGCGACAGGACCATATTACACAACTATAAGTAGCAGGCTTCGGATTTCACTTTCAATCGTTCACTTTCTTTCTCAATCTTGACTTTCTGAAGAATAATAATAATCTTCGGGCATAATACCCCCTAATTAGCGAAGCCCTGCCTCGTTGTAAGTATTATAACCCCGGTTACGTATTAGATACGCTACCCGATTGATTTAGGGTTCCGTAATAACTGTCGTGGTTCTGCCCGACGTAGTTGTTGGAATACCGTCTCGGGGAAGGTATCATTAATATTTTCAAAGGGTTATGATACTAACCAATATACATTTGTATAAATTATAGATTATATCCAGGAAACCCTTACGAGAAGCCTAAGATAGCAATGTGAGTAATCTCCTTTTTGTGTCAACTGTTTTATAAAACCTCAATTGTTATTATCATATTACCAGTATGTGAGTCGTGTAATTCTTCAATTATCCCCGGTATTATGGGGTTTTGTATACATTACTTGATAACCTTCACAATTGGACGACGAGTAGCCAATGTGTGATATGACCATAGCCATAGATACGGTCGAGTGACAAGTACTGAATGGGTAATTGTGTAGATATAAACATTGTAATCGCTCTCAATACTGTGGTAATTTATAAAACTTGTTTTGATTAAATTGGGATTCACTCACCAGTATTTTCCGCTGACAAAATGTTTTTAAAACATGTTTCAGGTAACACAATGTGAAAGCCAACTGGGAAAAAGCCAGCTCGAGAGCACTGACGGCTTGGAAAATAAGTGGCTATAAAAGTTATCTAAAACACGATGTTTTAAATTCAAATAAAATAGGGTTTGTCCCTATAAAAGTATTGTAATAAGAAACTTGGGTTTTACCCATGTGGTTATTAATATAAAATATGGTGGTTTTACTCTGATAAACATTTCCTAACTACGGTCCTGATGTAAATTCCGCTGCGAGACTAAACAAACTGATACCACCAATCTCTGTGATCACGTCCGCCCGTTCCCGGGGATCAGGGATCGGGGGTTGTGACAGTCCAGAGGGGGACAGGGTAAAGTTTGCTTCTGGCACCTTGGAGGACGGTGCTTTGACTTGGTGGAATGCTCAGGTGCAGATGATGGGCGTCGAGATGGCAAACGCGACCACTTAGGATGATTTCAAAGAGCTGATTCAGGAGGAGTACTGCCCTCGGGATGAAATCCAAAAGTTGGAAAACGAGTACTATAACCTGAAGATGGAAGGATCTGAGATCGAGGCTTATACGAAACGATCTCACGAGCTGGCAAATATGTGTCCTAATTTATCTCGACCACCACCTCGCAGGATCGAGCTCTACATTAAAGGATTAGCACCATCAGTGGGGTTAGTCACTGCAGCAAATCTCAACAACCTACCCCGGATTATCAGATTGGCTCACAAAATTACTGATCAGGAGGTGGAGCGTGGCTCGCTGCCACCCCGTATTGCTGCTACTACCACTGCTGCTACGGTTACCACCACTACAGATAACAAGCGTAAGTGGAACGACACTGATAAGACAGCAAACTCGAATCAATCACAGAAGAAGCCTGATAACAACAACAGCCGCATCTTTAGTCAATCATCTTCAGTTAATCAGAATCAGAACCACAGCCAGACTTCCGGTTACGTATGAAAGCAGCCGAAGTGCAATAAGTGTGGTTTCCATCACTATGGTCAGTGTAGCCGAGCATGTTAAAGGTGTGACAAGCTGGGTCACATGGCGAAAGATTGTAGAGCTCCGCATCCCAAGCAGCAACAGCAACAGCAGCAACAGAGGCAACAACCCCAGCAGAATTGGGGTAATCAGAAGGGATGTTATCAGTGTGGTAGTGAAGGGCATTTTAAGAAGGATTGCCCACAGTTGAACCAGAATGCCAACAACAACAACAATTGGGGTAACCGCCACAACAACAACAACAACAACAACGGGGGAAATAACAATGGAAACAACGGTGGGAATGGCGCTCGCGGGAGAGCATTTACTATTGGGGCAGGCGATGCAAGGAACGATGGGAACGTCGTGACCGGTACGTTCTCTGTTAATGGTATTATTGCTTCTGTGTTATTTGACTCTGGTGCCGACTGGAGTTATGTGTCTTTGGGGTTTAGTCATCAGCTAGGATTGACTCCTGCATCTCTCGTGAATAAGCATGTAGTGGAATTAGCTGATGGCAAGTCGATAGAAGCCACACATGTATTCTTAGGGTGTAAACTCGATCTTCTAGGTCAAGTGTTCGACATTGACCTTCTCCCCATCACTCTTGGTAGTTTTGATATATTCATTGGTATGGACTGGTTGTCCAAACACAGAGCAGACATACTTTGCAAGGAGAAGATCGTGCGTGTACCTCTCCCTAGCGGGGAATCGTTATCTGTCCAGGGTCATCGAAGCGGTGCAACCGTCAACATCATTTCATCCATGAAAGCGCAGAAATGTTTACGAAAGTGTTGCCCTGCTATTTTAGCACTTGTTACTGACACCTTGTCTTAGGGAAAGAGAATCGAAGATCTGCCTGTCGTTCATGAATTTCCAGACGTTTTCCCTGAAGAACTTCCAGGTTTACCTCCACATCGTCAGGTGGAGTTCCACATTGATCTCATACCAGGAGCAGTTCTGATTGCTCGCGCGCCATATCGTCTTGCACCTGGGGAGTTGCAAGAGTTATCAAATTAACTCCAAGAACTGTTGGATAAGGGCTTTATTCGACCCAGTTCTTCGCCTTGGGGAGCCCCGGTGTTGTTTGTAAAGAAGAAGGACGGATCCTTTCGCATGTGTATTGATTATCGAGAACTCAACAAGGTGACAATCAAGAATCGTTATCCTTTACCTCGCATCGACGACCTGTTCGACCAGTTACAAGGGTTGAGCTTCTACTCGAAGATCGATCAAAGATCGGGCTATCACCAGATGAGGGTCCGAGAGGGGGATGTTCCAAAAACAGCTTTTCGCACGCGTTATGGTCATTACGAGTTTCTGGTTATGCCATTCAGGTTAACTAACGCACCAGCATTATTCATGGATCTAATGAACCGCGTATGTAAACCATACCTTGAAGATTTTGTCATTGTGTTCATCGATGACATTCTGATATATTCTAAGAGCAAGGAGGACCACGAGCGCCATCTGCGTCTTATTTTGGAGTTCCTGAGGAAAGAGCAGCTTTACGCGAAATTTTCTAAGTGTGACTTCTGGATTCGAGAAGTACACTTCCTCGGTCACATCGTTAACGAAATGGGGATACACGTGGATCCTGCTAAAATTGACTCAATCAGGAATTGGGCCGCACCAAAGAATCCTTCGAAGGTGCGACAATTCCTTGGCCTCGCTGGGTACTATCAAAGGTTTATTGAGGGCTTTTCAAAGATCGCTCAACTCCTCACCGCTCTAACACAGAAGGGTGTCGTGTATTCCTGGGGAACGAAACAGGAATACGCTTTCCAGCTTCTAAAGCAAAAGCTTTGCAGTGCACCGATTTTGTCTCTACCTGAGGGTACCGAAGATTTTGTAGTGTATTGTGACGCCTCTATTCAGGGTCTCGGTTGCGTGCTGATGCAACGCAAGAAAGTGATAGCTTACGCCTCTAGACAGTTGAAGGTCCATGAAAAGAATTACACGACTCACGACTTAGAGTTGGGGGCCGTGGTGTTTGCACTCAAAATTTGGAGGCATTAGTTGTATGGTACTAAATGCACTATTTATACCGACCACAAGAGCCTTCAGCATATCTTCGATCAGAAGGAATTGAATATGCGACAGCGTCGCTGGGTGGAACTCTTAAACGACTACGACTGTGCAATCAAGTATCATCTAGGTAAGGCTAACGTAGTAGCTGACGCCCTTAGCTGAAAGGAAATGAAACCCAAACGTGTTCGCGCCTTGCAGCTCACTATTCACTTAAACCTCCCTAACCAGATCCGTTCTGCACAAACTGAAGCGTTGAAAGAGGACAACATCGAATCAGAATACTTAAGTGGCATGGAAAAACGGCTTGTAGAGAGATCGGATGGTATTCTCTACTTCATGGAGCATGTATGGATTCCTTTGTTTAGTAACCTTAGGGAGGTTGTCATGGATGAAGCGCACAAATCTCGATACTCTGTTCATCCGGGTTCGGATAAAATGTATCAGGATCTCAAGATTTTGTACTGGTGGCCGAAGATGAAGGCCCACATCGCGACTTACGTAAGTAAATGTTTGACTTGTTCAAAGGTCAAAGTGGAGTATCAGAAACCCTAAGGCCTACTTCAGCAACCAGAGATACCCATGTGGAAATGAGTGCCAACATATCACGAATAAGAAAATTAACTTAAGTATTATACAATATATCACGAGATGACTGATAAACTAATGGTAAACGAGTATCCTATTGTAAATCGCAAGTTATACTTTAATTGATTTTGATTGGAATGATCTGGTATGTGTCTTATTTCAAGAAAGTTATATATATAATTGCTATGACGAAACGTCTCAAATGGGTGGCCAGGTGATAATTTTTCAGTGAGAGAAACTGACGACTCACGTCGGTGGCCAGTGGCGACAATTTGCTACAGTAAAGGATTTCGGCACAAGTCACAGTGGTGGTCAGGTTCAAGGATGTGGTTGATAAACCTTATAAGCAGGGAACGTTTGAGCGGATATGGGAAGTAACTGGTAGAATATGATGGATGATATGAAGAATGTGGTCACAGGTGCCGGTCGGTGCCGATCTGAAGAATTTAAAGACTAATGTTTGAACTGTTGATTTAAAAAGGTAAAAGATTCAATACAAAATTGTGTTGAAGACTAGATTTTAGTTTGGATTTAAAGCTGATGTTGGGCTAGATGATGGAGCATCGGTGTCAAAGGGGTTGTGGTTAAGATTGGTATCAAAGCTGCTGAGAAGATTGGGCAAACATGTGTATAACTTCTTATGGCTATGTTTCGTTAAATGGAATAAAATGTTAGAAACCTGGAATGTGTTGTGGTTCGTAATAGGCATCATAATTGAATTTGATATCAGTTGGGACACCCGCCGCAACGCGCGGGCTTTCCCACTAGTTTTAATATATATCCTTTTCGATCTTTTTCCTTTTGTGATGACGCACGTTGTTATAAACATAGACCCTTTCAACTTTCGGGTTGGTTAAAGTTAGAAACTTGTGGTCTGTATATTCTATGGACTTGTGTCACACCCCAACTGATGGCGGAATCATCGGGGCGTGGCACTGAGCGAAACAGATTGTTCATGAGAATCCATAACAACTATTAAGTGAAAATATCTTTAATGTTAATATCCCATACTACTAACAGATAAAGCAAAAACAGTCATTACAAATATCAGTCTCAAAAACAAATACTGTTTCGACAACTCAGATTTATTTAGTGGGTTTCTAGACTTCCTAGCTCGATTCATCACAACATAGCATCTTATCAACCTATCACATATGTTAAAAATAAAGTCAATACATAAAATGTAAAGGTGAGTACACAAGTTTGCATAGATAGTAGTAGAGAAAGCGTTTACGCATAACCAGCATGTATTACGTAACGGTTGAAGCAAGTAACTATCAAACAATGATTACAACTTAACCACGAGACTGCGTTTTGGAGTATGCGTGACACATGTTCACCACTGCGAACACGTGAAGTGAAGTAATGTGATCCCTAGCAACCCCTGTCCGCGACAGGTGCTGAGTCCAAACTATAGTACTATCGTTGCTAGAGGCGGTATAGTGTAACACTGTATAAGCATAGTACAAGCATTCATAGATCACGTATAGCATGCGGGAGCGGTTAGCGTTATAAAGTGTTTGCGTTGTGTGTTGTGTCTTGATATAGAACGTATGTAACACCCAAAAGTGTGTTAAAGGAAAATGGGTTCGAGTATACTCACAGTATGTGTTTAACAAGTAAACACAACCTTGATTGGATTGAAGGGACTAGGGAACGCATTGAGTTAGCCTGAGCATAGAACAGTAGCTTAAGCGTTGAACGACGCGTAAACAGAATGTCGAATGGTTGGGTGTTCGGATGGTGATCCGAACGGATGAGCCTTCATTCCATGAAGAAAGGGGGGGTGTTTTTTAGATGTCGGAAATCAACAACCACCGTCACCTGCCGATCTCAGACCTGTTTTGTCCGTCTCTGATCTCAGCTCTAAACTAACACGAGTACAATCAACACCAATAAGCACCAACTCTTGAAGATTAACGCAATACTTCGACACGCCAATCAACCTTTCATCGTTAATCCTATTCGTTTTCCAACCGTCAATATGCAGCTTTCTCAAAATAGCCCCCATTAAAGAAGTGTCGTGGAGTGACGGGTGATGGTGTCGGTTGGGTGTGGATTTTGAATATTGAAAATATTTGATTGTTATTTAAGGGGGGAGAAGTGATGAGAGAGAAAAGAGAGAGAAAGGATGGGGAGATTTTATATTTCTATTTTACAAATAGTTCTTGAATAATAATTCATTGCAAAATAGCCCCTGAAAGACAAAATGACAAACATGCCCTCATGTGCAAGTCACATGACCATATTTAACAAAAAAATATGACTGAGTTAAGGCTAAAGGACATAACGTGCAGAATTTTGAAACGTAAAGGACAAAACTCGTCAAATTTAAAGGCAAAAGACACCGCCTGCAATTTGGTACAAACATAAAGGACAAAACTTGTAATTTACTTTTTTTTCTGTGAATTATCACTTATTACAGTGGAATTATCTAGTGTTTATTTTTGAAGGATAACGCTTATTCATACTATATTATTCACCTTTACCAAGGATTGAACTTGTGACCTCTCCTTTAAGGGAGGTCTAGGCACCTCACGGGTAGAGGTGCAAGAGGTTTAAGGGTACTTTGTAGTGCAAGGGTAGGGCGTTGTCAGTGTTTTGTAGTGCAAGGGTACTTTGTAAAGAATTTGACATGATGCGGCTTGATTGGTCGGGACAAGGGTAGTATCCTTGAGTTAAGGCTGCATGTTGTAGAAGGGGTGAGCACCCGACGCTGGCCACATCATCCGCCATCTGGCTTGCGAGCACCACAACGCAGTCAGGCTAGTGCCAACACAAATGGCCAAAGTGAGCATGGTAGCCTGGGTGAGCGGGCGTTTTGGGCTGTGGTAGCTTGGGCGAGTAGAGGTTAACCAGAAAACATTACCAGCTTGCTGCTTGCCAGAATTTGTGTCTGTGCTGGGGGAGCTGCTGAAACCACCACCAGATAAAGGGATTGTGGCTGCTGACCTATGGTAAACCGGACTTTAATATTGAGAACCGTGAAGAAAAATCATGGCGATAACAATCATAGCAGCTGCACCAATTGCAACGAAAGCCGAAATGCTAAGAACTTTTTGCTTGTTATCAAGAGTCTGAAGGACCAAGTCAACGTCTGAACCGGATGAGTTGGGGTTGAGTACTACCGGTTTAGGAAGCACAGCTGGACAACTTCTGTTCACTACAGCACCGCAAAAGGTTGAATTGCCAGCTACAGAGGATGGAGATATGGTGTTGAATGAAGCGCCGCCTGGAAATTTAACTTGTAGTTGATTGTGTGAAACATTGAATGTAACAAGACTGGCAAGGTTTGCTAATGGCTTTGGTAGGGTTTCGGTGAGTGTGTTAAGAGACAAATCTACAAACTTCAGATCAGCAAGTTTCACCATTGCTACAGGAACTTGACCGGAGAGACTGTTTCTAGATAATATCCTGCAAAAAGCATATAGATTAGATCAAAAATAACAGAACGGATTATAAAACATAATAAATCAAAGAATCTTACAGAGAAGTTAGGAATGAACAGGTTGCAACTGAACTTGCAATGTTGCCGGAAAGAGAGTTCTGTGATAATACGAGAAGTTTCTCCTCCTGCTTCAACATGAATGCTTCCATTTAACTGGTTTACACTCAAATCAAGACTATACAGGGCATTTAACTTGCTAGTGACAACTTGCTAAGAAACTTCAACTGCATTAACCCCTGACCCATCTTCCCCGACAACCCGAACCCATCCAGAACAAATAGATCCGTTTTGATGTAGAAGTCGAACCGTCTATGACGAATCCATACTTTCTCTCCATTTGATCTAGCATTCCCTGCAATAACCCCTCCATTTTTCTTTCAAGCAATTCCACCTACAAGTTTAAAACTTACAATTAAAACAACATTTACGTCAGTAGACTTAGCATATGCTAATTACCATACATTTGAAAGATAATATAAGTTTTCTTGGTACATGAAACTTCATAATCAAATAGAAAGTACCAGAATTTATATACACCGTTTTCATGTATCAAGATGGAGATGGTTGCTTAAAAATACCTTAATGCTAACTGTAAAAAAGACATACAATAGAAACCAAAAGCAAATCTTTCTTTCTTTTGACAAGAAAAGGCATGTCAAAAAGAGAAGCTGACTGTGTGTATGTTGTTTGAGTGTACTAACACCTTATAGCTATAACTTTGCAATAGTCAGTGGATTTTCTTTTTTATTCGCACATTCCGTGAAACATTTAATATGAATGAAACTTCATAATCAAATAGAAAGTACCAGACTTTTTATACAGTAATAAACTAAAACTTTCAACCAAAAAACTTGTTTATCATCTAGAAATCTGCACAAAAGCCTACAATTGTACAAAGAATATGAAAGAACAAAGTACTTCCCTTAGGTCCATTTACAAGCCTACACAAATCTACACAAAGCGAAAGCATGTTCTAATTTTGTAAATTGTCCAAAGAGAAACCTTCTAAAAAATACATTTACACTAATCAAGCAACCAATCTCTATACAATATCGAATCTTACTACAACCATAACAACTAAAAAAACTTTAAGTAAAAACAAACCTTTAAGTAAAAACATCAAAATGATAGAAACAATTAAACAAACCTCGTCCCTAGTAGTACATGGCCAAATACATAACTTGCATCCATATGTTTGTTCTAAGGCCTAAACAAACCCAAAACAAAAAACAAAACAAATCAAACAATTTCACCATAATTATCAAATCTTATCGACCACTCAATCCCCCCAAATATCATATTCATATTTACATCATCACCTGCCCAAAAATATGAGCACTCGAATGCCAACGATGACATGTCCTCAAGCATCATAGTCGTGATTTTAAAGAAACTACTTCAGGTGTAGATCTGCCAGTGATGGTTACAAATCTGAAGAGAATACGGTACTTGACGGAAATTTAGGGATACATGATAAAGGGATCTCTTTGGAAATTTAGGGATACATGAAGAGAATACGGTACTTGCCGAAAATACGGTACTTCAGGTGTAGATCTGCCAGTGATGGTTACAGATCTGCCGTAGTGGTGTCGTCGCCGCTACACTCCAATCTGAGAGATAAAGGGAAAGAGAGAGTCGTGACTCTGGCGGGCGGTGGCGATGGAGTGGTGGTGGCGGCCTGATACTGGTAGTAGTGGTGGTGATCTGTGAAGAGTCTCCGACAAGCAAGAGTTTGAGGAGGTAATTGCTGCAAACAAGAGCAACAGAGATGAGAGAGGTTGAATGGGTTGAATGCGGCTGGAACAAAATTAGGGTTAACTTAACAACGGGTCTAGAGAGACGGTTATGAAATACCCGTGTGTTTTCTTTCCGGGTTTAAAAATTGGATCCATGTAATTAATTCGGAGTAAATTTTGTCCTTTATGTTTACACCAAATTGCAGGCATTGTCCTTTAGCGTAAAAGTTTGCAAGTTTTGTACTTTATGTTTCAAAATCTTGCAAGTTTTTAACCTTTAGGCCAAACCCAGTTAGACTTTTTAGTTAATTATGGTCATGTGCCATGCACATGAGGGTATTCTTGTCATTTTACCTTCCTAGGGACTATTGAGTAAATATTTGATATTCAAGAGACTAGTTGTATAAAGTTCCAAACTCATCATCCTGCCTGAATCTAGAATCCTCTTCTATCCCAAAACCCCTTTCTAGCCACTGGGGTTTTTTCATTGCCGCAACCCCCTTCATTCTTTTTAGCTAATCACGACTCTCTCTCAATCCACCAAATCTTTTCTAGAATCCTCTCAACATCATGGCTCCTATTCTAAGCAGAACTTTGACCCCTGCTTCCATAGCCTCACTCCCTTTTTCTCCACTCTTTTCATCTAAATCTAATACCCACAACAGATTGCTATCAAGAAGTGTGTGTTTGCATCAAAATGGTCTCGAAGTTAACAACTTTTCTTGCTCTGGGTTGAATTGGAAAGTGGGTAAAAGAGGTAATAGTGTGGTTGTGAAGTGTGAGGCCTCTGTTGTTGCTGAAAAAGAAGCTACGACAGAACATACCTGAGATCGGAGACGGTGTAGTGTACGGTGATAGCGTAGTTGTCGCAGGTATGAGATCGGAAGTGATGGATGATCGGAAAAGTTTGTAGATAGGAACTGCCTGTTTGGTTGCTTGTAGACGAATGTGTTCCTGCAGGGAGAGGTTGCTTTGGAGGCTGTTGTAACTGGCCTCGAATGAGGGCCTGGTGGTGTTGGAGATGATGTTGCTTGTGTCGGAGAAGAAGCGGTTGGTGTGGGTTGTTGGGATTTGTTTGGATGGTGTATGGTGTATGGTGGTTGTGTCCTCGGTAGCTGGGCAGATGGTGGCGGAGAGATATGGTGGTGGTGGTGGGTTGAGAAAGATTAGAGAGAGCTTGGGTTGTGGTGGTGGGTTCAGACTATAGAGATAGAGAAAGAGTTTGGGTTTTTTTATTTTTTTAATACACTCCCTCAATAATAATTGTTTACAAAATAACCCATGGGAATGTGAAATGACAAGTATATCCTCATGTGCAACGCACATGACCAAACTTAACTAAAAAATCTAACTGAGTTAGGCCTAAAGGACAAACCCTGCAAGATTTTGAAACATAAAGGACAAAACTTGTCAACTTTTGCATTAAATGACAGTGCCTGTAATTTGGTGTAAACATAAAGGACAAAACTTGTAATTTACTCATTAATTCGGTTATGCGACTAATCGGCGGGAAAAAAAGGGTTGCGGATGATTGTGAGAATCACAAGTGTCCAACTATTTAGTCTTTTATTAAAGAGTACTAGGTGTTCACCCGTTCGATGGACACGGGTACATCGTAAACATTGAATGTAAGCCTACGTTTATATGTAAAATATGATCTGAAATTATTTAATGAATTCAAATTCGCATTATACTTAAGAATACATTAAACTTGTCGACTGATTAAGTTTAGACACAAGAGAAGCATAACGAACCCACAAAACATGTTTAATTTCACTAAATGATTTAATTTCACTAACACAGAAAACGCAGTAATTAAAAATATATTTTCTAATGAAAGTAATTATTATATTAATTAGTAAGTAATTATCGGTTCATTTAGATTGTCAGGGATTTGATATATAATGTAAATGTGAAGAAGAATTGGTGATATTTTATAGAACCAGTGATGTCACATGGCATGTTGTGAGCTTTAGCCCAATCATGTTCATCATCTAAATGTTCAGGGAAGTTAAAAAAAACTCATCAAAGGCATTTGAAGTACATGAAATAGTTGCTTCTTTGACCTCTTCCATGTGGTCAACCATTCACATTATATGGACAATTTTTTTTTGGAAAAGGAACGAAAATTTTCATTAATCAATCAAAACATACCAATTAGCAAGTTACTAAAATGGAAAACATACAGAGCACGATTTAACTTTTACATGGCACTTAAAAAGTCAAACCAAAAAGTATCCAGTTGCTCAATGGCATACTACCATGCTTTGATCTTTTCAATACCCATTTAATCGTCTTTTCCTTTATATCTTCGACCATTTTGTACATGCTAAAATCCTTGCCTCTGAATATTTTTTCATTTCGTGCGGTCCATATATTCCACATGGTTTGAGAAAAAAATGTCATGAATTACCTTCTTTCGATTCACTGTTAAGCCCAACCCATTTATACGTTCCAGCGCGTCTTTCACCGAATCCCATTGCACATTTGTAGATAGCTTCGTCCACCAAAGAATTTCTCCAAATTTCTCTTGCGAACTGACAGCGAACCAACAGATAATCCGAGTCTTCTTCAGTGTTCCGGCACATCACACAAAAATCACAGTTTTACAAACTCCTATCCATTAAAGCCACACCTATTGGGATTTTTCCTTCTCTTGCACCCCAAATGAACATGTTTAACTTGGGTATGACTACGTTATTCTACCAAGACTGACTCGTTTTATTGTTCAGATCAAGTTGTTCCGAACATGACTTCCTTACCTCTTTAACTATAAACCCGATCTCTTTGCTATTCTTCAATGCCACTGATCCGTTATGTTTGTTACCTTTTGTTGAATATCAACAACTTCTAGTATCTTGGAACCCTTGAGTAAGTCTTTTCGTTTCATTACTCTCCTATTGCGGAGATGCTTGGTGGTAAGATTTAGGATTTGTGTAGCTTTGTTGAATGCCCATTTTGGTGTGCAATCATATTTTCATACCTGTTGAGAACAATCATATTGTATGTGAAACAAATGAGCTCAACCAAATATATATTGAATTTTATAATTATATAATCATGACTAAATATATCATGTTCAAAGAGTTCAATGTGAACAGTTTATACCTTCCCACATGTTCGGTTTGCGAACCAGTTTGAACGTGTCAATAGAATCTGAATACACCCATTTGGCTTGTTATCGAGTTCCAACCATTTCTTAAGTCTATTACGCCAAAACCATCCAGATCACCACCATCACCAACTGGTGCGGTTGCCCTTGTTCCACTCAACCATCTCCACTGTTCTCTTCACCGGATCCATCTTTTACACTCACCCCTAAATTGTGGTTTCATCGGCCAAAGATAAAAAACAAAATCTGTTATAGCTAACAGTTAGAGTTAATTGATAACTCATTTTAATTTTTGCAACAGACCTTTACGATTAACAATATCCATATCCAGTGGCGGACATAAGGCTTACCGGGGGGCAACCTCCGCTACGGCTTGTCGCGGAAAAATTAGTGTAAATTTTGGAAAAATTTGACGTTTTTTCGATTTCGTTACGGCTTATTTATAAAACGTTACGGCTTAGTTTCGTTTCTAGATCCGCCACTATCCATATCCCAAATCAATGTTTATTTAAAAAAAAAAGACTATAATCACATATCCTAAATCAATGTTCATTAAAAAAATACTAAAATTACAATCCCAAATCATCAATATTCATTAACTATAGTCAAATTAGGTTAACCATGAAGTAATAAGAGAAAACCATGAAGCAAGATCAGAAGTCATGGATGTAGCAAACCTGATACTCAAGCTTCTAATTATCAAACCTGCAAGGAAGCACTTTATTAATTCTTCATAATCTCAAAATTAGAATACCATGAACAAATTTAACTATTGTGTGTATGCTTCATTAATTAGGGAAAATAAAATGAAGTATAAAAATTCAAATCTAACCTTATGTAAGGTTTCTGGTGCTTCATCGACCAACCCCCTCTACTGCATTTCACAAACAGTTCCTCTGCTTTATAATGTTGCCCAGATTTGCAATGACAATCTATAATTGTGTTCAGTCGGTTTCTTTATAGACACTCCATTGGTCCATTTTTCCTTGTATCTGAAAATGGCAAGATAACTTAGTACAAAATGTCACATGCTGTATAAATTTGACCGGTGAAGAGTGTTTAAGCAAGTTGCTTTGTTCCGGCTATCATGTTGGGCATGTCAATTGTGTGCGGAACTCAGTAAGAGTACCATATATTTAAAAGTGTCTCCATTTTTAACTCCAATTGCCTAAAAATGCAATTTGTAAAAGCCTAGGTTGATAAAAAGAAAAAGAATCTAACAAACAAAGCAAATAACATATTAAACTTATAATCTTTGTATGAACTGTTACCATTGTTATTACCCCAATGGAACAAATTCACAGAAAGTTAAAAGAATATAAAGTAAGAAATCCCATACAATTAATTTCTAAATTTCTAAATTAAAATGATAACACCGACAAACATGTTCCAGTTTTGAATACTTAAAGCTTTTAACATTTTTGTTTAGCCCTAAATCAAAAACCAAAGTAATCCACCTATAGTAACAACAAAAAAAAATCATATTTCAAATGTATAAAACAAAAATAAACCTTAAAAACAAACCTGGATGTTTAGCAAAGATAAAAAATTTAAAGTTTTTTGTTGAGGCACAAATCAAGAACCCATGATACCCACTTGTAGTAACAACGGGTCCTCCCTTGCACTCGACGGTAACTATCATTCCTCTCGAAGCTCTTGCTAGTTTCATCTCGTAACCGGTTAGTATGTGATTATTTGATTAGACCTGCTTGTTCCATTGTTGGATGATTGTTATGTGTTGACTGTGATCTATTGTGAATGTAGGGATTGGTATTAGAAACCATACTCATATGTTGTGTTAATTAGGGTTTTGATATCTTAACGTTTAAGCCGATAGAATGGAACACGTGTGATAAAGATTTGATGCCTTGCATTCATTCATGTTCACTATTCAGATTCAATGTCCTGTTTGATTTATATTATCTGTTGTTTATAAATATATGATACGAATACGGGCATGACGATGATCTGGTAATCTAGAGTTCATGGATAGGTGTGATATTAGTGATTGTTAGGTCATGAGATTATTGTCAGTTAGATTGTATGATGTTAAGAACTGTCATGTCTAGGGCTGTGAACCTTGAAAACTGTTGTTTATGGCAACGAAAGTCCCCTCCCCACGAATTTACCCCGTCGACGAAATACATTAGTGTTTCGTCACAACACACCTCGATGAAATAGATTAGTGTTTCGTCACACTCATCTCAACGAATAACATGGGTGTTTCGTCACCCACGTGCCGACGAAATACCTTGGTGTTTCGAAGCCCTGAAGGTTACATCATCAACAAACTGTGGTGTAGAAATGTGTATGATAAAGAATGACTATGTTACTGCCTGTTAGTGATGATAGTTGTGACTGAGGGAAACATGATTTGGTTTTGAATGGCACACATAACTGTTGAATACTGTTGCGAAACATGCGTGTGAAGTGTGGATATGTATGAGTTCTAATGACTGTTATGTGTTGTTCGGAAACCGTTGCTTGAATGCACATCATGAGTATAATTTATACGTGAACCAAGCGAATGTAAACTAATTTCGTATACATGAATACTATAGGCTTTGATTGATAAGTGTGAACGAATAACTAATCATACCGAGCAAACCAAGGTGAGTTCACTTCTCTCAAAACAAGCATGCGTCTGGTGGGGACAATCAAACTGACAAAACTTGTAAACGGATTTTCGTAAACCCATATCCTTGTTGGGGATATGAGGCGGTTTTCTATACCCACATCCTTGCAGGGGATGTGAGGCGGATTTCACAGACGCATATCCTTGCAGGGGATATGCAACGGTTTTCAGTAAACGTTAATGTTGGATAATACACTCACTCTCTATCACTTAAGTCCCATCATACTACCGGGTTAGTTGCTTGTAGGGCAACAGGGTTATTAGTTGATAGCGCTATTAGGTTTGGCACCCTCACGACGTACCTGGATAGGACATGCGTGAACTAATAACTTTAAATCATGACCAATGTTTGATAGAGCATTGGAGAAGGGCAAAAAAGGCCGTCTGCGGTATCGAGTTATTATCAACATAGCATAACATAACACATCATAAGTCACTACTTGGTATCAAACGGATAAAACAAACTGTGAACTCACCAGCGTGTGTGATACACTTTTCTGCATGCTTGCAGGTCCTTAGGTACACTGTTGTGGAACTTGCTATCTAGGAAGCTGGAGTGGTCATGGGGCATGGCATTTGGACGCTTCTCAATATTGCATTATTGAACACTTTTATTTAAACAAACTATTATGCTTCCGCTGAACATGTCGATTTTATCAAATGATGTTTGAATTACACATTTACATTTAATGAAAGGTTTTATTTTATCTTATATGTCTATGGTTCAATGTGATTAGTGGCTAGATCCTGGTACGTCACACGCCTCGTGGGGGTTTCCGCTTGTGGCATTTTTTGGGGTGTGACAGTTTGGTATCAGAGCCACTGGTTATAGTGAACTAGGTTTTAAAACGTTTTCATAAAACCAAACTATAACCAAACAGTATCGAAAACGACCATGACACTCAGCTCCAGATTGCAAGGTTCGTCCTCTGTTTACGTTATGCATTACTTGTTTAGTAATCACACACTCACGACTTGCATGAAACTACATACTAGATACCATGATGTGATTACCTGTGCTGCATGTTTTGGTGAAGTTCGATAGTGTGACACTACTCTTCGACTTTTGTGATTATCAATCCTGCGATGCTTTTCGTTTTGCTATTTGAATGTGGGGGAAACTTTTAGCGCAAGTTAAGAGGCACTGAGATAAGCATGCAATTTGCCTTATTATTATGGGTGCACACATAATAATAATGTGAGGTGCATGTGAGTCCCAGTGAGGCTTAGCGAGTGTGGGAAGGGTACCGCCTTGTTGTTTGGTTTAAACTTTGTAGTTTGTAGATGTCAACGTGAGGTTTGACTCCTACCTTATCTCGATTCTTAAACTTGTTCCCTCTTCTTATATAGAAACATGAGTAGACGATGTAACACCCCCGTGTTTCGAAAGCCAAAGTCAAAGTCAAAGTCAAGGTTTGACTACTTTGACTTGTAGATAGTCTTTTTATGTTTTTACGTTAGTTTTATTATGTGGAGTACTTATTACTAATCGAGGTTAATCGATATTTATCGCATGTTTTATCGCTTATTTGCTTATCACAATGACACTCGCAACTCGAATTATGCTTTTGGTATTTGTTTATACGTGTGTGTGCCTTTTATGTGTTACTTGTGCATATTTACTTTATGTTTATGTTGTGGTAATTAATCGAAATTCAATCGCAACTCAATCGCAATTGAATCCCAAACGCTAAACGCAAGTAATCTAGGATGATTATATGTTAGATATAGTAGTTGGGATTAAAAGTAATTTGAATAGGAAACCCTATCGCATCACAACGCTCGACACGCGAATCGAAACTGCAAAACTCGTCGCGCAAATCACTCCCGATCGAGTTGCCACTCGATCGAGCTGCTACCCGGTCGGGCTGCTGCTCGATCGGCCAGCCACTCTCCTCCCTTTCCATTTATGGAAACCCTATAAATACCCCATATATCAACCTCATTTGATGTTGACAGCTCTCTCTCTGCCCTACTCGCTCCATCCTGCTTTTCTTCAGATTTCTCCCGATTCTTGTAAGTTTTCAACCTAAATCTTGTACTTTCTTCATCTACACGCACTCCTACACCTTTCTATCTTTTGAATCTTAACTTTTAACTGTGAAATCACTAGATTTGAGGTGTTCTAGGATGATGTCATCATGGTGTTCTTGAGAACTTCATGTTCTGGCTTCAATCCACCAAGAACAACTTAGATCTGAATGATTTCCACACAAATAAACAAAGATCTTGCATAGATCTAAACATATTCATGGTGAGAAATGATTGAAAGATGGTTTCTGACTTTCTTTCAACTCTTTTACACTTAATGCACTCAAAACCGATAGAATCGGAGCTCGTTCCGACCTTCTACTATTTCTTAGTGTTGAGTTAGTCCAATATCTGGATTCTATCCACGAGATGTTGATTTCGGGTTTGAACATGAACAACCGACTCGAACCGAGAACTGTTCGAACTAGGGTGATTCCTGTTCGGCCAGGTCACTTGGGACGAGATAAGGGTTCTGTTATACAAACAAGATATCGAAACGTATCATTCAAAACTACAACACTCCAGACAGAAACAAGTGTTAGAACGATCAGACCGTCGAAACGGACTACCGTCTGATCGGGTTGCCACCCGATCGGATTGCCACCCGATCGACCGGCCGTCCGATCGGGCTGCACTTGGTTTTATACTTAAATTATTTTCAAACTATTTAAGGATCTGAACGTTGAAACGGATTACCACCCGATCGGATTGCCATCCGATCGAGTGACCGTCTGATCGTGTGACGTTTACGGACTTAAACAATTTTCAACATGTTCAATACACAAGATTGCCACCCGATCGGATTACAATCAGATCGAGTGACCGTCCTGCTGTGAACTTGTTCTCAACCTGAGAAGTCTCGCCAATCGGTTACATGGCTCACAGTGGTGAGTGTGTATCGCGAACTGCCTTGGGCAGTCAACCCGCAGTCATTGGTATCGATAGTTTCATGTCGATAACTAACGTGCTTCATTTCACTCTGTGTACGTGCTGGTTATTCGTAATCGATTTCGAACTCTATTATATCTATTAAAGTTGTATGCTCTCCTTTACACTATGTGTATTGACTTTTACTTTAACCTATGTGGCAGGTGCTTAAGATGATTATATGCTTGGCTTGCTGTGAAATCGAGGCTAGGAAAGGTCTAGAAACAAATAAATGAATTGTCTGTATTTGAAATCTGAGTTGTCAGAACAAAACAAATTGACTAGACTTTGTCTGTAATAATTATATTACTTTTTATGTCATGGTATGGGACGTGATGCATTAAATAATTGGTAATTATAGTTGTTATGGAAACTTCTGGACAATCTGTTTCGCTCAGTGTCGCGCCCTGATGTTTCCGCCATCGGTTGGGGTGTGACAGATTGGTATCAGAGCCATAACTATAGGGAATTAGGCAAGACTCGACCTAGTCCGGGTCGATGTCTTAGAAACGACCTAGTCTATAGTTAGGTACCAACAGACCGACTTGTGCATACCCTTAAGGGTTTTGTGCGAGCGTACTTCCTATTTCTCGCTCACGCTACACCATCACTGCACGCTATTTATCTAAAAAGAACGAGTAATTGGGTCGAGACTAGGTGTGAAAACCGCAAACTCTCGACTAAATTGCTTGTTCGACCCGCATTTTTTTATCTATAAACAGGAGAATTTGCGTTGAATCAGGAGTGAATTCCATACTTTGACGCATAATTCTTCTTCATTTTATCAAAAACAGGAACAAAGTTGTTAAGATAGGGGTGAAACCCGAACCTTGACAACTTATTCCGCCCTATTTTGTTTTACAAAACTCTCACCAAAGTCTCGACGGACTCCAACGACTTGAAGTCACACCACGACTGGAAGGATGCGTGTCATTCGCCCACATTCGAGGCAAGAGTACAGTTCCGAAGGTCCAAGTGTCTGCACGGAAAGTCCTTGTGAATAGTCGAATCACTTTGGGTAGTCGATGTCTATCTAGCCGAGACAATCCGATTCTCGATTTTATGTGTTTCGATTCTGGACTTGCCGCCGCTAACTCTGATGATTTGTTGTTTTATATGTGGTTTATGAGTTTTATGTGGTTTTGTCTATTTATATGTTTGGAATTCTGGTGTTTATTCGCTTTTTCGCTTTCGCTTTCGCTTTGGTCGACACACATGAATCGCACTGCACGTCTACCTCAAACCGCTGACATATCGCTACTTATGGATACTCGCATGCTACATTACTCGCTTATGTCATACTATACGCTATACTACTCGCTATGTTTTCGCTAATCGCGATTGCTACTCTCGAATGCTCGCGGACTTTGAATAATAGGTTTCTGTATTCTGACTACCTCTATGTGCCCCTATGTGCCTCTATTTGCTCTATGTGCCTCTATGTGCCTATATGTGCTCTATGTGCTTCTGTGCTTATGTGAATCTGTGATTATGTGCCTATGTGTTACATAAACGTGTTCCTGAGATTTAGTAGTACTAGGTGTGTGAGGTGAGATTCGATTATATTGTGTTGAGTCCGTGGCGATGTCTGTTGCAGACAATGTCATTATCTGGATCTCGCGCTACTCAAGCTGCTCGTCGAAAGCAAGCAGATAAACGCCTCGCCGCTATGGTTACTAAGCAAATGGCAAAGGTAGTTCCTCAGATCGTGAGTGAACTGTGCGAGAATATGAGCAAATCGTCTGAAGAGTCAAGGACAGACTCGCCAAAATCTGGGTTTAGCTTCAAGTAGTTTAAAGCATGCGGACCGAAAGAGTTCACTGGCGAAGATGGCCCTACGGCTTTGTTTCAATGGTTCGACTCTATCGAGGTCACCCTGCGTCAGAGTGGATGTCTTCACAATCTCCGCACTCTAAATGCTACCGGCGTTTTCCAGTCCCGCGCCTTAGTCTGGTGGACGGCCGAAAGGAACAAACGCGGAAATGACGCAGCTTATGGTCTGTCGTGGGATGAGTTGAAGAATGTCATGCTCGAAGAGTTCTGCCCTCCCCATGAGCGCCAAAAGTTGGAGGACGAATTCTAGCACATCAAGCAGAAGGATGGTGACAACGCTGCTCTAACTGCTCGCTTCAAGCAGCTCAGTATCATTTGTTCTGATCAAGTGAAGACTATTGACATGACAATCAAGAAGTATATCCGCGCTCTGCCGGATTGTGTTGCAGATTTTGTGCATGCTTCAAAGCCAGCAACAATCGAAGAAACTTACTTGCTTGCCGCTGAAATCAACGACAAGATGGTAAAAGCTAGTTTTTGGGATAAAACTTCAAAGAACCTGCATCAAGCTACCACCGCCGCACCAAACGCTGATACCGCCGCTGCTCCCCAGTCAACGAAATCCTCCCGTCGCAAGAGGAAGAACAACAACAGCAACTCCAGCAACAAGAACTGTGTTGTCACTACCGCTGCTCCACTTCAAGCGGTACCAGCTCAGCAATAACAACAACACCGACCAGCTGCAACACCAGTTACCTATGCACCGCCTGCAAAGCGTGGATATACCGGTCCCCACCCTGCCTGCCCGACATGTACTTATTATCACCCGGTGGGTTTAGCCTGCAGATTTTGCGTACATTGCAATATGTACGGCCATTTCACCGCCAATTGTCGAACCGGCGCCCCGCAACACCGCAGCTCCAGCTCCTGCTCAGCAAGCTCTTCTCAGCGCCCCTCAAGGCCAACAAGCGGCTCAGGAACCCGCGGTCAACGCCAGAGTCTGCTTCGCATGTGGCGATCCTAACCATTTCGCCAACATGTGCCCTAACAGGGTTGTGAAACAAGAGCCTCAGCAGCAGCAACAGCCTCAGCAGCAACAACAACAAGCCGCCCGCGCCAGAACTTTCAACATCAATATGCGCCAAGCCCAGGCCGACAGGTCAATGGTACGTTCCTTGTGATTGGTATTTATGCTTCGTGTTTGTTTGATACTGGAGCCGATAACTGTTTTGTATCGTTTGAGTTCGAGAAGCTCCTTAATTGTAAGCGCTCCCATCTCCCCTCAACGTTCGATGTTGAAGTCGCCACCGGAAGAACTGTCGCCGTCAATTCTGTTCTTCGTGATTGTACTCTTGAGCTCAACAATCACATCTTCCCCATCGATCTCATTCCGATGCAACTCGAAAGTTTTGACATCATAGTAGGCATGGACTTTCTTCGCGAAAACCATGCTAAAGTTGTTTGCTTTGACAAGATGATCCGATTCGCGCTCGCTAATGGTGATCAATTGTGTATTTATGGTGAAACTCCCTCGAAAGGTCTCACGCTTATGTCATGTGTCCAAGCTAGCAGGTATCTCTGCAAAGAATACAGAGCTTTCTTGGCTAACATTGTAGTAGCGGAGAAGGAAAAGAAAGGGAATACATAAGTGAAAGACGTACCTGTTGTCTGTGAATTTCCCCAGGTATTCCCTGATGATCTCCCCGGACTCCCGCCAAGTCGTGATATCGACTTTCGTATCGACCTCATTCCTGGAGCCAACCCTGTTGCAAAAGCTCCTTATCGACTCACTCCATCCGAGATGCACGAACTCTCGAGTCAGCTCCAGGAATTACTTGATAAAGGCTTCATTCGCCCGAGCACCACTCCTTGGGGCGCACCAGTCCTTTTTGTCAAAAAAAGGATGGGTCGTTTCGGATGTGCATCGACTATTGGGAATTGAATAAGCTAACAATCAAGAATCGCTATCCCCTGCCTCGAATTGATGATTTGTTTGATCAGCTACAAGGTGCTACGTGTTTCTCCAAGATCGATCTACGCTCAGGCTATCACCAATTATGGATCCAAGTGGAGGATATACCCAAAACCGCTTTTCGCACTCGTTACGGCCATTATGAGTTCGTTGTCATGCCTTTTGGCTTAACCAACGCACCCGCGGTTTTCATGGATCTGATGAATCGCGTGTGTAAACCATTCCTTTACCGCTTTATCATCGTGTTTATCGATGATATCCTGATCTATTCCAAGTCGAAAACCGAACACGCGCAACATCTACGTTTGGTTCTCGAGCTACTCCAAGGGAATCGACTCTATGCCAAGTTCTCCAAGTGTGAATTTTGGTTGGAGGAGGTTCAATTCCTCGGTCACATTATCAATAGTCAAGGTATTCATGTCGATCCCGCGAAGATTGAAGCAGTTAACAGTTGGGTTACACCGAAGAACCCATCTGAAGTCCGTTCTTTTCTGGGACTAGCGAGCTATTATCGTCGATTTATCGAAGGGTTCTCTAAAATCGTCGTGCCGCTTACCGCTCTCACGCATAAAGACAGATCCTTTGTTTGGGGAACTGAACAGGAGTCTGCCTTCCAAACCCTCAAGCATATGCTTTGCAATGCTCCCGTCCTCACTTTACCCGACGGAAACGACGACTTTATTGTCTATTGTGATGCCTTGAACCTTGGTCTCGGTTGCGTTCTCATGCAGCGAGACAAGGTCATCGCTTACGCGTCTCGTCAGCTCAAGATCCACGAGAAGAACTATACAACCCATGACCTCGAGCTAGGCACAGTTGTTTTTGCGTTAAAGATTTGGCGACACTACCTGTATGGTACTAAGTGTACGATCTTCACCGATCATAGGAGCCTACAACATATCTTTGACCAGAAGGAACTTAATATGCGTCAACGCCGATGGGTAGAACTTCTCAACGATTATGACTGTGAGATTCGTTACCACCCAGGCAAAGCAAATGTCGTTGCTGACGCACTAAGCCGATGAAGCTATTTGCATAGCATTCCTAATATTCCAGCCCAACATCATCTCGAGACTCTCATCCGCGAAGCCCAACATGCTTGTTTTAATGAGCGCACTTTGAAGAAGGAAAAGGATCTATCACGATAGAGCCCAGCTAGTGAATAAGTCGAATGGGATATTCCATTATCTGGACCGAATTTGGATCCCTAAGCAGACCTATTTGCGACAGACTCTGATGGACGAAGCCCACAAATCTCGATACTCCATTCATCCCGGTGCCGACAAGATGTACCAGGACCTTCGCTACAAGTACTGGTGGCCGGGCATGAAAAGGGATATCGCTCTATACGTTGGGAAGTGCCTGACTTGCTCGAAAGTCAAGGTCGTGCACCAAAGACCCTCTGGCTTGCTTGAACAACCCCCGATCCCTATGTGGAAGTGGGAAAGCATAGCTATGGACTTCATAACGAAACTCCCACGCACGACGACAGGACACGACAGCATCTGGGTTGTCGTTGACCGATTGACCAAATCAGCTCATTTTCTGCCAATACGAGAAGACTACAAGGTAGAAAAATTAGCCCGAATCTACACCGATGAGATCATATGTCGACATGGGACGCCTCGCGAAATCATCTCTGACCGTGACGCTCGGTTTACCTCGCGTCTATGGGAAACGTTTCAAACTGCACTCGATACTACGCTTAATCTAAGTACCGCCTTTCACCCTCAAACTGACGGTCAGACTGAAAAAACGATTCGTACCCTTGAAGACATGCTCCGTTCGTGTGTCATAGATTTCGGTGGTAATTGGGACGCTTACCTGCCGTTAGTCAAATTCTCGTATAATAACAGTTATCATTCCAGCATTCAAATGGCACCGGTCCTGAGCTATTGCAAGAAACGACTAACAAAATCCTCCAAATTCGAGACAGCCTGCTGAAAGCTCGGAGTCGTCAGAAAAGTTACGCCGATAGACGACGCAAGCCCCTTGAATTTGATGTTGGCGACCATGTACTCCTAAAGGTATCACCTTGGAAGGATGTGGTCAGATTCGGCAAGAAAGGGAAACTCGCGCCTCGATACGTTGGATCCTTTAAGATTCTGGAAAGGATCAGAAAAGTGGCCTACAGACTCGAACTACCAGAGGAAGTGCCTGACTGAGAATGATCTGTTTGTGCCTCTCGATGATCTCCAAGTAAACGAAACACTACACTTCGTGGAGAAGCCTGTCGAAATCATGGATCGCCAAACCAAGCAGCTCAGACGCTCGCGCATTCCTGTCATGAAGGTCCGATGGGAAGGCAAACGAAGCGCAGAATTCACTTGGGAACTCGAAAGTGACATGAAGGCGAAGTACCCGCAGTTGTTTGTTACGGCTTCAGCCGAATTTCGGGATGAAATTCCCTCAACTAGGGGAGGCTGTAACACCCCGTGTTTCGAAAGCCAATGTCAAAGTCAAGGTTTGACTACTTTGACTTGTAGATAGTCTTTTTATGTTTTTATGTTAGCTGTATTATGTGGAGTACTTATTACTAATCGAGGTTAATCGATATTTATCGCTATTTATCGCATGTTTTATCGCTTATTCTCTTATCGTAATCGCACTCGCAACTCGAATTATGCTTTTGGTATTTGTTTATACGTGTGTGTGCCTTTTATGTGTTACTTGTGCATGTTTACTTTATGTTTATGTTGTGGTAATTAATCTAAACGCAAGCGCAACTCAATCGCAATCGAATCGCAAACGCTAAACGCAAGTAATCTAGGATGATTATATGTTAGATATAGTAGTTGGGATTAAAAGTAATTTGAATAGGAAACTCTATCGCATCGCAACGCTCGACACGCGAATCGAAACTGCAAAACTCATCACTCAAATCACTCCAATCAAGTGGCCAGCCGACCGAGCTGCCACCCGATCGGGCTACCACCCGATCGAGTTGCCACTCGATCGAGCTGCCGATCGATCGAGCTGTAACCCGGTCGGGCTGCTGCTCGATCGACCAGCCACTCTCCTCCCTTTCCATTTATGGAAACCCTATAAATACCCCATATGTCAACCTCATTTGATATTGACAGCTCTCTCTCTGCCCTACTCGCTCCAGCCCGCTTTTCTTCAGATTTCTCCCGATTCTTGTAAGTTTTCAACCTAAATCTTGTACTTTCTTCATCTACACACACTCCTACACCGTTCTATCTTTTGAATCTTAACTTTAACCGTGAAATCAGTAGATTTGAGGTGTTCTAGGATGATGTCATCATGGTGTTCTTGAGAACTTCATGTTTTGGCTTCAATCCACCAAGAACAACTTAGATCTGAACGATTTCCACACAAATAAATAAAGATCTTGCATAGATCTAAACATATTCATGGTGAGAAAGGATTGAAAGATGGTTTCTGACTTTGTTTCAACTCTTTTACCCTCAATGCACACAAAACCGATAGAATCGGAGCTCGTTCCGACCTTCTTCTCTTTCTTAGTGTTGAGTTGGTCCAAGATCTGGATTCTCTCCACGAGATGTTGATTTCAGGTTTGAACATGAACAACCGACTCGAATCGAGAACTGTTCGAACTAGGGTGATTCCTGTTCGGCCAGGTCACTTGGGACGAGATAAGGGTTATGTTGTACAAACAAGATATCAAAACGTCTCATTGAAAACTACAACACTCCAGACAGAAACAAGTGTTAGAACGATCAGACCGTCGGAATGGACTACCGTCCGATCGGGTTGCCACCCGATCGGATTACCACCCGATCGACCAGCCGTCCGATCGGGCTGCACTTGGTTCTATACTTAAACTATTTTCAAACTATTTAAGGATCGAAACTTTGAAAAGGATTACCACCCGATCGGATTGCCATCCGATCGAGTGACCGTCCGATTGTGTGACATTTAGGGACTTAAACAATTTTCAACATGTTCAATACACAAGATTGCCACCCGATCGGATTACAATCCGATCGAGTGACCGTCCTGCTGTGAACTTGTTCTCAACTTGAGAAGTCTCGCCAATCGGATTGCTGTCCGATCAAACAGCCGTTCGATCGACCGACCTGAAAGGTAGAGATACTTCTCTGTTTTCAAAATGCTACAACTAAAACTTCGAAAGACAAGCCATCATACACAAACACATCCTTCCCGAACGAGGTAACAATCCAATCGAATGGTCACCCGATCGGATGACCGTCCGAACGGATTGTCACCCGATTGACCGGCCACCCGATCGGATTACCATCCGATCGGATTACCGTCTGATCCCTTGACACTCGTTCCGTTTTACGCACCGCTCATCTTTTATGCTATCTTTCTGATCTGGCTAATCTCGCTCTAAGCGCTCCCTTCAATCCATCATCGCTGTGAGTATACTCAATCCCTTTTTGCTTTACGCACTTTTGGGTGTTACATACGTTACTTATTCTAAATCACATCGAACACACTACGTAATAATTTAAACGCTAACCGTTACCGCATGTTATACGTGACTTAATGAATGCCTGTTTGTTATGTTTACATATGGATTGCTGTCTACCTGCCTTAACAACGATAGTACTATAGTTTGGACTCAGCACCTGTTCACTCAGGGGTTGTTAAGGACAATTAGTTACATGGCTCACAGTGGTGAGTGTGTATCGCGAACTGCCTTGGGCAGTCAACCCGCAGTCATTGGTATCGATAGTTTCATGTCGATAACTAACGTGCTTCATTTCACTCCGTGTACGTGCTGGTTATGCGTAATCGATTTCGAACTCTATTATATCTATTAAACTTGTATGCTCACCTTTACACTATGTGTATTGACTTTTACTTTAACGTATGTGGCAGGTGCTTAAGATGATTAAATGCTTGGCTTGCTGTGAAATCGAGGCTAGGAAAGGTCTAGAAACAAATAAATGAATTGTCTGTATTTGAAATCTGAGTTGTCGGAACAGAACAAATTGACTAGAATTTGTCTGTAATAATTATATTACTTTTTATGTCATGGTATGGGATGTGATGCATTAAATAATTGGTAATTATAGTTGTTATGGAAACTTCTAGACAATCTATTTCGCTCAGTGCCGCGCCCCGATGTTTCCGCCATCGGTTGGGGTGTGATAGACGAGGCCATGGATGTGGACACATTGCGATGACTCAGGCTGAGTTGACAAATTTGATTAACACACGTGTGGCTGAGGCCTTGGCAGCCTACCAAGCTGGTACGATTTGTGCCAATTATTCATTATTCTTGTGTCGCGTACACAACTCTTACCCGTATGCTGTATTTTATTCGTCCTTAGGTCTGCAAGCGAATCCAAACCAGAACAATCCACCTGTGTGTACGTTCAAAACATTCATGGATTACAAGCCTCAAACTTTAAGTGGAGCTGAAGGTCCCGTGGGACTGCTCCGTTGGTTCAAGAAAGCCGAATCCATTTTTGCTATGTGTAGTTGTCCAGAGGGGGACAGGGTAAAGTTTGCTTCTGGCACCTTGGAGGACGGTGCTTTGACTTGGTGGAATGTTCAGGTGCAGATGCTGGGCGTCGAGATGGCAAACGCGACCACTTAGGATGATTTCAAAGAGCTGATTCGGGAGGAGTACTGCCCTCGGGATGAAATCCAAAAGTTGGAAAACGAGTACTATAACCTGAAGATGGAAGGATCTGAGATCGAGGCTTATACGAAATGATCTCATGAGCTGGCAAACATGTGTCCTAATTTATCCCGACCACCACCTCGTAGGATCGAGCTCTACATTAAAGGATTAGCACCATCAGTTAAGGGGTTAGTCACTGCAGCAAATCTCAACGACCTAACCCGGATTATCAGATTGGCTCACAAAATTACTGATCAGTAGGTGGAGCATGGCTCGCTGCCACCCCGTATTGCTGCTACTACCACTGCTGCTACGGTTACCACCACTACAGATAACAAGCGTAAGTGGAACGACACTGATAAGACAACAAACTCGAATCAATCACAGAAGAAGCCTGATAACAACAACAGCCGCAGCTTTAGTCAATCATCTTTGGTTAATCAGAATCAGAACCACAGCCAGACTTCCGGTTACGTATGAAAGCAGCCGAAGTGCAATAAGTGTGGTTTCCATCACTATGGTCAGTGTAGCCGAGCATGTCAAAGGTTTGACAAGCTGGGTCACATGGCGAAAGATTGTAGAGCTCCGCATCCCAAGCAGCAACAGCAACAGCCCCAAAGCAGCAACAGAGGCAACAACCCCAGCAGAATCGGGGTAATCAGAAGGGATGTTATCAGTGTGGTAGTGAAGGGCATTTTAAGAAGGATTACCCACAGTTGAACCAGAATGCCAACAACAACAATGGAGTTAACCGCCACAACAACAACAACAACAAGAACAACAGGGGAAATAACAATGGAAACAACGGTGGGAATGGCGCTCGCGGGAGAACATTTACTATTGGGGCAGGCGATGCAAGGAACGATGGGAACGTCGTGACAGGTACGTTCTCTGTTAATGGTATTATTGCTTCTGTGTTATTTGACTCTGGTGCCGACTGGAGTTATATGTCTTTGGGGTTTAGTCGTCAGCTAGGATTGACTCCTGCGTCTCTCGTGAACAAGCATGTAGTGGAATTAGCTGATGGCAAGTCGATAGAAGCCACACATGTATTCTTAGGGTGTAAACTCGATCTTCTAGGTCAAGTGTTCGACATTGACCTTCTCCCCATCACTCTTGGTAGTTTTGATATAGTCATTGGTATGGACTGGTTGTCCAAACACGGAGCAGACATACTTTGCAAGGAGAAGATCGTGCGTGTACCTCTCCCTAGCGGGGAATCCTTATCCGTCCAGGGTCATCGAAGCGGTGCAACTGTCAACATCATTTCATCCATGAAAGCCCAGAAATGTTTACGAAAGTGCTGCCCTGCTATTTTAGCACTTGTTACTGACACCTTGTCTGAGGGAAAGAGAATCGAAGATCTGCCTGTCGTTCGTGAATTTCCTGACGTTTTCCCTGAAGAACTTCCAGGTTTACCTCCACATCGTCAGGTGGAGTTCCACATTGATCTCACACCAGGAGCAGTTCTGATTGCTCACGCGCCATATCGTCTTGCACCTGGGGAGTTGCAAGAGTTATCAAATCAACTTCAAGAACTGTTGGATAAGGGCTTTATTCGACCCAGTTCTTCGCCTTGGGGAGCCCCGGTGTTGTTTGTAAAGAAGAAGGACGGATCCTTTCGCATGTGTATTGATTATCGAGAACTCAACAAGGTGACAATCAAGAATCGTTATCCTTTACCTCGCATCGACGACCTGTTCGACCAGTTGCAAGGGTTGAGCTTCTACTCAAAGATCGATCAAAGATCGGGCTATCACCAGATGAGGGTCTGAGAGGAGGATGTTCCAAAAACAGCTTTTCACACGCGTTATGGTCATTACGAGTTTCTGGTTATGCCATTCGGGTTAACTAATGCACCAGCATTATTCATGGATCTAATGAACCGCGTATGTAAACCATACCTTGACGATTTTGTCATTGTGTTCATCGATGACATTCTGATATATTCTAAGAGCAAGGAGGACCACGAGCGGCATTTGCGTCTTATTTTGGAGCTCCTGAGGAAAGAGCAGCTTTACGCGAAATTTTCTAAGTGTGACTTCTGGATTCGAGAAGTACACCTCCTCAGTCACATCATTAACGAAATGGGGATACACGTGGATCCTGCTAAAATTGACTCAATCAGGAATTGGGCCGCACCAAAGAATCCTTCGGAGGTGCGACAATTCCTTGGCCTCGCTGGGTACTATCAAAGGTTTATTGAGGGCTTTTCAAAGATCGCTCAACTCCTCACCGCTCTAACACAGAAGGATGTCGTGTATTCCTGGGGAACGACACAGGAATACGCTTTCCACCTTCTAAAGCAAAAGCTTTGCAGTGCACCGATTTTGTCTCTACCTGAGGGTACCGAAGATTTTGTAGTGTATTGTGACGCCTCTATTCAGGGTCTCGGTTGCGTGCTAATGCAACGCGAGAAAGTGATAGCTTACGCCTCTAGACAGTTGAAGGTCCATGAAAAGAATTACACGACTCACGACTTAGAGTTGGGGGCCGTGGTGTTTGCACTCAAAATTTGGAGGCATTAGTTGTACGGTACTAAATGCACTATTTATACCGACCACAAGAGCCTTCAGCATATCTTCGATCAGAAGGAATTGAATATGCGACAGCGTCGCTGGGTGGAACTCTTAAACGACTACGACTGTGCAATCAAGTATCATCTAGGTAAGGCTAACGTAGTAGCTGACGCCCTTAGCCAAAAGGAAATGAAACCCAAACGTGTTCGCGCCTTGCAGCTCACTATTCACTCAAACCTCCCAAACCAGATCCGTTCTGCACAAACTGAAGCGTTGAAAGAGGAAAACATCGAATCAGAATACTTAAGGGGCATGGAAAAACGGCTTGTAGAGAGATCGAATGGTATTCTCTACTTCATGGAGCGTGTATGGATTCCTTTGTTTGGTAACCTTAGGGTGGTTGTCATGGATGAAGCGCACAAATCTCGATACTCTGTTCATCCGGGTTCAGATAAAATGTATCAGGATCTCAAGGTTTTGTACTGGTGGCCGAAGATGAAGGCCCGCATCGCGACTTACGTAAGTAAATGTTTGACTTGTTCAAAGGTCAAAGTGGAGTATCAGAAACCCTCAGGCCTACTTCAGCAACCAGAGATACCCATGTGGAAATGGGAACAGATCGCCATGGATTTTGTCACCGGGCTACCTAGAACTCAAAGCGGGAATGATACCATCTGGGTGACCGTTGACCGTCTCAAGAAATCTGCGCACTTCCTCGCAATCAAGGAAACTGATAAGTTCTCACAACTCGCCGGTGTTTATTTGAAAGAGGTGGTTTCTAGGCACGGGGTGCCAACCTCTATCATCTCTAATCATGATCCGCGTTTCATATTTGATTTGTGGTAAGCGATTCATAAATCATTTGGCTCACGTCTCGACGTGAGCACTGCCTATCACCCTCAAATGGATGGTCAGAGTGAGCGAACCATCCAGACATTGGAAGACATGCTGCGAGCATGTGTTATCGACTTTGGTAAAGGTTGGGAAAGACATTTGCCCTTGGTGGAGTTTTCTTACAATAATAGTTACCATACCAGTATCCAGGCAGCCCTGTTCGAGGCTTTGTACGGGCGGAAATGTCGATCTCCTCTCTACTGGGCTGAAGTGGGTGAGAGCCAAGTCACAGGCCCGGAGCTTGTGCTCGAAACTTCTGAGAAGATAGTACAAATCAGAAATCGTATGGCGGCGGCGCGTGACCGTTAGAAAAGCTACGCTGATAAGCGTAGGAAACCTTTGGAGTTTGCTGTGGGCGATCACGTGATGCTAAAGGTCTCACCCTGGAAGGGTGTGGTACGTTTTGGGAAATGCGCCAAGCTTAATCCGCGTTATGTCGGGCCATTCAAAATTCTAGAACGAATCGGTAAGGTGGCATACAAGCTCGAGTTACCTGCTGAGTTGGGTAACGTCCATGATGTTTTCCATGTTTCACAGTTAAAGAAGTGTTTATCCGATGAGACACTTGTAGTACCGTTTCAAGAGCTGAAAATTGACGACAAGTTGCAGTTTGTCGAAGAACCAATCGAAATTATGGACCGAGAAGTCAAAGTTCGTAAGCATAGCTGAATTCCAATCATGAGAGTTCGTTGGAACTCAATACGTGGACCAGAATTCACGTGGGAACGCGAGGATCAGATGAAGCTCAAGTATCCTCACCTTTTCCCAAAGAAGCAATCTAAACCTAGTGCAACCAAGGAATTTCAGGACGAAATTCCCCTTCAAGTTGGGGATGACGTGGCACCTGGGGAAAATCCACAGTCATCCTGATTTGACACTTCGCCGCTTTTAGAGTACTTATCAAATTTCAGGATGAAATTTATTTCACGTTGGGGATGATGTGACAACCCGAGCTTTCAAGGTCTTTCCTTGACACGTTGCTTGTTTTCACAACTGTGTTTTCATAATTTGTTGCGTTGTAACGGGTGCACGTTTGCTATATGATTATTTTATTATTGTTTGGTCTTAAGATTAATGAATTTGATTAAGGTATTGAAAACTCATTAACTGTTTGATTAGACTTAACCCTTGTACTCTCACATTTGACGAAACACTGAATCCTCGTTACAAACCTTTACTCGACGAAACACTGGGTTTTTTGCCATCATCATCACGACGAAAGATGGTCTTTCGTCGGGAACCTTATTCGCCGAGTGGGCTTGTGGCCCAGGTGAGGCCCAAGCACGAAACAGTCATTCAAGTACCTTATATCCGCATAACTATGAATAACGTGATAATCTACGAAACCCTAGATCTCTCCCTTGCACTCGACGGCAACCATCATTCCTCTCGAAGCTCTTGCTAGTTTCATCTCGTAACCGGTTTGTATGTGATTATCTGATTAGACCTGCTTGTTCCATTGTTGGATGATTGTTATGTGTTGACTGTGATCTATTGTGAATGTAGGGATTGGTATTAGAAACCATACTCATATGTTGTGTTAATTAAGGTTTTGATATCTTAACGTTTAAGCCGGTAGAATGGAACATGTGTGATAAAGATTTGATGTCTTGCATTCATTCATGTTCACTATTCAGATTCGATGTCCTGTTTGATTTATATTATCTGTTGTTTATAAATATGTGATACGAATACGGGCATGACGATGATCTGGTAATCTAGAGTTCATGGATAGGTGTGATATTGGTGATTGTTAGGTTAAGGGTTCATGAGATTATTGTTAGTTGGATTGGATGATGTTAAGAACTGTCATGTCTAGGGCTGTGAACCTTGAAAACTGTTGTTTATGGCGACGAAAGTCCCCTCCCCATGAATTTACCCCATCGACGAAATACATTAATGTTTCATCACAACACACCTCGACGAAATACATTAGTGTTTCGTCACACTCATCTCGACGAATAACATGGGTGTTTCGTCACCCACGTGCCGACGAAATACCTTGGTTTTTCGTCACCCTGAAGGTTACCTCATCAACAGACTGTGGTGTAGAAATGTGTATGATAAAGAATGACTATGTTACTGCCTGTTAGTGATGATAGTTGTGACTGAGGGAAACATGATTTGGTTTTGAATGGCACACATAACTGTTGAATACTATTGCGTAACATGTGTGTGAAGTGTGGATATGTATGAGTTCTAATGACTGTTATGTGTTGTTCGGAAACCATTGCTTGAATGCACATCATGAGTATAATTTATACGTGAACCAAGCGAATGTAAACTAATTTCGTATACATGAATACTATAGGCTTTGATTGATAAGTGTGAACGAATAACTAATCATACCGAGCAAACCAAGGTGAGTTCACTTCTCTCAAAACAAGCATGCGTCTGGTGGGGACAATCAAACTGACAAAACTTGTAAACGGATTTTCGTAAACCCATATCCTTGTAGGGGATATGAGGTGGTTTTCTATACCCACATCCTTGCAGGGGATGTGAGGCGGATTTCACAAATGCATATCCTTGCAGGGGATATGCAATGGTTTTCAGTAAACATTAATGTTGGATAATACACTCACTCTCTATCACTTAAGTCCCATCATACTACCGGGTTAGTTGCTTGTAGGGCAACAGGGTTATTAGTTGATAGCGCTATTAGGTTTGGCACCCTCACGACGTACCTGGATAGGACAGGCGTGAACTAATAACTTTAAATCATGACCAATGTTTGATAGAGCATTGGAGAAGGGCAAAAAGGGCCGTCTGTGGTATCGAGTTATTATCAACATAGCATAACATAACACATCATAAGTCACTACTTGGTATCAAATGGATAAAACAAACTGTGAACTCACCAGCATGTCTGATACACTTTTCTGCATGCTTGCAGGTCCTTAGGTACACTGTTGTGGAACTTGCTGTCTGGGAAACTGGAGTGGTCATGGGTCGTGGCATTTGGACGCTTCTCAATATTGCATTGTTGAACACTTTTATTTAAACAAACTATTATGCTTCCGCTGAACATGTCGATTTTATCAAATGATGTTTGAATTACACATTTACATTTAATGAAAGGTTTTATTTTATCTTATATGTCTATGGTTCAAAACAGCAACATTTCTGTAATTTGGTGGATGACCTAATTAATTAAATGTGTTAGATAAATTTAATTAGGTCTCGTATTTCATCGATCTTAATTAATTAATAGAGTCCAGTAATAATACCCTTCGAGTGCTACAAGATTCAGATGATGAATCTTTCCCAGTTTTTTAACCTCCCTCGAGAAATCTTCTGGAGATTTGACAAGGCTCGAGACTGTGAGCTTTTTGATGGCAACTGATCGGCCATCTCCCAGAACAGTTCAGTATACTGGGCCAAACCCTCCATGAACGAGAGCTCGGTATACCCTTCATGTGCTCCTATACTGAAGTCGGGTTCGCCAGAAAACATTACCAGCTTGCTGCTTGCCAGAATTTGTGTCTGTGCTGGGGGAGCTGCTGAAACCAGCACCAGATAAAAGGATTGTGCCTGCTGACCTGGACATGGTAAACCGGACTTTAATATTGAGAACCGTAAAGAAAAATAATGGCGATAACAATCACAGCAGCTGCACCAATTGCAACGAAAGCCAAAATGCTAAGAACTGTTTGCTTGTTATCAAGAGTCTGAGGGACCAAGTCAACGTCTGAACCGGTTGAGTTGGGGTTGAGTACTACTGGTTTAGGAAGCACAGCTGGACAACTTCTGTTCACTGCAGCACCGCAAAAGGTTGAATTGCCAGCTACGGAGGATGGAGATATGGTGTTGAATGAAGCGCCGTCTGGAAATTTAACTTGTAGTTGATTGTGTGAAACATTGAATGTAACAAGACAGGCAAGGTTTGCTAATGGCTTTGGTAGGGTTCCGGTGAGTTTGTTAAGAGATAAATCTACATACTTCAGATAAGCAAGTTTCACCATTGCTACAGGAACTTGGCCGGAGAGACTGTTTCTAGATAATATCCTACAAAAAGCATATAGATTAGATCAAAAATAACAGAACGGATTATAAAACATATTAAATCAAAGAATCTTACAGAGAAGTTAGGAATGAACAGGTTGCAACTAAACTTGGAATGTTGCCGGAAAGAGAGTTCTGTGATAATACGAGAAGTTTCTCCTCCTGCTTCAACATGAATGCTTCCATTTAACTGGTTTACACTCAAATCAAGACTATAGAGGGCCTTTAACTTGCCAGTGACAACTTGCTAAGAAACTTCAACTGCATTAACCCCCGACCCATCTTCCCCGACAACCCGAACCCATCCAGAACAAATAGATCCGTTTTGATGTAGAAGTCGAACCGTCTATGATGAATCCATACTTTCTCTCCATTTGATCTAGCATTCCCTGCAATAACCCCTCCATTTTTCTTTCAAGCAATTCCACCTACAAGTTTAAAACTTACAACTAAAACAACATTTATAACATTGTCATTGGTCAAGGATTTAATGTAGCTTACATCAGTAGACTGAGAATATGCTAATTACCATACATTTGAAAGATAATATAAGTTTTCTTGGTGCATGAAACTTCATAATCAAATAGAAAGTACCAAAATTTATATATACCGTTTTCATGTATCAAGATGGAGATGGTTGCTTAAAAATACCTTAATGCTAACTGTAAAAAAGACATACAATAGAAACCAGAAGCAAATCTGTCTTTCTTATGATAAGAAAGGGCATGTCAAAAAGAGAAGCTGACTGTGTGTGTTTTGGTCAAAAATCAAGCAATGATAATGCAACCAAACTTTCTGTTGTGAGGTATGATGCTTGAATCAATGAACAACACTAAGGATCACTCAGAAATGAAATGAACAAGTGACACAAAGATTTATACGAGGAAAAAGCCCTTGATCAATGAATGACCTCCGGCATAAAAAACCTCGGGTGATGGAAACTACCGATCACCAACTCAAATTAAACAAGAAATCTATTACAACTTTGGATGATAGCGAGCTAATTACAAGGATCACTATAGTGTATTGTGTATAAAAATGTGTAATTGCCAAGTGAATTATCGAGAGCTGGTGAGAGCAGTTGCAAGAGTGTGTGTGTAGCCAAAAAATAGCCAAGTGTTTTCTATTTAGCTCGCTACCCCTTTTCAAAATGGAAAATATCTAAGCTAACAAACATTCCGCAATTAATGCAAGTCCTCCACGAACTCCATAACGTCCACTTTAGCCATACACGTGCGGAATAAACATGGAATATGCTCCAGGAATATCGCCAATACCAAGTCCAAGCTCATACTCCTGCAAAACAATTTCAAATTCAAAGTAGACAATTGTTAGTACAAGGATCCTTATTATGATCCATGATCCTGATCCTACAATACTTCTGAGGATCACTAATTCAAACAGAAGTAAGGATCACTAAGCCCAACAGCAATTGAGGATCACTGATCATTGGGAAATCCTCCCCTAACAATTGCCCCCAAAATATAAGGAGTAAAAGTGTAAATAACGAGTTATATTTTCTGTTCTTATCCGTAATCAATCAACGGATAACTAGCCGTTGTAATCGGACTAGCCGTTAGCATCCTGATGTCACTGAAGTGACCATCCTGCAAGACCATCATTATAAATTGAAGTTATAGATAGGGATCAATTTGCATTTAAATTCAAGAGAAACTCCCTTTAAATCCACATCCGAAGATCAAGCAGGTATCTCTCTTCCCCTTCTCCCTTTACGTTTTCTTTCTCTGTTCATCTTCTTCTCTACCCTCATGACCAAGATGATGCTAAGATCCTCTCCGGCTAAGGATCACACAAAAGACAGTCCTCTTAAGAGCCAGGGGATCATCAAAGATTCACCGAAAGAAAGATGCTGCTTCACTGATCCACAAATAGACAGAATCCGATGTTGCTTTCCGGCAAACACCGATTTCAAACCATTTGACCCCACCGTTCTAAGTGATTATATTTCTGAAACATGGTTAGCTTTTCCGATCACTCCTTTCACAATAGGATACTCGTATCCTTTCCCTGAATTCACCCAGTCTTTCTTCTCCCTCACCGGCATCTCCTACATTCAAGCTATGCCAATGATCTGGAGGGTCTTATATACCCTCGAAAGGATCATTAAGCAAGAAGGAATTGCTCTGGGAATGTCGGAGTTGGCAGAGATGTATGACCTCGTAACATTTGGATCCCACCGATATCTACTCAAGCGTAAACCCGGTGAAGAACACCCAATTTTCAAAGCCACTAAAAATGATACCAACTGGAAACGGTGTTTTTTCTTTGTCAGAAGGGATTCTATCTCTGATGGAAAGGATCTGCCAAGGAAGTGGAGCACCCATGGTAGGATAGAGGATCCTGAGGAGGATCACCAGATGACCTTGTTTTTGTTTAAGGATCACTAACGTCCTTTTGTTTCTATCTTGCAGCTATTACTGTCGCACATCTTATTACAACACCTGCAACAAAGGAAAGGCTTGCCGCTTTCCGGAGACTTGATCCTGCAATAAGATCATTTAAAACAAACACCCAGGATTCTCAGGAAGTATCCTCAGGTTCTGTCACTATGTCGAGTAAGTATCCTGTTTTCTGTATAGTTAAATGTTTAAATAAATAGTTAAATAGAAATAGGACAAGGATACTTATCTGTTTTGGGTGTGTAGGTGCTGGGAAATCTTCAAAATCTGCCTCCAAATTCAGTGTCACTGATCTTGACACTGTCCGATCCTCCAAGAAAAAGTCTGCTGCTAGCCCCTCCGTCACAATCCCCAAGGCAGTGGAAAGAAAAGGAAGACCTCTGAAGCTGAGAACCTAGAAGGCCTGCCTCTGATCCGCCATCAGTTCCTCGAGTACTTTGCTGATGTAAGGATCATTAACTTAGTTATCCTATCCTCTTGAGGATCTTGTGATCCTGACTTTACATTGTCTTCTTTGCAGAAATTTGCCAAAATCGAGGACTATGTTGGGAATGTTGAAGAGCTTGAGGAGAAATACTCTGACCTCCAAAAAGTGGCCGTGCTCAAGGATCACAAGATTGCCTCCCTCGAAAAGGATCTCAATGATGTCAAAACTCAGATGGTTGCAGCCCAGATCAATGCTGACTATGAGAAGCACGAGATCACGGAGGATGCTAAAGTCTCCGCTGCCATTGCCATGTACAAGACCAAGCTGCAGATGGCCCAAGAAGCTCAGGATCCTGCCTTTGACAGGAGCAACTGGGACATGGAGGGCTGGAAGGCTAGGCTGGCTGAATTGGAGGATGAAGATGAGGCTGAAGAGGTTCTAGCAATCGAGGCTGGTGGCAGTGGCAAGGATCAGGTGAAGGATACTGGAGCTGGAGGAGATGGTGATGCAGCGAAGGTGTAGGCTGCATGAATGGGCGATGAAGGACATTTCTAGACGTAGCCGGAGCCCATTTTTTTAGAATTTGGTGGTTTATTTTGGTTATGGTGTTTTTTGTTGAACAATGATGGGTTGTATCTTGAACAATAGTAATTAGGGCTAAGGATCATGGATCCTTTGAACAATAGGTAGGATTACAAATGGTGGAGGGATCCTCTGTTTGGGGGATGAAGCCATTGTGATCCTGCCGTCTTTTGATTCCTACACCTTTTAGACCTATGGACAATGGACACCCTTTGCCAACCCACGTTTTGCTGGTAGAAACGTGGGTTGGCAATTTTGACAACCTTAAAGGGTTTAATATTTTGTGAATAAAATAACTCTAACTTTTTGGCTATCTCCCGTGTTACTATCCTTGTTAGTATTTGACTTTTCAATTGTTGTGATATTCATTTTGTTTAAACTTATCAAGTAAAGAAAAACCTAATAAATATCCTCAAAAAGTTTAGGATATGTTCAAGGATCACATATCCTATAATCGATAAGTTCTGAAAAGTAACATATTTTAAGGATCACAAGTTCAGTTGTCAAAGGATAAGGGTTACTCAAATGAATAATGAATAAAATCAAAATAGTTAATGATCATACCTGAGAATCCAAGTTAGGATCCTATCCTTTAACACTTATAATCAGGATAACCCAAAAGACAAACCTTAGTAGAAAGTAAGGATCAAGGATCCTGGGTCATTTATCTCCAAAAACCTGAAATAGGATACAACTTGGGACTAAGCCAATATAAGATAAAAGTTAGCAACTGGGGACAAGCCCAACAATTCTGGGGACAAGCCCAATATACTGGGGACAAGCCCAAAGGATAACTGGGGACAAGCCCAAAGGATAACTGGGGACAAGCCCAAAGGATCGTATGTAAACTGGAGTATGGCCCTCACTGGCGACTATCCAAACTTAGTGACATGAAAATGCCAAAACCTTAGCTAACGTGAAAACGTTAGAAACCTTAGGAACGGATGTATGGTACGTCTACCATTATACGTAGGATCCTGGATATAGCCAGTACAATGAAATTGTCAGCCCCTAAAGCGAGTACTGGTCCCATTGCCATGAACTATACCAGGATCATCGTGCGCTATTGGCGAAACTGGGGACAGGCCCAAACTAGGGACTAGCCCAAATAACTGGGGTCAAGCCCAAATAACTGGGGTCAAGCCCAAATAACTAGGGTCAAGCCCAAATAACCGGGGTCAAGCCCAAATAACTGGATACTTCTGTGGATACTCAATCCTTAGTCAAGGATACCTGAACCTTCAAAACTCGGAATCATGTAAAAGGAGGATAAAGGATGCAGGATCCTTATCCTTATATAAGAGAATAAAAGAATGAAATAGTTTGAGATCATAATATTACCAGAAAGAGGATCATCTACTCTGTAAGGATCCTTCAAGGATACTTGTCAAGTGAGGATCATGGATCCTTGTCACATAAAATATTTCTTCAAGTGGACAGCATTCCAATCTCTTGGTAGCAAATCACCTTCCATTGTTAGCAATCGATATGCCCCCTTTCCTGCCTCAGCTTCAATCAAATAGGGGCCTTCCCATTTTGGTGCCAACTTTCCATCAGCAGGATTGGTAGTATTCTGAAATGCTTTCCTTAATACCATATCACCAACTTGGAATTTCCTGATCCTGACATTTTTGTTGTAGGCTCCAGCCATCTTTTGTTGATAACTAGCCATCCTTATCCTTGCCAAATCCCTAATTTCTTCTATAGTATCCAAGTCTTGAACCAATTTTTCAGCATTTTCTTCAGGATCACGAATGCTTGTTCTTGCAGTTGGAACCACCATCTCTGTAGGGATCACTGATTCTGCCCCAAATACCAAAGAAAATGGAGTTTGTCCTGTAGCATTTTTGGGAGTTGTCCTATCAGCCCAAAGCACATAAGGTAGTTCTTCTGCCCATTTTCCTTTCTTGGATCCAAGCTTCTTCTTCAAATTGTTGATGATGATCTTGTTGGATGATTCTGCCTGACCATTAGCTTGTGGGTGGACTGGTGTTGATGTTATCATCTTAATCCCCCAGCTGTCACAAAAGTTAGTGGTTCTATTCCCAATAAATTGGGATCCATTATTACAAACAATTTCAGAAGGGATACCAAATCTAGTAATAATGTTTCTTTTAATAAAGGATATAACTTCCTTTTCTCTGACTTGAGCAAAGGCTTCAGCCTCTATCCACTTAGAGAAGTAATCAGTCATAGCAAGCATGAATACTTTTCCACCAGGTGCCTTAGGAAGCTTTCCAACTATATCCATTCCCCACCTCATAAATGGCCAAGAAGAGGATATAGGATGCAAAAGTTCTGCTGGTTGGTGAAGGATATTACTATGCCTCTGACAAGGATCACACTTCTTGGCATACTCCACAGCATCCTTCTTCATAGTTGGCCAATAGTATCCTGTCCTCAGGATCCTTGAGAATAATGCCCTGCCCCCAATGTGGTTTCCACAATCTCCTTCATGGAAATATTTTAGGACTTCTTGGACTTCAGGATCCTCAATGCATCTTAGATATGGTCCTGCAAGAGATCGTTTATACAACATATTATTTAATATTGTAAATTGAGATACCTTAATTTTGAAAGCCCTAGGGTTTTCTCCTGTAGGAATCTCTCCGTGTTGTATGTATCTCATGATTGGGAGGATCCATGATCCTGAATGAGATTGAGTATTATCACTAGGGATAATTCCAGGATCCTCTCCTATCTCCATAGCTACATGATCCTCGATAGCAGGGGTCAAGATATGGATAATAGGAATCCTTATATCTTCCGGGATCTTCTAGGATGATCCTAGATTGGCTAATGCATTAGCTTCTGCATTCTCTTCCCTTGGTACCTGTGTCAAACTAAAGGATACAAAAGAGAGTGCCAATTCTTTGACTATCTCCAAATATTTGATTAGCTTTTCACCTTTAACAGCATAGGATCTATTAAAGTGATTAGTGATTAATAATGAATCTACATGTACCTCAAGATACCTGATCCTCATATGCTTAGCAATTTGCAAACAAGCTATCAAGGCTTCATACTCAGCCTCATTGTTGGTAGTTTGAAATTCACAAGCTATGGAGTGGGGTATTATGTCCCCCTGTGGCGATTTTAGTAGTATTCCAAGCCATGTTCCTTTGACATTAGAAGCACCATTAGTGAAGAGTATCCAAGGATCCTTAGTTTCTTCAAGCTGTTGGACTTCTAATTCAACCTCCTTTTGCAAATCACTACTAAAATATGCCACAAAGTCAGCTAAGGCTTGGGATTTGATGGCAGTCCTTGGTTCATATGTTATATCATATGCACTCAGCTTCACTGCCCACTTAGCCATCCTTCCTGACATTTCAGGTTTCCTGAGAACATTCTTAATTGGAAAATTAGTCTTAACAATAATGACATGAGTCTCAAAATAATGTCTTAATTTAGTAGATGCCATAATTAATGCAAGGATAAGTTTTTGTAAATGTGAATACCTGGATTCAGCATCAAGTAAACTCTTGCTTACATAATAAACAGGATGTTGTGTACCTTGGTGATCCTTAACAAGGACCGCACTTACTGCTTTTGAGGATACCGCCAAGTATAAGGATAATACATCCCCTTTTTCTGGTTTCATCAAGGCTGGGGCTGAGGATAGGTAATCCTTAAGAGCTTTAAGGGCACTTTCATGCTTCTCAGTCCATTCAAATTTCTTGTTCTTCCTCAGGATGTCATATAATTCCTTGCACTTTTCTGAGGATTTGGATATGAATCTGTTCAAGGCTGCGATCCTGCCTGTCAATCTTTGCACATCCTTAGCATTGGCAGGATATTTGATATTCACAATAGCCTTGATTTGCTCTGGACTTGCTTCAATGCCCCTCTTTGTCACCATATAGCCTAAGAATTTACCTGCCTTAACACCAAAATGACACTTGGAAGGATTTAGTTTCATATTAAATTTATCAAGGATAATGAATGCTTCCTCCAAGTCTTTAAGGTGATCCTCAGCTTTCTTGGACTTAACCACCATGTCATCAATATAGACTTCCATAGTGTGTCCAATTTGTTTCTTGAACATCATATTGACAAGCCTTTGATAAGTAGCACCTGCATTCCTTAGTCCAAACGGCATAGGAATATAACAATATATACCAGTTGGGGTCATAAAGGCTGTATCCTCTTGATCAGATGGTTCCATATGAATTTGTTGAAATCCAGATGAAGCATCCATAAAAGTCAACAACTCATGACCCGCAGTAGCATCCACCATGGAGTCAATGTGGGGTAATGGGAAAGGATCCTTGGGACATGCCTTGTTTAAATCAGTAAAATCGACACATACCCTCCACTTTCCATTTTTCTTTTGAACAAAAACCACATTGGCTAACCATCTTGGATACTTAACCTCTCTTATCATACCTGCTCGAAGTAGTTTATCTACTTCCTCCTGGATAATAGCATTCCTTTCAGGTGCAAACTTCCTCCTCTTTTGATGAATTGGCTTGAATGACCTGTCAATACCAAGTTTATGAGTAATTATATCTTTAGATATACCTGTCATATCCTCATGTTTCCAGGCAAAGGTAGTTTTCCTTCTTTTAAGGAAGGATACTAGCTCCTGTTCGATTTCGCTAAGGATCCCTGACCCTATGAAGATCCTAGATTCAGGATCGTCAGGATCCATGAGGATTTCTTTTACATCCTGCTCTCTTGCCTCCAAGACATCTCTTGAAGGATACTTTAATTGCTATTGCTCCCTTGGTCTTGAGGCTGGCTTCATTGATGAGGTATAGCAATTCTTAGCTTCTTGTTGATCACTCTCAATTTTCACTACTCCCCAAGGACTTGGAAGCTTTACACATTGATGATAAGTGGATGGAACTGCCTTCATATCATGTATCCATGGCCTGCCAAGGATAACATTGCAACAAGATAAGCAGTCTATAACACAAAATTTTTGATAAGAATCCAATCCTTTAATATAGATTGGGAGTTTGATGTCCCCCAATGTGTTTTTGGTTTCCCCACTAAATCCCACAAGTACTGAGGATCTTAGGACAATATCAGACACCGGTATATTCATCTTCTTGAGGACATCAAGCTGAATGATGTTCACAGAGCTTCCTCCATCTATAAGGATCCTGCGAACAAAGTGGTTAGAAATAAACAATGTAATTACAAGACCATCATGATGAGGATCCTGGACATCAACACGATCATCCTCATCAAAGGTTATGACTTTATCCTGGGTAACAACGGAGGTCCGAACGGGTCTGTCTCCATTATCCATCTTGGTTTCCTTAGCATGTCTTTTTGCTGCTGAAAAGGAGGTACCACAAATGTCTGATCCGTCGGATATGAAGTTTATGACTTGTGCATCTGCTGGAGGAGCAGGAGCCCTTTCCGGGATCCTTTCAGGATCCTGGATCCTTGACTTTTTTCGTCCCAAAAGTTCCTTCAAATGGCCCTTGCTCAACAAGTAACCAATTTCCTTTCTTAGTGCAATACACTCTTTAGTGAGATGCCCGAAATCCTCATGATATGCACACCACTTGGACTTATCCTTCGTAGCAGCTGGTTTATCACTTTTTCTCGGCCACCTAGCTTTCTCACCTAGATTCTGCATTGCAAGGATTAGTTCATTGTTATCAACAGTATTCAGAAATAGGAGGATAATCCTCATCATCCTCTTCTTGTTCCACTGCATGCACATTCTGGTTATCAGATCTGTTGTAGGACTTTGATTTGTTGTTCCTGAAGTAGGATCCTTGTTTCTCCTGCTTTGAGGATCCTGTCAATCTATCCTGGATCCTTTTGTCATCCTCTAAGCGGATGAACCTAAGGGCCCTGGTTCTTACTTCATCAAGATTCCTGCAAGGTGTCATAACAAGATCATCATAGAATAATGAATCCCTAAGCAATCCCATTTTAAAGGCTTCTACAGCCGTAGCAATATCCAAATTAGGAATATCTAAGGATTCTTTACTAAACTTAGTGATATAATCTCTAAGTGATTCACTTTGACCCTGTGTTACCCTATATAGATCACTAGTTAATCGTTCAAATTTTCTACTACAAGAGAATTGACTATTAAACAAATTAACTAGATTAGCAAATGAAGTAATAGAGTAAGGGGGAAGACTTAGCAGCCATTTAAGAGCAGATCCTGTAAGTGTGGATCCAAATCCCTTGCATAGACATGCTTCTTTTAACCTTTCAGGAATTGGATTGATCTCCATCCTCTCCCTGTACTGAGCTACATGCTCTTCTAGATCCGTTGAACCATCATACAGCTTCATAGATGGTATCTGGAACCTTTTGGGTATCTCAGCATCACATAAGGGTGGTGCAAAACGAGATATCCTATGGCTACCGTCAGCAATTTCAGGAATGGGTTTAACCACTCCTGGTACACTAGATATCATATCCTTAAGCTTCTGTAGCTCTCTAGCCATAGCTTGATTGATACCTGTATCCTGCATTAAGCCATGGTTAGTGTTATATGAATTATTAAAGGTGTTACCTCCCGGAGGATTCATGTTTGGAATTCCAGATGTGTATCCATATTGACGAGACTCTGGCATGATTGAAGGACCAGAGGAAGCAATGGTCTGCATTGGTATGAAGTCTCCTTGATGAACGTCCGAGCTCTGAGGCTGCATACTTCTCAAGAATCCTTGATCCTGAAGGACGTTGGATCCTTGAAGTTGAGATGATCCTTGAACCTGAAAGGATCCTGGAACCAGAGAGGATCCTGGGACAAGGGAGGATCCTTGGACCGGGAAGGATCCTTGGACCTGGGAGGATCCTTGGACCTGGGAGGATCCCTGAACTGCATGCATTCCCAAATATCCTCCTGACGTGAAGTATCCCTGATGCTGAAAAGAGGATCCTGATGGTTGAGAAGAGGATCCTTGGGGCTGGAAGTGAGAGCCAAATGCCTGACTCATAGTTGCTGTTCCGTAACGCCTTCCTGGTAATTCACCCAAGTATTGCACGTCCGGAGCTGCTAAGTGCTGGGAAGTTATGACTGGAGTGTCGAAGTTCAGCGACCTTGGCATCAGAGGGGAGTGATCCTCCACTGATTTCTTCTGTTTCTTGATCTCATCGATCTCCCGGAAGGATCCTATCGTTGGTTTTGTCCTGCTCTTGTGCGTGATTCCTCATCTGCAAAATCAGAGCATAAAGATCATTAGTAGTAGGATTAGTTGAAACAGAAGAAGTTGGTGGTTTTTGGAAAATGGGGGTTTGTTTCTTCGCAGCATTCTTCTGGGATCCAGAAGGTGGTGGAGGCAAAGGAGGAACGCCTTGTGAAGAACTGAATGACGACATTAAGCTTGAAGTGTTCTTCGCTGAGGAAGCCATCTGCCTGGTTGTTATGAACCGAAATGACCACAAAGGTATGAATCTTCTTGGGAATGAAGCACCAATTGCCCCACGATGGGCGCCAAACTGTTTTGGTCAAAAATCAAGCAATGATAATGCAACCAAACTTTCTGTTGTGAGGTATGATGCTTGAATCAATGAACAACACTAAGGATCACTCAGAAATGAAATGAACAAGTGACACAAAGATTTATACGAGGAAAAAGCCCTTGATCAATGAATGACCTCCGGCATAAAAAACCTCGGGTGATGGAAACTACCGATCACCAACTCAAATTAAACAAGAAATCTATTACAACTTTGGATGATAGCGAGCTAATTACAAGGATCACTATAGTGTATTGTGTATAAAAATGTGTAATTGCCAAGTGAATTATCGAGAGCTGGTGAGAGCAGTTGCAAGAGTGTGTGTGTAGCCAAAAAATAGCCAAGTGTTTTCTATTTAGCTCGCTACCCCTTTTAAAAATGGAAAATATCTAAGCTAACAAACATTCCGCAATTCATGCAAGTCCTCCACGAACTCCATAACGTCCACTTTAGCCATACACGTACGGAATAAACATGGAATATGCTCCAGGAATATCGCCAAGACCAAGTCCAAGCTCATACTCCTGCAAAACAATTTTAAATTCAAAGTAGACAATTGTTAGTACAAGGATCCTTATTATGATCCATGATCCTGATCCTACAATACTTCCGAGGATCACTAATTCAAACAGAAGTAAGGATCACTAAGCCCAACAGCAATTGAGGATCACTGATCATTGGGAAATCCTCCCCTAACAGTGTGTATGTTGTGTGAGTGTACTAACACCTTATAGCTATAAATTTGCAATAGTCAGTGGATTTTCTTTTTCATTTGCGCATTCCGTGAAACATTTAATATGAATGAAACTTCATAATCAAATAGAAAGTACCAGACTTTTTATACAGTAATAAACTAAAACTTTCAACCAAAAAACTTGTTTATCATCTAAAAATCTACACAAAAGCCTACAGTTGTACAAAGAATATGAAAGAACAAAGCAATTCCTTTAGGTCCATTTACAAGCCTACACAAATCTAGCCACACACACACACACATCATTTAACATAGAAAACTTGTGTTGGACACTCGAGGTCCATTTGCGATCCAAATTTCTTATTATTAGGGTCCAAGTCCAACTAATCAGATTTAGAATCTCATAGCTGAAACATCTCCCCTACTTTAGTAATCAAATTTAGGATTTGAAGTTGTAACTGATTAAGTTCCATCATTACAGATCATACACACACACACACACACACACTCTCTTATTCAAACCATAAAATTGACATTCTATCCACATAAACACAGAACACCTAAGATCAACACGAAAATGTATGAACATTATCTACAACTTTGGAATCTGAAAAAATAACGGTCTTGTTCGTTAACTGAAGTGAGTAAGAGATTTGTTTGTTTAATTCATGGAACAAATCTGTTGAGATTTGGGGGTTTTGAAAGAAAAACGAAACGAAACCCTAATATTAATTGAATCAATCAACCAAAACCATAAACAATGCCCATACTTTCATATTGAGAAATTACATGAAGGACTACTTACTTGTGCTATCGATTTCGTTTAATCGTATGCATCGACTGAAGGTGATTTAGGTGCGGCGACGGAAAGAGGAAAGTCTTGAGATTAGGTTTTTGGGGGTTTTCCTACCTAATCCTCCTTAGTTTACTTTTTTAGGGAAATTTACATATTATAAATTTCCAACATGTATATTGGGTTTTAAAAAAAAATATTACATTTTTAATAAAAAAAACATGTATATGCATTGGGGTGTCGTACACAAAGCTTAGGGGTGTTTTGAAAAAAAAATTAATATTACACTTTTAATCTAAAATTTATTTGATTTTCATTTTTAACTAAAAGTTTTCATCTTTTGCAATTTAATCTCACTTTTTACTTTCAACTTTGTTCCCTTATACTTATCATATTTAGCAATTTTTTGTTTTACGTTTCATTCTAAATCTTTCGAGTTAACACGGTGCAACGTGCGCTTGTGGTTCAACATTATTATGTTTCATTTAACAATCTGTTCTAAATTTGCGAGTTAATACGACGCAACATATGTGTATGGTTCAACGTTTTTAAGTCATTTTTTTCCCGTTTAACATAACAGGTTGGTCGCAATGAGCGGGTACTAAGCAAAAGATGACATATACAACATTAAGAATTATTATTATGCTATTTGAAACAAATTTACACCCCCACCGCAACGTGGTGGGGCTTAATACTAGTTGTTCACTATTTTCTAAAATGTTTTGTAGAAATATGCATTTTTTATTAGACCTCTAGTAGTGGTGTGATTTTTGGGCGTTTTTTCCTTAATAAATGCCTCATAATGCCATAACCACCACCACCACCGGTGTCACACCCCAACGGATGGAGGAAACATTAGGGCGTGGCACTGAGTGAAACAGATTGTCCAGGAGAATCCATAACAACTATTAATTACTAAATATTTAACGTTCACGTCCCATACCATAAACATATAAGATAAAACAGTTATTACAGATATTGTTCTCAAAGACAAACAGTAGTTCCGACAACTCAGATTTATTTAATGTTGTTTCTAGACTCCCTAGCTCGATTCCACGAAAGCAGTTAAACCACAGCATCCTAAGCACCTGTCACATACGTTAAAATAAAGGGCACTGAGTGAAACAGATTGTCCAGGAGAATCCATAACAACTATTAATTACTAAATATTTAACGTTCACGTCCCATACCATAAACATATAAGATAAAACAGTTATTACAGATATTGTTCTCAAAGACAAACAGTAGTTCCGATAACTCAGATTTATTTAATGTTGTTTCTAGACTCCCTAGCTCGATTCCACGAAAGCAGTTAAACCACAGCATCCTAAGCACCTGTCACATACGTTAAAATAAAGTCAATACACATACTGTAAAGGTGAGCATAAAAGTTTAATAGTATAATAGAGTTCGAAATTGTTTACGCATAACCAACATGTACAACGTATAATGTGAAGCATGTAAGTTATCGACAAAGATCCTATCAATACCAATGACTGCGAGTAGCGAGTGCGCAACACATGTTCACCACTGTGAACACGTGAAGTAATATCCTTAACAACCCCTGAGTGAACAGGTGCTGAGTCCAAACTATAGTACTATCGTTGCTAAGGCAGGTAGACAGCAATCAATATGTAAACATAACAAATAGGCATTCATTGAGTTATGTATAACATGCAATAGCGGTTAGCGTTAAAAGTGATGCGTTATGTGTTCGATGTGATTTAGAATAAGTAACGTATGTAACACCCAAAAGTGCATAAGCAAAAAGGGATCGAGTATACTCACAGCGATGGAAGTCTATGGATTGAAGGGAGCGCTAGAGTGAGATTAGCCTGATCAGAATGATAGCATAAGCGATAAGCAGCGCGTAAAACGGTGCAAAGTGAACAAGTGACGAGTGGTCATCCAGTCGGATGGCAATCCGAACGGATGGCCATTCGATCGGATGTCAATCTGTTCGGATGGTCATCCGTTCGGATGGCCATTCGGGCAGATTGACGTTCGTTTGGGATGGATGTGTTTGTGTATGATGGCTTTGAAGTTTTTGTTGTAGCATTTTGAAAACAGAGAAGTTTCTCTACCCTTCTGGTCGTTCGATCGGGCGGCGATCCGAACGGTGAGGCATTTCTCAGATGATTTTGGAAAATGCTGAAAATGTTAAGTGTTGAGACTAAGTGTAATCCGATCGGATAGCAATCCGATCGGAAGGCAATCCGTCCCGCGGTCTGATCTTTTGCAAACTTGATTGTTTTGGAAGATCTGCGATTTGCTCGAGACGGTATGACAAGGTGTTAAGCAACGGAACTTCCATCAAGACCCAAGTTATCCAATCGAACAGGAATCACCCTAGTCTTATCAGTTTAACGGTTCAATACGGTTGTTCATGTGTAACCCGAAGTCATTGTCTCTTGGATAGAATTCAGATCTGGAACCGACACATCACTAAGAATGAGTAGAAGGTCAGAACAAGATCTGATTCTATCGGCTTTGAGTGCATTTGAGTGTAAAAGAGTAGAAAGAAAGTTAGAAACCATCTTTCAATCCTTTTAACTTTGAAAATGTTTAGATCTATGCGAAAATAGTATTTAATCATGTGGAAATCCCTTGGATCTAAGTTGTTCTTGGTGGAATGAGGCCAAACATTGAAGTTCATAAGAACTTCATGATGACATCACCCTAGAACACCTCAAATCCTTTGATTTCACGGTTAAAAGTTAAGATTTAAAGGTGAAAAAGATGAAAAAGTGCGTGTAGATCATAGAAGTACAAGATTTAGGTTGGAAACTTACAAGAATCGCCAGAAATCGAGGGGAAAACAAGTTGGAGCGCTGCTGGTCGAATGGGAGTGCTGTCACATCAAATGATGTGACAGGAGGGGTATTTATAGGGTTTCCAAAAGAGGAAAGGGAGCGCAGCCACGGATCGGATGTCAATCCGATCGGATGGCCATTGATGTGTGCAAAATGCAACATATAAATTGCATCAATTGTGGCATAAAACTAACCCTTTTTTAGTACTAATCTTGGAAAAAGTGTGCTTTTGTCTTCCTGTTGTATTTTCAGGATTAAATGAGCTCAAATTAACAAAAGAAGCAAAAAGGCAGCTAAATCTAACATAAATACAAGAAAAGGAACAAACGTGACAAGCCCGACCCCACAACAGCATCTTCCCAAGCAAAACAAGAGAACAGAAGGCTGAACACGCCCCATGCTCAATGAGCACGGGGGCGTGCCCAAGTGTCAGGATAAAAGACAAAGTTGTAGAAGCTTCCATCGCCCACCACGGGGCCGTGCTCAGCGGACACGGGGCCGTGGCCAACTATAAGATTCACAGAATCCAGGCAAATCTTGATTGTACAGATATGCTTCTGCACACGGGGTCGTGCCCAGCGGACACGGGGCCGTGGTCAACTAATACAGACAAACTGCATTTAATGAAGACAGAGAAGGATGTGGACACGGGGCCGTGCCCGAGCTTCTGTTCAGCCTATAAATAGGAGTGCTTGGCTCAAGCTCAAACCATCCCTTGGCACACCACCTCTCTCACACTTCACCCACCACCCACCACCACCATAACACTATCATCCACCACCATCATCCATTGTCCATCATAGAGTGTGTGAGTCGTCTAGGGATCCAAGATTGATCGTAAGAGTTCTTGACAATCAAGGCCATGTTTGCCTAAGTCTCTTACATCACTTGGTGAAGACAAAGTGTCTAGTGTAATACTTTTTATTTTTAATCTTTTCGCACTTTTTACTTGGTTATGTATTAATGACTTTAATAACTAGTTTCTTATGTTGAAGGTGATTTTTCCTTATCGTTTGTCCGTGGTGTCTTGGCATTATTTTACTGTCTATATAAAATAAAAGATTTTCACCATTCATATCTCCACGGTCTATATGGAGGTATGTTGGCTACCTGGTCGGGGGTTAAGGGAACGGTTTGGTAAAAGTCTTGCCTTGTTCAGTGTATAGATCCTGCAAGGACCTGGGTCAAATTTAGTAGGACCTCCTTCAATACTTAACGGTATTGGATGGCGGGGGTCCAAACTCTTTGATCCCCTCATATGTAAACTACTATTAATACTTTAACCTGGCTACTTAGGACTGTATCCCTGCTGACTCAGACTACTTAGCCGAGGGTAACGTCACCTTCAAAAGTGGGGCCTACCATAATATGCATTAATAACTTAATTAATTATCTTTCAATAATCCGACCCTTTAGGATTGTATCCTTGCTGACTCAAACTACTGGGTTGAGGGTAACGTCACCTTCAAAAGAGGGGCCTACTACAATAACTAAGATAATCTCTTAAAAAGTGCAAAAGTGCGGAAATAATCAAAGGTTACACTAAACACGAGTCGGAGCCAAGTGATTCATCATGTCTATCTGTTTTTATTTTTATTTTTCAGCATTTTAGTTAGTTTTTATTTTTCTAGTTTAAAACCTTTTTCTAAACTTTTGATTTGATTAGACATTGAGGATAAACCGGTACTAAAAGCTCTTGTGTCCTTGGACGACCTCGGTATCTTACCAACACTATACGACGCTCACGATGGGTGCACTTGCCCATATGTGTGTTTGGTGTTAGTAAAATATCGTGTTTTATAAATTTAAAACTTGACTAACGTGTAAAAAGGGCTTAAAAATATACTTAAATCCATATACCACCACACACGCATCAAGTTTTTGGCGCCGTTTCCGGGGACACAAGGATTTTAAGAAAGTTAGGAATCAACGGCCTAATCGTTTTTTTTTCTTATTTTTCTCTTTTTTTTTAGGATTTTTCTTAAATTTTCAGCTTCTGCAGGGCTCAGCACGAGCCGTGCCTGGTCGGACACGGGCCGTGCCCAGCATTGTTACTGGCAGTTTTTATTTTCCGAGTTACAGAGAGATGAGCACGGGGCCGTGTCGGTGCAACACAGGGCCGTGTCCAACTCCCCAGTAACAGGGATTCGGAAAACAATCACTGTATCTCCGACCACGGGCCGTGTTCGCTGAACACGGCCGTGGTGAACCTTCTGACCAACGTTCTTTTCAGTTTTTGTTGCAGGACTTGGAACCAGGCGCCACATTTGAACTTCCTACGTAGTGTATGAGCTCCAGTTCTAGTAGAGACGTAAAAGAACCCCTAGAAGAACCCGAACGCTTTCTCAAAAAAAGACTTAAAGGTAAAAACCAAGAGAAAGTTTCGGGGGACCCACTTCCAATGGCGGACCAACGTACCCTCATGGATTACCTACGGCCCACTGTAGGTAATCTCGGCGCCGCTATCAATGCACCGAATGTCGAAGCCAATAATTTCGAACTTCGACTGCATTTGATACAAATGCTTCAAAACTCCGCAACCTTTCATGGGCTTGCGGACGAGGACCCCCATCTACATATTACTAATTTCTTAGAAATATGTGATACCTTTCGGATCAATGGAGCATCAAATGATGCCATCCGCCTTCGAATGTTTCCATTTTCACTAAAAGACCGAGCTAAGGCTTGGCTTAACACCCTCCCAGTTGGCTCGGTAAACACCTGGGATGAACTAGCCCAAAAGTTTCTATATAAGTATTTCCCTCCTGCTAAAACGGCTAAATTGATGACTGAAATTAATACGTATTCACAAGAGGATGGGGAATCCTTATATGAAACTTGGGAAAGGTTCAAGGAGCTACTAAGAAAGTGTCCTCATCATGGTCTTGCAGTATGGCAACAAGTATCCACTTTCTACAATGGATTGTTGCCACACACAAGACAAACACTTGATTCTAGCTCCGGGGGACTTCTAGGTAATCGTCGCCCAAATAAAATATATAATCAAATTGAGGAAATTGCTCAAACCAATTTTCAGTGGCACACTCCCCTAGGTAATAAATCTATTACCCCGGGCGCCCATAAGGTTGATGAAAGCACTTCTTTACAAGCCTAAATCGAGGCCCTTTCTTCAAAAATAAAAAAAGTTAGAAATGGCAGAAACGGCCTCGGTTATGGCTTGTGAGGGGTGTGGTGGACCACATGAAAATTGGAGTTGTATGAAGGAAGTAGATGATCAAGCAGAAACGGTAAACTACATTGATAATATACCTAGGCCGTCGGGTCCACCAACGGGTACCTACAACCAAGGATGGCGTAACCACCCTAACCTTGGTTGGAGAGATCCCGACAATAGTTGTAACCAACAAAACCAACGAACTAACTTTCAACAACCACAAAACTTTTCTCAACAACAAGGTGGATGAGAAAGGCATGAAGATACTGTATCTCGCCTCATCTCCGACACCGAAAAGAAAAACTCGGATCGATTTCAGCAATTGGAATCGAATTTTAGAAATCAACAAGCTAGCATTCAAAACATTGAAAAACAATTAAATCAAGTAGCTCAAAATTTCTCCGAGAGACCACAAGGCGCGTTACCAAGCAATACCGAAACCAACCCAAAAGCGCAAGTACATCTCATCACATTGAGAAACCGAACCGTGGGTCCCGAGGAGGCTCCGCTACCGCCGGCTGAAAGAAGCCAATCCGGCCAAACCACGACTCCACCCGCGCCCCAACCAGAGAAGGCTTCTCCACCAAATCAAGAGCCCACCAAGACTCCTCCAGTTCCATACACCGGTCGGTTAATTCGTCAAAAGACCGATGAGCAATTCGCAAAATTCGAAAATTTACTAAAACAATTGCATGTTAATATTCCTTTTATCGAGGTCCTAACCCAAATGCCTAAATATGCAAAATTTATGAGGGACTTCCTCACTCACAAAAGGAAAATTGAATCATTGCAATTAGTTAACTTAGGCAAAGAATGCTCTGCCTTAGTACTCAACAAACTCCCACAAAAGAAAATTGATCCCGGAAGCTTCACGATTCCTTGCTCGATTGGGGAATCCCCCATTCGTAATGCACTAGCCGATCTTGGGGCTAGCATTAACCTCATGCCCGCATCAATGTTCAAACGACTCGGCCTAGGAACAACGAGCCCTACAAAGATGAGCATACAACTCGCCGACAGATCCGTCAAAATTCCACAAGGTGTCACTGAAAATCTATTGGTCAAAGTTGACAATTTCGTTTTCCCGGCCGACTTTGTCATCCTAGACATGGAGGAAGGCGCCGATGTCCCTCTCATCCTTAGGAGGCCATTTCTAGCCACCGCCCAAGCGGTGGTGGATATGAATGACGGAACACTAACATTGAAGTTTGGGGACGAGGAAGTGAAGTTTGGAGTTGGAAAGAGAGTAGAAGACGAAGACCCGGTCAACTACATGAAGGTCATAGACTCAAGCTTGGATGACGCTCTCCAATGGTGTAGCATGGGATGCAAAACATCCCACTTGAGTAACATATGACCAGGCTTTGGGTCTAGCCAAGGACCCTTATAAACATGGCGCACCACGGAGGCATTCCGCGGAACTATCCTTAGTTTAGTTTAGATTAATCTTTATGTTTTCTAGTTAGTTTTAATTTTCAGGAATAAAACACACTCGGGATGGCAAAGGAAACAAGGGAAACTTGAACCAGCACCCCATGCAGGAAAACAGGGCCATCCGATAATTTTCTTCATTAACAGTAAGTTCAGCACGGGCCGTGTCCACCCAACATGGCCCCGTGCTGCACAGTCTGCAGGAAATACCCAGTTCAGGTAAACTGGACACGGGCCGTGTTCACCCAACACACCCCCGTGTCCAGGCTTCTGTTTCTCTTTTTCAAATTTGTTACTGGCACCTGAACACGGGGCCGTGCCCGGACAACACGGGGCCGTGTCCAGCGCCCAGTAACATAATTTTTTGTTTTTTCACACCTTTTTACACATTCAATCAACCTAAAAACTTATTTTTTGGACGCATTGAGGATAATGTGTAATTTAAGTGTGTGTGTGTGGGGGGGGGGGGATGCTAAAACCTTGAATCTTGCAAGTCCTAATTTCAAGCCTTACACAAAACTCTATTGGAACTGCTAATCACCCCAAATTTTTTTGAAATTTTTTCATTTTTTTACTTGTCTAGGTTTTAACTTGGGAATTTCAAGTTCTAAAAATGTTATATTTTTATAAATTTACAACCGATAGCGTCGTGATAAAAAAAAACCAACATAAGAAAATTATGAAACGACATGACAAGCTTAGTTAAAATTTGATTATATACTTGATCACATAAAAACCCATTCCCACAAAAGTGAGTTTTGAGCCTTTATTGAGCATACAAATATATATCTTTAAACTAAATGCTCATTTTTCGTTTCTTGTGTGAATAGCCGCTTGGTTCTTACGACTCTAGAACTTGCCACGACGATACATTCCCAGTCCTTACCAACTTAAACCCAAGTAAGTAAATGATGGAGGCTTTAGGACTAACTTTTTTTTTTTATTTCTACACCATTATTTTCTTTTTTTTACCACCTACCCAAAATCCCCCTAGTTAGCCCCTTTGAGCATAAACCTTTTCATTTCATAACCCAAACCAAACACCCTTTCACCCACCAAAACCCTTTTTATTTTTAACCTTTTATTTTAGTAACAAGCCCGTTTTTTCGTATGACTTTAAATATATATATATATATATATATATATATGTGTGTGTGTGTGTTGATGATGAAGTAAAAGAAAAATAAACAAACAATTTTATCAAAAATAACTTTGTTTGAATAAAAGCTTCATCAAAATAAAAGTTGAAAAAAAAATATATAGAAAGTCTTACGAAAACCGACGCTTGTTACGCTTTTCGCCCTTTCACTAACCACTAACCCAACCACCTACCTTTAACCCTAGCCTAACCCTTCACCCAAAAGTCCTCTTGATATTTACGAAGGTATATAGTTAAAAAGGAGGAGGATTGATTGCTTGGCAAGCCTATGGTAGGAGTAAGTTCCATGCCGCTCTCGAGTGATTCACTAAAATACATCTCCGGCCGAGTGTTGAGTGATCCCCCGTGAGGTATGTGAACTTGTATATACATGGAATTTTAAAGGCATGATATGCCCTAATAAGTAATTTATCTTATGAAGAGTTTTAAATAAATCATGACGAATAGGATTGTAAATAAATAAAAATAAAACTAAAAAAAAGAATCTTGGAAATCCCGACACTCTATGACAAGCCCAAAAACCTTCTTTTCTACCAATTCCATATGGGAGTGTAAAGCCACATTATAAAGAGTTTTGCTTGAGGACAAGCAAAGATTCAAGTGTGAGGGTATTTGATGTGTGCAAAATGCAACATATAAATTGCATCAATTGTGGCATAAAAGTAACCCTTTTTTAGTACTAATGTTGGAAAAAGTGTGCTTTTGTCTTCCTTTTGTATTTTCAGGATTAAATGAGCTCAAATTAACAAAAGAAGCAAAAAGGCAGCTAAATCTAACATAAATACAAGAAAAGGAACAAACGTGACATGCCCGACCCCACGACAGCATCTTCCCAAGCAAAACAAGAGAACAGAAGGCTGAACACGCCCCGTGCTCAATGAGCACGGGGGCGTGCCCAAGTGTCAGCATAAAAGACAAAGTTGTAGAAGCTTCCATCGCCCACCACGGGGCCGTGCTCAGTGGACACGGGGCCGTGGTCAACTATAAGATTCGCAGAATCCAGGCAAATCTTGATAGTACAGATATGCTTCTGCACACGGGGTCGTGCCCAGCGGACACGGGGCCGTGGTCAGCTAATACAGACAAACTGCATTTAATGAAGACAGAGAAGGATGTGGACACGGGGCCGTGCCCAATGGACACGGGGCCGTGCCCGAGCTTCTGTTCAGCCTATAAATAGGAGTGCTTGGCTCAAGCTCAAACCATCCCTTTGCACACCACCTCTCTCACACTTCACCCACCACCCACCACACCATAACACCATCATCCACCACCATCATCCATTGCCCATCATAGAGTGTGTGAGTCATCTCGGGATCCAAGATTGATCGTAAGAGTTCTTGACAATCAAGGCCATGTTTGCCTAAGTCTCTTACATCACTTGGTGAAGACAAAGTATCTAGTGTAATACTTTTTATTTTTAATCTTTTCGCACGTTATGTATTAATGACTTTAATAACTAGTTTCTTATGTTGAAGGTGATTTTTCCTTATCGTTTGTCCGTGGTGTCTTGGCATTATTTTACTGTCTATATAAAATAAAAGATTTTCACCATTCATATCTCCACGGTCTATATGGAGGTATGTTGGCTACCTGGTCGGGGGTTAAGGGAACGGTTTGGTAAAAGTCTTGCCTTGTTCAGTGTATAAATCCTGCAAGGACCTGGGTCAAATTTAGTAGGACCTCCTTCAATACTTAACGTTATTGGATGGCGGGGGTCCAAACTCTTTGATCCCCTCATATGTAAACTACTATTAATACTTTAACCCGGCTACTTAGGACTGTATCCCTGCTGACTCAGACTACTTAGCCGAGGTAACGTCACCTTCAAAAGAGGAGCCTACCATAATATGCATTAATAACTTAATTAATTATCTTTCAATAATCCGACCCTTTAGGATTGTATCGTTGCTGACTCAAACTACTGGGTTGAGGGTAACGTCACCTTCAAAAGAGGGGCCTACTACAATAACTAAGATAATCTCTTAAAAAGTGCAAAAGTGCGGAAATAATCAAAGGTTACACTAAACACGAGTCGGAGCCAAGTGATTCATCTTGTCTATCTGTTTTTATTTTTATTTTTCAGCATTTTAGTTAGTTTTTATTTTTCTAGTTTAAAACCTTTTTCTAAACTTTTGATTTGATTAGACGTTGAGGATAAACCGGTACTAAAAGCTCTTGTGTCCTTGGATGACCTCGGTATCTTACCAACACTATACTACGCTCACGATGGGTGCACTTGCCCATACGTGTGTTTGGTTTTAGTAAAATATCGTGTTTTATAAATTTAAAACTTGACAAACGTGTAAAAAGGGCTTAAAAATATACTTAAATCCATATACCACCACACACGCATCACCATCCGATTGGATGGCCATTCGATCGATTGGTCATTCGATCGAAGTTGCTCGGCGAGTTGGTTTTCGTGTTTTCGTTTCATGCGTTGAGCGTTGTGATGCGTTTAAGTGAGTGTGCGGTGCGATAGTATTAAATCAATAGTCACAGTAAACTACATCTAACATACAATCACTATAAATAACTTGCGTTTAATGTTTGCGATTAGATTGCGTTGCGATAGAGTTGCGATTGCGTTTCGATTCGTCACTACAAACAACATAAGTAAACATGCACAATTAACACATAAATAGCACACACACGTAAAACAATATTCAGAATCTATTAATCAAGTTGCGAATGCGATTGCGATGCGATTAGCGATAAAGGGACAGATTAGCGATTAATACCGGTTTAACCTCGATTGTTAATAGATACTCCACATAATACAACTAAAGCAAATAAAATAAAAGGTTAGATTACAAGTCAATGACGTACGAGCAATAGTTAAGCAAGGAGTGACAGATCACAATTAGCAATCTTTTCTTCCTTTGACTTTGACTTTTACTTTGACTTTCGTAACACGGGGTGTTACAGCCTCCCCTACTTAAGGGAATTTCGTCCCGAAATTAGGCTTTAGCCGTAACAAACAACTGCGGGTACTTCGCCTTCATGTCACTTTCGAGTTCCCAGGTGAACTCTGCTCCGCGTTTGCCTTCCCAGCGAACCTTTACAATGGGAATGCGTGAGCGCCTGAGCTTCTTGGTTTCTCGATCCATGATCTCGACAGGCTTCTTCACGAAGTGTAATGTTTCATCCACTTGTAAATCCTCAAGTGGAACTTGTAAATCATGCTCAGCCAGACACTTTCTGAGGTTCGAAACATGGAAAGTCGTGTGGACGTTGCTAAGTTCCTCCGGTAGTTCGAGTCTATAGGCCACTTTTCCGATCCTTTCCAGGATCTTAAAGGGTCCAACATATCGTGGCACGAGCTTTCCTTTCTTGCCGAATCTGACCACACCCTTCCAAAGTGAAACCTTTAGGAGTACGTGATCGCCAACGTCAAATTCAAGGGGCTTGCGTCATCTATCGGCGTAACTTTTCTGACGACTCCGAGCTTTCAGCAGATTGTCTCAAATTTGGAGGATCTTGTCAGTCGTTTCTTGCAATAGCTCAGGACCGGTTAGTTGCGCATCACCGATCTCGTGCCACCCAATAGGCGATCGACATTTTCTTCCGTATAATGCCTCAAAGGGTGCCATTTGTATGCTAGAATGATAACTTTTATTGTACGAGAATTCAACTAAAGGTAAGTGCGCGTCCCAATTACCACCGAAATCTATGACACACGAGCGAAGCATGTCTTCAAGGGTGCGAATCGTTCTCTCAGTCTGACCGTTGGTTTGGGGATGAAAAGCAGTACTTAGATTAAGCGTAGTACCTAGAGCAGTTTAAAATGTTTCCCAAAGACGTGAGGTAAACCGACCATCACGGTCAGAGATGATGTCACGAGGCGTCCCATGTCGACAAATGAACTCGTCAGTGTAGATTCGGGCTAATTTTTCTACCTTATAGTCTTCTCGTATCGGCAGAAAGTGAGCAGATTTAGTCAAACGGTCAATGACAACCCAGATGCTATCGTGACCTGATGGCGTGCGCGGAAGTTTCGTTATGAAATCCATAGCTATACTCTCCCATTTCCACATAGGGATCTCGGGTTGGACGAGTAAGCCAGAGGGTCTTTGATGCTCGGCCTTGACTTTCGAACAAGTTAGGCACTTTGAAACATAGATAGCAATATCTTTCTTCATGCCCGGCCACCAGTACTTGTAGCGAAGGTCCTGGTACATTTTATCGGCACCGGGATGAATTGAATATCGCGATTTGTGAGCTTCGTCTAGCAGAATTTGTCATAGGTTGGTACGCTTGGGAACCTAAATTCGGTCTGGATAATGGAATATCCGGTTCGATTTATTCTCAAGTTGAGTGCCGTCGTTAAGAATTCTTTCCTTCTTTAGGGTTCGTTCGGTAAAACAAGCATGTTGGGCGTCGCGGATAAGAGTTTCGAGATGGTGCTGGGCTTGGATATTACGAATGCTATGCAAATAGCTTCGTCGAATGAGAGCATCGGCGATGACGTTTGCTTTGCCTGGATGGTAAAGGATCTCACAATCGTAATCATTGAGGAGTTCTACCCACTGACGTTGGCGCATGTTCAGTTCTTTCTGGTCAAAGATGTGTTGTAGGCTCCTATGATCAGTGAAGATCGTACACTTAGTGCCGAAAAGGTAGTGTCGCCAAATATTTAACGCAAAAATAACTACACTAAGCTCAAGATCGTGTGTGGTATAGTTCTTCTCGTGGATCTTGAGCTGACGAGACGCGTAAGCGATAACCTTGTACCGTTGCATGAGAACACAACCAAGACCAAGGTTCGAGGCATCGCAATAGACTACAAAATCATTGTTTCTATTGGGAAGTGAGAGTACGGGAGCATTGCAAAGCATAAGCTTGAGAGTTTGAAAGGCAGTCTCTTGTTCAGTTCCCCAAACAAAAGCCTTGTCTTTTTGCGCGAGAGAAGTAAGGGGCACAACAATTTTTGAGAATCCTTCGATGAATGTGACCCAGGAATTGGACCTCCTCCAATTGTTAACTGCTAGTCCGATAAAAGAACGGACTTCAGACGGGCTCTTTGGTGCAACCCAACTCTTAACAGCTTCAATCTTCGTGGGGTCGACGTGAATACCTTGACTATTGACAATGTGACCCAGGAATTGGACCTCCTCCAACCAAAATTCACACTTGGAGAATTTGGCATAGAGACGGTTTCCCTGGAGTAGTTCGAGAACCAAACGTAGATAATGCGAGTGTTCGGCTTTTGACTTGGAATAGATCAGGATATCATCGATGAACACGATGACGAAGCGGGCTAGATAGGGTTTACACACGCGATTCATTAGATCCATGAAAACCGCGGGTGCGTTTGTCAAACCAAAGGGCATAATAACAAACTCATAGTGGCCGTAACGAGTGCGAAAAGCGGTTTTGGGTATATCATCCTATTGAATACGTAACTGGTGATAGCCTGAGCATAGATCGATCTTCGAGAAGCATGTAGCACCTTGTAATTGGTCAAACAAATCATCGATTCGAGGCAAAGGATAATGATTCTTGATAGTCAGCTTATTCAATTCCCTGTAGTCGATGCACATTCGGAGCGACCCATCCTTCTTTTTGACGAAAAGGACTGGTGCGCCCCAAGGAGAGGTGCTAGGGCGAATGAAGCCTTTGTCAAGCAATTTCTGGAGCTGACTCGAAAGTTCTCGCATTTCGGATGGAGCGAGTCGATAAGGAGCTTTAGCAACAGGATTTGCCCCAGGAATGAGGTCAATACGAAAGTCGATATCACGACTCGGAGGTAACCCAGGTAGATCCTCAGGAAAAACGTTAGGGAAATCATGAACAACAGGCACCTTGTCTATTGCCTTAACTTTCTTTTTCTCCGCTACTACAATGTGTGCCAAGAAAGCTTGGTATTCCTTGCGGAGACACTTGCTAGCCTGGACACACGACATGAGTTTAAGATCCTTCGAGAACATTTCACCATAAACACACAATTGATCACCGTTAGTGAGCGAGAAATGAATCATCTTATCGAAGCACACAACTTCAGCACGATTCTCACGTAGAAAATCCATGCCTACTATGATGTCAAAACTACTGAGCTGTATCGGGATAAGGTCGATAGAGAAGACGTGATTGTTGAGTTCAAGCATACAATCACGTAGAACAGAATTGACAGCGATGGTTCTTCCAGTGGCAACTTCAACATCGAATGACGAGGGGAGATAGGCGCGCTTACGATTAAGGAGCTTTTCGAATTCTAACGATACAAAACAGTTATCGGCTCCAGTATCAAATAAACACGAAGCATAAATACCATTCACAAGGAACGTACCATTAACCACATTGTTGTCAGCTTGGGTGTAACACCTCGTAAAATCACGTCCAATAATGTGATGAAACGTGTACTAAACCCTAATAAAGTCAAATGTTGACTATGAGGGACTAATTTTGTGAAAGATCAAAAAAAAAAACTTTGATTATGGAAGGACTGGAAGTCTTTACATGCTTAGACTAAGTCTCTGAATAACCTCACACAATATTCGTATTCTCATATTAAGCCACTTGTCAGATTATCGAAACCGTTTGCATAATAAATCAAAAGATTTGCACGGTAAAGGGTTAGAAGTGTCAACATGTTTAATAATACCTCTGAATGACCTTTTAATGAACCCGAAACATTATTATATCTAATCATATTCTTGGGAATGCAAAACATTGGCCATTTAGGGCTTTAATGTTGATAAACAACAATACGCACAAGTTTGTGCGTTAAAAAGGGTTAAAAGTGTCAACATGTTAATTCTTACCTCTGAGTGACCTTTTAACAAACCCAAAGCATCGTAATGTTCGATAATACTCTCGGGAATGCCCAATATGGATTACATAGGGCTTTGACGCAATAAAACGATAATACGCGCAAGTTGCGCGTTAAAAGGACCAAAATCGTCAATATTTAAAACTACACCTTTGAGCGACCATTTAAGCGAACTGGTGTGAACTGGAGTTTCGTAATACTCCATTATACTCTTGGGAATGATTTTTATTAACTTTGTAAGGCTTTTGCGCCATTTCGCGATAATACGCGCAAGATTCGCAAATTAAAGGGTTAAAAGCGTCAATATGTCAAACTAGGCCTTTGACTGACTCTTTTAACGTATCAAGAAGTTTATGATGCTTGGTATACTCTTGGATGTGCCTAATGTTGGAAATATAAGGCCTTGTGTGCTAAAAACATCGTTTTGGAAGAGTTCGGAAGTGCAGGGGCCAAATTTGACAACAAATGAAACTTATGGTGAGCTGGACTGGTCCTTACGGACCGTATACAGGACCCATACGGTCCGTATACTCATGCCAGTAATAGAAATCTCAAAAACCAGCTTTGGTTTGCCTCCTTGTCTCACATATTTGATTTTAGGGATCATTAGATGGTTTTGAAAAATGGTATTACACCTGTAATCATCTCACAAACCCTTCCAACACTTATCAATCATCCAATAATCCTCCAAACACTATAAATAGAGGTGGGTTTTTGGCTCATAACTTGCACATTCACTTCCTTTCTTGCTCTCCTACTCAAATCTGAGGATCCTGATCATTGGAACCTCCTTTTGAGTTATCTTCAGTCCTAAGGACCACTTGTAAGTGTTCCTTTCATGCTTAGTTATTTTGTTTGACTCTTAAAGCCGAAAAGTCAAGCGTTTGCGATAAACGATTTGACTTTTAGTTAGACCTTGTATGGTCAAGCCATGGTTCACAACGAACATGGCTACGTGATCGTAATTAGGAAGGTGTTAAACCCTCAAAAGGGCACCTCCTAATTACGACGCTTACTTAGTTAATTGTCGGGTCAAAGTAATTAAAATAAAAGTCAAACGGGTTAGTTTTTAAATAAAATTCATAACTGATAATATAGAAGCTATTAAATCAGTTTTGTCACTTTAATAACTTGGTAAATATTAATTGAACATGTCTAGGCATGTTCAACCCGACAATTCTAGGTATAGGCTCGGTTCGCAACCGAAAGTGGTAAAAGTAGACTTTTTCTTTGACTTTCAGTTTTGACCCGAATTAGCTTAGTTTAATTATGCCTTAGGGTCCCTTTGTGACCATATTATATGTTAGTATAACCATCTGAGGTTATACTACATGGTCCTTTAGAATTAGAGTTCATATGCATGTTTCCGTTATATGCTTAAAAGTTGACCATTATGCCCTTTTGATATTAAAACGAGATTTTTGAAAATGTGAGTGGACAAAAACCTTTATTACTGATATTTAAGTATGTCCTAAAAATTTGACATCAGTTTATGGTCTGAAATAAGAGTTATGCCTAGTATCGTAAAATGAAAGCTTTTTATTAATTAAATGACATTTTTGACATAAATCCTATTTAAACCCAAATTTTGATACCAAACCTTTTACCCACTGATATAATATAATATTTTGGGATTTTTGGAAATTTTTGTTAAATTTTAAACTGATCATAGCATAGGGTTCTTGCATAGACTCGGTAATTGACTATAACACCCTTTTTGCTAATAATTTGAGTTTTACACATTCTTTACATGTCAAACCTTTTTCTACTGATTTTATACATTAAATAAATTATTTTAAATAGTAGAGGCTGATCAAAAATCTCAGATTTCCTTAAACAACCCGAATATCGTCAAATACCGACTTTTATGCGACTTAGGCGCACAGTATGGTTTAAAACCATATTTAGCACCTAAGACTTGTTACCTACTGTTTTTTAAAAATAAATTTTTATACTTTAACAGTAAGTACAAGTCTAGAACTCAGATTTCCAAATTTAACCCTTAAAGCATATGTGAAACGACCAAAATGCCCCTACGGTGCATAGTTTGGCCATAAATGATTAAACACACATATGCATGATATCTTGCTGTTATAACCACATAAAAATAAATACTTTCACAGAAGGTTTTGGACCAGACCTTCATTTTATATTTAAACCTCTTTTATATACTTTAAAATGACCAAAATACCCCTAACGGGCATAAATTGTTTTTAAATTCGTTATGGGCATAATGGAAGATATTCTACTGATATCAAAACATAGTCTAAGCATAATAACTTATGGAACTTGTACGTAACTCATTCGGTTACCCGTTATGCATATACGCGTTCGGTACGGTTTATGCAACTAGTTTGCATAAATTAGCCGAAACGGGTCAAACCTTATCATTTTTACTTCAAAATCCAGAATGTGTTTAGTTTACCCATTTTAAACAAGTCTTCATACTTGTCGGGTCTAAATCACATTATAATCCGGTCACCGCTTAATCTTGCGTTTCGTACCGTGAACCTTTCCTTAGAACTAACCGGTCTAATTTACAACTTAAATAAGACCCGTTAGGAATCTAATAGGTTAATAAAACCTTCATTCCAGATTCAGAGCCCCGGTAGAAGTACTTGTACTTGCTGATTTGAATATACGGCTGAGAATAAAATTACATTTTAGCTCAGGTAAATACTTTTAACTTATTTTCCCTTATACGGGCTTGGGATACGGTAAATTATTACCGCTTGGTCGGGTGTAGAAACCTTTTAATCGGAGATGATTAAATTGCATAATCCCGTTTTAATCAGTATTTCTTGATAACAAATAACATTGGGGGTTAATGACCGTGTCCTGGATATCCTTGGCTCATTTAAAAAGCGTAAATGGCCACAACTTAAGCACGGGGTGTAGGCATACACCTGTCTGTTGCGTATGTAAAAGATATACTCATTCGTGAGGAAACTTCTTGTGAGTTTATATTTATGGTGTGTCGATTAATCTTGTTCGATTTACGGCCCTAAATGTTGGACAAACATGTAAATCTGATACAAGATTGTTATTAAAATAATTGTCCCAGGTTATAAAAGAATATTTGTGCCTTGTGCATTTAAATCAATTTTCATAAATATTTTCAAAAGAGTCGGTTAATTGTATTTTCCAGTGTAAACTGACGTATTTTCCAAAAAGATTAAGTGACAGGTACTGTACGTAATTGGCTAGGAGCTCAGGGCGTTACTAGGGAATCTTGCAAGTTCTAAACGTCTAAAGTCTGTTGAACAATGTTCATATTTCTGTTTTAAGATCCGCCTATGGATCCATATACAACCGTTGTGTAATATTCTATTATACTTTCGAATCGGTTTGTATTATTATTACTTTAGACTTCCGCTGGGCATTGAACTGTGATTATTTGACTATGATGATATCAACTACGTCACGATACTCCCCACCGGGCCCACCGGTAATACGTGGAATTATCGGGGTGTGACAGCTTGGTATCAGAGCCAACATTGAGTGAATTAAACACTAGCCTTTTGTGTTTAATCTCAATGACACAGTAGCACATTCCTTGACTTCCGAGTCTAGACATGAACTAGGAATGATCTCATCCCTGATTATATGTATACATTGTTTTCGATATTTATGCATCTCAGGATCGTGTCGCCAAGCAAGGCTGCCATTGGTGGAAGCTCTCCAAACCCGAAGTCTAAGAATGCTAAGCTTCGTACCACAGCTCGAATTAGCATACGACCAGTATGGAGAAAGGACCTTTTGAACCCATTAACCATATTTCAAATTCGGTACCCAAGACTTTTGAAACTTCAAATGAGGAGCCAACATCGGAGGAGTTCATACCAGCTGTCCCTGAAGCTCCCGCTCCAAAGATAATACGTATGGACCCAAATGACTCATATTTCTTACCTCCAAGTCTTGGAATCCCAAACTTGGATTATACCTGTCCTGACCTTATTCATGATCATTCATTAACCAAGGAATCCTTGGATTCCACTTTTGCAAAGATTCCTAATATAGAAGATTTTGACTACCCATAAAAACCTTCAGTATCCGTACCGCACACAGTAAACCAAAGAGAAAACTTTCAGAAATAAAATGAAGAAGAAACTCCCTTTGTTATAATTCATTTGTCTAATAGTCCCTATAAGGACATATATATCTTTTAAGTCCCTACGTGGGCGAATTTTCTTTATTTAAGACCCGTTTAGGGCAATTATTGTAATTCTTTAGGACTTTCTATGAAAAGTTTCCTTTTTGAAATTTACTTTGGTATTAAACAGATACATATGTATTATGTCCTAAATCAGAAGATCATTTCAATTTATGATTGCTCTGCCATTACATCTCAAAGAAAATCTTAAAGGTATAACCTAGCCTATATGTCATTTTAGACTTGGCTATAATGGTAAAGCCTTTCTAAGATAATAGATCCTTGTTAACACCTAAGAACGTGTTGGCACTCTTGACAAATGTGGTTTGAGAAAATCACAATAGTCATCCTTATATTAGATTCTTCCAATTCTTGATTCAGCTTAATGATCTAGAAATCATGGCTTATATCATCCAATAAGATGGCTATAGAAAATAAACATCCATTAGTGATGAAGTGCCTACGGGCTAAACTTGTTGTCCAAAAAGACAACGACAGTGGTGGTCTATGACCCCCTGTCTAAAGACATTGGACTATATCCAAGCATAATAGTCTATATGATCAATGCGATCTTGACTAATATCATCTGATACGATGATCATATTATTTAACATCCTTTAGTGATGTTTCGCCTACGGGCTATATATTTTATTGTCCATTGGTGACATTGACAAATGTGACCGTTATGGTTCACCGTCAAAGGTGATGGGCAATGCCCAAGCCTTAGAGTCTATAAGATCGATAAGATCATGATTAATATCCTCAAATACGATAATTATATATACAAACATCCATTAGTGATGTCCATTGATATGCCTATGTGGCAAAATAAGTCGCCTTTCAAAGCAATGACAATTGTAGTCTTTGACTCCCTGTCAAGAAAGGTAACGAACTATGTTCAAACCTTAATGCCTCGATCCTATAAGATCATGGCTCATAAATTCAAAACTGTCCTCGTGACAAGGCCTTTTGTGCCATTTCAATATCCTTAATAGTTTATAACTGGATTAACTATAATGAAAAGTTTAAATAAACCTGAATATCAAATTAACCAAACATGGTCTATTTATACCATGGTTAATGAATCATCGAAGATGATGATTCCAAAATAGACTTCTAAGCAAAATTATTGACAATTGTTTTATAGAAAACAAGCTTCAGCATGCCTGAATCAGAAGAAGTTAACAGTCATCCCGATATGAGGAATGACAATACAAGAATGAATGTAACGGCTGCAGAATTACAAACATTGATAGATGATGCTGTTACTAGAGCCCTTGACAGACAGTTCAGGGAATCAAGTGGTACTCGCGCTGAGACTCAATCTGTGGCTCATAGTAAGCCCCCTTCTAAAACTCATGAATCAAAGAAGGACGATGCTTGTCACTCATCGAATCAGAGGAGTCTCCCATCCAAACAAACTGTGTTTAATCAGGAGCCGCGTGCTAAAGCATGCTCTTACAAATACTTTGTCTCTTGCAAGCCAAGGGACTTTACAGGAGAAAAAAGAGCCATTGATTGTATGACATGGCTTGACGAGATGGATACTGTAGTCGATATAAGTGGTTGTGCGGAACAAGATATTGTGAAATTTGTTTCATAATCGTTCAAAGGAGAAGCGTTGGCATGGTGGAGATCATTGATCCAAGCAACGGGGAAGATCCCGCTTTATAACTTATCTTGGGAACAATTCGTGGCATTGATTAAGGAAAACTTCTGTCCTCAGCATGAGGTAGAAAAGATAGAAACAGACTTCTTGACTCTGGTCATGAAGAATTTAGATTGTCAGGCATATGTGACAAGTTTCAATACCATGTCCCGCCTGGTTCCCTATTTAGTCACCCCTGAACCTAAACGCATAACGCGTTTTATTGGAGGCCTAGCACCAGAAATTAAGGGAAATGTTAAAGCATCTAGGCCTACCACATATAGGTCTGTGGTGGACTTATCCTTATCTCTCACCTTAGATGCAATCAGGAATAAGTCTGTTAAGACTTCTGATGAAGGAAAAAGGAAAAGAGAAGAGGAGAGCTCTCATCGATCTGACAAGAAGAAAAAGGGAAGTTCTGAGCACATGAAAGATTCCGAGTTTAGGAAAAACTCGAGTCAGCCTAATAACAGACCTAAATCCAATAACTGCAGAAAGCATCATTCTAGAAAATGTACAATCGACCCACATGCTAAACTATATGGGATTTGCAAGACTAAGGGTCACAAGACTTTAGAATGCAAGGAGTTGAAGAATGTGACTTGTTACAACTGTAACGAGAAATGGCACATCAAAACCAACTGCCCAACACTTGCAAAGAAGCCTGAAGAGGCCAAGAAAACAAACGCGTGAGTCTTCCAGATGAACGCCCAGGAGGCAGTACAGATGATAACGTCATAACGGGTACTTTCCCTATCAATGATATTTATATTAAAATTTTGCTTGAACCTGGCGCAGATAAGTCTATTGTAGACAATAAATGTTGTAAGTTGTTGAATCTGCCTGTTAGAACTCTATTGTAGGTCCCTATCCCGTATGGATCGTAACAAAACTGACAATCTACCAAGGGTGCGGAATCCCCTTGATAAACCTATCAAACAGAAACAAGAACACAAGACGATTTACCAACCGATCTTCTATGATTATCCAACGAAAACGTTTACAATCACTCAAGATCTTCACGAACTCACAGCCAATAATCTGTGTATTCGAACTCTCTCTCAATCGCCTAAAAGTCTCCAAAAGTCTAACCCTAAAACTCTAGGTAAAGGTTGTTTATATACACACAACCATACAATTCGAACTGGGCCAAGCCCATACGAATTCTAGATACAATTCGGGCTAAACTAAATGGACTTTAACTTGATACAAACTTGGACTAGATTGGGCTTCAACAAACTCGAATTCTATTCAGTCTTCATAAGTCTTCGCGGCCCAAACTCGTTTAATATCCAAAGACCAATCCAACGCTGTTGTCACATAACATGCACCAACAAACTCCCCCTTGACAATAGCTTGCAAAGGAAACTTTAGTCTTCAGAATCTCACAGTCTTTGGTCTTTGGATAGCGTCAGCTTCAACATGAATTCTGTCAGCAACAGACTCCCCCTAAGCTGATGTATCCAATCACCAAATCTTCCAAATTGTATTCAGCATTCGCAATAAGTCTTCACAGCATCCATTCTGCATTGTAGAAGGAGGATTCTACCAAGCAGCAACAAACTCCACATCTCTTCAAAGCAACTTCTCAGCAACACAGCAACTTCACAGCAACATACTGCTTCAATCTGTATACTATAAAACAAACATCTCGAGAAACCATAAGAATTTTTCAACAAAGTTAAACAAATTATTATTTTTCAAGAGATTTGTTAAACTGTATAACAGATTAAGCATTTTCAAATTAAGCACCAACACGCACAAATTTTTAAACAAACACCTTATAAGCTGCATCATTTCAAAATTTTGAACCCACTTACTAACACCGTCTCCCCCTATCAGTAACAACTCCTCCACGAATAACAGTTTTCCGTACATTAAGAATTTTAAACAGAAAAAGACACTATTTTTGTATTTTTGTATTTTCTGAAAGCAAATAAATACGAAAAGCAATAAGCACTCTGTTTTTGTGAGAATCACCGGTAAGAAGATCATATCAGCACAATCAAACTGTTTCACACTATTAGATAATTCTTTATTTAATTTTTCGTGAAAAGCAGTTCAAGACGATTACCAGTATGTTTGTCCACTTAAACAAAATGCATGAACATTTCAAGTACCATTACCATATGATACGTTAAGGTAATTTTATTACTGATATACTAGTGTGTCCCACTTCAGGATATACCCCTGCGATCAAGGTATGCACAAAGATTCATCGTAGTAGGTGAGTATACTGAAGTCATCCTTTAAGATATCCCGACAGTGTCTAGGTCTGCATATAATCTGTTTTATCATGTTTTGATTGCTTAACAATGAACACCCAAACAAATACTAATCAAATCCTGGAAATATCAACAACACACTCTATCATGCAAGTATCTTCCCTACCACATATTTCACAAGTCCAATCCAGATTTCTGAAATCTTAACTGGGAATAGGTTGAGAAGAGAACAGAATAGATCTTTAGGAGAGATGGTATAATATACAGATCAAATGAGTTTTTCTCAGTTTGATATAGGTTTCTTGGGTTTCTTTTGGGCACTTGAGGGCCTCTTTCTGGTGTATTAGATCTATAGCGCGACAACGTACAGCTAGGTCAGCATGTATCTGGATGCAGCAGAAGCTGTCGTTGCCTAGCACCTCCAGGTCAGCATATATCTGGATGCAGCAGAGGAGGTACACGACTTTTTTCAGAGAAGATTTCAGAATCAGATCAAAATTGTGTGTATCGGGACAACATACAGACATTCAAATAGAAATGAGCTAATTCCAAGTGACTTTCTTTCCTGGGGTCATGTACAATTTTAGTTCTGAACAGACGAACAGCCAAGATATCCCCAGATGAAATAACAGTATAAAGACCCAAAACTTCAGATTTTGGCAATCTATCAACGCAAGATTTAAGGTCATTAAACCATACACCACTGATGTGTTCCCCACTCATACACAGTTCTTTTAAGTTTATATCACTTTGGTAAGTTGATTATTTCATGCTTTTGCCTACTGGTACATCATATGAAGAAGCTACTATCACCCTTGAGCATTTTAAATCAGTTCGAGTGTGACAGTCTAACTTGCTGATGTACTGTCATTTCTTCTTTTTCACACAGTGAAAACTCATTTTTGATTTTCTATTTTTTTTATGTTTTTGATTTTTCAATGTTTTTGTATTTTTGATTTTTTAAAAAACAGTAAACTATTTACAAAATTCTTATGAAAAACCAGTTATTCAGGATTCCTCATCCCGTTGAGTTCGACTAAGTGTTCAAAGCGAGCCCTGTCAAATGCTTTAGTATAAGGATCTGCCAGGTTATCTAGTGTGTCGAATCAGCACTTTGAACTTCAATTTAAATCAATTAACATAAATATATTAACAATCTCACATCCCCCTTCATGTGCCTAGAGCAGCCATTATCAACATAAGTTGATAATCCTCCTTAGCAGCTCCTGCACACACCAACTAAGAAATTAGTTAGATTGGGGGACCCAAGCCTTAATGGTCTTGGGTCTTCCAGATTCATCAACTACAGGAACATCCATCCAGTATCCATCACTCCTAGGTGGAGTCTTGGATCTTGGGCCTGTTGATGGAAATGGGGCATGATTTCCATAAGGTCTCTGGACCTGAGGGTACCTGTTTGTGTTTGGACTATGTGACCTTTGAAAACTTTGATTTTGATTCCAAGAACCTTGATTGTTGTAATTTCGAAAGCCATTGTTATAAAAATTTCGACAACCATTATTTTGGTATCGATTTTGATATTGACCTTGACTTCTGAAATTATTTGAATTTCCATTAAAATTGTTCACTCTAGGTGAACTGCTTCTAGGTCTCTCAAATCTGCCTGGTGGAGATCTAGGCTGAAATCTTGGTTGATTTCTTTGAAAACGAGGAACTTGTGGAGTTCCTTTTCCAGCCTTATCTACACCAACAGCAACATTTTCTGGTTGCTTAAGAGCAGATTTCTTTTGAGAATTTGAGCCTTTCTCCTCACTATCACCTTCCTTCACTGGTAATTTCCCTCTCTGTTTTTCACTAAGTTGTGCTTCACTCTTTTTGTTAGGACAGCAGCTTGCTACATGTCCCTTGACGTGACACTTGAAGCACGATCTCCTTCTCGAAGACTTCTTAGCTGGAGTCTCTGAGGTAGATCCCTTATCAGATGGTGATGATCCCTTAGATGAACCTTGTTCAGTTTGCTTAATTTCAGATTTTTCTATGCACTTATTTTTTGCAAACTCTACATTCGATTCATTTTCAATAACAGCAGTTTCATTTTTCATATCACTTCCTTGAACAAAATTAACCTTTTTAACAAAAGCTTGATTTTTATTCTTAGGCGGTGAATTTTTCCTTTTGAAAGGTTCCCTGTTATTGTTCTTCTTAGCATCATCACTCTCAGATCTATCACCTTGACTTGATGTGGATCCGAAACTACTTGGTGCAGATGCCATAAAGTCTGCTAGCTCATTTTCACTAGGCAGGAATGAATAGTCATGACTAAGAGGAGGTGGAACTTCATTAAATCCCTGGAAGCCCACACTGGTCTTGTCATTACTCTTCTTTAACCCACCCATCATGTGTTTCATAACAAAAGATGAATCTCTGAATTGACTCAATTTCTTTTCAAGTTCCACAATTTGGAGTTGTGCATCTGACAACTCTTTGCATTTTTCAGAAATCTCTTTTGTTTTCTCAGCCATCATGTCATGAGCTAAATCTATTACTTGAAGTTTTTCATTTAACTTGCATGTTAAAGCTTCAATTTCAGCTTCACAACCTTTTATTTTCTTCAAGTATGATGATTCATTTCTTTTAACAAAAAAGTTTGCTTCTTTTATGTTAGACATCTCACTTACCAGACTTTGGTTTTGTGTTGTCAACCTGGCAACCTCACCCTGTAGTTCACGACATCTCAAACATACTGAATTAGATTGTACCTCTTTCTCATGAACTTCTGAGGTTTCATCAGCAACAACCTGTTCAGCTTCACTCTCTTTCTCTACTTCAGCATCCACTTTTGCTTCAGCATTCTCCACTTGAGTTTCAGCATTCTCCACTTGAGCTTCAGTGTTTTTCTCTTCAGATTCAGCATCACTCACACTAGTTTCAGCCTCATCAGCTGGCACTATCTCTGCCATGAATGCCTGAGTAGCACTCTCATTTCCCTGATATCGCTTTTGTAATGCATCCCACATATCCTTTGAATTAGTGTACTTCTTAAAGGTATGCTTGATGCCATCAGGTAAAGACATTTTAATGGCTGCCAAGGCTCTCTTTTCAGCCTCATACATTTTCTTTTGTTCGGCATCCATATCAACATAAGCAGTTATACGTTGTCTTCCCTCAAACTCATGAGTTGGGTTCACATACCCATCGTCTATGCATATCCACATACGCGTGTCCTGGTACTCAACAAAAGATTGAAACCTATCCTTCCATGTCAAGTAGTTCTCCACCTTCATCATCTTAGGTGGTTTGTTCGTTGTCCCTACCTCGTGTTCCATCCTTAAAAGCTCGTTCAATTTAGACATGTTCGACATTTTAACTTAAGCAGACTGGTTAAACCGTACAATTTTAGTCCGAAACATGTTTTTACTAAATTATACCGTTAGATTCGTCTCGTGATTACGATTCCAATGATATATAAAGGCTAAAACCTATTTCGGGATTTTCCAGAGTTTTTTTTTTTTTTTTGTCCTAAAAATCCAAGGAGTCCAACGGTGCAAACGGTTTGTCCAGATGAGTTACGGATAATTCTCTAAACCCGAAACTATGAAATTTTTCCTACGATTGCCTAGAAAAATTCCACCACTTTCAAACCACTTGTTGCGAGTCGAGACCACGGTTGCGAGTCAGATCAGCACAAGCCGAAACCACTAGTTACGAGTCGTAACCACTGTTGCGAGTCGAAACCTTAGTTTCGAGTCGAGACCACGGTTGCGAGTCAACCAGCACAAGTCGCAATCACGGTTGCGAGTCAACCAGCACAGGTCGCAATCACGGTTGCGAGTCAACCAGCACAAGTCGCAATCACAGTTGCGAGTCAACCAGCACAAGTCGCAATCACGGTTGCGACTCAACCAGCACAAGTCGAGACCTCTGGTTGCGAGTGAACAGTACCAGTCGAGATCACTTGTTACGAGTCGAGACCTGCAACCTTGAGTCGAGACCAGCTATTTTTCAATCAAAATCTCGAAAAATCAGCACCTTTTAAACCGTAGAATCTTCTGATTGATAACTTTCCAACTAAAACTCCAAAAAATCAGCAAACAACTTCCAAATAACACCAAAACAGATCAAAATCGTGAAAATTTTGACTGTTCTTCAATGTTCTTCGTGAATTCATACAGCAACCCGAAAACTCGTTTCTTTCCGATCAGTTTTGAACCGTACACAAGAGCAAACGCTCTGATACCAATTGTAGGTCCCTATCCCGTATGGATCGTAACAAAACTGACAATCTACCAAGGGTGCGGAATCCCCTTGATAAACCTATCAAACAGAAACAAGAACACAAGACGATTTACCAACCGATCTTCTATGATTATCCAACGAAAACGTTTACAATCACTCAAGATCTTCACGAACTCACAGCCAATAATCTGTGTATTCGAACTCTCTCTCAATCGCCTAAAAGTCTCCAAAAGTCTAACCCTAAAACTCTAGGTAAAGGTTGTTTATATACACACAACCATACAATTCAAACTGGGCCAAGCCCATACGAATTCTAGATACAATTCGGGCTAAACTAAATGGACTTTAACTTGATACAAACTTGGACTAGATTGGGCTTCAACAAACTCGAATTCTATTCAGTCTTCATAAGTCTTCGCGGCCCAAACTCGTTTAATATCCAAAGACCAATCCAACGCTGTTGTCACATAACATGCACCAACATAGACATAAAACATGAGGTAGAATTGGCTGATGATACCTTAGAGATTGCTTCAACAATTTTAGATGGATGCTTTATATCCATTAGGAATCACTCTTTTCCAATGTCCTTGTGGCAAGATTTCAAGCTATCCCAAATCACCAATATGACAAAGACAGATGTGACGTTTTGATCCCCTGTAAAAAAGGTAATGGACTAAGTCCAAACCCTAAATACCATTGATGGTCCTTTTGTGACCTAGGCTAAATATAATTGATATACATTTAAATAAACATTCAATGGGAATGTTCGTACCATATTAGCCTGTATGGTTTAATAATACCATGGTTAGTATATGTTAGGTCGTCAGGATGACGACTAGCTGTTGTAGTACAACTAAGTAAATGTTTCATTTGGTGATAGGGACCAAGCCTCGAGTATGGCAAACCCGGATAAGACAACCGTCAATCGCGTCATTGATGATACGACACATGCTAATGATGCTACAATTTTGAACCTAAAAATTAACAAAGATGTTCTCCAAGCTATGATTAACGCAGCTGTTGGAAAAGCTATGAGAAAGGTCATGAAAAAGTTCAAGGAGCCAAATGCTACTTGCTCCAAATCCCATTTAAAACCACACTTCCTTACTAACGAAAAGGATCTTGTTCATACCTCGAATACAAAGAATGAACCAAAAAGGAAAAGGGAGGAAGATAACTCCCAGACTTCTAAGAAAAAGGGTAGGCTTGAGCTTAATGAGATCCAACAAAAGTCCAATAAGAAACCTGTATGCAAGACCTGCTGTAAAAGACACTGGGGGCAGTGTCGAATGGATCGAAAGCCAAGACCGTGTGCCATCTGTAAAAGAACTGGTTATAAAACCCATAAATGTAAGGACATAAAGGATGCAGTCTGCTTTGGTTGTAACGAGAAAGGCCATGCCAGGACTACGTGCCCTAAATCTGTCAAGGGAGGTGCGGCTAAGGATAGAAAGCCTAAGAATGAAAGCGCTTAAACTCACCCGATAAATGCCTGAGGCAGTTCACATCAATAATGACATCAGGTACATTCCTTATCATTTATCAGTAATATAAATGCTAAGAGTTCTGTTTTGATTCGGGTACCAATAAATCCTTCATAAATTGTAAGTATAGCAAACTTTTAAAATCTTCCATAAGAACCCAAGATATTAAGTGTAAGGTAAAACTTACAGACAATAATCATAGGAACCATTTCTTCTGTTCCTGTCAGAGATCTTCGTTCGTAAAATTCTAGAGTACTCTCTCTCTCCAGATGGAGTACGTCAGTATATGTTATTTTAATTATCTCATTGATTTCTATCAACTGCGAATACCAGACTGTATGATAAAAGCGCCATATGAGGATTGGTGTATCTTAATGTGTTCCATAGATTGCTTCCATGCCTGATCAGTATGGAAGTTTAATGCATGGAACCACCTAGATATCCCAATAGTCATATTGTACCAAAGTCAGCAAATGGTATTCAAAGAAGATATCCAAAATAGAAATGTCCATGTAAGTGTCACTGATTAAGGTATCCATGGATTCGTAAAGAAAATGTGTCATTTACCTGACACAGGCAAAGATAAATGAACCGGAGCTTGAGATTTGGAAAATCTCTGTAATCTCCTTGTGTCTTGATCATCTTCTCCACAGACTACCCTGTTTACCTCTTAAGACAAGTAGAGTTAAGAATAACATCCCGTTTAGGGCTGCATTATTGTGAAAATCTCCATATCAATTAGTACCAGCATTTATGGAAGAATCGAAACCCTAATTAAATGAATTTTAAGATAAAGGTTCTTAAAGCCTAATTCAAAATTCTAAGAGTTTTGGTATTATTAATTAAGAAAGACGGTTCATTATGCTTATGCATTGATTACCGCAACCCTATTTAGGCAACAATTAAGAATCGCCATCGGCTGCCCAGGATCGTCGATTTGTTCGACTAATTGTAAGGATTAGCTATTCTTTATGAATGGTTTAAGCAGTAGTTGGAATGATTATCTCACCTTAAATAAGCTCTCCTAAAACTAATAGTTAGTATATAAGCATCAAGGCTGCTCCTTTGGAGACCTTGTATAGATGGAATGTTAAACATCCGTTGTTGGACAGAAGTTTGGTAAGTCCAAACTAGCAGGACCTGAAATTTCCTTGGAAACAACGGATAAGATCATATGAATCCGTGATTGTATGAAGTTGCCAATAATCGGCAGAAAACCAATGATTGATAAGAATCGCAAACCTCTTAAGTTCTTAATAAGGGATAAGATTCAACAGAAAGTATCACCCTAGAAAGGTGTACTACATTTTGATGTAGCGGGAAAATTAAACACTGGATAAATAGTACCATTCGAGAAAATCGAATACGTCAAGATCAGTAGCTTATAAGCTAAAATTTATTTAAGGAGCTTGATGGAACTCGCAATGTGTCCCACACTTGCGATTTAAAGATATGGCTAGACAATATGTCTATAGCAATGTCACATGATGATGTGAGGATTAATAAAAAAAACTTATGTTTGTTGAGAAATCAGTATCGATTAAGGATCGATAAGATTGGAAACTCTAAAAGAATACATGCACCTATTATAAAGGTCAACTTGGGTGCCTTAGAGACCCCAAATATGCTGTGGAAGATTAAGTCCATTATAGGACAGAAAGTACTTCCATCTTTTAAACAAATCTCGAGGTCGAGATTTCTTTTAAGGGGGTGAGGATGTAACACCTCATAAAATCACGTCCAATAATGTGATGACACGTGTACTAAACCCTAATAAAGTCAAATGTTGACTATGAGGGACTAATTTTGTGAAAGAGAAAAAAAAACTTTGATTATGGAAGGACTGGAAGTGTTTACATGCTTAGACCAAGTCTCTGAATAACCTCACACAATATTCGTATTCTCAAATTAAGCCACTTGTCAGATTATCGAAACCGTTTGCATAATAAATTGAAAGATTTACACGGTAAAGGGTTAGAAGCATCAACATGTTTAATAATACCTCTGAATGACCTTTTAATTAACCTAAAACATTATCATATCTAATCATATTCTTGGGAATGCAAAACATTGGCCATTTAGGGCTTTAATGTCGATAAACAACAATACGCACAAGTTTGTGCGTTAAAAAGGGTTAAAAGTGTCAACATGTTAATTCTTACCTCTGAGTGACCTTTTAACAAACCTAAAGCATCGTAATGTTTGATAATACTCTCGGGAATGCCCAATATGGATTACATAGGGCTTTGACGCAATAAAACGATAATATGCGCAAGTTGCGCGTTAAAAGGACCAAAAGTGTCAATATTTAAAACTACACCTTTGAGCAACCATTTAAGCGAACTGGTGTGAACTGGAGTATCGTAATACTCCATTATACTCTTGGGAATGATTTTTATTAACTTTGTAAGGCTTTTGCACCATTTCGCGATAATACGCGCAAGATTCGCAAATTAAAGGGTTAAAAGCGTCAATATGTCAAACTATGTCTTTGACTGACTCTTTTAACGTATCAAGAAGTTTATGATGCTTGGTATACTCTTGGATGTGCCTAATGTTGGAAATATAAGGCCTTGTGTGCTAAAAACATCGTTTCGGAAGAGTTCGGAAGTGCAGGGGCCAAATTTTACAACAAATGAAACTTATGGTGAGCTGGACTGGTCCTTACGGACCGTATACAGGACCCATACGGTCCATATACTCATGCCAGTAACAGAATTCTCAAAAACCAGCTTTGGTTTGCCTCCTTGTCTCACATATTTGATTCTAGGGATCATTAGATGGTTTTGAAAAATGGTATTACACCTTTAATAATCTCACAAACCCTTCCAACACTTGTCAATCATCCAATCATCCTCCAAACACTATAAATAGAGGTGGGTTTTTCACTCATAACTTGCACATTCACTTCCTTTCTTGCTCTCCTACTCAAATCTGAGGATCCTGATCATTGGAACCTCCTTTTGAGTTATCTTCAGTCCTAAGGACCACTTGTAAGTGTTCCTTTCATGCTTAGGTATTTTGTTTGGCTCTTAAAGCCGAAAAGTTAAGCGTTTGCGATAAACGCTTTGACTTTTAGTTAGACCTTGTATGGTCAAGCCATGGTTCACAACGAACATGGCTACGTGATCGTAATTAGGAAGGTGTTAAACCCTCAAAAGGGCACCTCCTAATTACCACGTTTACTTAGTTAATTGTTGGGTCAAAGTAATTAAAATAAAAGTCAAACGGGTCAGTTTTAAATAAAATTCATAACTGAAAATATAGAAGCTATAAAATCAGTTTTGTCACTTTAATAACTTGGTAAATATTAATTGAACATGTCTAGGCATGTTCAACCCGACAATTCTAGGTATAGGCTCGGTTCGCAACCGAAAGTGTCACACCCTAAGATAGCAAATGCGGGAAACCTCGCGAGGCGTGTGACGTACCAGGATCCAGCCACGAATCACGTTGAACTCATAATATTAATTTAAATAAGACTTTCATTTATTAAAATATTTGTTACAAACATTGTTTACATTTCAGCGGAAGCATACTACACTAATTAAGAGTTTCAAAACCCAAGTGTGTAAAAGCCATTAAACTTGTCTCATGATTCCTTGTAACTTAACCCATGACCACTCCAGCATCCCAGATATCAAGTTCCAACAACATGTACCTAAAGGCCTGTAAGCATGCAGAAAAACGTGTATCAGACAACGCTGGTGAGTTCACTGATTTGTTAAACCGATCATTACCGATTACCGATTCATGTTATGTTATGTTGATAACGAGTTGACGTCACCCGCGCGTTGCGGCGGGATGTTGATTATAGAAGTCTTTAGTATCAATATGAGATGCAAAATTCTTAGTCTATGCAAAACTTTTTTTTTCATTTTGCTTTATCCGTAGCATACGCAATTCATGATTTCAATTCTGATTATGTAAACGTTAGCCAGTAATATACTTTATATATCATCTAACATAGACCGGCTGGGTTTTCAATTATAAATCTATAATAAGTTCAAAAGAATTTTTTTTCTGACCCAAATATGGAAAGCTTGTCACACAAAAAGCATATAATACATGATTAAAAGTTCATGAATATTAACATTTTTGGGACATTTGTCATAATGACATGAATTATAAGAAGAATTGTAGCTTACTGGATTAGTTGTAAAAGCCAATTCGTCAAAATGAAATGAATTAATAGAATATCCTTATTTCGTCCATAAACTCACACCCTTAGAAATCCCTTCTTCTTCATCTCTCTAAAACACACACCCAAACACACCAAATACAAACAACCTAAAAAACCATGGAAACTCACACCAGTGTTTTTCCTTGTTGCGTACACATGCGACTTGAAGTTGTATGTGTAAACATTCGCATTGGAACTAAAAGTTACAATTTATTTTGTTTTGCATTCCAAATTCATTTTAGTTTCCTCTGTTAACATTGTAGTCTCCACCAAGTCTTAAAAATCAACTTTAGCTCTGAAACCTTCCCTTTCGGCATTCTCCTTTGTCTTCATGGCCTACTTCTTAATTGCATATTTGAAGCCTTTTAGTTTAAATGCTAGAACCTTGTCCGGGGTCCCTGAGACAAAAACTCATCAACAAACTTAGCCGCCACCTGTCCCAATTCAGGATCCGAAGTCCATGAATTAAAACATATAAAGGGTATCGGGCCGAAGTTCAATGGTCTGAAACTCTTTTTGGGAGAGTCGTAGATGTTGTATGCGGCCACAGGTTCCCAAAGTTGACATAGGCCTGTTCGTCTCACTTTTTTTCTATAACAAAATGGAGTCATTATTGTAAAGAAATTGAAGATTAAGAATCAGAAACGGGATCATGGTTTTGAAAACAAATTCCGGTCAGTCATCAGATCAATCTTCACAAACAAATACTCCTATCAATTTGTTGTCTGATGCCGATACCCAAAATATCAAACGGACGTGGTACGCCGCTAACACTTAGACTATAATATACACCGGGTTTAACCCAATGGTGACAAAATCAAATACCCTTTAATTTTTATTTTTGATTTCTTGAATATTGTTAAGAACACAACACAATATATATCTCTTTCTTTATCACAGTTTGTATAGAGGTTTTTTGGGATTCTTTGATCCGAAAAAATGAATGATATTCTTAGTTATTTAGCACCTGGTATAATATCAAATAAAACTTATGTTTGATTTTTAGTAACATATATGATTTGAGCCTATTGGATAAGAAAAGGGGTGATGAATAATAATGAGAAAAAGTTGGTCGCTCTTCTCGTTAATCATTACACATCCATATTAGATATAATAAACTAATTACAGTGCATGAATGGAATACAGAAGCTGCATAAATTTCAATTAGCATACAGGGTCAGGGTCAGGGGCGTTCAACATATTTTCAAAGAACTTTTTTATAAAAACGAAAGAAAATAACCGTCATTTCAAGATAATTGCATATAATAGAAACCTAATTGTTTTGGTCAAAAATTACCGAGGCAATTAAGTGATCAAATTAGTTAGGTGAGGTAGTGTGCTAAGAAAGTGTATTGAAAATAGGCTTGATTACTTGTTTAGGAAAACAGTGTTCAGGATACGGCTCAGGATATTGAGCGATATCTATGATCAAACTATGAGCAAAAAGTAAAGTAAATGACACGAGATGTACGAGGAAAGCCCTTGATCAATCTAGATCGCCGGCATAAAACCTCGGGAGCTGACAATCGCAGCTGCCTTGTTCTTCTTATTGCTTTCAACTTCAGGATACAGTGCAGGATATAGACCAGATCGCTATGTGTTACAATGCTTTTTGTACGAGAGTGAAAATTTTCTAGAGAACAAGTGTTAGAGTGTAGCGAGTGTAAATGTGATGTCCTATTCGATCTGGTATACCCACCTATTTATAGTTACTAAATAGAAACTAAAATTCCTATAAATATGGGATGCTCCCGAATATTCCATAAATAGCCGTTTGGAACCAAATAAAGCGGGCTTAACGTCTTTCCTTGAACAACTTGGACCGAGTCTTCCGCGGAATGAGTCCTTGTGAACGTTGCTAGCTTCTAACCCACGTACCTGCACATAATCCGTTAGTAATCCTGAGGATACCATTCAGGATGTTACCAATATCCTGAATCAGCATCCCGGATGTAAACAGATACTATATAACCAAGATATAAATCAAGATACTTTCCAGGATATGGGCTCAGAATTTCACCCATAACACTAATTTCACTATTTTTTTCTATTATCAACATATTATTGATTCCAAATAACCGTAATTGTTATGATGAAACGCATCCGTAAATAATTTAACGAAATCGGAGCGTATTTCACAGATTTGTCATCGGTTCAAAACTCCTAATCCGATCATTCACTTTTCATAGATCATGTACAATTTCAAATAACCGTCATGACAAAACACTTACGGTAACAATTATTAACAAATTATGCAGATTTTTTCCATCATCAACACAATCATGATTCCAAACAACGTCATTCCGACAATGAAATGCTTATAATAACAAATTAAAAAAATCGGAACCTAATATCATACAATCACTTACGGATGAACGACATGTAAAAAAGATTGACAAATAATTTAGTAATCAGAACATTAAGTATTTTCATAATTGCAATCCATAACCATGGGTGTCGAAATATGTTGGTAATTTTTGTGATTATCAACATTTGTAGTGGTATTGGATTAACTCGTTGAATAGACGTTCTCGTTATATATTAATCGAGTTAGGTGATGCAGGAATGGCGAGCTTGGTTGTTATAACGAGTGTGTGTGTAACCGGATTTGGGCCTAATTAATTATATAGGCACCTAATTATTTAATTGATTTGTTAATTTGTGAATTGATTGGGCCTATAAATAACATCAGTATGTTGACTAATGATTATGGGCCTTTGGCTTTCTTGGCTAGTCAACTCACGGTTCGAAATCGGAAATCATGTTATCTCCACTGAAGTTACAAAGATTGGTATATTATTTAATATATTAAATCTATTATTGAAAAAATTAGAAGTTAGTTTTATTTGGAGATAACTGATCCGTGAATCAAGGGATTACAACAAGTTTTCGAAATAACGGTACACACAAGAGAGGTTCTATTCGGTTCTGGAGTTCTGTGACGTATACGGTATTTTCATTCTCAAAAATCACAATCCTGTTCTTGTTACGAATTGAGTTTAATCGGTTCGAACTTTTGAGTATACCGATCAAATAGTTCGTTCTGATAGTTCTCTTACGACTCTCAATTCAATCCAAGCAATTTTATTTTGATTCACTGTGCTCTCATTCAATCCAACCAACAAAGAACGAACTATTTCAACATGACTGGTGAATCTGCAAGCGACATGACATGCAAATTCGCGAAGTTGGAGAAATTTGAAGGGCAAGATTTTAGGCGCTGGAGGAAAAAGATGCATTTCTTGTTAACCACACTAAAAGTTGTGTATGTTCTGAGTACACCGATGCCTGAAGAAGGGGGGAAAACGAACCACTTGATCAACAGAGGAAAAGATCGAAGTGGGAAAATGATGATTATATATGCAGAGGGCATATATTGAATGGAATGTGTGATGGGTTATTTGACTTGTACCAGAATGCAGTGTCTGCCAAGGATCTTTGGGATTCTCTTGAATCAAAATATATGGCAGAGGATGCATCTAGCAAAAAATTTCTGGTAAGTAATTTTAATTCCTACAAAATGGTTGATGATAGACCGGTTATGGAGCAATATAATGAATTATTGCACATATTGGGTCAATATACTCAACACAATTTGTATATGGATGAGTCAATTTCTGTTTCAAGCATCATTGATAAACTCCCTCCATCATGGAAAGATTTTAAACACACCCTTAAACATCAAAAGGAAGAATTGACTTTGGTTCAATTGGGAAGTCACATTCGAATCGAAGAATCTCTTCGGGTTCAAGAAGTTGGTAAAAATAAGGGCAAAAGTGTGGTTGGTCAATCTTCAATTAATATGGTGGAGCATGACGGGAAATCGGGTAATTATAACAAGTTTAAAGGCAAAAAACGCAAGTCTGATCATGGTGATAAAAATTCAAACAAGAAAGCCAAAAAGACATGTTGGAGGTGCCACAAAGTGGGACACTTCAAAAAGGATTGTCGGGTGAAGCTTACGGGAAACAACAAAGGCTCGAGTAGAGCGGGTCCAAGTGGGTCCAAGGATCCACCAACTCAAACGGGTACGTGTTCTAAATTTTATTTGAATGAAAATAAGTTTAGTGATAGTTTTGTGAAAACAAAGGTTCCATTTATAGAAAATAAAAACCAAAATTTATGTGGTACTGTTTGTCTCGATAATGTTCAGAAAAATGACTTTTCTACACCAAAATTTTCATGTGATTATAAAAACAATTTGCAATGTTGTAATATTATTTCACAAACTGATTTTGGAAAATTTTCGATAATTAGTGAAAGTGGCTCATCTTTGGGCCCAAGTCAAAATACAACATATGATGGGTGTTGGAATAAATCAAAAGGAATATCGTCCTGTGATGAATTAAACGAAAATTATAAGGACAGTATATTGAATTTTGATGATAACACCCAAATGGTGAAAGTAAATAATGCACTTAATGACGAGTTCATTAGATCCACTAATCAAAATGGACTTAACAGCCCATTAAATAATCCCAATTTGGATTTGAGTGGAAAGTGGCCTTTGGGCTGTAATTCGGTTGCAACTGAAAATCGTTCAGTGGGCTTGAATTTAAAAGAAACATGTGATAATGATTGTGGCCAAGCTCACACGAGTTCACAGTTGGCGGAAAACATTATTAATTCGAATTCAAATAAGAATTTTAATGTTAATTTAAGTGTTCCGATTGTGAATTACGTTTCCTTTATCACTGAATCATTTTGTATTCAGGATGATGAATTTGCATGGTGGGTAGACTCGGGAGCTACGGTGCATGTGTGCAAAGATCTAAGGTGGTTTGAAGAGTGCAAACCTATTGATGATGGATCTGAATTACGAATGGGAAATGTAGCAACCGAGCCTATCAAAGGTGCCGGGAAAGTCAAGCTTGTATTTACTTCTGGCAAACACTTATTACTAGATTATGTGTTGTATGTTCCGGGTATACGGAAGAACTTATTGTCGGGTATTGTATTAAATAATTATGGGTTCAAACAAGTCATTGAGTCGGACAAGTTTATCTTGTCTAGACATGGAACCTTTGTAGGATTTGGATATTTATCTAATGGTATGTTTAAGTTAAATGTTCATGTTCCTTTTGCTAAAAAATCCGTGTGTATTGCTTCTTCTAGTAATAAAGTCGACAATGAAACAAAATTATGGCATGCTAGGTTAGGACATGTTAATTATTTTAGAATGAAAGACATGTCTAAAATGAGCTTGATACTCGCTTTTGATATGAATAATAATCAATGTCACACTTGCAAGTTAACCAAGATAACAAGAAAACCTTTTAAAGATGTCAAAAGAGAATCTAAGGTTTTAGAACTCATTCATTCTGACTTATGTGATTTTCACAATACTCCCTCGCTTGGAAATAAGAAATATGTTGTGACCTTTATTGACGATGCTTCTAGGTTTTGTTATGTTTACTTGTTACATGCAAAGGATGAAACGTTAGATAAATTTAAAATATATAAACAAGAAGTAGAATTGCATCAAAAGGATTTTATTAAAAATCTTCGTACAGATAGAGGTGGTGAATACTATGATCCAGTTTATTTCCAATCTACTGGTATCATACATCAGACCACTGCTCCTTATACACCACAGCAAAATGGTGTATCTGAGAGGAAGAATAGGACATTAAAAGAAATGGTTAATTCCATGTTGTCTTATTCGGGTTTGAGTGAAGGATTTTGGGGTGAGGCTATGCTGACAGCCTGCTATTTATTGAATAGGGTCCCAAATAAAAAGACCAAGGTAACCCCATATGAGCTCTGACACAAAAAGGCACCAAACTTAAGTCACCTTAAAGTTTGGGGTTGTAGAGCTGTAGTGAGACTCACTGAACCTAAGATACAAACCTTAGGTGAGAGAGGCATCGATTGCATATTCATTGGATATGCTGAACATTCTCCAGCTCATAGGTTCTATGTGACAGAACCAAATGATTACGTGTCAGTTCACACAGTAATTGAGTCAAGAGATGGAGATTTTGGAAATGAGGATAGGTTCTCCTCAGTACCTAGACTTAAAGATGTGCCTCAGAGTCTAAAAGATTTTGAAAGAAACTCTTCCAATACGAAAGATGTTTCCACTAGTACAGAACCAAGGAAAAGTACTAGGGTAAGGAAAGCCAAGAACTTTGGTGATGATTTCCAACTTTATTTGGTTGAAGGATCGAGAGATAAAATTGAATATCAATATCAATATTGTTTCAATATTGAGGAAGATCCGAAAACTTTCAGTGAAGCAATGGCTTCAAGGGATGTTTCATTTTGGAAGGAAGCTATTCAAGATGAAATTGATTCTATCATGCAGAATAAGACCTGGAAGTTGACCGATTTACCTCCCGGATGTAAACCGTTAGGATGTAAATGGATTTTCAAAAGGAAAATGAAAGTGGATGGAAGCATTGATAAATTTAAAGCCAGACTAGTGATACAAGGCTTTAGACAAAAAGAAGGAATTGATTTCTTTGATACATATGCTCCAGTAGCAAGAATATCCACGATTAGGTTGTTGTTGGCTTTAGCAGCTATCCACAATCTTGTAATTCATCAAATGGATGTAAAGACTGCATTCCTAAATGGTGAATTAGAAGAAGAAATATATATGAAACAACCAGAAGGTTTCATTATGCCAGGAAATGAACATAAGGTTTGCAAGCTGGTTAAGTCATTATATGGCTTGAAACAAGCTCCTAAACAGTGGCATCAAAAATTTGATGATGTGGTGTTGTCAGATGGTTTTATACTTAATCAAGCTGACAAATGTGTATATTGCAAATTTGACTCCTCAGGAAAAGGAGTTATAATTTGTCTATATGTGGATGACATGTTGATATTTGGTACTGACTTAGGTCAAGTTGTTAAAACCAAAGAGTTCTTGTCATCAAAGTTTGCCATGAAAGATATGGGGGAGGCAGAGGTGATTCTTGGTATAAAGATCACTCGAGGGAACAATGGTATATCAATCTCTCAATCGCATTATATTGAGAAGATCTTGAAGAGATTCAACAGTCTGACTTGTTCTCCAGTTGCAACTCCTATTGATCCTAACATTAGGCTTATGCCTAATCAAGGTAGCCCCATATCTCAACTTGAATATTCCAAAGCAATAGGATGTTTGATGTATGCTATGATCAGCACTAGGCCTGATATTGCTTATGCGGTGGGAAAACTTAGTAGATTTACAAGTAACCCGAGCACACATCATTGGCAGGCAATAAACAGATTGTTTAAGTACCTGAAAGGAACTGTAAATTATAGTTTGTGCTATTCAGGTTTCCCCTCAATACTTGAAGGGTTTACTGATGCTAGTTGGATAAACAATAAGGAAGATCATTCTTCCACAAGTGGATGGGTGTTCTTACTTGGTGGAGGTGCTATCTCCTGGGCCTCAAAGAAACAAACTTGCATCACAAATTCAACAATGGAATCTGAATTTATAGCTTTAGCAGCAGCTGGTAAAGAAGCTGAATGGCTAAGAAATTTGATCTATGAGATTCCTTTGTTGCCAAAACCGATATCACCTATATCTATCAGATGTGATAGTGCAGCTACTTTGGCTAAGGCTTATAGCCAAGTGTACAATGGAAAGTGTAGACACCTAGGTGTTAGACATAGCATGATTAGAGAATTAATCATAAATGGAGTGATATCTGTTGATTTTGTAAGATCTGAGTATAATATGGCTGATCATCTAACTAAAGGGTTAGGAAGAGATCTCGTGAACAAATCAGCCAAAGGGATGGGTTTAAAGTCCATACTTTAATATCCTATGCCAAGACACCCAATTCCCATCTAATACAACGTTAGATGCTGAATTCAATGTGGAAAGCTTGTCATAAAGATATTGGAACACAACACTAGAATCATCCCAAGGTTTGTGTTCAGACTGCAGATAAAGTAGGTTGAAGTATAACTTCTTAACAGTTCTTTGATAAATTGCATTTGCAGGTGCAAGAATAAAGAAACTACCTATAAGAGTATGAAGTTTAGCCGCTTCAAGAAGCTTGAACTTGGCTTTGATATACTCTTTGAAGGATTGGACATAGGCTAGTAAAATATAGTGTCATGTAAGAACATATGGGTTGTAAACTTATGTGTATTTTACCTTCAAGTATTCAAATGGATAGCAAGGGTTCAATCCATAGAGACACCCCGATATTCGAATATTTGGATCGTGTAATTTACTAAGATGAAAATTCAATCCTCAGGACATTTTCATTTATGCATGAGTTTGAGATTTTGAGAATTGAGTTGAGTTAATCATGGATATCACTAAAATGGGGGAGGAATGTTGGTAATTTTAGTGATTATCAACATTTGTAGTGGTATTGGATTAACTCGTTGAATAGACGTTCTCGTTATATATTAATCGAGTTAGGTGATGCAGGAATGGCGAGCTTGGTTGTTATAACGAGTGTGTGTGTAACCGGATTTGGGCCTAATTAATTATATAGGCACCTAATTATTTAATTGATTTGTTAATTTGTGAATTGATTGGGCCTATAAATAACATCAGTATGTTGACTAATGATTATGGGCCTTTGGCTTTCTTGGCTAGTCAACTCACGGTTCGAAATCGGAAATCATGTTATCTCCACTGAAGTTACAAAGATTGATATATTATTTAATATATTAAATCTATTATTGAAAAAATTAGAAGTTAGTTTTATTTGGAGATAACTGATCCGTGAATCAAGGGATTACAACAAGTTTTCGAAATAACGGTACACACAAGAGAGGTTCTATTCGGTTCTGGAGTTCTGTGACGTATACGGTATTTTCATTCTCAAAAATCACAATCCTGTTCTTGTTACGAATTGAGTTTAATCCGTTCGAACTTTTGAGTATACCGATCAAATAGTTCGTTCTGATAGTTCTCATACGACTCTCAATTCAATCCAAGCAATTTTATTTTGATTCACTGTGCTCTCATTCAATCCAACCAACAAAATACATACCGGAATTAATCACCGGAAGATTATGTCACTCATCGAGTGATCGGGATTTGAGAGATTAAAGGATTTGGTGAATAAACGTAGATGGCAATGGTGAAATTTGAGATATCGCCTTTTAAAGGTTTTGGTGAATATACGAAGATGGCGATGGTGAATCTTGTAGGAAGGCGTGAAGGTGTAGTATGGAATGGGTTCACATTACGGTGACGGATTCTACTAACGTTGCGTTGCTTTTTTATATGTAAATTAATAATAATTAATAGAATAGATGTTGAAACGGTGCAATCTTTTGAACCATCACTTTTTTTTGAAACGCTACTTTGCGTAGGTGTTGTAAACGTAAAAATATTAATTGATTTTGGTATGAGCAAACATGATGTTTAACCAAGGGGTGTAACCCAAGTTGGTAATTGTATTAGTATATAATAACTCGATACCGCAGACGGCCCTTTTTGCCCTTCCCCAATGCTCTATCAAACATTGGTCATGATTTAAAGTTATTAGTTCACGCCCGTCCTATCCAGGTACGTCGTGAGGGTGCCAAACCTAATAGCGCTATCAACTAATAACCCCGTTGCCCTACAAGCAACAACCTGGTAGTATGATGGGACTTAAGTGATAGAAGTGAATGTATTATCCAACATCAACATTTACTAGAAAACCGATGCATATCCCCTGCAAGGATATGCGTTGTGAAATCCGCCTCACATCCCCTACAAGGATGTGGGAATTTGAAAACCGCCTCATATCCCCTACAAGGATATGGGTTTACGAAAATCCGTTTACAAGTTTTGTCAGTTTGATTGTCCCCACCGGACGCATGCTTGTTTTGAGAGAAGTAAACTCACCTTTGGTTTGCTTGGTTAGATTAGTTTCTTGTTTATCGTTGGATACCCCAAACCCTAATATGGTTCCAATGACAGTCAGTTTTGTTTACACAGAATCACATATTCTTTGTATATATTCCACAAGTGGTAAGCAAATATAGCACACATTATCACACAAGTTACATCGAGTGTTCGGGCCATATGTATTTTCACATTACAAGTTCATACATCACAATAACACATATTAACAGTCAAATCCTCATTCAAATGAACATGCATATAATAACAGTAATTCATAACCCTCAGTAGTCATTTGATTACAAAATCTTGTATCGAAACTGTTTAAGGCCCGCCATAACTTGGCAGCCCATTCCGGAAATCTAAACATGATGCGGCCCAGTTGAAGTTAAGCCCAACAAAGATTGTAAGACTTAATCTTCTAACCTACTAAACATAATCAATTCATGGCCCAAACATGAGACGCTTTAAGTTGCGTGGCCCAACACCATCAATATCAAAATGGATTACAATCATAATCATCATTCATCTTCCAAACATGCAACATAGATTCATCAGCTTATCGACATACAACTATACTAACAAACCAGATTTATCAATCCATCATAACACCCTCAGATTTCATGCAATCGCTAACATTATATCGCCCTAGTTAATTAACAGCATTCTAACGAACCCATCAATATAAATCGGAGCATGAGTTCCTATCAGCATACTTGTTATCATAGACCCTAGTGTTCTTGTGTGGCTTCTCAGCGAATGTTTCACTTGCGATGAAACATGTATCTTTCGTCGAGATTGATTGTGACGAAACATTGGTCTTTCGTCAAGGCTAGTAGCGACGAAACATTAGTCTTTTGTCGAGACTAAACATGACGAAACATCACTGATGTTTGCCACGAAACATAATCCATCAGTTACACACTCAAGATTAATAAGATTGAAACAATTATTCGCAGACCCTAATCATCGACTAACAGTTACATTACAACCTTTAACATCAGTCATCGATTATTAATACTTGTTCCAAAACAGGTAACACAATGACTTTCCACAATCAAGAAATCATATTATTTATAGAGCATAAGGCTATCACTATCATATGTAAACAATACAACCCATTAGTATGTTATCTAAACCCTAGATCAGTGGTTCATATCGCACCAAACATAGATCACTATCATATATCACAATACAAACCATTAGCATGCTAATCGGCCCGTAACATAATCATTATAATAACAAACATTCAATTTCACATAACATTCACATAACATAATCATCATAGAACATACGTATACACTTCTTGTTAATCAAAATCACACATGAACAAGATCAACATTTACGAATTAAGAATTTACGTGAACATGAATCTACTAACCAAGAACTTGTTCGAATGAGATGAGGCCTCGATGATGATAGAGGTCTACTGCCGTACGCACGTTTGGGATGGGTAGGCTTTTTGTTTTGAGTTTGTGTTATTAAACAACATAATGCATATCTAATATGGTAGGGATTGGGGCGATCAGGCCCCTTTCTTGGCCGAACTGGCTTAAGCCCATGAGATTGGGTTGTTAAAACAAATGAGTAAAGGGTGGCGGTTTGGGCTCTATAATCCAATTAAGTTTGCTTCGGGCTTCAAAGGTTTGGGGTGCGGCCCACTTAAAACGACCATTCTTTAGAAACATAAGGGTACGGCCCAATTATACATAATATGTTATTAACAAAGATAACATACGTTCAAGTTTAAGTTTAATGGAGTTATAACAACACAGGACATTTAACATGATGGAAAGAGATAACGAGGAGTTAAGGTCACAAGATTAAACGTCACTAACCTTGAAAGTTCGGGTTGTCACATCATCCCCAACTTGAAAGAAATTTCGTCCCGAAATTTGATAAGCAATCCAAAAGTGACACGGTAAACCAAAAGTAACACAAAGCGGTAAAGTGTTAGATTAGGATGACTGTGGATTTTCCTCGGGTACCACATCATCCCCAACTTGAAAGAGAATTTCGTCCCGAAATTCGCCAATGATATCAGAAGTTGATACAACCATTTGAACTGCTGAGGGTAGTAGGGCTTACTCCGATCATTGCGTTCCCACGTGAACTCCGGTCCATGTTTTGAGTTCCAACGAACTCCAACGAACTCCCACGAGATAACTCGAGGGTAGTAGGTATCACAATTGTTTTCTCGGTTAAACGTTTCTATATATTTGAGATATAATGACCTCGTGAACGTTACCCAATATGTCAGGTAACTCGAGTTTGTGAATATGTCCCCGATTTGTTCCAGAAATCTAAATGTCCCAACACATCGTAAACTAAACTTGCCACGTTTTCCATAGTGCACCGCTCCCTCCCAAGGTGAGACTTTCGATTATGATACGTTCGCCTACAGCGAATTCCCAGTGTTTCCTAAGCTTATCAGTTTTCCTGACGGTCACGCGTTGCCGCCAAACGATTTCCGATCTAAAAAATCTTCCCAAGTGGTTTGAGTACAATCCTGGATCTGTGATTGGGTTGTCACCCACCTTAGTCCAACAAGGAGATTGGCATTATCGTCCCGCAATGCCTCAACAGAGCTGTCCAAATACCAGAATGGTATCTGATGCAGTAGGACTCATCCAGAGGTAAGTGTTCTTCCGATCTTCACTACGTCAATCGCACACATGCTCGCAGCATGTCTCCGAGTGTCAGGGGGGGGGGGTTTCGTTTACTCTGACCATTGTCCTATGGTGAAAAGTATTGCTCATGCCTAGACGCGAGCCAAGAGTGTTGTGTAGTGCCTGCCATAAATCAGGTATAGGTCTAAACCAGAGGTAACAGGGGTTGGCACCTCGTGCCTAAAAGCCGCCTCTCTCAGAGGAATATTCACAACTTGAGAAGACTCGTCAGTTTCCTTGATTGCAAGAGAGTGTGCTGGTTACGTGAGATAATCAACGATCACCCAGGTGATATTGTTTCCGTTCTGAGTTTTTGGTAAACCATTGACAAACTCCATGGCTGTCTGTTCCAATCTCCAAATAGGTGTTTCTGATTACTGGCACGGACTAGAAGGTTTCTGATGTTCCATCTTGACTTCTGCACAAGTCAAACATCGTTCACATACTTCGTTGTGTAGGCCTTCAAGCCCAGTTGCCAGTACGAGATCCTCCGATCCTAACATATTCCATCAAATCCAGATGACCAGCATATCGAGGCTGGTGTGCTTCACTCAACACAAGTTCCCTCCGATCGCTGTACGGTAGAGTCCATTTCTGCTCCATGAAGTAGCGAGTACCGTCCCCTTGTCAAAAGTTGCTCCTCCATGCCCCGCATGGACCCAACTCGAAAATCCTCATCCTTCAGCGCTTCAGTTTGAACGGGGTGTGTCACACCCCCAAAATACCCCATGCAGGAACACCGCGGGGCGTGTGACGTACCAGGATCTAGCCACCAATCACATTGAACCATAACATAGAATTTAATAAAAGTTTCCATTTATTTCATAAAGTAAATCCAAACACAATCAAAACCAACTTGTTCAGCAGAAGCATAAGGTAAATAATGTTTTCATGTGTTTCAAACAAATGTACGATAAACATTAAACTTGTATCCAAGAGCCACGACCCATGTCGACTCCAGCACTCCCAGATAGCAAGTTCCAATCCAAGTACCTAAGGTCCTGCAAGCATGTAGAAAAAGTGTGTCAGACAGGCTGGTGAGTTCACAGTTTGCTTTAACCGATTAATACCAAGTAGTGTGTTATGATTTGTAATGACTGATATGTTGATAATAACTCGATACCGCAGACGGCCCGTTTTTGCTCTTCTCCAATGCTCTATCAACATTGGTCAGTTTTAAGTTATTAGTTCACGCCCGTCCTATCCAGGTACGTCGTGAGGGTGCCAAACCTAATAGCGCTATCAACTAATAACCTGTTGCCCTACAAGCAACTTATCAATGGTAGTGTTTTGGTCAAAAATTACCGAAGCAATTAAGTGATCAAATTCGTTAAGTGAGGTAGTGTGCTAGAACTATGTGTGAAAAATATGTTAACCAAGTCAATTGTAAAAACAGTTTCAGGATACGGCTCAGGATATAGAGCTATATCTATGATCAAACAATGAGCAAAAAAGTAAAGGTTGACACGTGATGTACGAGGAAAGCCCTTGATCAATCTAGATCGCCGGCACAAAACCTCGGGAGCTGACAATCGCAGCTGCCTTGTTCTTCTATTACTTCAAATATCAGGATACAATGCAGGATGTGGAGCGAATCAACTATGTGTTACAAAGTAATTCGAATACAAGTGTTTGTGTGTAGTGTTTGCAGTAAGCTAGAGAGCAAAAGTGTTCAAGAGTGTGTGTGTTAGTTGTGTGCCTTAATCTGATCCGCCCCCATCTATTTATAGTAAAAGAAGTGTAACAAACTATCCTAATTCACCGGGATACGGCGAATATTCCCCACTCGAACGTTGTAGACCTGGTCTTCCGGGTTCAACGTCTCTCACATAACAGATACGCCCGAGTCTTGAGGAGAAGAAGTCCATCTGACCGTTAGTAACCCATAGCCTCTAACCTGCAAGTGGTTAATTCAATTAACCCCAGGATATCGTCCAGGATGTTAGCAATATCCTAATCCAGTATCCTGATCACAAGCAAACAACCAAGAGCAGGATATTAGTCAGGATATGTACGCTCAGAAAATGACCCATAACAATTATCCCCAAATATATCTGTTGGTATACCAATCCAACGGATATATTTTAAAAATTATATCTCGTAAATCAAGGCATTTAAAACGAAACGATGGTTGAGGTGACATTGTGCCATTTTCAATGCAATATTTACTCTTTACCCCTACATTCAGCCTATATTAACTGAGGGACTTCTCATTATGGTTATCTTTATCTTCAACCGAATATCAGGTACTTTTCTCTCTCTCTTTTCTATTTTCCTCGTTTAAATCCTTCGTTCTCCGATTGTGATCCTTCATGGCGACCCGCACTAGATCCCAAACGGCGGACTCTGTTTCCCCCTTCAAAACCTGCCGCAGAGGAGCCCGCCAAGGTAACTGAGAAGGTGGATGATGCTGGCGCTTCAAAAGATGCTGGTGGTGACGTTGGAGAAAATGCTGGTGGAGAAGATGCCGCTGATGATGCTGAGAGGGATGTTGGAGAGGATACTGGAGGAGATATCATGATGAAGGAGGGAGCTGACCCTTAAATGCAGCGATGTGGGTGATGATGGATATATGTGCTGAGGCCGGAGCCCACTTTTTAAAATTTCATGGTTATGGTCTGTAAAACAATTTACATTTCCTATCTTTGAACAATTTATATTTCCTGCATTAGAACAATACGATGACCAAAGGTGGATGGGTCCTGAATTTCAGGATGAAGCCCTTGGTCATCGATTAGTATAACTTGTTTTGAACGTCGTAACGGTTGAAGGTGGACAGGTCCCGTTTTGAGATAGAACCTTCAACTGTTACATAAGTATGGTAAAGACTAATTGCGCTTTTGGTGGATGGGCCTCGGTTTGAGGTGAATCCAAAAGCACAACTTTTGACATGTTAATAATATAACTTGCTTTTGACTTATTTGTTGATGCCTTTTAATTTCCGTTATGCATTCCTTAATGTAGATTTTAGCTTTGCAGAATTTTGTACAACTACCTTTTGAAAATATCCTGATCAATATACTCAGTGGTATATTATGAAAACTTTTATTAAATAGAACTTCTAAAAATTCAATCAACTTTAGAGAAAATTTTTAAAATAAAAGAAAGTCCAATTTCTAAAACCTGTTTTGACAATTCTTGTTTGATCAAGGTTTTAATTTCAAACTAGTATTACCCCCAAATATTTTAATCAAATATCCTGATAAGCATACATTTTGAGAATATGTCCCGAAAATTTATCCTAATCAGGATTCCTAAGCTTCCGTCAAACATGGTTTCAAAAACTCATATTATGTTAACAAAGGAAAGATCATACCAGGAATAGCGTGTAACCCTATTCTCAAACTTCAATCCTTTTGCAACTTTTCCAATGAAGATCTCCCCTGTCTGAGACACTTAGTGTACTAGGTCCGAGTTTTATCCTTTGAGTCTTACACAATTGCCTCAGTAGGAATGTCCCCTGTGTACAAAGTCTTCGAATATTTAGAAATCTTCTGGACATCAGTTCCAATTGTATAGACAATTTTTTGTGTTACAGGGGTAAAACCCAAAAATGTACTGGAGATAAATCCCTCGTATCCTGGGGGAAATCCCAAATTTTTATGCGCTACAGGCGGGAGTGTATAAACTCCAAGACTTAAAAAGGCGAAAACCTTTAAACCTTAGAGAGTATGAAAATACACTTTCGTGAGAGAAGGTGATCAATCCTCATATACCTTTAGGATTCAGGATATAGCCAATAGTAACGAAATTATCAGCCACTTTTACATGGACTGGTCCCGCCACCTTGAACTATCCCCGAATAACTTGCGCTCCAGGCGGGGTGTTTAAACCCAATTCGGAAGAAAGGTGAATACCTTTAAACCTGTGAAGGGATCAGGATCCCTTATACGTGAGAGAGGGGGCCAATCCTCTAATCTTCCGAGGTATCCTGAGTGTGTATCCTGGTGCTATATCCTGAAACATATACTGCAAAACATCTTCAAACTAAGGTGGGTGTTAGCTTGGCTAACACCCATCCGATGCTTAAGTTAGTATTGGGTTTCAATAAATCAAATCAAATATATTTAAAAGAGATATAATTCTTACCATCCTGAGTTAGAAATTAAATTCTAAACTCACTTGAAATAAAGCTTAAGGTGTATAGCATTCCAAGATCTCGGCAGCATATCCCCCTCCATATTCTTGAGTCGGTATGCACCTTTTCCTGATTCTGATTCAACCTCATATGGTCCTTCCCATTTTGGAGCCAGCTTTCCATCAGCAGGATTAGTAGTATTTTGAAAAGCCTTTCTTAACACCCAATCTCCAACTTTGAACCTTCTAGTCCTTATATTCTTGTTATATGCTCCGGATATCCTTTGTTGATATGCTGCCATCCTTAGCCTTGCTGCATCTCTCGTCTCATCAATAGTATCTAGTTCCTGGCATAAGACTTCAAGATTCTGCTCAGGATTCCCGAGGTTGGATCTTGCTGTAGGTATCATCATTTCCGTCGGGATCACCGCTTCTGCTCCAAACACTAAGGAAAATGGGGTTTGACCAGTCGCATTTTTTACCGTCGTTCTATCAGCCCACAAAACAAAGGGTAGTTCTTCTGCCCATCTTCCTTTCTTGGCCCCTAATCTCTTCTTCAAGTTGTTGACAATTATCTTGTTTGAGGATTCAGCTTGTCCATTTGCTTGAGGATGTACCGGGGTGGACGTAATCATTTTGTTTCCCCAACTCTTGCAGAAGTCAGTAGTCCTTTTACTTATAAATTGAGATCCGTTGTCATAGATTATCTCAGCCGGTACTCCAAACCTAGTCAGGATATTCCTTTTTATGAAGGATACCACTTCCTGATCTCTAACTTGAACAAATGCTTCTGCTTCAACCCATTTGGAGAAATAATCCGTCATTGCCAACATGAAAACCTTTCCTCCTGGAGCCTTTGGGAGCTTTCCTACTATATCCATACCCCATTTCATAAACGGCCAAGGGGAAACAATAGGATACAGTGGTTCAGCAGGCTGATGTAATATGTTACTATGTCTTTGACATGCATCACATCTTTGAGCATATTCTGTGGCATCTTTCCTCATCGTCGGCCAATAATATACTGTTCTTAATATTTTTGAGAATAAGGACCTGCCCCCAGTATGGTTACCACAATCCCCTTCATGTGTATCCTGAAGTACTTCTTTGGTTTCAGGATCCTCCAAGCACCTCAGATATGGTCCTGCAAGAGATTTCTTATACAAAACCTCATTTATAATAGTGAATCGTGATACCTTCATCCTAAAGGCTTTAGGATTCTCATTCTTTGGGATGTATCCTTCCTTTAGATATCTCATGATTGGAGCCGTCCAGGACTTAGGATCCTCCTCAAGATAGTCATCATCAGGATCCTGAATACTTATTACTTCCTTATCCTGAGGATTCATCGCAGGATACAGGATATGTAATATTGGTATCCGGGTTCCTTCCGGTATCCTGACCGATGATCCCAGATTTGCCAAGGCATCAGCTTCAGCATTATCTTCTCTTGGTACCTGTTCAAGTGTAAAAATATCGAAATATCCTGCTAATTTTTTTAGAATTTCGAGATACTCAATTAACTTCTCTCCTTTAACTGCATAGGTTCCATTAAAATGATTAGTGATTAACAAGGAGTCAACCTATACTTGCAAATTCTTGATATTCATATTTTTAGCCAACTCTAATCCTGCAATTAAAGCCTCATATTCTGCCTCATTATTAGTAGCAGGAAATTCACACCTAATAGTCTGGGGTAATATGCCCCCCTATGGCGATTTTAGTAGTATACCTAAACCTACACCTCTTACGTTAGATGCACCATCAGTATATAATGTCCAGCATTCTAAGTTTTCTCCTAGCTGCTGTACCTCTAAATCTACTTCACTTTGAATGTCACTACTGAAATAAGCCACAAAGTCAGCTAAAGCCTGAGACTTTATGGCATTTCTAGGCTCATATACTAAGTCATAAGCACTCAATTTTACTGACCACTTGGCCATCCTACCTGACATCTCTGGTTTCCTAAGCACGTTTTTAACAGGATAATTGGTTTTAAAATGAATCCTATGTGTCTCAAAATAATGTCTAAGTTTTGTTGATGCCATAACTAATGCTAATATCAATTTCTCTAGATGAGAATATCTAGTTTCAGCATCTAGTAAACTTTTACTAACATAATAGACAGGATATTGCTGACCTTCATGGTCCTTTATAAGAACGGCACTTACAGCATTCCCTGATACAGCGAGGTATAGGGATAGTGGTTCACCATTTTCAGGCTTCATCAATAGAGGTGCAGTTGAGAGATATCGCTTCAAATCCTGCAAGGCTGCTTCATGCTTCTCTCCCCATTCGAACTTCTTATTCTTCTTGAGGATATCATAAAATTCCTTGCATTTTTCCGAGGATCTTGAGATAAATCTGTTCAATGATGCTACTCGGCCTGTCAACCGTTGAACATCCTTCATATTTGAAGGTGATTTGATATCCAAGATGGCTTTTATCTGCTCCGGGCTTGCCTCTATTACTCTTTTGGTCACCATATATCCTAGAAACTTTCCTGCCCCCACTCCGAAATGACACTTAGCAGGATTCAGCTTCATGTTATACTGATCCAGGATATCAAATGCTCCCTTAATATCCTGGAGGTGATCCTCAGCCTTTTTAGATTTCACCACCATGTCATAGATATATACCTCCATTGTGTCCCCCAGCTTATCTTTAAACATCATGTTCACCAATCTCTGGTACGTTGCACCTGCATTTTTCAAACCGAAAGGCATAGCAGTATAGCAATAAATACCTGTTGGTGTCATGAAGGCAGTATCCTCCTGGTCCGAAGGCTCCATTTGAATCTGCTGAAATCCTGAGGATGCATCCATGAATGTTAACATTTCATGCCCGGCAGTAGCATCCACCATTGCATCAATATGAGGAAGAGGAAATGGGTCTTTAGGACAAGCCTTATTCAAGTCCGTGTAATCTACGCAGACTCTCCATTTCCCATTTTTCTTCTGTACCACGACTACATTTGCCAGCCATCTTGGGAATTTGACTTCTCTGATCATTTTGGACTTCAGCAATCTTTCAACTTCCTCTTGTATGATTGTATTTCGTTCAGGAGCAAACTTCCTTCTTTTTTGCTGAACAGGCTTGAACGACCTATCAATTCCAAGCTTGTGAGTAATAATGTCTTTGGATATGCCTGTCATATCCTCATGCTTCCATGCAAATGTTGACATCCTGCACTTCAAAAAGTTAATTAATTGTTCTTCAATATCCTGAGGGATATTGGTTCCTACGAGCACCGAGATATCAGGATTATCCTGATCTAGGATAACTTTCTTCATATCCTGCTCTGAAGCCTCCATGATATCCTGGGCTCGCATCTTTAATTGCTATGCTGGATTAGGCTTGGTTGAGGATTTCATTGAGGATGTATAGAATTCCTTTGCCTCCTGTTGATCACTATCAACTTTGACGATCCCCCAAGGGGTAGGGATCTTGATGCACTGGTGATAAGTCGATGGCACAACCTTCATGTCATGGATCCATGGCCTGCCTAGTATGATGTTATAGCATAATAGGGAGTCCATCACACAGAAGTGTTGTATCGAGTTGACTCCTTCTACATATACTAGTAACTTTATCTCTCCTACGGTGTTCCTAGCTTCTCCACTGAAACCAACGAGCATAGTGGACTTTGAAGTGATATCCATCGGAGAAACATTCATCCTTTTCAATGTTTCCAGCTGAATTATGTTGACAGAGCTACCATTATCCACCAATATCCTGCGTACAAAATGGTTAATAACATATAATGTTATTACAAGGGCGTCATGGTGAGGATCCTGGACAGTATCCATGTCATCACTATCAAAAGTGATCACTTTATCGGTTGTAAGGGTAGTCATCCTAGCTGGTTTGTCCCCCCTTTCAGTCTTAGCTTCTTTTGCATGTCTCTTGGCCGCAGAATACGAAGTCCCACAAATGTCAGATCCTCTTGAAATAAAGTTAATTATTTTGGCATCTACTGGGGTTGATGCTGCTCGTTCAGGATCCTTCTCAGGATCCTGCCCTTTATTCTTCTTTCTTCCCAGCAAATCCTTCAGATACCCCTTGCTTAACAGGTAGCTTATTTCTTTCCTTAGAGCAATGCAATCCTCGGTCACATGTCCAAAATCTTCATGGAAGGCACACCATTTGGATTTATCCTTCCTATCAGCTTTCTGTTGATTCTTTCGAGGCCACCTAGCTTTGTCTCCTAAACCCTGCATAGCATACATTAACTTGGGTATATTAACATAAAAGCAGTATTCAGATAATTCAGGATATTCCTCAGGATCCTCGTCTTCAACAACATTCACTTTCTTGTTGTCATTTCTACCATATGGCTTAGAGCGATACGGTTTATACGAGGATTCTGATTTCCTGTTGGTCGATTCATAGGTTGAGGTAGAATTCATCCTTTCTTGCATTTTTTTGTCATCTTCCAAGCGGATATATCTCAAAGCCCTGTTACGAGCTTCATCGAGATTCCTGCAAGGATTCATTACAAGATCCTGATAAAATTGAGAATCCTTTTGTAACCCCATCTTAAAGGCCTGCACAGCTGTTGCAACATCAAGATGTGGGATATCTAAGGATTCTCGACTAAACTTGTTCACATAATCCCTCAGGGATTCCTGAGGTCCTTGAGTTATTCTGTAAAGATCACTGGTTAGTTTCTCAAAACTCCGACTGCAAGAAAACGGACTATTAAATAAATTAACCAAATGAGCAAATGAAGTAATTGAGTGAGGAGGAACATTTAACAGCCATTTTAAGGCTGATCCCGTCAAGGTAGAGCCGAAACCCTTGCACAAGCATGCTTCCTTGAGTTTCGGAGGGATAGGGTTAATCTCCATTCTTTCTCTATACTGGGCGACATGCTCTTCAGGATCCGTAGTCCCATCATACAGTTTCATGTTGGGGGTCTGAAATCTTTTTGGGATTTCAGCATCACAGATAGGATATGCAAAGCGGGATATCCTGTGGCTGTCTTGAGATACTTCCGGAATTGGCTGGACCACTCCAGGTACACTGGATATCATGTCCTTCAATTTCTGAAGCTCCCTAGTAAATGTCGACGTCATACCTGCATCCTGCAATGACCCATTGTTGTTAGTAGCAAGAATATTATTATTTGACACATTATCGGTCTGAGGATTCTGGCCATATCCTGAAGCATATCCTGAACTCCTCACAGTTGACATCCTGACCGAGGAGGGTATCTCAGGGGTATGATTCTGAGAATGGCTTGGGACGATATTCCCCCTGTTATCCTCAGTGTAAACTGCATAACTGAAGTTCAAAGCCCTAGGTTGTATAGGAGTGACAGTTTCCTCAGCAGGTCTACTTGGGCCAGATTTCAAGAGTTGTATTTCTCTCATCAGCATCCGATTAGTTTCCTGCTGCTGCCTCATCTGTTCCTGTACACTACCAAACAAATTCAGAATTTCATCATTAGATGCCAAAACAGGACCGGATCCCTGGGTAGTGGGAGCGGGGATAACATCCCGAGCTACGAGACTTTCAGCTCCGTGTGATGAAGCTTGCATTCTTGGAGGAGGAGGTGGAAGCACCGAACCAATTGTTGCAGAGGTTGTAGCAGACATGGTGGAAGAGCTCATGTTTGATCTCGAGGCCATTGAAAACAATTTAGAAAAAAGTTTTGACAATAGAAAACCGAGTATTGATTTTATTAAAGTTTTTAGCAAAAATAGCACCAATTGCCCCACGGTGGGCGCCAAATTGTTTTGGTCAAAAATTACCGAAGCAATTAAGTGATCAAATTCGTTAAGTGAGGTAGTGTGCTAGAACTATGTGTGAAAAATATGTTAACCTAGTCAATTGTAAAAACAGTTTCAGGATACGGCTCAGGATATAGAGCTGTATCTATGATCAAACAATGAGCAAAAAAGTAAAGGTTGACACGTGATGTACGAGGAAAGCCCTTGATCAATCTAGATCGCCGGCACAAAACCTTGGGAGCTGACAATCGCAGCTGCCTTGTTCTTCTATTACTTCAAATATCAGGATACAGTGTAGGATGTCGAGCGAATCAACAATGTGTTACAATGTAATTCGAATACAAGTGTTTGTGTGTAGTGTTTGCAGTAAGCTAGAGAGCAAAGGTGTTCAAGAGTGTGTGTGTTAGTTGTGTGCCTTAATCTGATCCGCCCCCATCTATTTATTGTAAAAGAAGTGTAACAAACTATCCTAATTCACCGGGATACGGCGAATATTCCCCACTCGAACGTTGTAGACCTGGTCTTCCGGGTTCAACGTCTCTCACATAACAGATACGCCCGAGTCTTGAGGAGAAGAAGTCCATCTGACCGTTAGTAACCCACAGCCTCTAACCTGCACGTGGTTAATTCAATTAACCCCAGGATATCACCCAGGATGTTAGCAATATCCTAATCCAGTATCCTGATCACAAGCAAACAACCAAGAGCAGGATATTAGTCAAGATATGTACGCTCAGAAAATGACCCATAACAGGTAGGATGGGACTTAAGTGATAGAAAGTGAGTGTATTATCTAACGTTAACCTATACTGATAACGGCCTCATATCCCCTACGAGGATATGGGTTATTGAAAACTGCCTCACAACCCCTGCAAGGATGTGGGTTTATGAAAACCCGTTTAACTGTTTTGTTTGTTTGATTGTCCCCACTGGACGCATGCTTGTTTTGAGAGAGTGAACTCACCTTGGTTTGCTCGATATGATTAGTTATACGATCCAATTCAACCAACCAATCCTAACATGGTTACTATCGACAGTCAGTTTCTTAAACACTTAATGCCAATCGTAACACATATCACACAAGTAGCATTCACATATCATTATTCACATTAAAACATTTCATCATGCAGTTTATCAGTATTATACATCATAAAATTACATAGTAGATGTTGCATCCTACTATACAGTTTGCTTGCATGCCCACACCCAAGTTTTATATTACATTCCTTAACATTCATGCAAGAGTGTGCACAACTGATTAGTTCAAGGCCCATCACGAATCGTCCAGTTATGGAGTGTGTAACCCCGTTTATCATGTCCGAAAAGTATAGGTGTGTACACGGCCCAATACAGCCCAGCCCATCCATTAATCATTCATTTTTCTAACTACAGTACGTTGTATGTTAATGATGAAAGATTAAGAGTTTCGCTGTCCATGTGAGCGCTGAAATATCAAAAGTTTCGCCGAGGTAGTGAGTGACGAAACATTGAGAGTTTCGACGTGAATGTGAGTGACGAAACAGTAAGTGTTTCGTCGAGGTGCTGACAGTTTCAATTAGTGACTTTAACTACCCACCGAAATTCCCATAAACACGCTCAATCAATCCCAAACAGATCAAAGGTTATGACTTCATCAGTTATCATTCATGTTCATCATGATCCCATAACCGTAGCATACCACAGTTTCTTAATGTTTATATTCATTATTCATAAACAACCCTGACTATCATGCTAATCATCATAAAATCTTGATCATTCAACATCTGTTCATCACAGGTAACATATCCTGAACTCGACCGATACAATTATCGAACCGTGTGGTGAACATAAAACGAATACAAATCATTGAATCCTATCATGCATATACCAATTTTATGATTTAACAGTAACATATCAAGACTCCAACTATCACCACATAAGAGTATGATTTCTCAAAAAATCCTACATCCTCAGTGATTCACTAACATCTCAAACCAATCACTAGACAGTATAAATACAACAAGTAATGGATTCGACATTGAATATAATCATACACTTACCGGAATGAGAGGTTCGATAGGGTGTGTTTAGAACGATAAAGAAGATGCTTCAAGAAATCGCCGTCGGCCACTAGGGTTTCGCGTATTATGGTTCTTGTATAACATAAGTATAATATAACGTGAATGTGGCCGAGTGTAGTTGGGCTTTACTTGGGCCGAAAAGCCCATCTCGGCGACGACGAAACCTCAAATGGGCGACGAAACCCAAAAATGAGTCGTCTTTCGTCGAGCTCACAATCATCACTATTAAATTGATATGGATTTATATTTACATGCCCAATCACTAACTCACCAAACACTAATTAAATTGAAATCATTATAAAATAGAATACGCGGTACAACGTACAACGAAATGTTAAATGAGACTGTAAAACAGATGACGCGTAAAGGAAAGGTCTTGGAATCTCGGGTTGTCACAGGGTGAATCTGACTGGGTAGGCTAGAGTCGGTGATGAGCTACACGCTCATACGCGTTTAAGTTCCATAGTCGTAATCGCTCAAGAGTTCCATCCAGCGATGCCATCACGTGTTTTAGCTCTTTCGAAACAAGGGTATACGTGAGGCCCTTGTGATCGGTCTAAATAGTGCATTTGGTACCGTCCAAGTAATGCCTCCACTTGAATCCAAAGACCATGGTTTCCACCGCAGGTGGTGATTCGTGCAGTTCTTCTTGTAAGCCCACTGCGTAGGTCATTACCTTCTCGTGTTGCATCGGCGTGTAACTGGGACTCTGATTCGAACCATCATGGTATACCACTAAATCACCCGTACCCTCAGGTAAAGACGATGCTCAGTGCATTGTTGAGTTGGGTTTCCAAAAGTTGAAAAGATGCCCGTCTGTTCTGTCACTCACAAGTACACAGCACCCTGCTGTGCTAAAGAGGTTAGAGCTGTGCAATCTTCGAAAATCCCATGATAAATCTGCGATAGTATCTAGCAAAACCAAGGGATTGCTGTATCCCCGAAGGGATCTTTGGTGTAGATTAGTTTCTAACCAAATGGATCCTAGTGAGATCCACGTGTATTCTCACTTCGTTGTTTATATGACCACAAATGTACCTCTCGAACCCAGAAGTTACCTTTAACGAGACTTCGCGCGGAGTGGCTCCTCCCCTAGGAGCTCTAGGACAAAATATAGGTGCCGTTCATGGTGTTCCTTTCCCCTGGTAGTGATTCTAAACATCACAGATAAATGCGGTCAACGAATCTGGCGGAACGAGGTTGACGCATACTACTCATGTGATCCTTGAGGCTGCTGGTGTGTCGGATATCCTAAATAGCTTGAACAGAAAATCGTAGCGGCATACTGGATCTGTAACGTCGTGTTAGGAGTCATCCTCCCCATGGTCTTCCATCAGATGACAGTCCAGTCTTAAGTCAGTCTCCGGATAGATTCTTGATTATTGCAACGGGTCAAACAGGTCGTCGATACGAGACAGGGGGTGACGGTCTATGATAGCTATCTTGTGGTAGTCTGTACACGTGCGAAAGGACTCGTCCTTCGTTTCCGCAATAGTGCGCGTTTCCCCAAAACGAGGAGCTAGTTCTATAAAACTCCCGTCCTGTAGTTTCCTGGAGTTGATTAGACAGTTCTTGCAATCTTCCTAGTGCAAGATGGTAAGAGGTGCAAGTAATCTGGGCTACCTCTGGCGCGACATCAAATTGAGATTCTACCAAATCAGTTGTGGAAGTAAACCTGAAAGTTCCTCTGGTAGCACACTGAGAGGAATCACGGACAATTGGTGGATCCTCAATCCTCTTTTCCTTAGCCTTAACATCAATAACGGTTGCTAACATAGCGAGGTAATCCCTCCGTAGACACTTCCGAGCTTTCATTACTGAAACGATACTAACCCTTACGCCACTCTGACGCTTTAGAATAGATAACGATTCTCCACTAGAGAGAGATACGCAAAATTCTCTCCTCGTAGGGTGTATCTACGTGATATCTGGATAACCAATCCATACTATCTACTACAACAAAACCATCAAGGGTAGATGTCGAACACTTGTCCCACAAGGTCGAGTTTGCGACCCAACGAACATAGGAGGTTTCCATCGACTTGCCATCAGTCTGTCCCACAACAGGGTTGGTTTCCAAAAGTTTCAGGGTTAAGCAGAACAGAGGCGAAGCGATTAGCTACCCATACAAGCTACCACATTTCTTTTATGCTTGGCGTCGCCTACGCCAATCCTAAATGCTCTTCCACGAACACCACTTCTAGTGTTGTTGTTACGTTTACGAGGATTTTCCAATACTGCCATTAATCTCTTGGTTGTTGACATTTTGACTTAACAACAGTCAATCCTTGTCGAAGTTACCTTTGATTCCACACCGTAAGCTACGATTATGAGTTGCCTAATATTGCCACGACCGTTGCCTCTAATGTCGTTGCTTGAAACGGAGCCCTACAATCTTTCACTAGCAGGGTCCATCTTCTCACATTCTGTGCCACGTCCTAAAGTGCTACTCATCGTGCTGGTAGTTACACATTCCACACCATGATCCATTGTCATCATTTATATCCCGATCAATTCGTAAGAGTTGACTCCCATAAGTCGCTAACTAGGTCTAATGATTCGATTGAAGCCAATTCGTTGGTGATCGTTACCGGTAATCAGGGTCGTCCAATTACTGAGGTCGGTAAAGTACTACGCTCATCCTCTTGCCCCTCGATCTTGCAAGTTGATCGAGTAATACACCGTATGTTGCTAGGGTGCTGCAGAAGTGATCACACTTACGGGATCTAAGGCGTCAATACACTGAGTTCCAACCAATGAAGGGGAGTGAAAAGGCATCGACCAATCATTCGATGCTGTGACATCCAACTCAGGGACGTTCGTACAAGCACCTAACGTTCTACACAGTTCGCTAGGCGTTCAGATGGGTGTTCAGGTAATACTCGATAGCATCGAGATTCGTAAGGGTTCAGAGAGGAGTGAAAAGATCGCGTTCGAGTAGGAGACAATCACTTCTATGACTCCTATAGACTGTTGTGTTTCACATCGATTAAATAACGGAACGGAACCCCTTTTTCACTTGTTAAGCCTCACTGGGACTCGCATGCACCCCACATTATTATTGTGTATGAACCCACAATAATATTGCGATTTGCATGCTCATCTCAGTTCCTCTTAACTCATGTCAAATGGTTCCTCAAACTCGAATGCCAAACAGAGGTTATCAAAACGATAAGATCATAGAAATCCAAAGACTATGACAAACTATCAATGCATCATAATGTAAGCAAGTAGTTCATGTAATCATGCTATAGCAACGAGTGTGTGGTCCGTATGCTACATCATAAACAAAGGTGTACTAGTCATGTAATGTATACAACAGATGAAAAAGACGAACCTTACAATCTGGAGCTGAGTGTCATGGTCGTATTCACGTATTCGAAACTGTTCGGTTATAGTTTGGTTTTATAAAAACGTTTTTAAAACCAAGTTCACTATAACCAGTGGCGCTGATACCAAACTGTCACACCCCCAAAATACCACATGCGGGAAACCCCGCGAGGCGTGTGACGTACCAGGATCCAGCCACTAATCATGTTGAACTCATAATATTAATTTAAATAAAACTTTCATTTATTAAAATATTCGTTACAAACATTGTTTACATTTCAGCGGAAGCATACTACATTAATTAAGAGTTTCAAAACCCAAGTGTGTAAAAGCCATTAAACTTGTCTCATGATTCCTTGTAACTTGACCTGTGACCACTCCAACATCCCAGACAGCAAGTTCCAACAACATGTACCTAAAGGCCTGCAAGCATGCAGAAAAACGTGTATCAGACAACGCTGGTGAGTTCACTGATTTGTTAAACCGATCGTTACCGATTACCGATTCATGTTATGTTATGTTGATAATAACTCGATACCGCATACGGCCCTTTTTTCCCTTCCCCAATGCTCTATCAAGCATTGGTCATGATTTAAAGTTATTAGTTCACGCCCGTCCTATCCAGGTACGTCGTGAGGGTGCCAAACCTAATAGCGCTATCAACTAATAACCCCGTTGCCCTACAAGCAACAACCCGGTAGTATGATGGGACTTAAGTGATAGAAGTGAGTGTATTATCCAACATCAACATTTACCGAAAACCGATGCATATCCCCTGCAAGGATATGCGTTGTGAAATCCGCCTCACATCCCCTACAAGGATGTGGGTATTTGAAAACCGCCTCATATCCCCTACAAGGATATGGGTGTATGAAAATCTGTTTACAAGTTTTGTCAGTTTGATTGTCCCCACCGGACGCATGCTTGTTTTGAGAGAAGTGAACTCACCTTTGGTTTGCTCGGTTAGATTAGTTTCTTGTTTATCGTTGGATACCCCAAACCCTAATATGGTTCCAATGACAGTCAGTTTTGTTTACACATAATCACATATTCTTTGTACATATTCCACAAGTGGCAAGCAAATATAGCACACATTATCACACAAGTTACATCGAGTGTTCGGGCCATATGTATTTTCACATTACAAGTTCATACATCACAATAACACATATTAACAATCAAATCCTCATTCAAATGAACATGCATATAATAACAATAATTCATAACCCTCAGTAGTCATTTGATTACGAAATCTTGTATCAAAACTGTTTAAGGCCCGCCATAACTTGGCAGCCCATTCCGGAAATCTAAACATGATGCGGCCCAGTTGAAGTGAAGCCCAACAAAGATTGTAAGACTTAATCTTCTAACCTACTAAACATAATCAATTCATGGCCCAAACATGAGACGCTTTAAGTTGCGTGGCCCAACACCATCAATATCAAAACTGATTATAATCATAATCATCATTCATCTTCCAAACATGCAACATAGATTCATCAGCTTATCGACATACAACTATACTAACAAACCCGATTTATCAATCCATCATAACACCCTCAGATTTCATGCAATCGCTAACATTATATCGCCCTAGTTAATTAACAGCATTCTAACGAACCCATCAATATCATTCGGAGCATGAGTTCCTATCAGCATACTTGTTATCATGAACCCTAGTGTTCTTGTGTGGCTTCTCGGCGAATGTTTCACTTGCGACAAAACATGTATCTTTCTTCGAGATTGATTATGACGAAACATTGGTCTTTCGTCAAGGCTAGTAGTGATGAAACATTAGTCTTTCGTCGAGACTAAACATGATGAAACATCACTGATGTTTACCACGAAACATAATCCATCAGTTACACACTCAAGATTAATAAGATTGAAACAATTATTCGCAGACCCTAATCATCGACTAACAGTTACATTACAACCTTCAACATCAGTCATCGATTATTAATACTTGTTCCAAAACAGGTAACACAATGACTTTCCACAATCAAGAAATCAGATTATTTATAGAGCATAAGGCTATCACTATCATATGTAAACAATACAACCCATTAGTATGTAATCTAAACCCTAGATCAGTGGTTCATATCACACCAAACATAGATCACTATCATATATCACAATACAAACCATTAGCATGCTAATCGGCCCGTAACATAATCATCATAATAACAAACATTCAATTTCACATAACATTCACATAACATAATCATCAAAGAACATACGTATACACTTCTTGTTAATCAAAATCACACATGAACAAGATCAACATTTACGAATTAAGAATTTACGTGAACATGAATCTACTAACCAAGAACTTGTTCGAATGAGATGAGGCCTCGATGATGATGGAGGTCTACTGCCGTACACATGTTTGGGATGGGTAGGGTTTTTGTTTTGAGTTTGTGTTATTAAACAACATAATGCATATCTAATATGGTAGGGATTTGGGGCGATGAGGCCCCTTTCTTGGCCGAACTGGGCTTAAGCCCATGAGATTGGGTTGTTAAAACAAATGAGTAAAGGGTGGCGGTTTGGGCTCTATAATCCAATTAAGTTTGCTTCGGGCTTCAAAGGTTTGGGGTGCGGCCCACTTAAAACGACCATTCATTAGAAACATAAGGGTATGGCCCAATTATACATAATATGTTATTAACAAAGATAACATACGTTCAATTTTAACGGAGTTATAATAGCACAGGACATTTAACATGATGGAAAGAGATAACGAGGAGTTAAGGTCACAAGATTAAACGTCACTAACCTTGAAAGTTCGGGTTGTCACAGAAAGTCGCAAAACTGGACTTTTTCTTTGACTTTCAGTTCTGACCCGAATTAGCTTAGTTTAATTATGCCTTAGGGTCCCTTTGTGACCATATTATATGTTAGTATAACCCTCTGACGTTATACTACATGGTCCTTTAGAATTAGAGTTCATATGCATGTTTCCTTTATATGCTTAAAAGTTGACCATTATGCCCTTTTGATATTAAAACGAGATTTTTGAAAATGTGAGTGGACAAAAACCTTTATTATTGATATTTAAGTATGTCCTAAAAATTTGACATCAGTTTATGGTCTGAAATAAGAGTTTTGCTCAATATCGTAAAATGAAAGCTTTTTATTAATTAAATGGCATTTTTGACATAAATCCTATTTAAACCCAAATTTTGACACCAAACCTTTTACCCACTGATATAATATAATATTTTGGGATTTTTGGAAATTTTTGTTAAATTTTAAACTGATCATAGCATAGGGTTCTTGCATAGACTCGGTAGTTGACGATAACACCCTTTTTGCTAATAAATTGAGTTTTACACATCCTTTACATGTCAAACCTTTTTCTACTGATTTTATACATTAAATAAATTATTTTAAACAGTAGAGGCTGATAAAAAATCTCAGATTTCCTTAAACAACCCGAATATCGTCAAATACCGACTTTTATGCGACTTAGGCGCATAGTATGGTTTAAAACCATATTTAGCACCTAAGACTTGTTACCTACTGATTTTTAAAAATAAATTTTTATAATTTAACAGTAAGTACAAGTCTTGAACTCAGATTTCCAAATTTAACCCTTAAAGCATATGTGAAATGACCAAAATGCCCTTACGGTGCATAGTTTGGCCATAAATGATTAAACATACATATGCATGATATCTTGCTGTTATAACCGCATAAAAATAAATACTTTCACAGAAGGTTTTGGACCAGACCTTCATTTTATATTTAAACCTCTTTTATATACTTTAAAATGACCAAAATACCCCTGCGGGGCATAAATTGTTTTTAAATTCGTTATGGGCATGATGGAAGATATTCTACTGATATCACAACATAATCTAAGCATAATAACTTATGGAACTTGTACGTAACTCATTCAGTTACCCGTTATGCATATACGCGTTCGGTACGGTTTATGTAACTAGTTTGCATAAATTAGCCGAAACGGGTCAAACCTTATCATTTTTACTTCAAAATCCAGAATGTGTTTAGTTTACCCATTTTAAACAAGTCTTCATACTTGTCGGGTCTAAATCACATTTTATATCCGGTCACCGCTTAATCTTGCGTTTCGTACCGTGAACCTTTCCTTAAAACTAACCGGTCTAAGTTACAACTTAAATAAGACCCGTTAGGAATCTAATAGGTTAATAAAACCTTCGTTCCAGATTCAGAGCCCCGGTAGAAGTACTTGTACTTGCTGATTTGAATATACGACTGAGAATAAAATTACATTTTTGCTCAGGTAAATACTTTTAACTAATTTTCCCTTATACGGGCTTGGGATACGGTAAATTATTACCGCTTGGTCGGGTGTAGAAACATTTAAATCGGAGATGATTAAATTGCACCATACCATTTTAATCAGTATTGCTTGATAACAAATTGTCACACCCCGACCACGTAAAACAACAAAACGTGGCGGAAACGTCGGGGAGTGTTGTAACAGAATCATTGTTTCACAACCATGGAATAAATAATTTCGTTTTATTGAATTAATGAACTCGTTGTTTTATTACAAATAAGATAAATACAACTATTATCTTTCAAATTTTAAAGTCGCTAAGGCACGAGTCCATCCTATGTATAGCATGCATCATCAATCATCACATAATAGCATCTGAAACATGTGTAAAAATAGGTACGTCAGCATAAAAATGCCTGTGAGATACATAGGTTTTATTGTAAATAGGATTCATGACTTATAAGTTTAGAAAAAGTTGTTTAACAAAAGTAGTCATGATCCTTGTAAAAGGTTTTCTTTTATAAATCATACTAAAATTTATAAGAAATCGGATGATATAAAATAATAATACATAGGAAATTAAATAATTAAGTAAAATGAGTTTGTATAAAATATATTGTTTGAAAAACAATATTTTGATAAAAAGGTTTATAGCATATATAAAAATATACTTTGGTTTTAAGAAAGTTGAATAAGTAATATATTAAAATATATTTCAGTTCCAATGTCGTTAACCCAAGTGTACTAAATAACGCCACAGTATGTAATGTGATGAAAACACTTATATATAAGAAGTACCAGCGGCGGATCTACCATGTTTTCATCATATTAGACCCGTCCCGTTATCTAAACACTAACCCAAAACCCAATTGTAAAACAAATAGTATATTAAATATACTTTAGCTGTTAAAATAATAATTTTCAGTAGTATATTAAAAGTATACTTTGGATTTATAAATAACATATTAAACTATGTTTTGGTTTGAAAATAACATATTAACTATGCTTTGGTTTTGAAAATAACATATTAAACTATGTTTTAATGATTAACAAAATATATGTTGGTTTTGTACATTATCACATATGAGAGCATATCAAATTATACTTTTGGGAGTATAACTAAATATACAAAAATAATGTGATTTAAGAATTCATTCAGACCTAGTGCATCAAAATACACCTTTGAGACTATAGAAATACCACAAAGGCAATCCCTATTTGGATGGAGAAAAATAAATTGGTTTCAGACATTCCATGACAACAGGAATGGGGTGTCAAATCCTATAGACCTATATCATACTACCAACCGGTCTGGTGAACATAAAATAAGTACTATCCAACAATTTAATTTTAAAATCTTTGGAAAAATTAGAGTTTAAACCATAAATAATCATTTAGTTTGCAAAAAGATAAGTACTAATATGTATAATCAATTATACTTTGAAAACAAGAACATAACAAATAGGTACACATGCTTCACCCCAAAACATTTGAAAACAGTAAAAGAGGGGACTATGTACTCACCTGAGAGTGCTTAGAAGTCTTGAACAACTACCAAGCAAGCTAGAGGGAGCACGGAATCAAACGACACCTAATATTGTTAACTACATAAATAAACCGGACCTAAAACGGAAGATCGGATAGGATGAGGTCTCGTAAACAAAATGAGTGTGGGAACTCATATGATATGGTTTAACAAGGCCCACATACTAAAAGGAAACCTAACCTAAGTGCTTACGACCCATTACTACCCGTTTAGGTAGCTTACGCTACTTTAACGCGTCGTTCGCGCAAAAACGTGTTCGGACCGCCTAACTAGTCCTATGACAAGTATTATATGCCTAAATATGTTTAATTATGTTGCATAATCAGTTAAGTGACAAAATTTTGGGTTACATATGCTTAAATATCAATTATGCATAAAAAGGGTATTTTGGTAATTTTCCTAAGGCATATAAACTACCTATCATACAACCACTGAAACGAAGTGACCATAAGGTATAACCTCGGAAGGTTATTCCCTATACAACTATGGTCACCTAATGTGTTTGGTCGGATCCTAAAGATCGACCAAACGGGTCTAGTTCGTAAGTTTAAGCGGTTGTTTAGACCGCTTGACTTACGACTCTACACAAGCACTAATCTAAAAAGTGACGAGCTAAACATTCTAGAACATATTTAGTTAAGTTAGAAAACAGGTTTTGATATTAAAACAAACGGTTTTGATACCCTAGAGTAGTTTGGTTACAAAATACGCGTAAATACGCATTTTGGCCGAAACTACGGCTCGTCACTGAGCCTAGATAACGTGGTAATCAGTAGGTATAGTCACTAGGGATTATAACCATCGTGATTATGCTCCCGTTATGAAGTTCAAACGAACTTCGCATTGACCATAAACTGGTAAATGCAAAAAGTCAAACGCAGTTTGACTTTACGCTAAAAACGAATAAAAGAACGAAGGAATACTTACAAAGGGTCCCTGCAAGCAAATCTTGATCCAAGTAGCTCAGGTATGAAGCAAAGGCTTCAACTTAGAGCATCTTAGATCAGATTTGAATGAGGATTGTAAGAACCCATGGTGGGTATTTATAGATTTGGCACAACCGTTAAGATCGTTCATCGAATAACGTGCTTCGATCTAGGCCGTACACATGTGCCCATGGTTTTGTGAAACCATGGGAGCCCCTAGAATGACCCATAGTACCAAAAATACCATTAAATACCAGCCCATGGTTTTGCAAAACCATGGGTTAAAACCATTAACACTTCAAAATTTGACTAGGTTCAATGAATCTGGTCAGAAATTTCAAAAAATGGTCCCTGCACTTGTAAAATTTGATTTTTTTGCACTTTTAAGCCCCGTTAACCCAATTTCAAGGCTTTAAAATAAAGTTAAAGTATAGGGAACTTAAAATATGCTCAAAAACATCTCGGATGTCGGTTCGTTTGGTCGTACGGTTGCGTTGTTCGGTTAATTACGACGGAAATCGTAATGAACGCAAAAACGATCCAAATTATGCGACGAATGGAATTTTATCATGCCAATCACTAAAATAAAATATTTTAATGATTACCTAAATTTTTGGATGTCCGGATATATTCAGGACGTAAGATATGCGCGAAAATGCAAACTTATGCATTTTTGACGCTTTTAGTCTCTATTGATCAAATAAGTTCATTTTAGTATACCGAACCCCTCAAAGCCTATTTCTAAGCTATGTAAAGGATATTTAGGGTATGTTTAACTTATGGTCATGTTCTGGAATGTTCGTTAGTATACAAATCGGTATAGTTTCACAGTTTGACGCAAATAGTCCCTGCGATCGAACAAACTTGATTTCAACACACCAAACCATCCAAAACTTATTTCTATGTCATGTAAAGGTTATTTAAGGTATGTTAAGACTATGTCACTATTCCAGAGTGTTTGTTGCATTAAACTGGTTATATTTACGCATCAGTTCGCGTATAACCTTCCAGAAAGCGATTTAAGGCTTGAAATCGAACAAGAATTGATATGTGCAAACGATACACATATTTATACAAATCCCAAGTATGAAATACAATATTTCATTGGTTTGGTATTTGTTTGATGGTTGAAGTGACACAGGTGTCACACAAATAACATTGGGGGTTAATGACCGTGTCCTGGATATCCTTGGCTCATTTAAAAAGCGTAAATGGCCACAACTTAAGCACGGGGTGTAGGCATACACCTGTTTGTTGCGTACGTAAAAGATATACTCATTTGTGAGGAAACTTCTTATGAGTTTATATTTGTGGTGTGTCGATTAATCTTGTTCGGTTTATTTAACACCGGCCCTAAATGTTGGACAAACATGTAAATCTGATACAAGATTGTTATTAAAATAATTGTCCCAGGTTATAAAAGAATATTTGTGCCTTGTGCATTTAAATCAATTTTCATAAATATTTTCAAAAGAGTCGGTTAATTGTATTTACCAGTGTAAACTGACGTATTTTCTAAAAAGATTAAGTGACAGGTACTGTACGTAATTGGCTGGGAGCTCAGGGCTTTACTAGGGAATCTTGCAAGTTCTAAATGTCTAAAGTCTGTTGAACAATGTTCATATTTCTGTTTTAAGATCCGCCTATGGATCCATATACAACAGTTGTGTAATATTTTATTATACTTTCGAATCGGTTTGTATTTTTATTACTTTAGACTTCCGCTGTGCATTGAACTGTGATTATTTGACTATGATGATATCAACTACGTCACGATACTCCCCACCGGGCCCACCGGTAATACGTGGAATTATCGGGGTGTGACATTGGGCTTGGCACACGTTGATGTTGAAAGTTTGAGCACGTGCTGCTTGCTGCGCTGACTGCTGTTGTTGAGGATGTTGCTGCTGTTGTTGTTGTTGCGGTTGTTGCTGGGGCTCTTGTTTCACTACCCTATTGGGGCACATGTTTACGAAGTGGTTGGGATCACCACACGCAAAGCAAGATCTAGCATGTGCAGGAGCCGCTTGTTGGCCCTTGGGAGTAGGAAGTAGAGCTTGTTGAGCAGGAGCTTGGCCTTGAGTTGGAGCTGTAGCTTGACGTGGACCAGTACGGAAATTAGCGGTGAAGTGACCGTACATGTTGCAATGTACACAGAATCTGCAAGCAATCCCCACAGGATGTTGGTAGGAGTAGGTAGGGCAAAGAGGGTGAGGACAAGTGTATGCACGCTTAGCCTGTGGTGCATAGGTTGTTGGGGCTGTACCTGACGGTGTTGGGGTTGCCGTTGAGCAGAGATAGCTTGGAGCGGAGTGGCGGCTGTGACAGCGCAGTTCTTGTTGCTGGAGTTGTTGTTGTTGTTCTTCCTCTTGTGACGGGAGGACTTTGAAGATTGCGGAGTGGCGGTGGTTTCAGAAGTTGGAGTAGCGGTGGCTTGGTGCAAATTCTTGGAGGTCTTATCCCAGTAACCAGCCTTGACTTGCTTGTCGTTTATCTCAGCAGCGGGTAAAAAGGTATCCTCGATAGTTGTCGTCCTTGCAGCTTGAACGGAATTAGCCACGCAATCCGGAAGAGCACGGATATATTTCTTGATGGTGATTTTGGGAGTAGTAACTTGACCTGGATAGATTATGCTCAACTGCTTGAAGTGAGCAGTTAAACCAGCATTGTCACCATCCTTCTGTTTTAGATGCCAGAATTCGTCCTCTAACTTTTGGAGCTCGTGGGGAGGGTAGAACTCTTGTATCATAAGGTCCTTCAACTCGTCCCACGTCAGCCCGTAAGCTGCATCATTTCCGCGTTTGTTTCTCTCGGCCGTCCACCAATCTTGAGCACGGGATTGGAAGACGCCGGTAGCGTTAATAGTACGGAGATTATCAGGACATCCACTCTGGCGCAGGGTGACTTCGATCGAATCAAACCATTGAAACATGGCCGTAGGCCCATCTTCACCGGTAAACTCTTTCGGGCCGCATGCTTTGAACTGCTTGAAGCTAAAGGCAGCTTTGGGAGAATCGGTCCGGGACTCCTCAGAAGATTTGCTGGCATTTTCATGAAGCTCACTAACGATTTGAGGGATAACCTTCGCTATCTGCTTAGCGACCATAGAGGCGATGCGTTTATCTGCCTGGTTTCGGCGCGCGGCTTGGGTAGCGCGAGATCCAAACGACGACATTGTCTGCAACAGACATCGCCATAGGATTCAGAAGCTGTATGTCGAATCTCACCTCACATCATACTTAACATTACTAAAGCTCAGTAACACGTCTATTCATGTGAACACATAGTCACATAGGCAGATAATCCACAGAACCACGTAGAGCACAAAACACAGAAGCACATAAGCACATAAGCACAGAAGCACATAAGCCACATGATCCACACTACATTTTGCACGTATTCACCTACATCTATTGCACATACTCACCTATTACTCAAGTTTCGCGAATTCGAAAATAGTGGTTGCGATTAGCGTGTACACAGCAAGTAGTATAACATAAGCGAGTGACATAGCATGCGATTAACCACAAGTAGTAGCGATTTGTTAACGTTTTGAGATAGATGTGTAGTAGGAATGGTGTGTGTCGATCAAAGCGAACAGCGAAGAGCGTACAAATCACAAAAAAATAGAAACACGTAAACAGGTAAAATCACGTAAAACACATAAAAAACATATAAAAGCGACAAATATCAGAGTCAGCAGTTGCAGGCTCAGAATCGAAACTCATAAAATCGAGAGTAGATTGTCTCGACTTTCGTTGAAACACGTCTACCAAGCCAAGGTGATTCGACTATTCACAAGGACTTTTAGGTACACACTCTGGCCTTCTGGACTGTGCTCTCGCCTCAATTTTGGGCGATTGGCATGCATCCTTCCGGTTACAATGTGACTTCAAATCATTGGAGTCCGTCGATACTTTCGTGAGAGTTTTGTAAAACCAAAATATAGTGCAGAATGAGCCATCAAGGTTCGGGTTTCACCCCTGGCTTGACAACTTCATTCCTATTTGATGAGATTGGGAGGAAAATTTACGTTGAAGTATGGATTTCACTCCTGATTCAATGCAAATTCCCCTGTTTATTGATGCAAATGCGGGTCGAACAAGCGATCTGATCAAGATTTTGCGGTTTTCATACCTAATCTCAATCTAATCACTTGCTCATAATAGTGCGATGTGTCTGCCTTAGGAAAGGCAGGGTGATAGTATAGCGTGATTGCGAGTCGAGAATAGCAAGTAGGCTCGTACAAAACTCCTACAGAGTATGCACAAGTCGGTCTGTTGGTATGTAGACTATAGACTAGGTCGTTTCTAAGACTTCAACCCGGACTAGGTTGAGTCTTGCCTAATTCCCTATAGTTATGGCTCTGGTACCAATCTGTCACACCCCAACCGATGGCGGAAACATCGGGGCGCGGCACTGAGCGAAACAGATTGTCCAGGAGAATCCATAACAACTATTAATTACCAAATATTTAACGTTCACGTCCCATACCATAAACATATAAGATAAAACAGTTATTACAGATATTGTTCTCAAAGACAAACAGTAGTTCCGACAACTCAGATTTATTTAATGTAGTTTCTAGACTCCCTAGCTCGATTCCACGAAAGCAGTTAAAGCACAACATCCTAAGCACCTGTCACATACGTTAAAATAAAGTCAATACACATAGTGTAAAGGTGAGCATACAAGTTTAATAGTATAATAGAGTTCGAAATTGTTTACGCATAACCAGCATGTACAACGTATAATGTGAAGCATGTAAGTTATCGAAAAAGATCCTATCAATACCAATGACTGCGAGTAGCGAGTGCGCAACACATGTTCACCACTATGAACACGTGAAGTAATATCCTTAACAACCCCTGGGTGAACAGGTGCTGAGTCCAAACTATAGTACTATCGTTGCTAAGGCAGGTAGACAACAATCAATATGTAAACATAACAAACAGGCATTCATCGAGTCACGTATAACATGCAATAGCAGTTAGCGTTAAAAGTGTTGCGTTGTGTGTTTGATGTGATTTAGAATAAGTAACGTATGTAACACCCAAAAGTGCATAAGCAAAAAGGGATCAATATACTCACATCGATGGAAGTCTATGGATTGAAGGGAGCGCTGGAGTGAGATTAGCCTAATCAGAATGATAGCATAAGCGATAAGCGGCGCGTAAAACGGTGCAAAGTAAACAAGTGACGAGTGGTCATCTGGTCGGATGGCAATCCGAACGGATGGCCATTCGATCAGATGTCAATCCGTTCGGATGGTCATCCGTTCTCTTTTTGTTTTTTTGTTTTTTCGGGATGGCCATTCGGGCCGATTGATGCTCGTTTGGGATGGATGTGTTTGTGTATGATGGCTTTGAAGTTTTTGTTGTAGCATTTTGAAAACATAGAAGTTTCTCTACCCTTCAGGTCGTTCGATCGGGTGGCAATCCGAACGGTGAGGAATTTCTCAGATGATTTGGAAAATGCTGAAAAGGTTAAGTGTTGAGACTAAGTGTAATCCGATCGGATTGTGGTTCGATCGGATGGCATTCCAATCGGATAGCAATCCGATTGGACGACAATCCGTCCCGCGATTTGATCTTTTGCAAACTTGATTGTTTTGGAAGATTTGCGGTTTGCTCGAGACGGTATGACAACGTGTTAAGCAACGGAACTTCCATCAAGACCCAAGTTATCCGATCGAACAGGAATCACCCTAGTCCGATCAGTTTAACAGTTCGAGACGGTTGTTCATGTGTAACCCGAAGTCATTGTCTCTTGGATAGAATTCAGATCTGGAACCGACACATCACTAAGAATGAGTAGAAGGTCAGAACAAGCTCCGATTCTATCGGCTTTGAGTGCATTTGAGTGTAAAAGAGTTGAAAGAAAGTTAGAAACCATCTTTCAATCCTTTTAACTTTGAAAATGTTTAGATCTATGCAAAAATAGTGTTTAATCATGTGGAAATCCCTTGGATCTAAGTTGTTCTTGGTGGAATGAGGCCAAACATTGAAGTTCATAAGAACTTCATGATGACATCACCCTAGAACACCTCAAATCCGTTGATTTCACGGTTAAAAGTTACGATTTAAAGGTGAAAAAGATGAAGAAGTGCGTGTAGATCATAGAAGTACAAGATTTAGGTTGGAAACTTACAAGAATCGCGAGAAATCGAGGGGAAAACGAGTTGGAGCACTGTTGGTCGAATGGGAGTGCTGTCACATCAAATGATGTGACAGGAGGGGTATTTATAGGGTTTCCAAAAGAGGAAAGGGAGCGCAGCCACGGATCGGATGTCAATCCGATCGGATGGCCATCCGATCGGATGGTCATTCGATCGATTGGTCATTCGATCAAAGTGGCTCGGCGAGTTGGTTTTTTTATTGTTTTCGTTTCGTGCGTTGAGCGTTGCGATGCATTTAAGCGAGTGTGCGGTGCGATAGTATTAAATCAATAGACACACTAAACTACATCTAACATACAATCACTACAAATAACTTGCGTTTAGCGTTTGCGATTAGATTGCGTTGCGATTGAGTTGCGATTGCGTTTCGATTAGTCACCACAAACAACATAAGTAAACATGCACAATTAACACATAAATAGCACACACACGTAAAACAATATTAAGAATCTATTAATCAAGTTGCGAATGCGATTAGCGATAAAGGGATAGATTAGCGATTAATACCAGTTTAACCTCGATTATTAATAGATACTCCACATAATACAACTAAAGCAAATAAAATAAAAGATTAGATTACAAGTCAATGACGTACGATCAATAGTTAAGCAAGGAGTGACAGATCGCAATTAGCAATCTTTTCTTCCTTTGACTTTGACTTGTACTTTGACTTTCGTAACACGGGGTGTTACAACCGGGGCGTTTTATTCAAAAATTGGTGTTGGGCATTGGATTTAAAACACCAGATTTTTGAGTGATTTGATTATATGACCGTTGGACCACAACGATAATAAAAAAATGAAAATTTACTTTATTTTTAACCAATAAAAACCCCGCTCTTAACTCCATTTTTTATAAACTTTTCTCCCTTTTCTTCACTATTCTTCACATTTTATAAAAAAAAATATATCATGAATCCCTTCCGACCCCCTTTCGGTGTTCCGTCTAGACCCGTTAACCAAACAGATGGGCTGCTTCTCCCTTCTGTAGGCTGTCTAGAATAGTGCCGGCTGTAGATGCTTTCACAGTTCATTGTGCTAACTATTTTAAACGGAGATCTATCCCAACCCAACAGAAGCATTGAAGAAGCAAGGGGGCATATTACAGAAAAAACCCTTTATGTGTGCAACAGCTCAAGAGTGGGAGCCCGATGTTTCATGTTATGATCCCCCTAATATTGAGCCAGTTGAAGTCGACCATACCCTCCCAAAGGCTAAAGCGCATGCCAAAATTCCTCAAAAGATTCAAAGCAGCCTTTTAAACTATCACGTTAACTCGATCTTTGGTGATTCCCACGGAATCTGAAATAAAAAAGTAGTATGTATGTATGCGACCAAAAAGTGGTCACCCGTCGCGGGGCGCGAGAGCTTCATTTCGACAGAATGTTTGCAGCTGGGAGCTGCATACTCCCAGCAATACCATTTTTCGCAAAAACGGACATAACTCTCTTAATTTTTATCGGCTTTACGATCCGTTTCTTCCTACGTGATCGTAATTCGATTCTCCATCATATGGAGTCAAAATCCGATATCTAAATTAACAACTTTCTAAGTTTTTAAACCCTCGGCTTTATATCTTTTTACAAAACTTTTGACTCGTTCATGATTTTATCAAACAAACTTGTTTGTTGCATTCAAATTACATGAACATCATATTATAAATGTTTCCTATTATACAAGGTTCTAACGGGTTTTTATGCATCCTTAACCCGTTTATGTGTGTATACTTATTTTGACCCGTTAAGGGATTTAAGCATTTTTAAACTTACATCTCGCTCATTCTTTGCTTGCATCATATTTCCACATTTTACATATCGACTTGTCTTTCACCACAATTATATTTGTGGTGGATTTAATGTGGTAAACTATTTATTCCGAGTTCTACCCCCCGGTTTATTATTTTACAGAAAAGACCCATTTCGAGGCATTTGACCCAAAAAGGTTCATACCTTTCACTTTTATACTGATCCTAAGGGTTTACTTGATCGATAAACTTATTATCCAACAACCTTTAGGTGTCGTTTGCCTAGTTTATCATACAAGGACGTTTTGGTCAACTTTAGTCCTTCCTTAACGACGAAGGACTTTCACTAACATGTTTGACCAAAATCGCACCTAATAGCTATAATCTTATTTGCACATACCTGGCTCGGATCAAATTATCGACCCGTTTTAATACATTGCTTTAATAACCGCTAACTAATAGCAACGTAAATTTTTATCCGCTATTCACTCCTGTGAACATAAGACTCAACAAATAATCATTAGTCGATATTGTCAAATGGTGATATCTTCACCTTTTGACCCGTTTGGTCTAAATGACCGTTTATCTTTGCGAGATGATATTTATTTACCATCTCATCCATATAACTCGTTTCGGTTTAAACCGTACAATCATATTACTTAAAATTATCTCTAAATTCTTGTTACTCATTATGGATTACACCATAAGGTAACTTAAATCAAACTCATTATGTATTCGTCATTGTATAACCGAATTACCGAATTACTCCTTTTTAACCATCAAACATGGTTTCTTATCATTTCCACTTATTTCGTTCCGTACGACTACACGTCAGAACATCATAAGTCAAATACATATTTATCTTATTCTTAACCAATACAATAAATAGGTATTCTACAAAAGGGGTGTAAGCTTTACTTACCTTGCGTCCAAATTATGCTTTTCCTTCATACTTGATTCGTTTAACCCGCTTCCATCCCAAGCTTCCACCTAGCTTGTCAAGCGTCAAACTACCTTTTTATCATTCGTAAGATGGTTAGATTAGTCACCATTATTAAGACTATCTCATCTTACGAACTTTATATCAAAATTACTATTTGATTTCATTTTGGTCAGTTTGGCTTTTTAAAATTTCATTTTGGTCAGTTTGATTTTTTAAAATTTCATTTTGGTCAGTTTGACTTTTTAAAAGTCAAACTGCCGATTAGCGTAAGTAATTACACTATGAAGCTCAAAACCACATTTGAGCACTTTATCAAATATCTGGTAGGCATTATTCTTATGCTACCATTTTAACTACTTATTCAATCAAGTTCACGTAACCGTAAATCATTGAATTATCACAACATCAATCATTGTATGCTAAATTATTAATATCATACAAGGATTTGGGATTGTTCTATCACTATTAAACAATCCATTGCATTATATTTGTGGAATTTATCTGATCATCAAACTTAGCCTAATACTTTAAACACTCATAAACATATGATGATTTCAAACATCATTTAACATGAATATATCATCATTTTCATCATATCACACAAAACCCATTTCATGGCAAGTATGATCATGCTCAAACACATAAATTGTTCAAGTATCTTCATATTACTATCATGTATGATGATTCTAAACACATGTATATCATCAACTTCATCATAGTATTAAAACTCACTTATACTTGTGTGGTAATTCATCTAAACATTCAAATCATGGCAATATATGTATAATTTTCACTTAGGGTTTTGTTCCTAAGCAAGACATCACTAGTTCAGCCATAACTTCTATGATTCATACATAATTCACAAATTATGATGTTCATCAAATTTCACGACTTCAAGAATCATCAAAATTCTACATACCTTATGATCCCCTAGCTTGGGTGATCGTTAATTCACGTTCAATCATGAATTTGAGCTCCAATAAACCCTTCAATTTGATGATTTGGTTGAATTAGGGTTTTGACTCCCTGGGAGCTTCTCCTGATCGTTCCATAGAACACACACTTGATGTGTATTTTGTTTTGTTTGCCTTTTATTTAATTAACTTTCAAGTTATCCCACTTTGGTCCCTCATGTTTGGTTAGTTATTAAGTAGGTCACAACCCACTTAGTTCCAACAATATTTCTTCTTATTAACTAGGTTAAACATTCCTAGTTAACTTAGTGGGTTCGGGGAGGTTATAACCCATTTTATTTTAAGTCCCGTTAACTAGGGCCTCTGGTAAACCTTTTTTTTCTCAAAAGCTTTCTTTCACCTTTTATTTAATATTAGGCTTATTTATTTAAATCCTAATATTTACCGGGTTAATTTTTACCACTAACGGTACTTTACCCATCTTTTTAGTATTAACGTGATTTTATTACCAAACCCGTTTTCGGGGTGTTACATTTTACGACAACCTATGAAACTCGGGAGCGAAACGGGCTTCGAAAATATGATCGGGCTGCTCAAAACATTAGTAACGGGCTTGTACGCCCTGGGCCCAAGCCCACTTGGAAAACCTAGGTATATAAACCCACTTATAAGAACTTTTCCTCATTTCATCAAACCCAAAAACACGCACACCACAAGTTCTCTGCCGCCATCTCCCTCTCGACTGAACTTCGGTGACCGGCGACATGTTAATCGGTGACACCCCCCCCAACTTTTACCACCGCTGCACCTCTCTCTCTCTCCTTAACACAGTCACTGGAGAAGCTCTGGTCGTCTTCTCAGTCACCGGCAACCATACCCCACACCCCAAAACTCCTCCCTCTTCCACACGCACACCTTTTACCCTCTATCTCTCTCCTTCTCTCGGCTTTCTGGTCCGACCCGACCTCGGCCGGTGAAACCGGCGGAACCAGTGACGGCGAAGATGATGATATGAGATGATGATGATGGTACGAGCTGACGACAATGATGATGATAATGTGTTGGTGGTGGCCGACGGCAGCACCGTCAGAGCCACGACAACGGCGGTAGCGGTGAAGTAGGTAAGCTGGTTTCAGTTTTTCTTCTCTGTTTCGGGTAACCATTTATTCGTACACAACGGCTAATCTACTTCTCGTTTTTTATATATACTTGGGATTAATTGTAGTGGCCGTCGATAGATCAGATCTAGATGTGTTTATAGTAGTGTGTTTTAGCGATAATACACAATGTGACGAACTAGTGACTGACTGCTAAAACACAACATCAAGAATGCCAAAAACATATCAACCAGTAACTAATAAAACACATTGTGATGAAACCAGTAACTGATAAAACACAACATCAAGAATGCCAAAATCACATCAACTAGTTACTGATAAAACACATTGTGATGAAACAGTAGATAAAATACAAAAGAACATGCCATTCCTGAATCATAACTGGTATAACACATTGTGATGAAACCGGTAATTGATAAAACACAACATCAAGAATGCCAAAAATCATATCAACCAGTAACTGATAAAACACATTGTGATGAAACCAGTAACTGATAAAACACAACATCAAGAATGCCAAAATCACATCAACCAGTAAATGATAGAATACATTGTGATGAAACCAGTAACTGATAAAACACAACGTGAACCAGTAACTGATAAAACACAACATCAAGAATGCCAAAAATCATATTAACCAGTAACTGATAAAACACATTGTGATGAAACAGTAACTGAAACTAGTAACTGCTAAAACACATTTTGCTGAACCCAGTAACTGATAAAACACAACGTGAAGAAATTGTTAATGATTTGAACTTCGTAATTTAAAGTAACTGCCATTTTGAAATCGTAATGATTTAAAATTGTCAAAGAGATATATGTTTTCATAAATATCTGGATAGTTAGTTTAGGATATATAATATTCCAAAATTAAATTAATAATCAAATTACCATCATGCCCTTTTGAATAAAAAAATTAAAAGCTACATGTCACCTCCCTATTGCTTCCTAGACTTTCTAGGAAACTTAGGCTTTCTAGCCAACTCCCACACACTCTATATATATATATATATATATATATATATTCATTTATTTCCATCTTACGACAACCACGACGAGATGTACATTGATCCATCCACGTATTTCTATTTACGACGACTAACAGGACTTCGTGTGTATATATTTAATCATATACATATATATATATATATATATATAGGGTAGGAGTTGGCTACAAAGCCAACTTTTCCTACAAAGTGTAGGAAGCCATATCATTATGACATCTGTGTTATAAAACTAGCCTAAAAGCTGAATAATATAGAAGATAAGTAGAGAGAATTTTCAGAGGATTTCTTATATATATTTCTTGGTACACCAAAACTATAATATTACATGAGTTTATATAGACAGAGGAAAGAAACTATGTTGTACTGTGCGTCAATAATTCGAACGAATTATTGAAGTTACTGTGTCAATAATTCGAATGAATTATTTCCTTTACGGTGCGCTTTTACTGTGCATCTAGTTGTCATCCACTATTGCAATAATTCATAACATTCCCCCTTGGATGACACTTTGCAAACTTTGGGGTAATTAAGTACTGCCTCATTAAAAACCTTGCTAAAGAAAAACCCAGTGGGAAAAAAAACCTTAGCTAAGGGAAAAAGAGTGCAGTCTATAGCTCCCCCTCAAGTTGCAATTTGTAAGGCATTACATTCTCCATACGTGACGCATGCCAATGTCATGAACGTGTTTCCTGAAAGTTGCTGTAGGTAGTGCTTTTGTGAAAAGATCGGTTGAATTGTTGCTGGATTGGACATATATCATCTCGACTTGATTGTCTTTAATAAAGTCTCGAGTATATTCAAAAAAATCTTGGTGGTATATAAGAGTGCAACTTGTAATACTCCCCCTGATTTCATTATGTATCATTTAAGCCTTCTGCGTAGATCTTTTAGTTAATATTTTGCCACTTCATTCCTTGATGTGTATAGTCCTTTGTGTTGATCAATGTTATATGGTCTTTATATGAGATTCCTGGTGCTTTATGTAAACAAATACCATATGATCCACAATTATATGTTGTTACATTCCCTGCATTTACAAAGCTAACAAAACTTGTTTTGGTAGGTTAGTAATATAAAATTTTTATCTTTCATACCTTAGATGTTAATTTATTACATCCGATTATATTATCTCTTCTTTGTACACGAGTAATATGATACAGATGGTAATGTATAGCTAGCAAAATATATCAATATAATCCATCATTCTCTATATGTGTAATAATTTATGGATAATGATGCAAATGCTAGTTTGTATATCAAGGCATAAATTTGTATTTCATTTTTGATTTGTTAATATGTTTTAATAGTTATAAAACCTCATACGGTTTTCCAAAGAAAAATATATAGTCCAACTATACCGTATGCATTTATCTTTTCTAACTTCATTAAAAAAATTCGTTATACCATATTCATCTTATAGTCCATACAATCTTTACTACTTTAAGAAGATGTATTTACAGGTTTTGAAATTATTGCTTCATGCATTTACATTCATTGAAATACATCTTTTCGATTTTACCAACTATGAATGTACATTCATTCTATCATGTAGATTTCCTCATTGTTCTCTATATCATATGAAAAAGATGCCTTGAATACTTACTTTATTCATACAATCCATAGTTTACCATGCTTATACATTAATCAATAGCTATCATAACCATCTAATTTCATTAACTTTTTCATGTACTCAACAGCCTTAGGAAACTCATCGAGAGTTCCATTTCTTTTCAGCATTTATAATAATTTAAGCATATTCATATCTTATAGTGTTCTTGAGATCTCGCCTTACATGACTTTGATAATTTAAATTCTTCATGAATTTTTTATGTATTTTGTAGTACCACATGATATATAAATATTCATAAGCTGCATGTCAATTTTCTCTTAATATATTACCAGACGAATCATATATTGGAAAGTTATTATATCCACCACTGGAGAATGTGTCTCCTCATAATCAATCAATGGTTTTGCCACATTCTTGTGCCACCAAATTTTCTTTGTATTACTCAATTTGATTTATGTAAGAAAATCTTTACCTTAAGAACGGTTGGTCTGAAAGTTTTTCATTTCATGAGAGAATTTTAACTTTGATTTATTCACTTTTTCCAAATTTGGCTAATTAATAACATGAATTCATTCATAAGTAGATTCAAAAATCTTGATCCTCATTGTTTCATTATTTCTAGCGCTATGTTATATAAAAGTGTAACGGTGCTAATTTTATTTTGATTCCATTTCTTTTAGACATGATACATTGATTTTTTTTTCTTTCAGGTACCTGAGGTTCTTCTAGAAACATCATGTCAATATTGTCTTCTTTAAGAGAATTTTATACTAAACCTCGACTTGACCATCTTTATTAATTGCCCCAAATTTCGAGGATTTTTATTCATGGAATCAATTAGTCTATCACGCTTTAGGCATGCCATAGATTTAATACTAGTGTATGGTTGTCCTTTAGGGACACAAATTATAATAATTGGAGCATTAGCAGTTGATATATATGACTTAGCTTGTCACTTTATTTTGGTAAGTAAATACGTCTGGTGATAGATTTATTTTCCAAATGAGTTGTTCTTTGAACCCGTAGTTCATATTTTCAGTTTTAAGGATCAATGATAATTTATTTCAACTCATTTCTTTTTCAACTGCTTTTATCTTCCCCTAATGTTGGGAATGTCAGTCCATTTAGATGGATATTAATAAACTGAACCATAAATAACTCTTTCGTTAAATGCTATATTCCCAATCACCTTTTAAGGTCCCATATTTGTGCGTCGTGGTGGATCAATTTCAATATATATCGCACAATCAAAATCTTAGAATGGACATATTTGGTTTCTGACCAAAACCCAATTATAATGGGGAGAAAATATTACAATATATTGGCATTATATGAATTGATACATGAACTTTTGCTCTCATGATCATACACTTAGCAAACACATCCAATGATTGTCTCAATAAATCATGTATAAACTACATGAAGTTTTACGTGTATTGCAATGATCATTATGTGAAATTGATTTATTATCAAAATCATTATATCAATCTGGAATAATATGCTTGCTATCACATTAGCTAAGCCTTAATCACAAAAACTTCAGGTTGTGGATTTGATAACCATTTAGACAATGCATCGATTTTTAAAACACTAAATGGTATCATGTTGGATATGTATATCCTTTGCTTATTCCAGAATACTTAGGGATTCACACCCTACTTTCATTGATTAACTTTTCTTGAGAACAAAAATTACATTTTATAATTTTCTGGAAGGATCTGTTAGTTCTTCAATACATTTCACATTATCATTTTACTCGGTGTGGTCTAACCGGTCATGCCAACTGATTATGATTCATAAACTTCTTATTTATGATCATATATGTATTACTTGTAGGTAAAAACACAAAATAGAATGTATGTATTAAACAATTTAATCATAATAATTTGATAGTCTATTATGATGTGAACAAACTTACATCATATAATGAATCAAATTCAGACTCAGAATCATAAGGTGGTGAAGGTGGTAGAGTTAGTTGCATACTATTAGCTATTTGTTTTAGTATGTCTTCCAACCATTTATTTCTTCATGTCAGCCGTTTTATTTGTTTAGACAAATTTCGAATCTGATTGTTTAACCTAGCCACTTCGACTCCTATTGAATCTGAAGGTAGATTCATTTGAGGTACCGTACATGGTTCTGTTATATTAATTGGTGGCAGTTGTTGTTCTACTTCGTTTAATAGTGATTGGAAAAACTGTTGCGGTAACGGTGATTGCAAAAATGATTCTGATGCTAACTGCTCTTGGAATATCATGTTTTCATCAACAAAGTTTGTTGCATCGTTGAATCTTCCTCGAAAGCTAAGGGTGTGAGATGTTTTGTAAGATGTTCGGTGCTAGTGGTTGAGATAGGTTAGTTGTAATATGTTCTTGTATGGGTGGCAGCTGTGTTTGCAGATCAAATCGATAAAAAGACGGTTGAGGAAGCTGCAAAAATGATTGTTGTAAATTTTGTGTTGAGGTACTTTCTAAGATAACCTGAGCTTCCTCTGACTGGAATGGTTGATTTAGTGTAATAATTAATGAACAGGGGTTAGCCTAACAGTGTTAAAATTTACAATCCCAGATGCCTTTGGTGGGGATAATCCTTGGATAATCTGATTACTTAAGATACCTAATGATTTTGCTATTTTTGTAATGTAAGACCCTCCCATGAGACTTCTCAGAGGATTTGTTTGTTGATTTAAAAGATATGTAGCAAGTTCGTGGGCAATATTACAAGGAACTTGCTCAAAAATACTATGCAGATGGAAAAGGTCGGGTAGCACTAACCCTTTGTTGATTATTCTTGCGCCCCGTGATAGTGTTGGCTAAAACACAGTGCAAATATTGATAACAAGGGTCTGTGAATTTCATAGAATTATTATTGTTACACCACTCTTTCGATGAATGGCCTAGCCAATATTCTTTCATTTCCTCAGAGGAATAAGAGTTGATGCCTCCGTAAAAATAAGGTTGTTTAACTTCTTCATCTATATATATGCCCAGATGAACTGCGAATTCTGTTAATGACATATTGTGAGATTGTCCACAAAGTCGAAAATGAATAGATTCATCGGTAAGACTTTTATCATATTTGAAATAGAAAGTGGACAAGAACTCATATACAAGTTCATCGTATGACGGTTCTAGGATGTCGAAGAAACGACGCCAGGGCGTATTACGTAGGTAGTAATCTCGCCAGTAAACCACTTGGATCAAACATTTCCATTTGATACCAATCAATACCGCTAATAGAAAAAACTTCAAGATTCTTGAGTATTTGATACCTCTCACGATTGGGTTAAATCAGTAAACCGAAGGAATCGATGAATGTTTGCTGCATTTGAAGATTCAGCATATGCTACTGGAAGATTTGCCATTTGAATATTTGGTTTTTGTTGAAACTAAGAAAAGTTTGGGTACGGGTTATTTTGGTATGTGTTGAATTATATCAGAAGTTGTAGCTTATGTGTAGATTAGCTCGAGTAGTGAGTTTCTTATATAGATAAGAAAATTTAAGCTTGCACCATATGTTTGGTTAAGGCTTCCATGATACGTTTTGAAACAATTCACTGTAGCTAGTAAATGTTATACTGCATAAATAAATATTAGATGCATAAACAAAAATGTTAGGTACATACATAAATGTTAGTAGTCCCATAATTATTATATCTCCAGAGCAATAGGTCCCCTGTACTAATTTTAATTTATCACAGAACTATATTATAAGTATACATATATATAAAGGAGAAACGGGATCTAAAAGATCATCCTAAAGGTGTATGGTTTTACAACTCACTGGTGCACCCTTAGGCTTTCAACCTATATATATGTATATATTTAAATATATGAAATTCTTACATTGAGTATGGTAATAGCTCCTTTGCTTTTGTTGATTTGCTTGGTTGACAGCGCTCGTGCTGATTACGTGTTATAAAACTAGCCTAAAAGCTGAATAATATAGAAGATAAGTAGAGAGAATTTTAAGAGGATTCTTATATATATTTCTTGGTACACCAAAACTATAATATTACATGAGTTTATATAGACAGAAGAAAGAAACTATGTTGTACTGTGCGTCAATATTTCGAACGAATTATTGAAGTTACTGTGTCAATAATTCGAATGAATTATTTCCTTTACTGTGCGTTTTTAGTGTGCATCTAGTTGTCATCCACTATTGCAATGATTCATAACAATCTGGAAATTAATTATTTTAATCAAAATGGCATGATAATAATTTGATTATTATTTTAATTATGGAATATTTTATATCCTAAACTAACTAATGAGAGTTTTAAGGAAACTGAATATCTCTTTGATTTCACATACGACGGTTATCAAAGATTATAATACGATCGCTACAACATATTCATAGTCAATTTCTTATTTCATCTGGTTCGTCATATTGTGTTTTATCACTAAAAGACACTACTATGAACACATCTACGTTGTGTTTTAGCAGTCATTAACTGTAATTAGTTCGTCACATTGTGTTTTATCATAAAACAAATTCTTGACGTTGTGTTTTAGCAGTCAGTCGCTTGTTCGTCACATTATGTTTTATCACTAAAACACACTACATGAAAAAAAACATCTTTGATCTCTAAAAAAAGATGAAATAATGAAACCCTAGATCTGATTTATCATTATTTTTTGTATGATTTGGTGTTTTAGAAGGTGGGGGACTAGAGAGAGAGAGAGAGGGAAGAAAATCACCACAATTATGGAGGTGGTTTTATGATTGATAGTTATTTCCTTATTTAAAACAAGTTAATTGACACATTTACCATAATCAATTAAACTGGCTTATATTTAAGACACACATATTACCAAAATGCCACCAAGATAATCTCAACCATCAAACACACTCATCCAATGGTCAAGATCACTTCCTACACTTTGTAGGAAAAACACACTTTGTAGAGGAACCCCACCCTATATATATATATCTTAAAACACTCGAAAACTAAGTCGATTCCGAGACTTAGTTTTTATCCCGATTATTAACTGAATCAAATAACCATTGATTGGTTTTTCTAATTCAAGATCATAACACTACCTTAGAGTCATTTAGTTAATGATTCGGTAGAGCTCGGACACGTAGTTTAACTACGTCGTTTTATTAGAAACTCATAAGTATTCCTTGGTAGGAATGTTATAGGTTGCACGCTAGCAAGTTTCACGTTCTTGGAACGGCATCATGGAAACACCTTTGCACTGGATATCGAGGTGAGTTCATAACCCCCACTTTTTACAGTTTTACATTTTATAAATGTTTTCGGGGGTGGAAAGACATGCAAGTTTTTGCTAAAGCAAACAATATTTCGATGAACGAACAAACATATTTATAAACCATGTTGCAAATGAATTTCAACGAACTCAAATGGTTTACGAAAGGTTTATGCTAAACATACTAGTTTTACAAAACAAACGCGTATTCTCGCAAACGTGCATGATTTTCATGACTAGTGACGGGAAGGTCCTAGTAACAACAACGGGACTGAGTTGGTCTGCATACGAACAACAAGACAACCCAATGGGTTTATGTCCCCCTTTTCTTTTGAAATACATGTTAGCTAGGGTATGGTTAAGCTATGGAATGAATTCTCAGATCACGTGCGAATAGGCGCTAACTTAGGCACCATTAATCCTTTTAAGGACCAAGGAACAAAAGGGGTAGATCTATTGGGTACGGGCGAGCCCCACTCACGGGTCATTGTGAGACCACTCACAGTACTTTGTGTCCCAGTCGAGGTTAATCGGCACATAAAATCGTCTACCGGGTTGAGTGCTTCCTATGTCGGCACACATATTAATGTCCTAGCTACACATTAATGATCATTAGATTCATAGACGCTAACATACCAGCTTTCAATGCTCATAACTTTCAAATGTTTTTAAGATTCATTTGATGCAAACTCACAACACATGAATTTACAAACTTTGGTGACGTTTTCGACTTAAACAAGTGAGGGGACATGTTGGTCCTGCTTACAAACTCTTTTGGGCTAGGCCCACTTATACTTATGCATGACAGGAAGACTCAAGGACTGGATTGTCCTACATACCAAGTTTTATAAACACAAAGTTTTCATATGATATGTTGAGAAAAAGGGTTTTATTATGTTTTCTCAACAACTTTTAAACCGGTTATCAAAAAGATTTGTTTTAAATCTTTTTCAAAACAAACTATGAACTCGCCAACTTTATGTTGATTTTTCGCATGTTTCTTTCTCAGGTTGCATTTTCAAACAATGGAACGGTTGGAATAGGAGAACCCATAGGGATTCGAGTACTTAGAGGGCGTTCAACTGTTTAGAAGTCTTAGCTCAATTACTTCCGCTGTGCAATGAATATACCATTTGGATCACACCCAGCTCTGATGTAATCGATTTATCGGGGTGTGACATCATGCCAACTGCCACGTCATCAAAAATGCCACACCAACTGCCACATCAGATGTTACATCATCAAAAAATGCCACATCATATGCCACGTCAGTAAAAAAGGCCACATCAAATGGCACATCGGCAAAAACTAATTGGGTTAGAGTTCAGTTAGTTAGGGGGTGTTATCGGCCAATAAGTTGAAAGTTGAGAGTGTTGGTGTACAAATCGAAAGTATGGAGTGTTATCGGCCAATTGATGAAAGTTGGGGTTATTTAAACCCAATATCCCAAAAAAATATAATAATAATAATAATAATAACAATAACAATAACAATAACAATAACAATAACAATAACAATGAGCAGGAAAAAAAAAAGTTTCGATTATCTATTTTGTTGAGGCCTAAGGGGTATGTTTTTCCAGACTCAAACAAGGCAACTGAATTCTTAATTAGGACCGACCCTATATATATCCTATCTGGTTTTACCGAAAGATTGTTCAAAATTGTAAGAAACGTGTTTATCATGCATACAATAGATATAGATCACGTGGATATTCGTGTTTATCAAGCATGCAATAGATATAGAAGATATGGATATTAATTCGTGACTCGATCTCAAGGATAAAGAAAATATAAGGTTTTATTTTTTATCTGACCAAGTGTTCTTCGCCTTTTGGTGTTCAAACAAGATCTTGTGATTGTGAAATAGAGAGGTCCCATACTATTGAGTGATATTCCCTAGACAAGTTCATGCCATACGGAAAAAAATAGTAATAAAAATAGGGTTTTTTTACATATTTCCCCCTCCTAAGCTAGCTTATTACATATTCCCCCCCCCCCCCCCCCCCCCCCCAAAAAAAAAAAAAACAATTACATATTTCCCCTTTTATTTGAGAAATTACTCAATTACCCTCTACTTATCCCCCATAATAATATTTAATTTTCATATCTGATTGTTTCTCTTCCCATGCCTAACCCTACATCACAGACGGCAGCAAAAGAAAACGATATAGTAGGCTTTAATTCTCTGGATTTCTTTCGAATACATTCGATTATGCTGATGAATTTCGATTCTATGTTATTGTTTTGTTTTAATTTTTGTTTGATTTATTGATGATTTCTTATCAGCTTCATGTTCATGTTCTTGAGCTTTTTACAGTTCTGAATTTGAAATCAAAAGGGGAATCCAAGAAATTATAATCTTGAAGGTTTGCACTACACGAATTTCACATTGTTTTCGTAAATTGACAGGTGGATTAGAAGACGATTTGAGATAAATCTGATTGATGAACCAAATCTCAAGATCGAAGATGAATATGAAGACGTTAGCTGTTGAGTGTTCTTCCTTCTCCTAAAGTTTCAAAAGAAGTAAACAATATAACCGTATTAATCATTTAATCGTTCTGATTTGTTTTACTTATTTTGACCAAATCAGTTTCACAGGCCATGAATCCTTATTCTTAAACTCTTTTCACTTCTGTGTTGTAGTCTTTGCTCTACTTTTGTTTTGATTCATGGTTTAAATTTTTAATTCTCAACAGATTAAGTACTCAGCTAGGTAGCTTCTTCATTGTAATTACTCGCAGAGCACCTAATGTTTTCCTTATGGGCAATGCATAGGAACAAGGTGTTGTGAAAAAATCTATACCCAAGGATTTCACATATGGAACTCCTACTGAGTAGGAGTTTAGTTAATTTATTTTCAGTATTTATGCGCTTCAATTGTTTTAGTTTTATTATCACATCAGTTCATTAGCCGCAAATCCGTTTCTAATAGCCATTACAATATGTTTGGTATTCGGCGTCAAGTACATTGGTGCCTTTTTATTTGATAAATAGAAAGATACAAGATTATCGGGTTAAAGAGGTTAGCGCGAAACGAAACTTGAGGGGTGTGTTGGAATTAAACTATTGGGTGAATTGGGGAAATATGCAATTGATTGATGATATTAGAAAGGAGAAATATGTAAATATTTGTTTAATAATTCATTAAGGGTAAAATAGTCATTCAATAAGAGTAGTTTTAATGAAAAGGGGATATATGTAATATATATGGGTTAGGGAGGGGAAATATGTAAATTTTTTTGTTTGGGAAATATGTAATAAGCCAGCTTAAGAGGGTGAAATATGTAAAAAACCCATAAAAATATTAATGATTATGTGGGATCCTCATTCTAATCATAGTCTCATTTCATTTGGTCACGAATAAAATGCAAGTTAATCTTAAGATGTTTTGTACGTTGATGAAACACTAGATTAACAAGAAGATAAGTAGCACCAATGTTGTCATACCGAACAGTTGGTGGATCTGGCATCTCCTGTAAAACGAAAGTAATCCAACGAATATCTGCAACAGTATGAGCTAGAGCACGATACGGTATTGGATCGAGCAACAATATTTTGTTTCTTGGAAGTCCAACTAATGAGGTTGGTCTAAGAAAAATACAATAATCAGTGGTCGTCGAGCGTCGATCATTAGGGTAACCCGCCAAGTCAGCATCAGAATAAGCTTGCAAATAAATTACATTAGATCGACGAATACACAAACCATGAGTTATAGTACCTCTGAGATATCGCAAAATATGCTTGACCGCTTACCAATGACGATCAGTAGGTGTCTGAAGAAACTTAGACACCTAACTAACAACATAAGCAATCTCGGGCATGTCAAGACAAGATATTCTGTAAAGCACCAATAGTTCTCCGATATAAGGTAAGATTAGGCAGAGGATCTCCAGAATGACGAGATAGATGAAGACCTGAAGAAACAGGACTAGATAAAGGTCGAAACTTAGCAAATCCAGTGCATTTGTAACACCTCGTAAAATCACGTCCAATGATGTGTTGACACGTGTACTAAAACCTAATGAAGTCAAACGTTGACTATTAGGGACTAATTTTGTGAAAAATCAAAAACTTTGAATGTGGAAGGACTGAAAGTGTCAACATGCTTAAACTAAGCCTCTGAATGACCTTACACGGTATTCGTATTCGTAAATGAGCCACTTGTTGGTCGAGAGGAGCCGTTTGCGTAATTAAGTGAAAGTTTGTGCGACGAAGGGTTAAAAGCGTCAACATGTTAATTCTTATCTCTGGGTGACCTTTTAATAAACCGAGAGCTTCATGATGTTCGATCATACTCTCGGGAATGCCTAATATTGGCCATTTAAGGCTTTCATGCCAATAAGGTGGTGTTTGTTTTTTCTTCTAACATCTTCAAGGAGCTGATGTCTGCAGGCGCGCAGACGTTACCCCTTGAAGACTGTTTGATTTTTTTTTTCAAAAAGATCTGAAAATGGCTTCTTTTATCTTAAAAAAAAAGCTATGAAATGCTTTCTTCAAACATCTTCAAACATCAGACTCAACAACTCTCCCATCCTCCCCAATTTAACCCCACCCCCAAACATCAGACGTTACCCCTTGTTGATTGTCTGCTTATTACCTCCACCGCCCCACCGGACCTCCTCCTCTACACCCAACTCTCCCCCATCGCCTCCGCCTGCCGCCACCACCCTGATCTCCTCCACCAGTACATGAACTACACCCCCTTTTCCACCTGCCCCACCCTCTCCTCCGCCGCCGCAGAACCCTTGATCCTCCGTGGCTGCCACCCTCTCCCTCGCCGGAGTTGCTTCTCCCCCACCCCTAAAACCCAATCACCTTCCCTCCCCACAAACTCTTTTTCTCCGGTGCCGGAAAATTCAATTTTATGGGTGAATTACAAGTGCAAGAATCTAGATTGTTACAATCCGAAGTTGCTGCACTTAGGGGATTGGTGCCGTTGCATTTACCCTTGCAGCAGCGGCTGCCTGTGTTTGATGGGGTTTTGGATCTGTTATAGTTATTGCATCCGTTTTAGGCATGTGTGTTTCCAGATAATAAGCAGAAACATATGAGCAGTTGATGTTGCTAGGAATAATCATGCTTGTAAAAATGATGATTTAGTTTGTGCAGACATTATCTTTTTAAAAAATCAAACAGTCTTATATTTTCAGCTTGCAGAGCTTCGGACCACATCTTCAGTTGCAGACATGAAAATAGATGAAATCAGCTTGCAGACAGTTTATGTCTGCAAAAACAAACAGCACCTAAGTGATGATACGCGCAAGTTTGCAAGTTAAAGGGGTTAAAAGCGTCAACATGTTTAATTATACCTCCGAATGACCTTTTAACGAACCCGAAGCATCATGATGTGCAATCATACTCTCGGGAATGCCTAATATGGGCTAAATAGGGCTTTGATGCCATTAAACAATAATACGCGCAAGTTTGTGCGTTAAAGGGACCAAAAGCGTCAACATCTAAAACTACACCTTTGAGTGACCATTTAAGCGAACCGGAAACTCCGTGATGCTTCCGGTTCGCTTGGTCATACTCCCGGATGTGCCTAATATTGGTCGTTTAAGGCTTTAATGCCATTAAACGATAATACGCACAACTTTGTGCGTCAAAAGGACTAAAAGCGACAACAAGCGAATCTTGTTGGACCGTGTCGTGACCCTAAACGATCAGTCAAGGCAGTTCATCTTCACGTGTAAAGGCGGAATCAATGCACGCAAAGTAACAGCAGCTTATCCTTTCAATTTCTTCTCTTTATTAGCTTTCTGAGATCAATTTGACAGAGTTTCGCTACCAAGCTAATGACCTAATTCCCCTTCAATGGACACACTCATGAGGTATTTATAGCTGAGCTGATTTCACTTATGTGTCCAGGACACTGAAGTGGAATCACCTATTGACACTGAAGTGGAATCACCTCATGACACTGAAGTGGAATCACCCTAATGACCATTGAAGCGAAATTAACATTTAACAATGACCATTGAAGCGAAATTAACCTAAAAACCCTAATTTTGACTTTTAATATCCAATCTTGACTTTCTTGATTTAAGACTTGATGAAGATGCAGTCAACAGACATTCTTGTGCATCAACAGACTCCCCCTTGGATGTTGACGTAATCTTCAGCTCCTGAGTCTTTAGTCTTAGTCTTTTCTCTAACTCTCTGTCGTCTCATCATAAACTCTATCTTCACAAGTTTCAGGATCTTGTCCTCCTGACTCTAACTTCTTTCTTCCCTTTGAATATTGATCCAGACTCCCCCTTTCACAGACTCCCCCTCTCGATATGCTAGAATCTGAGAAATCTGGTTCAAGCTTTGACATTTAGCTTCCATTGGGAATAATCAAGTTTACAACCTGTTAACCTGCACATCCTCTACCTCAACATAAGTTTCACAAATTTATAATAATTGAATTTAGTAAACTTACTGGTAGACAACATTAATACAATCAATCATACTAGTTACATCAAGTTCAAATGAATGACCTTGATAAACTAACCACACAGTCTTTCAAAACATTTGTATATGACATTCAAAGTTTTCAACATATTCTCCCAACCCTCTAGTTCATCAAGTTTAGCACTTGGAATTTTGAAAATCAGCTCTTCAACATCAGTCGTCGAAAATCTTTTTGAATTTAGATTTTAAAGAAATGCAGTAAACAAATATGTACAAACAATATTTTTGTGAGTTTGTGTAAGAGGATCATATCAGTTTATAAAACCAATCACTAGCACCGTTAAGCTTTAGACATTTTAAGTTCTAAACGATTCACCTAGATTGTCAGTATACTGATCCACTTAAATTTTCACACAAAGTTCAACTGCTTCGAGATACGAGTTTAATGTCTTAGATACTTAAACTTATTCGCGTATCCCACCTCAGAATATACTCCCGTATCCAGATCCCAATATTCAGTCTTACAGGCAATTATAACACAAATGATATCTGTAAGGGGTTAATAATTTATGAAGAATCATGAGAGCTCAGGTCAGAACTACCGTTCAGCAGAGAGATCATGACTCAACTTGTGGGTGTGTCCCCTTTAGAGGATCTTTTTTACAACAGCATTGCTAAGCAATTTTATTGTCTTATCATTGATGCTGAGGGTGATGCTGTGTTTCAAGCATTTGCAGAAAGTATTATTCGAGGACTAGGTCAGAACCACCGTTCAGCAGAAGTCCCGGAATAATACCCCAGATATCACTGAGTATAAAAACCTGTATATCAGAATACGAGACCTTTCAAACAAGATTTCGGGGGTTACCCATATATCCGAGAGATGTTACCCACGATATAAGCAAGTTTGAAATTTAGGTTTATATCTTGTCACAATTTACTAAATGTGCAAAAACCTACTGACACATCATCAGTGAGACCGTTTATCACATTTGACATTTCATATCTTTAGCATGCTGTGATAGTTCACTGATTTACTATCATTTCCTCTTTTTCACAACAAAACTCATTTTTGATTTTTCACTGTTTTTGAAATTTTCAAATTTTCTAATTTTTTTTAAAAAAATTTTCTCCCCCTAAAATCAAAATATGTTTCAATTTTGATTTTCTAAGAAAATTTGAAAACAAACTATACAAGAAACATAACAAACTGATATCAAATCACTTCAATTCGCCATTCACTCGGCTTAACAATCAGAACTCCCCCTGACAACAAACTATTTTCCCATTTAGATTTCAAAACATTTAAGTTTGTTTTAATCAAAATGGTTTTTCCGGAAAATTAGTTTTGTTTGTCTTTTCACAAATTTGGGGTTTCATCACATTGTTCTTCTTTAACCATTTTGAAAGATTTAACAATTAAGACCCTTTGTCAACAACAAACACTAGTAGAAAATCAAGTACAACTTAATGTCCCTGATTTACCACTTGTAAATCGAAATATCACAGTTACCATCCTGTGAATTTCTCAAGAATGATGCCGATACCTGCTTCACACTTACCAACCTGGAAGCTCCGGCAAGTCAGGTTTTTTTTATTTGAAAAGATTCACCCAAGCCTGACCAGCCTTGGGTGTGACACTTTTTATCTCAACAGATGGCTCTTCTGGTTTTGACGAACCAGAATCATTGCCTGATTGTAACTTGTCTGACTTTGAGACGTCAGATTCATCACCTGATGGTAGCTCCTTTGTTTTTGAAGAAACAAATTCATCGCCAACCTTCATTGGTACCCAATTCTTACTAGATCTAGGTTTTCCCTTTTTATTAGGCTGTGAAATAAATAAACTTTCATTGTCTCTTTTATATTCGAAAGCCTTGATTAAAATTTTGTCTGAAAAATTAACTTTCTTTGATTGGTTATCATTTTGCTCAGTTAATTTTTCTTTCTTTAACTTCCTTTTCTCTTTCCCGTTTGTCCTCAGATTTGTATCTGATGAATTCGTTTTGCTTGCCTTTGCAGTTGGGGAAAGTAATTCATCAGAACTTTTTATCGGATTACCAGTTTTATCCGAGGACAAAATCCTTTCCAGATATTCTCTTGCTTTCTTTCTCTTCTTCCTCAGTCTGTCTTTCTGCCCTTGAGAAAGCTTCACTTTCTTTTCTTGAACTTTCTGTTCTTGAACTTTTGGTTCTTGAACTTTCTGTTCTTTGGGCTTGACACTGACTGATTTCTTTGCCATTCTTTGAGAATCAGCCCTCGATCGTACCTTTGATCTCATTGGGCAATTTCTGGCAATGTGTCCTCTGATTTGGCATTCATAGCACCTTCTCGTTTCGAATCTCTGACTTTGGCAGTTAACAGCAATGTGTCCTTGATATCCACAAGTGTAACATACTCTGTTATCATACCTCTTATTACTTTCATACCAAACACCTTCTTCATACCACACACTTAGATCAAAACATTGATTTGCCTTGTGGTAGTCATTTCTCCTCTTGTATCCTTGATTTGGCATTTGAGCACTGTGGTCAAACCTGCACCACTTATTACCAACATTTTGTGAGTTTTCATTTTTAAATTTTTGTGATTTTTGATAATGATTGGATGACTTATCTGATGAGCTTTTATTTTCAATTTTAGAATTTTTCAAATTTTTATCTTTTTGTTTCTGTTCTACACTCTTCTTAACAGGTTTTTGTTTAGAACATTCACCTGTTTCAGTAGATTGTAAAACAGTATTTTTAAATTTTTCTTGTAAATCTAAAAATATTTTTCTTTTCTTTTCTTTTTCATCATCAGATATTTCATCACAATCTTCAATTTTGACTTTGTCAAAATTTGTGACATTGTCACTTATTGGAACAGAATTGATCGGTTTTGGACAAACATGTGAAATAGAATTCACAAAACCTTTCAATTTATTCTCAAGCTCGTTGATTTTAATCCGAGCTTTTTCAGCTTCATTTTCAAGCTAAATGATTTTAGCAAGATGAGAATTGATTTCAATTTGTTTTTCAAGATTATCTTTACCAAAAATATCTCTCTCATCTTCTAAAATCTTGATTTGATTTTGAAAATCTTTTTCTTTTTCTTTTAACGTTTCATTTTCCAATTTTATCCAAAAAACGTTTTCATTTTCAATTTTGATTTTTCCAAAATCTTTTTCTTTTTCTCTCAAGTCATTAATTTCCAATGTCAAACTGTTCAAACTACTCAACAGTTTGTCATTTTCTGACGTCAATTTTTCACAATTTTCTCTCATTTCAAGAATCTGTTTATTATCAGATTCTTTCTCATCCTTCAAGCTTTTGATTTCCCCTGTCAAATTTTCCACATCTTTCAAGAGATTGAAATTTTCTGCTTCGGATTTTTCACATTTTGAGCACACAACTTCACTTTTCGAAGTTTCATCCATCTTTGATTCTTCATTCTTTGTCATTCCTTCTCTAATCTTATTGATTAATTCACTAAACTCAACCAAACTCATATTTTCTGAGTTTCTTTCAATTTCATCTATTAACTCTTTCTTTTTCTTTTTCTCTTCTTCATCTCCCCACCATTTCTTCTGCCAATACTCATCCTCTTCTTTGTACTGCTGGATTATGGCTTCAATATCAAGCGTACTATCATCGATCGCAATATTTCCATATTCATCAAGATAGCACTCTCTGTTTGGATCCCATCTATTTGCTCTCCTTGCTTCCAGAAAAATACGAGATATTCTAATTATTTTGTTCTCAGCAATCATTTTTCTGTATTGATATTTCTGTTCTTCAGTTCGATCGTCTTTCCACGGAATAGGATCGGAATTTGCCATCTTTTTATGTCCTTGAATTACCTTGAAATCACCTGCAAACAAAACAAACAAACACTTAGACAAATTTTTGACAAACACTGACACTGAAGCGAAACCACTAATAGTGACACAAAAGCGAAATCAACAACAATGTTCACTCGAGTGAAATCACAATGTTCACTTGAGTGAAATCAGACTTTGTCCATTGAAGCGAAATTAGATTTTGTCCGTTGAAGTGAAATCAGCTTTTGTCCGTTGAAGCGAAATCAGCTTTTGTCCGTTGAAGCGAAATTAGAAATTGGACGTTGGAGCGAAATTAACTTTTGACCTTATGAGCGAAATTAACAACTTCGTATAAGCGAAATCAGAAAGTCCCTTGGAGCGAAATTAACATGACCATATGAGCGAAATTAACAACTTGTCCTTATAAGGGAAATTAAGATGTCCACTAAAGCGAAATAAGACATGTTGTACGTATGAGCGAAATTAACTCAGACCATATAAGCGAAATTAGCAGATTAACTCTCGAAGTACACTAAAGCGAAATCACAAATTCACTCATTTTTAAGCTGAATTTCAATCCGAAACTTTCAAGGGTTGTAATACACTTAAAACCGATCACAATGATATGAATATTATCCAATTTTAACCGCTGAATAGTTCCAGATCTGAAGTTGAAGTTCCGGTTCTAAAACAACTCGAAATTTTGATGAAATTGATTGAGTTTTAGTAAGTTTTAAGGTCTGATATTGTTAAGGATTGATTAATCACTAGTTTCGCTCACAATACTAGACTTTCAGCTCATTTTGTCCTTGTTTAGTCCGAAAAATAAAAGAGAAATATGAGTAGAAAAGAGATAAGAGTGTCGAATCGGCTGTTGTAGTATGAACTTCCTCGTCCTGAAGCTCTGATACCACTTGTTGGACCGTGTCGTGACCCTAAACGATCAGTCAAGGCAGTTCATCTTCACGTGTAAAGGCGGAATCAATGCACGCAAAGTAACAGCAGCTTATCCTTTCAATTTCTTCTCTTTATTAGCTTTCTGAGATCAATTTGACAGAGTTTCGCTACCAAGCTAATGACCTAATTCCCCTTCAATGGACACACTCATGAGGTATTTATAGCTGAGCTGATTTCACTTATGTGTCCAGGACACTGAAGTGGAATCACCTATTGACACTGAAGTGGAATCACCTCATGACACTGAAGTGGAATCACCCTAATGACCATTGAAGCGAAATTAACATTTAACAATGACCATTGAAGCGAAATTAACCTAAAAACCCTAATTTTGACTTTTAATATCCAATCTTGACTTTCTTGATTTAAGACTTGATGAAGATGCAGTCAACAGACATTCTTGTGCATCAACAAATCTACGCCTTGAGTGGCCTTTTAAACAAACCGGGAACTCCATAATGCTCGGCCGCACTCCTGAGTATGCCTAAGATTGGCCGTTAAAGGTTCTCGTACCCTATACTAATAATACGCATTATTATATAAAGTATTGTGCCAAAAATGACACTTTTGAAAGTTTAAAACACTTAGAACAAGACAGGGACCAGAACTGCCAAGTCTGCCAAATGTTTAAGCTGGGCCGGACGCCCTGGCGGGCCGCGACCCACTGTGCCACTTATCTTCGCGGGCCATGAGCAGCCCATGCTGTAGATTATTATTTTTTTTGTTCTTTGCTTGGAGTCCACTCCAATCCATTCTAAACCAATTAAATCGAATCCTTGGGCTGCAATCTGAATTGTAACAGCTGTTAGGACACTTGGGATCATCTTATGAACTCTCTAACACATGGCAATCATCCAAACAAATCCCAAAAACTATAAATAGGTGAAGGTCTCATTCATTCAATCTTGCACCTTCCTTTCCTTTCTCTCTAGCTCTCAATCTTGGAGGACCCTGAGCAATTGGGGACTTCATTTGAGTGTTCTTCAGTCCCTAGGACCACTTGTAAGTGATCCTTTCGTGACTAGTTCATGTATTTACCTTTTAAAGCCGAAAAGTCAAGCGTTTACGATAAATGCTTTGACTTTTAGTTAGACCTTAAATGGTCAAGCCATTGTTCGCAACGAACATGGCTACGTGATTGTAATTAGGTAGGTGTTAATCCCTCAAAAGGGCACCTCTTAAGAATCACGTTTGCTTGGTCAATTGACGAGTCAACGTAATATTGTTTTAAAAAGTCAACGGGGCAGTTTTTAAAATAATTGCGATGTGAGTTTAGAAGTGTTCTAAAATACGTTTTATCATTTAAACAACTTAGCAATAATTATTAGAACATGTGTAAACATGTTCGGCTCGTTAATTCCAGTTTTAGGGTCGGTTCGCAACTGAAAGTCGCGAAGTTTGACTTCTATGTTAACTTTCGATTTTGAACCAAATTAGATTACTTTACTACTGATTTTAGGTTCCATTATGATCGTATTATAATATAGCATAACCCCATAAGGTTATATTACACGATCATACTAGAAATCTAAGTTTTTTGCGCATGTTCCGTTAATATGCCGTACTTTGACTATTATGCCCTTTTAGCAAACATAAGGTTTTAGACACCAATAAGCTTTCAAACAACTTAGGTACTGATATGTTAACATGTTTAACATATTTTGATGTTACGAACCTGATCATAAACTGAGTTTGCGTGAAATGTCGTAATTTATGCTTTAATTTAACCAGAATGCCCTTTAGGCGCATAGATCGGTTTTAAGCATAATTTTTCATACCAAACTCATTGCCTACTGATATAATATCATAATTAGGATAATTTGGGATGTCTATTCAGTTTACAAACTGAGTTTACACATACGTTCTTGAATTACGTCCTTAAATGACGATAATGCCCTTTTCGCACCTAAAATGGTTTTAAAGCATAATTTTCATACAAAAACTTTTGACCACTGATATGTTATATTAATTAACATATTTTGGTCATATAAACCTGATCATCACATCAGTTTTCCTAAAAGATCGCAATATCGTCATTTAACGACTTTAACGCCTTTTTGGCGCGTAGTATGGTTTTAAACCATAACTACCAACCAAGACTTGTTACCTACTGATTTTATAACTCATTTAAAATATTTTTACAGTAGGTACCTGTTATAAACTCAGATTCCCAAATTAGCCTTCAAAACTATGTGTGAAATTACCAAAATGCCCCTACGGAGCATAGTTTGGTTTTAAACTATAAAACACACATATGTTTGATATCATACTGATATAATATCATAAATAAAGTGTTTTTAATGAATTTTTATGATCGTAACATCAGATTGTACTCAAGTTCCTTTTATGCGTCGTAAAATGACCAAAACGCCCTTATGAGGCATAGTTTGATTTTAAAACCTAAATGGCCATACAAGTTGATATCCCACTGATATTATAACTTGTTTAAAGTATATTGGCATATGGAACTTGTTCATGACTCATCCGGTTACTCGTTATACGGTTAGACTTGCGTAACTAGTTTACGTAAGTTTGCCGAAACGGGTTTAACCTTATCGTTTTTGCTTCAAAATCCAGAATGTATTTAGTTTACCCATATTATACAAGTCTTTATACTTGTTGGGTCTAAATTACATTCTATTCCGATCATCGCTTAATCTAGCGTATCGCACCGTTTTTTAAACTTTAAGCTAGTCGGTCTAAGTCTATGACTTAATTAAGACCCATTAGCATTCTGAATTGGTTATATATTACCATCATTCCATACTAGAGCCACCCGGTAAAAGCTATCTGCATTTAGTTAGATTGGATACGAATTAGTTATTTAAATCTTGCTGTGATCGAGTATTAGCTCAGGTAAATACTTTTAACTTATTTTCCCTTATACGGGCTTGGGATACGGTAAATTTTTACCGCTTGGTCAGGTATAGGATCATTTGGTCGGATTGTGATTAATAAATCCGCATAACCCATTTTAATTTGTATTGTTTGATAACATAAACATTTGGGGATTAACGACCGTGTCCTGGATATATCCTCGGCTCATTAAAACTGCTAATGGCCACGACCGATGCATAAGGTGTAGACATACACCTGAAAGATGCAATATACTAGAATATTAATTACCCACAAGGTTGGGGATTACTCCTTTATGGGTTTAAGTGGTGTGTCGGTAAATCATGTCTCAGTCTCTGTACTGGGCCCCATAAGTATGACAAACATGTAAATTTGGATGCAAGATTATAAATGTAATTATCCCAAGTTGTAAAAGATTTTCGTGCCTGGTGCACCTAAACCAATTTTCATAAACATTTTTCAAATGAGTCAGTTAATTGTATTTACCAGTGTAAACTGACGTATTTTCAAAAGACTAAGTAACAGGTACTACTCGTAATAGGCTGGGAGTTGATCGGTGTCGAAATAGAGGATCTTGCAAATCCTTAAAGATGCCTTAAAGTCTGCTAAACTTCATTTTATACATTCTGTAATGATCCGCATGTGGATTTGATATTACAAGCTCGTCCGTAATTAATACTTTGGTATTTTCAGACATTTGAGTTTGTAATAATGTTTTATATTCCAAGACTTCCACTGTGCTATTCTGTGTATGATTGACCATGACAATACCAATCTTACGTTACGATACTCCCCACCGGGCTGAGCTGTAAATGTCGGGGTGACAACATTGTAATAAATCACGTAAGTAGCGCTACTATGATAAATGTAAAGCATCCTTATAGAAAGTTGTATATCCTTGAGTCCAAACTGGGAGTGTAAGCGCTCAAGCAATACCGTAACAAAAGCGGAAGAACTCCCGGTGATGATAATATCATCAGTATATATGAAGACATAACAAATAACATAATCTCTACTATAAACAAACCAAGATGTATCAGAGAGACACTAGAGAGACATTGTGTAAAACCATCGGTGATAACATCATAATATAGATTGGAAAACCAAGTGCGGGGAGCCTGCTTCAGGCCATAAAGAGCCTTATACAGTAAACAAACATGATGTGGATAGGAGAAGTCAACCAAAAGCATGGAGGATGTGACATGTAAACAGTCTCAGATAAATTTCCATGAAGAAAAGCATTGTTGACATCAGATTGATGAATAATCCAACCACGAGTGAAAGCAATAGATAAAACGAGCCGAATAGTAATAGGTTAGACCATGGGTCTAAAAGTCTCAGTGTAATCTTTTCTCTCTTCCACTTCCACAATTTTTTTAAAGTTAATAATTCTGTCATACAACGTTATTTTTTCTAAATATTTACACCATAAAAATGAGGGTTTTTATCTTTAAAACAAGTATAGTATCGATCTATAAAAAATAAAACACACACACAATGAACTTGGTATGCATAGATCATTGTATTTTATAATTGTTTTTTACATTGCATCTTTTAAAACACCATCTTTTAGGCTGCCATATGTATGTATATATGTGTGTGAGTGGGGGGAAACATTGTGCAGCGTTATCACCTTCGCGCGGTTACAAAATCAACCACCCATAGCGCCGGCCGTAGTGGTGTGGCCGGGCGCTATGGGGCTCTATAGACCCATTTCACGCGGTATGCCACCCCACTACGGGTGGCCTAATTCATGGGTAGGTGAAATCCCACCATTTGGATAAGAGTAAAAAAACAATATTTTTTTTCACAAATCCCAAAAACAAGACTTGTTCGTGATCTTCTGGGAATCCATAATAGCTTGAACCCCGATTCAGTTAGAAATGTGGTGCAAGTGGTGTTTTCATCAGCTTGTTCATGTATTTGGTGTGCTTGTAACGAGACCCATTTTCAACCGCAAAAAGGTCTTTAATCAACAGGCTTAATGAAGAGATCAACAACACAAGTTTCATATGGATCAAACATAGAGAAAAATCATCTTCCTAGAATGGTTCATTGGTGTAAATTTAATTTTTGATCTTTCCTTGTGTTGTTCTTGTATTGTTTTTTTTTTCATTCACTAGTTTCTTGCTAACCCTGCTTTTTTAATGAAATCTTTAGACTTTGATTTTTTTTTTTTTGTGAATTATCACTTATTATAGTGGAATTATCTAGTGTTTATTTTTGAATGACAATGCTTGCAGTGCCGTCTCCGAGAAATCTCGAAACGTTTTGGGCCCGGAGCCACTAAAAATAAATCGGGCCCATATAATTTAAACACAATAATCATATATAAAAAAAAACTATGATATGACACTAATTGTTAAAACAATCATCAATTAGGTTAAAGGCCCAATAACAAAAACTGATGAAGAAGGCCGATTTTATTAATTAGGTTAAAGGCCCAATAACAAAAACTGAAAAACATATAGTATATAGGATATTTTTTAAAAATTCTGGGCCCTCAAGAAGTTTGGGCCTGGGTCCATTGCCCTCTTTGCCCACACTTATAACCGGCCCTGAATGCTTGTACATACTCTATTCACCCATAATTCTATATTATTCACCTTTACCAAATGATTGAACTTGTGACCTCTCCTTTAAGGGAGGCCTAGGCACCTCACGGGTCGAGGTGCAAGAGGTTTAAGGGTACTTTGTATTGCAAGGGTAGGGCATTGCCAGTGTTTTGTAGTGCAATGGTACTTTGTAAAGAATTTGACATGAGGCGGCTTGATTGGTCGGGACAAGGGTAGTATCCTTGAGTGCCCCTTCCCCCTAAGGTTGCATGTTGTGGAAGGGGTGAGCACCCGACACTAGCCACGTCATCCGCCACCTGGCTTGCGAGCATCACAACGCAGTCAGGCTAGCGCCAAATCGAATGGCCAATGTGAGCATGGTAGCCTGGGTGAGCGGTGAGCATGGTAGCCTGGGGTGTGGAAGCTTGGGCGAGCATAGGTTAACCACAACAGGCTCAAGTAAGGGTAGGTGTGAGTGAGAAAGGTCATGAGTATCGCAGTATTAGAGGATAAATCCAGGTTGTCAAGTGAATAATAACGAGTAGTCTAATAGGCAGATGGCTCTACCAAGTAAGCTAGCTTTACATTAATTAGATTACCACTTTAATTATAGACGATCAGTCATAGATCTTTAGGGTGGAGGGAGTGGTCACCCCTTGGCGAGTGTTTAAACACTTTTCTAACCAATAATATCATGCCATGTCAAGTCCCCATTCCACTCCCCATTTTGCACTCAATCACTAGCAATGGTCAAACACATGAAGAGTGGTAAACAATTTAAAAAAAAAATGATTGGTTGAAAATAGGTAGGGCCCACCATTAATCCACTCTCTCTCCTTCAACACTTCTCCTCCCCGACCCGGTGAGTAGTCACCGCCACAACCTTTCACCGATCACCGATTGAAGGCCGACAAAGCATCACCGCTCGGTAAAAACCTATCCCCGCCACACTCCCCGCTACCATACCGTCCACCCTTATATATTTTCCCGAAACCCAAAGGAAAGTAATCATTTTAATTAAACGTGATTTGGGTGGTGTTTGTTGACTTAAGTCTAACTAGGCTAGTTATTTACCAAATACTATCATTATAATATTTTTTATACTAAAAGAAAATTTTAGGTTCATGGTCCACTCTCAACTAGTTCTATACCCGTCCGGTGGACGGGCATACTAATGGATGACAAAAGTATGGGCTAGAACCATATTCTCTCGCATGCCTTGTGAAGGAAAGAGAAGAATAATCAAATATTTTTAAAGTTGATAAACTTTTATATTCGCATTTCAGCCCAACAAAAAAATTGGACACAGACACGTATATTTCCAGCTTTCAAAAATTGGATAAACTCTACTTGTTCTATCCAATTTGTATCAATAGCCAAACAACAGAAAACAAACTAAGATGGAATGTATTTGCTTTCACAATTAGAATGTAACAACCCGACTTGTCACACCCCCAAATTCCACAAGCGGAGTATCACCGCATGGAGGCGTGACTGACCAGGATCAAGCCACCAATCATATTGAACGTAGCATGTAAATAAGAATAAAACCCAACACAATATAATTGGTGTCCAACAAAACATAGTTTAAGTTGTAAGCGGAAGCATAATGTTTAAAACCAAAGTATAAGTTCACATGTATCAAATGTTTAACATGGCATACGACTATCCATGTCTCACAACGACCACGCCTCCTCGTGCAAGCTCCATGAATACCTAACGACCTGCAAGGCATGTAACAACGAGTCAACAACAAAGTTGAGCGAGTTCACAGTTGGTTTGTTTAGTTGTCCAGTTTGTTTTGAAAATCATAAGTTGTTTCGTAAACCACGAGTTAACCAGTATCGTTATTTCCCAATCCATATCCATACTTAGTGGGGGCTTCCCCATGTGAACCACTAGACCGTTACCATATCGACAACTGATGAACAATAGTTGTGCCCTACGTCAATGTCTATCATCATTGACAGTTTGCCATGATCCATTAGTACACGCCCGTCCGAACGGCATGGTGTGAGGTTTGTCGAACCTAATTGCGCTATTAACTAATGACCCGCTCGCCATTGGCCTCGGCGATTAAGTCGATATAAAATGAGGGACTTAATGATAGAGTTTTGTCTAGTAAGTTTAAGGTTGTTGTCCTACCCAAGGAGGACGAACGTACGCATTCTACCCAAGGAGAATACGCAGGATTAATATTGGCATCCTACCCATGGAGGATGGCCGTACATATCCTACCCAAGGAGGATATGCAGGTTCCGTTTTAGTTCTTTAACCCATTCCCAACCACCGGGAATCCCATGCCTTAGAAAGAGTGTGAACTCACCTCGGTTTGCTCGGTTTGCTCGGTTTGATTAAATTACTCGCTCACAAATATTCAGTCAAAGCCTATAGTTTGCACGTACACACAATCAGTTGACATTCACGAAGTTCACGCATAGATACAATCATAGCACATAGCAGTTGTACAAGTCCATGCAAATCATACATCACATATTTGTTTCATGGCAGCACATAACTAACCTAGTTAACCCTTAACAGACTTAACTGAGCTTACTGTGCAGTTTACCCACTAGACGAAACTCCTTGTTTCGTCATGACTCCCATTTGACGAAACCCTAAGGTTTCGTCGTTATTACCCTTGCTGAAACCCCCCAGGTTTTCGTCGTGTTCCCTTTGACGAAACTACCATGTTTCTTCGAAATTCCCCATCGACAAAACTCTCAGGTTTCGTCGACATGCGTTTCGTCGATGACTAGATTTCGTCGCATACATAACAGTTACGTAATCACAGGAACCCTAATCATCATTATCAGCCGTTTCACACTATCATCGATCATACAGTTATTTTATTTCCCAAATACAATGATCATCAATTGCTATCTAACGTGATTCCAACAATAACACAACGATCAACATCTAGCATAAACCCTAGATCATGAGATAGCTATATACCATCTAGATCATTACATCAATTAACGTTCTAACCATTGATTTATTGACATATAACATAAGAATTCTCCGGTTTCCATACACATAATAAAATATAACACAAACAATCAACAACAGGTTCAAAACATCAAAATGAATTCATCATCTAAACATGAACGTAAACATCACTTAGCATCAATCCATACTGATTTCAATGAAACAGTTTACAATGATATCAATCCATTAATCATGTAAGAGTTAAACACTAACCGCGATAAATGGAAATACTAACTTGATCAATCTAGAGGGCTTCGAGAACACAAGATTGCCGTCGCTCAGAGGGAGAACTCTAGGGTTTGAAAACTAATAACTGCTGAGCTTTTACGTAACCCTAAGTCATTATATATTCGCGTATAAGAGTTGGGCCCTTACTAGGCTTCGCAGTGAAATGGACCGACGAAACCCTGTGTTTCGTCGTGATAGCCATGGCGAAACCCTCAGGTTTCGTCGAGTAGAGATGTGGCGAAACTTTGGATGTTTCGTCGAGGTGGATATGACGAAACCCCTTGGTTTCATCGAGATAGTTCCTAACTCTCAGTCAGTTCATAAGTTTATATAACTAGACACTTCAAGCACATAAGTTGTATAATAAATAGTAACACAAGATCTCAAACAACATCTCAATATATAACAAACATGCAAATTACACGACAACAAGTCGTGCAAACACAATAATCAAACAATTAACGTGTAGAGGAAGGACCTTGAAAACTCGAGTTGTCACATCATCCCCAACTTGAAAGAAATTTCATCCCGAAATTTAGCACGTGGTTACTGAGGAAGCTAGTTGTGTTGCGTGGTTTCCTGGTTTTCCTGGGGTGTCACATCATCCCCCCGTTTGTTTGGAATTTCGTCCCAAAATTCTGTAGTAGCTTCAGCCTCAGTAGTGGTTGCACTGTTCTCGAATAACTGGGGTTACTTGAGTTTCATTTGGTCTTCTCGTTCCCAGGTGTACTCTGGGCCACGACAGGAGTTCCAACGAACTCGAACAAGAGGTATTCTGGTGCGCTTGAGAACCTTAACATCTCGGTCTGTGATCTTTACGGGTTCCTCGATAAATCGCAACTGATCATCGATTGTGAGCTCCTTCAAAGGAACTATGAGGGTCTCATCTGACAGACACTTCTTCAGATTTGACACGTGGAAAACGTTGTGAACTCCACTGAGTTCTTCAGGTAGATTCAACTTGTAAGCGACTTTGCCAATTCGCTCAGTGATTTCAAAAGGTCCGACATAACGCGGATTGAATTTGCCTCATTTGCCAAAATGAACTACACCTTTCCAAGGTGAGACTTTGAGTAGCACTCGATCCCCAACCTGGAACTCGAGTGGTTTCCTGCGCTTATCAGCGTAGCTTTTCTGATGGTCACGAGCTGCCGCCATTCGTTCTCGTATCTGAGCAATCTTCTCAGTTGTGTCTACCACAAGTTCTGGGCCAGTGATTTGGTTGTCGCCAAATTCTGCCCAACAAAGAGGTGATCGTCATTTACGTCCGTACAATGCCTCAAACGGAGCGGCCTGGATGCTGGTGTGGTAACGGTTGTTATACGAAAACTCCACTAAAGGGAGGTGTCTTTCCCAGCCGTTCCCAAAATCGATGACACATGCTCGAAGCATGTCTTCAAGAGTTTGGATGGTGCGTTCAGACTGCCCATCCGTTTACGGGTGATATGCTGTGCTCATGTCTAATCCAGAGCCAAAAGACCTGTGCATTTCCTGCCACAGTTCAGAAGTAAATCGTGCATCACGATCGGAAATAATGGAGGTTGGCACTCCGTGCCTCGAAACAACTTCCTTAAGATAAACATCTGCTAGAGTGGAGAACTTATCCGTTTCCTTGATAGCCAAGAAGTGTGCAGACTTTGTGAGTCGATCCACGATCACCCAAATAGTGTCATTCCCGCGTTGAGATCTAGGTAGGCCAGTAACGAAATCCATGGAGTTACCTCTCCGGTAAAACTGGGCATGGTGCGGTAGACTCTCCAGCTTGTCCGGGTGAGATGGGGTTACCTCTCCGGCGAGACCGGGTGAGATGGGGTTACCTCTCCGGCAAGACCGGGTAAGATGGGGTATGTGTTATAATAATGGAATTCCCTAGATAATACCATGACCTGATGTCTGACTTGTGAGTCTGTTTACATTATGGATAGTATGCATATTACAGTATGTGAAATATATGATTATATAGACATGTGTGTCTATGAGGGAATCCAAAGACCATATTGACTGACAATTAGGAATAAATCACGAATAAGTATCAATGATAATTTTAGATTTATTATTTATTAGGAATCTCTTGTATACGTCTCTAAATTCCGATATCAAACACTATTTCGTTTGATCATCAGTCTCGTAACTCATGCGACAAGATGAACGACGGGAACCCTATAAGTTGGAACGCCATCGAAGTATAAGAATTTCCTTTACGATTATTGACGCATTAGGAAACCTGTAACTAAAAAGTTGTGTGAAGACACAAAACATCTAAACACTTACACTATTAATTTTACTTTCATTAAGAAATCTTGAGAAGATAAGAATCTCACAACATAGAGAATAGTTCTGGTCAAAGTAAAGTAAAAATTCAAAACAAAGACCAGAATATACTAACTAAATTTTCAAGGAATCTCGAGGACGAGATTTAAAATAAGGTGGGGAGAATGTAACAATCCCAAAATTTTATCTATATAAAATATATAAACACTTATGTTATTAAAAGGATGCATCATGGATAAGTTGACCAATAAAAATATAAGATGTTTTGGCAAACGTAGGAACCATTTAATAAACATACATTATTTGAACCTACTCTGTTTTTAATAAAACTTGGTTCAAAAAGTAGATAAAAATACTCTCGTTCTAAATGACATATTTATCATTTTATGAAACATCATATTTTAAAAGTTATAGACACCAAGTGAGTAAAGCAGTTGAATTATTATAAATAATAAAATAACTCAAACTTAATATTTTATTATATATATATACGTGTACATAATAAATTAATAATAATAAATATAATAAAAATAAATGAAATCATTTGAATTTCTAAAAGTGCACGTGTGATGTCTAGAAGTTAGAAAAAAAATTATAATAATAATAAAAATCAAAATAATAGTCAAAACTTACAACTTACGTATGGAATTAAAATAAATAAATAAACTAATATATGAAATTAATGCAAGTGTATACGTGTAAAAAGAAAAATTATGAATGTTGTGATATAATGGGCACGTGTATGATTGCAAGATCAGAAGGAATCACATATTTCGTGATCTTCAAGTTAGTATCAACTATATATAGATGTAATTGTAAAACTTCTTCTCACCATTTCTTTCTCACCCTCCCTATGTGCCTTTGTAATTCTAATTTTCTTTAAGTATTTCACCCTATTATACCCCAAAGCCTTGCCCTGTTTTAAGTATTTTAACCCTTGACCACTGATACCCTGTCCAAGTGACGTAGGGCCCCGTAACGTATGACAAGGCTCTGCCTAAATTCGTTGGGGTTCTGTCTAGTGACGTAAGGATAAAGTGAAATTGGGTCACTATACTTAATGTGAGTGCACTATATATTTTTTAAATAGTCCAGGAGCTATACCCAAAATATTACCAACACTCCCAAAATATTTCTGACACCCCTAATATATTTAGAATACCCCTATATGCTTTTAAATACACCCCGTACGTGAAAACCGAGCCCGAAATACAATATAGTATTGAAAATAGATGAAAAACAATAAAAGTTAAGTTGAGGCGGGCCGCGTAAGGTACCCCATGACCCTTACGCGGGCTGCGAGGGACTAAAAAGGTGGCACAGCTCGGTGCGGCCACGTGTCCCAACACCCGTCAAGCCTACACATTGACTCAGCTAAGCTACTGAGTTGACTGGAGTCAACGCGGGCCGCGTAAGGCTTTGCCTTACCTTACGCGGGCCGCCTGAAAGTCCAATATCAGCAACTATAAATAGCAGGCATCGAATTTCATTTCAGTTCGTCCCAAATTTCATTCTCAATCACAATTTCTGTAGAAGAGGCATTATAGTCGGGTATTATACCCCTAATTAGCGAGGTTCTGCTCCATTGTAAGTATTATAACCCCTGGATTCGTAATAGTTACGCTGCCCGATTGATTTAGGGTTCCGTAACAACTGTCGTGGTTCTGCCCGACGTAGTTGTTGGAATGCCGTCTCGGGGAGGGTATCATTAATATTTTCAAAGGGTTATGATACTAACCAATGTACATTTGTATAAATTATAGATTATATCCAGGAAACCCTTACGCGAAGTCTAAGATAACAATGTGAGTTTATCCTCTTTTTATTAATGTTTTTGGTAATGTTTTACCAAACCTTAAATGTTTTACTATGAAAATTAGCAGTGATTGAGTCTTTGTAGTTCTTCAATTACTGCCGGTATGTTGGGGTTTTGTATACAAAATTTGTACTACCTGCGAGTAGTAAGTCGAGTATGACAGTACGTTACCATTGGACAATGAGTTAGCCAATGGGTAATATGACCCACAAGTCAGGATTGATAGTACCAATTGGAGTAATTGTGTAGACATAAACATTGTAATCGTCCTCGATACTGTTTAATTTGATAAAATGTTTCTTGATTAAACTGGGATTCACTCACCAGTATTTCCTGCTGATAAAATGTTTTAAACACGTGTTTCAGGTAACTTAGTGTGAAGCCAATAAAAGCCAGCTGGAGAGCACTGAAGGCTTGGAAAAGTGGCAATAAAGTTACCTAAAATAAAATAGATGTTTTTAATAAATAAAATAGGATTTATTCCTATGGAAATATGTGTACTGCAAACTTGGGTTTTTCCCATGTATTTGTATTTATAAAATATGGTGGTTTACTCTGATAAAATATTTCCTAACTACGGTCCTGATGAAAATTCCGCTGCCAAATTAGACAATACACGATACCACCGAAATTGGCTCACGGTCGCCCGTTCCCGGGAACTAGGGATCGGGGGTTGTGACATAGGTGTAGTATCCTTTCGACTGAGGGCGTCGGCCACAACATTGGCTTTTCCCAGATGGTACTTGATCGCGCATTCGTAATCATTCAAGAGCTCGACCCATCGACGTTATCGCATGTTTAACTCCTTTTGCTTGAAGATATGCTCGAGACTCCTGTGATCGGTGTAAATGGTGCACTTGGTACCGTACAGGTAATGTCTCCATATCTTAAGCGCGAAAACAACTGCTCCCAGCTCCAGATCATGAGTAGTGTAGTTCTTTTCGTGAACTTTAAGTTGTCGCGATGCATAAGCAATGACCTTGTCACGTTGCATCAACACGCAACCAAGTCCTTGGATCGATGCGTCGCAATAAACCACAAAATCGTCTGTGCCTTCAGGCAATGCGAGAATAGGTGCGCTACAAAGTCTATCCTTTAAGTGCTGAAATGCAGATTCCTGCGCATCACCCCATCGATAGGTGACACCCTTTTGAATTAGTGAAGTGAGAGGTTGCGTAATCTTGGAGAAATCCTTGATGAACCTTCTGTAGTAGCCCGCTAAACCCAAGAATTGGCGGATTTCTGTTGGCGTACGGGGTGCAAGCCAGTTCTTGATCGAGTCTACCTTGGATGGATCAACGTGAATCCCATCCTTGTTTACCACGTGGCCTAGAAAATGGACTTCACGAAGCTAGAAGTCACATTTCGTAAATTTGGCATACAACTGCCCTGTTCAAAGGAGTTCCAAAATAAGTCTCAGGTGTTGCTCGTGTTCCTCCTGACTCTTCGAATAGATCAGGATTTCGTCGATGAAAACTATGACAAACTTATCCAGATAAGACTTGCACACTCTATTCATAAGATCCATGAAGACCGCAGGTGCATTCGTCAATCCAAAAGGCATAACCAAGAACTCGTAATGCCCATACCGAGTCCTGAATGCTGTCTTAGAGATATCCTCGTCTCGGACTCTCAGATGATGGTAGCCTGACCTCAGGTCAATCTTGGAGTAGAAACTCGACCCTTGCAACTGGTCGAATAAGTCATCAATGCGTGGAAGAGGATAGAGATTCTTCACAGTCACCTTGTTGAGTTCGCGGTAGTCAATACACATTCTGAAGGTACCGTCTTTCTTCTTCATAAATAACACTGGACGAGCTAGGATGAATAAAACCTTTATCCAAGAGTTCTTGTAATTGCGTAGAAAGTTCTTCCAATTCTGATGGAGCTAAACGATATGGTGCGCGAGCTATGGGCGCTGCTCCGGGAGCTAGCTCGATTTGAAATTCGACCTGGCGATGAGGCGGTAGACCAGGTAATTCCTCAGGGAACACTTGAGGAAAGTCACGTACGATCGGAATATCTTCTATCTTCTTCTCTTTCAAGGATGCATCAGAAACGAGGGCTAGAATAGCAGTGTGGCCCTTTCGCAGACACTTCTGGGCCTTGAGGAAAGAGATGATGCCCACGACGGCACCACTTGTCACAACCCCCGATCCCTTATCTGTCCCGGGAACGGGCGGACGTGATCCCAGAGTTTCGGTGGTATCATTCAATTAATTTGGCAGCGGAATTTACATCAGGACCGTAGTTAGGAAATATTTTATCAGAGTAAAACCACCATATTTGATATTCATAAACACATGGGTAAAACCCAAGTTTCTTATTACAATACACTTATAGGGACAAAACCCTATTTTATTGAATTTAAAACATCTTGTTTTAGATAACTTTTATAGCCACTTATTTTCCAAGCCGTCAGTGCTCTCGAGCTGGCTTTTTCCCAGTTGGCTTTCACATTGTGTTACCTGAAACATGTTTTAAAAATATTTTGTCAGCGGGAAATACTGGTGAGTGAATCCCAATTTAACCAAACAAGTTTTATCAATTACCACAGTATTGAGAGCGATTACAATGTTTATATCTACACAATTACCCATTCAGTACTTGCCACTCGACCGTATCTATGGCTATGGTCATATCACACATTGGCTACTCGTCGTCCAATTGTGAAGGTTATCAAGTAATGTATACACAACCCCATAATACCGGCGATAATTGAAGAATTACACGACTCACATACTGGTAATATGATAATAACAATTTAGGTTTTATAAAAACAGTTGACACAAAAAGGAGATTACTCACATTGCTATCTTAGGCTTCTCGTAAGGGTTTCCTGGATATAATCTATAATTTATACAAATGTATTTTGGTTAGTATCATAACCCTTTAAAGAATATAAATGATACCCTCCCCGAGACAGCATTCCAATAACTACGTCGGGCAGAACCACGACAGTTATTACGGAACCCTAAATCAATCGGGCAGCGTAACTATTATGAAACCGGGGTTATAATACTTACAACGGAGCAGAACCTCGCTAATTAGGGGTATAGTACCCGACTATAATCCTTAATACTTCAGAATTTCGTTTAGAATGAAAGAAGTGAGCGACGGAAACTGAAATCTGATGCTGGCTATTTATAGTTGTGAAATCTGATCCTCACGCGGCCCGCGTTCCATAACTCTAGACCTAAAGCGGGCCGCGTCAACATAAGTCAACGCGGTAGCTTAGCTGAGTCGTTTACTAGACTTGACACGATTACGACACGTGTCGACCTCTGGTGCATTCGCGTAACCAAGTCACTCGCGGCCCGCTTTCACTTAACGTAAACCTAAAGCGGCCCGCTTTGACTAGAAAAGTCAGCGAAGTCAACACCTGGTCCTAATACGGCCCGCGTTAAGTTGATGTGGGTAAGAAGCGGCCCGCATCAGCTTATAATTTCAGAATTTTATTTATTTTCATAAACTATAATATAATTTGGGCTCGGTTTTAGCATACAGGGTATAATATAAAACATATTGAGACATTTTATAGTATATTTAGAGAGTCGGAATATTATAAGGGTATTGATTTTACCGAGGGTTGTTACATTCTCCCCACCTTGTTTTAGAGCTCGTCCTCGAGATCTACTAAAATAACTATAGATATTTCTATTCTTGCTTCCTGCAAGATTTCAGAAATCTTAATGGTTTCTCCATTGGCTGTCTCTACTAGACATACTTGTGGTAGTTTAGTTAATGACTGATTTGCAAAACGAAGTATTAATAAAACTTTAGTTTGCACCGGAGTTAAATAATACTGTAGCAAAATATCATTAACTAAAACATACCAGCTATAACGTCTGGGATCATCTTGGCTTCTTCTGCAGTCAGAACAAATGCTCTAGCATTTCTAGTATTCTTGTTGTCTGTGGCTGGAGCTAATTTTGGACAGTTTGGCTTGATGTGACCTTGTTCTCCGCAGTTATAGCATATCCTGTTGTTTTTCTTCCTGCAGTCTTCTTCCTTGTGTCCCGATATTTTGCAGAAGTCACAATATATAGGGCATCTTCCAGAATGCTTTCTCTTGCAATACCTACAGTAGGGTGCAGAGGTAGAGTCTATATTTTTCTCATGATTAGAATTTCCATAGTGAAATTCTTGTGTAAGCTTCTGGGTTAGGTTCCTTTTCTGATCTTCTTCTCGGGTACGAACTAATTCATCAGTCAAGGTATTGGCTAGTTCTACAGCTTCTTCTATAGTTTGTGGTCTAGTTGCCTTGACTACATGTCTAATCTCTCCAATTAATCCCCAGATATAACGGGAAATTAATACCGGTTCTGGTGAAGCAAGAGTTGGCACTATTCTAGCATATTCGAAGAATAACTTAGTGTACCCTTTGCTATCCACACCGGTCATCCTAAGATTTAGGAATTTGTTTGCAATCTGTTCTTTTTCATTGGGTGGGCAGAATTTCCTTTCTACCTTGTCCTTAAACTCCTCCCATTCCATATTGTAAGTTCTATCAATTCCCTTAGTTTGGAGGATAGTATTCCACCATTCTAAGGCTGAGTTCTTAAACAGATTAGAAGCAAACAGTATTTTATCTTCTTCTGCGCATTTGCTTATTCTTAAGACTGCCTCAGTCTTTTCTATCCAGCGTAGGGTTGCAATGGCCTCTTCATTGCCCGAGAATTCCATTGGTTTGCAGGACCAGAATTCTTTATAAGAACAACCATAAGGCATGGTTCTTCTTCTTTTGGGAATAGGCATTTGAAATATGGGTCCATTGTTCACACTGTGGTTTGGTTCAACAGGTCGCTTGCTGCTATGTTTACTTTTATTATTCGCTTCTTGAACAGTTTGAATAATAAATGGCATAGCATCTATAATTCCCTGTGCTACTATATGTTGAACAGCACTATTATCCACTTGGTTTCCGTTGTTATTGTTGTTTAGGTTCTCATTATTCAGATTATCGTCATTCTGAATATTATCATTCTGGATTTCCGGGTTATTATCCAAATTGACTTGATTTTCTTGGTCGGCCATCTGAATTTTAAATATCTATCAAATATTAATATCATAGAATAATATAGTAAATCACATAGTACGTAATTTTAGTCAAAAGTGTCGATCATTGCGATTTTACTCTATTTATCTATTACATACCAGTATTAAAATTTACAATACCGACTGAAATAAATAATAATAGGCATCCGTACACATATTTATTTTATTTTATTATTACTATTACTGTTTCTACCATCACATCTACAGATATGGATTTATTCAGAATTTCATATTATGCTCATCATATTTTTCATACGAGTTGCTATCCCATCTTTCTCATTACTATCTTCTAAGATTTCCTCCCCAAAAGTCCTAATTTCTTGGACATTTTCTGCACTCATTGGGGTTGCAGATTCTAGGACTGGTTTTGTGATTTAACTTATAAGTTAGCATTTACTGCTACAGTAGCTAACATATAGAGATTCGCCCATTTTTCATCTAATTTATCTTCCCAAGGTGGGTTACTGCCTATTTTCTGGGTTTCCTGAGGCTTTTTCATGTTCTCTTGACTTTTTCTAAGGATCCGGCTTCTTTTACTAGGAGTAAGTGGATTTTCATACTGTGCTTTACGGACAAATATTCCTTCCTCCATATCTGCTGAATATCCTGAGAAATTTGTTTGGGATGAACTTCCTTTTTCTTTCGGTGAACTATCTATTTTATGATAGATATCTGAAATTCTTCTCTTACTCATACTGTAAACTAACAAATAGTCAAATAACATATCATAATAATTATAATTATGCATGTATTTCCATAATTTATTTCCTAACACAAAATATAACTTTAAGTGTCAGCAGAACACTTCTTTGGCTTGAACCAGTGGCTAGGCTCTGATACCACCTTCTGTCACAACCCCCGATCCCTTATCTGTCCCGGGAACGGGCGGACGTGATCCCAGAGTTTCGGTGGTATCATTCAATTAATTTGGCAGCGGAATTTACATCAGGACCGTAGTTAGGAAATATTTTATCAGAGTAAAACCACCATATTTGATATTCATAAACACATGGGTAAAACCCAAGTTTCTTATTACAATACACTTATAGGGACAAAACCCTATTTTATTGAATTTAAAACATCTTGTTTTAGATAACTTTTATAGCCACTTATTTTCCAAGCCGTCAGTGCTCTCGAGCTGGCTTTTTCCCAGTTGGCTTTCACATTGTGTTACCTGAAACATGTTTTAAAAATATTTTGTCAGCGGGAAATACTGGTGAGTGAATCCCAATTTAACCAAACAAGTTTTATCAATTACCACAGTATTGAGAGCGATTACAATGTTTATATCTACACAATTACCCATTCAGTACTTGCCACTCGACCGTATCTATGGCTATGGTCATATCACACATTGGCTACTCGTCGTCCAATTGTGAAGGTTATCAAGTAATGTATACACAACCCCATAATACCGGCGATAATTGAAGAATTACACGACTCACATACTGGTAATATGATAATAACAATTTAGGTTTTATAAAAACAGTTGACACAAAAAGGAGATTACTCACATTGCTATCTTAGGCTTCTCGTAAGGGTTTCCTGGATATAATCTATAATTTATACAAATGTATTTTGGTTAGTATCATAATCCTTTAAAGAATATAAATGATACCCTCCCCGAGACAGCATTCCAATAACTACGTCGGGCAGAACCACGACAGTTATTACGGAACCCTAAATCAATCGGGCAGCGTAACTATTATGAAACCGGGGTTATAATACTTACAACGGAGCAGAACCTCGCTAATTAGGGGTATAGTACCCGACTATAATCCTTAATACTTCAGAATTTCGTTTAGAATGAAAGAAGTGAGCGACGGAAACTGAAATCTGATGCTGGCTATTTATAGTTGTGAAATCTGATCCTCACGCGGCCCGCGTTCCATAACTCTAGACCTAAAGCGGGCCGCGTCAACATAAGTCAACGCGGTAGCTTAGCTGAGTCGTTTACTAGACTTGACACGATTACGACACGTGTCGACCTCTGGTGCATTCGCGTAACCAAGTCACTCGCGGCCCGCTTTCACTTAACGTAAACCTAAAGCGGCCCGCTTTGACTAGAAAAGTCAGCGAAGTCAACACCTGGTCCTAATACGGCCCGCGTTAAGTTGATGTGGGTAAGAAGCGGCCCGCATCAGCTTATAATTTCAGAATTTTATTTATTTTCATAAACTATAATATAATTTGGGCTCGGTTTTAGCATACAGGGTATAATATAAAACATATTGAGACATTTTATAGTATATTTAGAGAGTCGGAATATTATAAGGGTATTGATTTTACCGAGGGTTGTTACACCACTCTTATCACCATGTATCACGAGAGGTTCTTCACCAGAACGAGGAATACAGACGATTTTCTCCTTGCAAATAATCTCTGCTCGATGTTGAGATAACCAATCCATACCAATGACAATGTCGAAACTACCAAGAACGATGGGGATAAGATCGATAGAGAAGGTCTGACCAGCTAAGATGAGATTACAACCCTTAACTATGTGTGTGGCCTCAAGACTTTTACCATTTGCTAACTCTACAACATGCTTGGTGTTCAAAAGTGTTGGGGTGCGCTTAAGCATATGACTAACCTTTAGGGACACATAACTGGTATCGGCACCCGAATCAAATAAAACAGTAACAAAGAAATCATCCAGAAGAAACTTACCCATCACTACGTTGGGATCGTTCCTCGCGTCACCCTGACCCAGCACAAAAGCACGTCCCCTGGCACCATTGCCCTCATTGTTACCCCCGTTATTGTTCCCGTTCCCTTGATTATTGTTGTTGTTCTGATTCTGGTTCAGCTGGGGGAAGTTCCTCTTGAAGTGACCTTCAGCACCACACTGATAGCATCCCCTGTTACCCTACTGTTGCTGCTGCTGATTCTGTGGAGCTGGTGGCTGTTGTTGACGATTCTGATTTGTCGGTCGTGCGCCCCTGCAATACTTTGCTTCATGACCAAACTTGTTACACCTCAGACAACGACCCTTGTTACACTGCCCACTATGATGCTTGTTGCATCAGTTGCACTTGGGGTGGTTTCCCTTGTATCCACCCTGCCCCTGACTACCAGAAGATTGCTGACCAGGACTCTAGTAGTCATCAGTCTTTCGCTGCTGAGACTGAGACTAAGCTGATGTCGAACCCTTGCTTGAGACTCCATCCCATTTGCGTTTGTTGTCGCTGGGGGCATCAGAAGTAGTAGTAGTACCAATACGTTTAGGCAGCTTGTTCTGCTCCACTGCCTGATCAGTGAGACGATGAGCCAAACGGATAACTTGTTGGATGGTGGCGAGGTTCGCTGCAGTCACATGGCTCTGGATCTCTGGCACTAAACCTTTAAGGTACAACTCGATACGTTTAATAGGAGGGTCCACCATAGTAGGACACAAGATAGCCAGCTCGTTCGATCTCTTCGTATACGCTTCAATTTCTGACCCCGTCATCTTTAAGTTGAAGAACTCTACTTCCAGCTTGTGGATGTCATCACGATTACAGTACTCTTCTTTGATCAATTCCTTGAAATCGTTCTATGCGGTGGCATTAGCAGCAACCAACCCCAACATCTGGACCTGAGCGTTCCACCACATGAGCGCTACCCCTTCAAGAGTACCAGTGGCATACTTCACCCTACGAGCCTCAGGGCATTCACACATCTCGAAAACAGACTCGAGCTTCTCAAACCAGTGAAGGAGGCCTACAGCTCCCTCAGTGCCGTTGAAAGTAGTAGGTCGGTAGTCCATAAAAGTTTTAAAAGTACAAACAGGAGGCTGAGCATGTTGACCTGTCGTGCGAGTAAGAAGAGACAAGGTTAAGCACAAGTGTTGGTTAACGAGAGTAGGGTCTAAAGATCCCAGAGTAAGTTGCTATGGCAGGTTATACCTCCTGCCTGAGCGGCTGCGAGTGCTGCAGTAACTTGTTCATTGATTAAAGCCGTCAGCTGGGCTCGAGTTAGGTTAACACGTCCACTCATGATCTTCATATCAAAGGAAACATGAATGAGAAAGGTGTCACAAAAGTGCGATGACAGAAGAGAGTAAGCACACATGTGTTTCAAACAGAAATGGCTACATTTATCTAAGCATACCATGAACAATGTACTATGTAACTAACAAGTAGGAAATATAACATAAACCATATCACCTAGAATGTTGAGTCTTGCACGTGGAGTGAAGCGTCATTGTGGATCGTTGAGCATTGTACAGGTTATAGTCTGGTTTTGTCAAAAAGCTTTTCCCCTTTTAAAACCAAGTTCACTATAACCAATGGCTCTGATACCAATCTGTCACACCCCCAAATTCCACAAGTGGAGTATCACCGCATGGAGGCGTGACTGACCAGGATCAAGCCACCAATCATATTGAACGTAGCATGTAAATAAGAATAAAACCCAACACAATATAATTGGTGTCCAACAAAACATAGTTTAAGTTGTAAGCGGAAGCATAATGTTTAAAACCAAAGTATAAGTTCACATGTATCAAATGTTTAACATGGCATACGACTATCCATGTCCCACAACGACCACACCTCCTCGTGCAAGCTCCATGAATACCTAACGACCTGCAAGGCATGTAACAACGAGTCAACAACAAAGTTGAGCGAGTTCACAGTTGGTTTGTTTAGTTGTACCAGTTTGTTTTGAAAATCATAAGTTGTTTCGTAAACCACGAGTTAACCAGTATCGTTATTTCCCAATCCATATCCATACTTAGTGGGGGCTTCCCCGTGTGAACCACTAGACCGTTACCATATCGACAACTGACGAACAATAGTTGTGCCCTACGTCAATGTCTATCATCATTGACAGTTTGCCATGATCCATTAGTACACGCCCGTCCGAACGGCACGGTGTGAGGTTTGTCGAACCTAATAGCGCTATTAACTAATCACCCGCTCGTCATTGGCCTCAGCGATTAAGTCGATATAAAATGAGGGAGTTAATGATAGAGTTTTGTCTAGTAAGTTTAAGGTTGTTGTCCAACCCAAGGAGGACGAACGTACGCATTCTACCCAAGGAGAATACGCAGGATTAATATTGGCATCCTACCCATGGAGGATGGCCGTACATATCCTACCCAAGGAGGATATGCAGGTTCTGTTTTAGTTCTTTAACCCATTCCCAACCACCGGGAATCCCATGCCTTAGAAAGAGTGTGAACTCACCTCGGTTTGCTCGGTTTGATTAAATTACTCGCTCACAAATATTCAGTCAAAGCCTATAGTTTGCACGTACACACAATCAGTTGACATTCACGAAGTTCACGCATAGATACAATCATAGCACATAGCAGTTGTACAAGTCCATGCAAATCATACATCACATATTTGTTTCATGGCAGCACATAACTAACCTAGTTAACCCTTAACAGACTTAACTGAGTTTACTGTGTAGTTTACCCACTAGACGAAACTCCTTGTTTTGTCATGACTCCCATTTGACGAAACCCTAAGGTTTCGTCTTTATTACCCTTGGCGAAACCCCCCAGGTTTTCATCGTGTTCCTTTTGACGAAACTACCATGTTTCATCGAAATTCCCCATCGACGAAACTCTCAGGTTTCGTCGACATGCGTTTCGTCGACATGCGTTTCGTCGATACCTAGATTTCGTCGCATACATAACAGTTACGTAATCACAGGAACCCTAATCATCATTATCAGCCATTTCACACTATCATCGATCATACAGTTATTTTATTTCCCAAATACAATGATCATCAATTGCTATCTAATGTGATTCTAACAATAACACAACAATCAACATCTAGCATACACCCTAGATCATGAGATAGCTATATACCATCTAGATCATTGCATCAATTAATGTTCTAACCATTGATTTATTGACATATAACATAAGAATTCTCCGGTTTCCATACACATAGTAAAATATAACACAAACAATCAACAACATGTTCAAAACATCAAAATCAATTCATCATCTAAACATGAACGTAAACATCACTTAGCATCAATCCATACTGATTTCAATGAAACAGTTTACAATGATATCAATCCATTAATCATGTAAGAGTTAAACACTAACCGTGATAAACGGAAATACTAACTTGATCGATCTAGAGGGCTTCGAGAACACAAGATTGTGTAGGTCCCCTAATCGTATGGATCTTTCACAGAATTGTCTTTCCAATCAAGAGTGCGGAATCCTCTTGATCAGAATCTAGCAGAAAACGTGTAGGAAACAGAAACAACAAATCACTTTCAAACCGGATCTTTATTGATTATCTATCAACCTTGATTACAATCAATCAAGATCCCTAACCAACACTCAAATTCGTCCAAACCCTAAAGCTCTCACGAATTCTCTCTCTAAAACTGTTTTGGCTGATTAACTGATTAACCTAAACCCTAAAGCATAACCCTGTTTATATAACACAAGGTTACTACTTGGGCCAAGGTTAAACATCATGGACTGCGAATTAGACAGGCCCAATTCGCCTCCCATCACCATAAGTATGGGTTTGTTTAGCCCAAACATTACAACTCACTAATACAAAGCTAAACCCGCTAACTGTTTATCGTTTAACTAATTACAAGATATCCAAAGACCAAATCTAAGCTGTTGTCACAAACATGCACCAACAAACTCCCCCTTGACAATAGCTTCATAAAATAACTTTGTCTTCAGTCATCTTGCAATCTTCATGTAGTCTTGCACTGTCTTTGGTCTTTGGATAGCTTCAGCTTCAATAGCTTCTGTCAGCAACAGACTCCCCCTAAGCTGATGCATCCAATCACCAAATCTTCAAAACTTTAGCGTTTGAGTAAACTCCAGTTCAGCATTTGAATAGCAATCTTCAAACTCTTCAACTTTGTCTGCAATATAGAAAGGAGGTTCTACCATGCATCCAATCAAACTCTCATCTTCACAGCAACTCATCACTTTAACTTCACAGCAACACAGCAACTTCTCAGCAACACAGCAACTTCTCAGCAACACACTGCTTCAATCTGTTTACTATAAAACAAACATCTCGAGAAACCATAAGAATTCTTCAACATAAGTTAAACAAATTATTATTATTCAAGAGATTTGTATCACAGATTAAGCATTCTCAATTCCTTCACCAACAAGCAAAACTTTTTAATCACACCCTAGAACCCGCATGATTTAAAATTTTGAACTCACTTTCCAACACCGTCTCCCCCTATCAGTAACAATTCTCCCAAGAATAACAGTTTTCCGTACGTTAAGAATTTTAAACAGAAAAAGACACTATTTTTGTATTTTTATATTTTCTGAAAGCAAGTAAATAACAAAAGCAATAAACACTCTATTTTTGTGAGAATCACTGGTAAGAAGATCATATCAGCACAATCAAACTGTTTCACACTATTATATAATTCTTTATTTAATTTTTCGTGAAAAGCAGTCCAAGACGATTACCAGTATGTTCGTCCACTTAAACAAAATGCATGAACATTTCAAGTACCATTACCATATGATACGTTAAGGTAATATTATTTCTGATATACTAGTGTGTCCCACTTCAGGATATACCCCCGCGATCAAGGTATGCACAAAGATTCATCGTAGTAGGTGAGTATACTGAATTCATCCTTTAAGATATACTGACAATGTCTAGATCTGTATATAATCTGTTTTATCATGTTTTGATTGCTTAACAATGAACACCCAAATAAATACTAATCAAATCCTGGAAATATAAACAACACACTCTATCATGCAAGTATCTTCCCTACCACATATTTCACAAGTCCAATCCAGATTTCTGAAATCTTAACTGGGAATAGGTTGAGAAGAGAACAGAATAGATCTTTAGGAGAGATGGTATAATATACAGATCAAATGAGTTTTCTCAGTTTGATATAGGTTTATTGGGTTTCTTTTGGGCACTAGAGGGCCTCTTTCGGGTGTATTAGATCTATAGCGCGACAACGTACAGCTAGGTCAGCATGTATCTGGATGCAACAGAAGCTGTCGTTGCCTAGCACCTCCAGGTCAGCATATATCTGGATGCAGCAAAGGAGGTACACGACTTTTTTCAGAGAAGATTTCAGAATCAGATCAAAATTGTGTGTATCGGGACAACATACAGACATTCAAATAGAAATGTGCAAATTCCAAGTGACTTTCTTTCCTGAGGTCATGTACAATTTTAGTTCTGAACAGCCAAGATATCCCCAGATGAAATAACAGTATAAAGACCCAAAACTTCAGATTTTGGCAATCTATCAACGCAAGATTTAAGGTCATTAAACCATACACCACTGATGTGTTCCCCACTCATATTCATTTCATTTAGGTTTATATCACATTGGTAAGTTGATTATTTCATGCTTTTTGCCTACTGGTACATCATATGATGAAGCTGCTATCACACTTAAGCAATTTAATTTCAGTTTCAGTGTGACAGTCTAACTTGCTGATGTACTATCATTTCTGCTTTTTCACACAGTGATAACTCATTTTTGATTTTCTATTTTTTTTATGTTTTTGATTTTTCAAATTTTTTTTATTTTTGATTTTTAAGAAAAGCAGTAAACTATTTACAAAAATTCTTATGAAAAACCAGTTATTCAGGATTCCTCATCCCATTGAGTTCGACTAAGTGTTCAAAGCGAGCCCTGTCAAATGCTTTAGTATAAAGATCTGCCAGGTTATCTTCTGTGTCGACTCAGCACTTTGAACATCAATTTAAATCAATCACTATATAAATATATCAACAATCTCACATTCCCCTTCATATGCCTAGAGCAGCCATTATCAACATAAGTTGATAATCCTCCTTAGCAACTCCTGCACACACCAACTAAGAAATTAGTTAGATTGGGGGACCCAAGCCTTAATGGTCTTGGGTCGTCCAAATTCACCAACTACTGGAACATCCATCCAATATCCATTACTCCTAACTGGAGTCTTGGATCTCAGACCTGTTGATGGAATTTGATTTTGATTTCCACTAGGTCTTTGGTCCTGAGGGTTCCTATACGTATTTGGACTATTTGACCTTTGGAAATTATGATTTTGATATCTAGAATTTTGATTCCAAGAAGCATTATTGTTGTAATTTCGAAAGCCATTGTTATAAAAAGTTCGACCACCATTATTTTGGTATCGATTTTGATATTGACCTTGACTTCTGAAATTATTTGAATTTCCATTAAAATTGTTCACTTTTGGTGAACTGCTTCTAGGTCTCTCATATCTGCCTGGTGGAGATCTAGGCTGAAATCTTGGTTGATTTCTTTTAAAATGTGGAACTTGTGGAGTTCCTTTTTCAGCCTTATCTACACCAACAGCAACATTTTCTGGTTGCTTAGGAGCAGATTTCTTTTGAGGATTTGAACCTTTCTCCTCACTATCACCTTCCTTCACTGGTAATTTCCCTCTCTGTTTTTCACTAAGTTTTGCTTCACTCTTTTTGTTAGGACAGCAGCTTGCTACATGTCCCTTGACGTGACATTTGAAGCACGATCTCTTTCTCGAAGACTTCTTAGCTGGAGTCTTTGAGGTAGATCCCTTATCAGATGGTGATGATCCCTTGGATGAACCTTGTTCAGTTTGCTTGGATTCAAATTTTTCTTTGTTTTTATTTTTAGCAAACTCAACATTAGATTCATTTTCAATAACAGCGGTTTCGTTTTTCATGTCACTTCCTTTAACAAAAGTAATCTGTTTAACAACAGTTGGATTCTTATTCTTAGGATGTGAAGTTTTATTTTTCAAAACTGGTTTGCTGTTATTATTCTTCTTAGCATCATCACTCTCAGATCCATCACCTTTACTTGATGTGGATGCGAAACTACTAGGTGTAGATGCCATAATGTCTGCTAGCTCATTTTCACTAGGCAGGAATGAATAGTCATGACTAAGAGGAGGTGGAACTTCATTAAAGCCTTGGAAGCCCACACTTGTCTTGTCATTACTCTTCTTTAACCCACCCATCATGTGTTTCATTACAAAAGATGAATCTCTGAATTGACCTAATTTCTTTTCAAGTTCAACAATTTTGAGTTGTGCATCTGACAACTCTTTGTTTTTATCAGAAATCTCTTTTGTTTTCTCAGCCATCATGTCATGAGCTAAATCTATTACTTGAAGTTTTTCATTTAACTTGCATGTTAATGCTTCAATTTCAGCTTCACAACCTTTTATTTTCTTCAAGTATGATGATTCATTTCTTTTAACAAAAAAGTTTGCTTCTTTTATGTTAGACATCTCACTTACCAGACTTTGGTTTTGTGTTGTCAACCTGGCAACCTCACCCTGTAGTTCACGACATCTCAAACACACAGAAATAGATTGTACCTCTTTCTCATGAACTTCTGAGTTTTCATCAGCAACAACCTGTTCAGCTTCACTCTCTTTCCCTACTTCAGCATCCACTTTTGCTTCAGCATTCTCCACTTGAGCTTCAGCATTCTCTACTTGAGCTTCAGCATTTTTCACTTCAGATTCAGCATCACTCACACTAGTTTCAGCCTCATCAACCGACACTATCTCTGCCATGAATGCCTGAGTGGCACTCTCATTTCCCTGATATCGCTTCTGTAATACATCCCACATATCCTTTGAATTATTGTACTTTGTGAAGGTATGCTTGATGCTATCAGGTAGAGACATCTTTATTGCTGCCAAGGCTCTCTTTTCAGCATCAACCACCTGTCTCTCAGATTTATCCATCTTGTCACAAGACAGCACTAAAACCCTTCCTTCAATACTACGCGTAGGAGCAACATAGCCATCTATCATACAATACCACATTCTGGTATCTTCACTCTTCACAAATGCCTCAAACTCCTCTTTCCATTCAGCATATTCTTTGACATTTTTCAGCTTTGGCCAATGTTTAACACTCTCACTAACCTTGTCCATTCTGACCATCTTTAAACACGTTTTACCGTAACCGTATCGATAAAAACCGTACAAAATATCTCCGAAAACAGTGGTTACCAAATTACACCTTTAGAATCGTCTCGAAAAGACAAATCCAATGATATATAATGTCGAAAACCGAAATCGGGATTTTCCAGAGTCAATTTCGCTCAACAGATTTTTATCGACGCTTGCCAACTAAAATTCCACCACTTCAAATATGCTATTAATTTCGCTCAACAGATTCAATTTCACTGGTTATTTCGCTGAACTGATTAAATTCACTGGTTATATCGCTGAACAGGTCAGTTTCGCTGACAATTTCGCTGACAATTTCGCGATTACGACGACTTGTAAAGTCGCCGAAAACCGTAATATTTTCGCTGTGGAAAATTTTACGGTTACCAAAGTCGCCTTTGGATTTAACTTCTCCGATCACCGAGATATAAGTCCCAAATTCGCTGGTAAAAATGCTGTATCAGTTAATTTCGCACAGTCCAGACAAAATCGCTGGTCACAGATGTATCAGGTCACAAATTCGCTGATCAGTAAACTTGGAAACTTAATCTTTTCGAACTTTTGAAGATTTCCAGATCTTTCTTAACAGAATCCTGCAAAATCGAAACACCTAAATCAGCAAAATAATTTCGAAAACTATGAAAAACAGATCGATAAACACGAAGAACACGAAGAACAGTCTTCGAATCTTCAAGTCTATCACTCGAAAACTTTTCCAAAATCAATGAAATCTTTCCTGAAATCCTGCGAATCAGCAATCAAACAAAACAGAATTTCAAAACAGCCAAAAATTCCGACAATTTTTATCAAACAAACAGAAAAATTTCGAAAATTTCAAAACCCTAGTTTTCAAAAATTCGAAAAACTCCCTGTTTCTGCAGACACAATTCTGAACCGAGCCTTCAAGAGCCTAATGCTCTGATACCAATTGTAGGTCCCCTAATCGTATGGATCTTTCACAGAATTGTCTTTCCAATCAAGAGTGCGGAATCCTCTTGATCAGAATCTAGCAGAAAACGTGTAGGAAACAGAAACAGCAAATCACTTTCAAACCGGATCTTTATTGATTATCTATCAACCTTGATTACAATCAATCAAGATCCCTAACCAACACTCAAATTCGTCCAAACCCTAAAGCTCTCACGAATTCTCTCTCTAAAACTGTTTTGGCTGATTAACTGATTAACCTAAACCCTAAAGCATAACCCTGTTTATATAACACAAGGTTACTACTTGGGCCAAGGTTAAACATCATGGACTGCGAATTAGACAGGCCCAATTCGCCTCCCATCACCATAAGTATGGGTTTGTTTAGCCCAAACATTACAACTCACTAATACAAAGCTAAACCCGCTAACTGTTTATCGTTTAACTAATTACAAGATATCCAAAGACCAAATCTAAGCTGTTGTCACAAACATGCACCAACAGATTGCCATCGCTCAGAGGGAGAACTCTAGGGTTTGAAAACTGATAACTGTTGAGCTTTTACGTAACCCTAAGTCATTATATATTCGCGTATAAGAGTTGGGCCCTTACTGGGCTTCGCAGTGAAATGGGCCGACGAAACCCTGTGTTTCGTCGAGTAGAGATGTGGCGAAACTTTGGATGTTTCGTCGAGGTAGATATGACGAAACCCCTTGGTTTCATCGAGATAGTTCCTAATTCTCAGTCAGTTCATAAGTTTATATAACTAGACACTTCAAGCACATAAGTTGTATAATAAATAGTAACACAAGATCTCAAACAACATCTCAATATATAACAAACATGCAAATTACAAGGCAACAAGTCGTGCAAACACAATAATCAAACAATTAACGTGTAGAGGAAAGACCTTGAAAACTCGAGTTGTCACACGACTTTTCAAGTCAAAGTCAAAGTCAAGACATGCCATTATTCAGATCTGTTATTTCTTGCTTAATTGACTTGTACCGTCGAGATCTCGATTGTCACAAATGGGTTTAGACGATATTTTAAACTATGTTTCACAACGCTAATTCAAAACGCAATTATCGCATTTAACGCAGTTTACAACGCATACTATTTAAACGCATCGCATATTACATCGCTTGTTTATACTGAACGCTATCGCAACGCTATCGCATCGCAATCTCAACACGTCTCGAAACGCAGATTTACTTTTATGCATATTATGTGTTATTTTATTTGTGTAACTACTAGTTTAAATATTATGTGATTGTTTCATCGCAATGCTTACTTGCAACTCGTTTAAACGCAACGCAACGCTCAACACACGAAACGAAAGTTGGAAACCGACAAAACGCAACACAGCTGGTCGGATGACCAACCATTCGAATGGACATCCGATCGGATGACCATTCGATCGGGAGGCCATCCGATCGACTGGCCATCCGACCCACTCTCTCCACCGCCTTACCTCTTCTCTCACACTATAAATACCCGTACACTCTATTGTTCACTTGATGTGACAGCTCTATCCGACCCAACTCGCTCTCAGCTCATTCTCCAGCACTTTTCTCTCGATTCAATGCTATTTCGTAAGTATTTCTTCCTAAATCTTGTACTTCCATCACCACTACACACTTTCTCATCATTTCCTCCATCAAATCTTATGTTTTCACCATGAAATCACCTGGTTTGGACTACTTGAAGGTGATGTCATCACGGTTTCTTATGCAAACTGTGGTATGGCATCATCTCATCAAGATTTGTTCATATCTAAAGGATTTCTACACGATTTAACATAAATCTCAACTAGATTTCAACACTACTTCACGGATTCAAACTTTTCTTCTCTTTTTACTCGAAACCATTGGAATCCGGACTCATTCAGGCTCTCTGCTCACTCTCTAGTCGAGATGTCGGTCTGAAAACGGACTTCCACCGTAGAGATGACCGATTCACGGGTTGAACATGAAACTTCATCAAAAAAACAGTGAATATGATCGAATGGGGTGATTCCTATCCGATCGAATGAGCTGGTCCTTGGTGTGTTTCCGTTGTTTGACACGTCATCACACCGACTCCGTTAAAACTTTTAACTTAGAAAATTTTACCAGATTTCAAAACACCGGGTCGCACAATCAAATAGCCATCCAATCGGATGACCATCCGATCGAATGACTTTTCGACCAGGTGACTTGTTCTTTACAATTTTCAACACTTAAACGATTTGATCAAAACTTCAAAGAATATCACACTTTCAATCGAATAGCCATCCGTCTGGATGACCATCAGATCGAATGACTTGATTTATACTACAACGAAAACTTCAAAAGTTTCAAAACGATTTACAAACACACTTACCCAATCGAATGACCAACCGTCCTAATGGTCATCCGTCCGGATGGCCATCCAATCGAATCACCATACGACTCCCAACTCGTCCAACGCACTATTTACACGTTGTTCAACACTTACACTATCGTTCTATGCTCAGGCTAATCTCCAACGCGTTCCCTTCAATCTAAGTACTGTGTTTACTAGCTAAACACGCACTGTGAGTATACTCGAACCCATTTTCTTTTAACGCACTTTGGGTGTTACATACGTTCTATATCAAATCACATTGAACACACAACACAAACACTTTTAACGCTAACCGCTCTCGCATGTTATACGTGACTCGATGAACGCTTGTATGTTATGTTTACACATTGATTATTTTGCCTGACACCTTAGCAACGATAGTACTATAGTTTGGACTCAGCACCTGTCGTGGACAGGGGTTGTTAAGGGTTTTACTTCACATGGTCACAGGGGTGATAATGTGTTGCGCATTCTACAACTCGCAGTCTTATCGGTTGCATACTTCATTGTCGATAACTTACTTGCTTCACATTTCTACGTGTTACATGCTGGTTATGCATAAACGCTTTCTCTATACTATATACTACTCAAACTTGTGTACTCACCTTTACACTCTGTGTATTGACTTTATTTTAACGTATGTGATAGGTTGATTAGGATGCTTTGCTTGCTGTGCTATGACGAACAAGCTAGGGAGTCTAGAAACAAACTAAATAAATCTGAGTTGTCGGAATAACTTATTTGTTTTTGAGACTATATCTGTAATGACATTATGTTTTTATATGTTTGATGGTATGGGACGTTAAACTTTAAATATAATGACATTAATAGTTGTTACGGATTCTCTTGAACAATCTGTTCCGCTCAGTGCCACGCCCCGATGATTCCGCCATCGGTTGGGGTGTGACAGATTGGTATCAGAGCCATAACTATAGGGAATTAGGAAAGACACGACCTAGTCCGGGTTTCATGTCTTAGAAATGACCTAGTCTATAGTCTAGGTACCAACAGACCGCCTCGTACGAGCCCAGTAGGGGTTCCGTGCGAGCTACCCTTGATACTCTCGAATTCTCAAAGGAAAGGTTGTCTTTGTGCGAAGCTGTCAAACTATGTACGAACATGCTATACCCTATCAGTCTTTCCTAAGGCTGGAATACTACATAGCCTTTCCTAAGGCCGACACAACACACACATTTTCAAAAATTCTCGCGTAACTCAATCGAGTGATTTGATCGAGATTAGGTGTGAAAACCGAAAACTCTCAAAAAGATCGCTCACTCTACGTGTATTTTTACTCCCTGCACGAGGATATCTGTCAAGTTAGGAGTGACATCCATACCTCGACAGAAACCTCCATCTCTATCTCGTGATTTTATCACACTATCAGGAATGAAGTTGTTAAGTCAGGGGTGAAACCCGTATCTTGACAACCTGTTCCACTCTGCACTTGGATTTTTTTTACAAAACTCTCACCAAAGTCTTGATGGATTCCGATAACCCGAGTCACGTAGAAGCCAAAAGGATGAGTGCCGTTCGCCATATTCGGCGAGAGCATAGTCCATTAGGTCGAAGCGTGAACTCGAACTCATTGAGGATAGTCGAATCACTTTGGGTAGTCGACGTCTAACACCCAGGACGCTCTAATTTCGATTCAAGCCTGCAATCGCCAATTTTATGAGTTATCGATTTTATGTGTTTATATTATGTGTTTCGATTTTAGAGACTATTCGCTTTTCGCTGTGCAAAACGCGCACAACTCGCACAACATTTTTAGCTCAAAACGCTAACAATTCGCAGACAGACTATGAACTCTCGCAACGCTATTCGCTGTTTACGCTACTCGCTATCGCTACTCGTACTCGCATCTCTCGATCGCATTATGCAGCTATGAAAGATAGGTGAATACGTGCAAAATATGTAGGTGAATACGTGCAAAATATGTGATTATGTGGATTATGTACTTACATGCTTCTGTGCTTACGTGGATTATATGCTTATGTGCCTATATATTTTTGTGCGTACGTGTTTCTGAGCTTACATAAAGGAGAATGTTTTACGAACGCTAAACTATTATCTAAACCCGAAATAATCGAATCTCTTCTGAATCCTATGACGATGTCTGCTGCAGACAATGTCGTCATTTGGATCGCATACTTCTCGCGCTGTTCGCCGTAACCATGCTGATAAGCGAATCGCTTCACTGGTCTCCAAGGAAATGGCAAAAGCCATACCTTAGCTCGTGACCGAGACCAATGAGGTGAAGAGAAGCTCCTCTGTTGAATCAAAGAGCGACTCTCCGAAAACGCCTTTCAGCTTTAAGCAATTCAAGGCTTGTGGTCCTAAAGACTTCACTGGTGAAGATGGACCTAGCGCAATGTTCCAGTGGTTTGATTCCATCAAAGTCACTCTCCGTCAAAGTGGATGCCTGGATGAACTCCGCACTGTGAATGCTACCGGGGTCTTCCAGTCTAGAGCACTGGATTGGTGGACTGCAGAGCGTAACAGGCACGGGAATGACGCAGCCTATGGTCTGTCATGGGAGGAACTGAAGGAAGTCATGATGAAATAATTATGTCCCCCACATGAACTCCAGAAGCTGGAAAACGAGTTCTGGGGTATCAAGTAAGAAGGAAGTGATAATGATGGTGTCACCGCTCGCTTTAAGCAGCTCAGTATCATCTGTCCTGGTCAAGTGTCAACGACGGACATCACGATCAAGAAGTACATCCGCTCTCTCCCAGACTGTGTTGCCGATTTTGTTCAGGCAGCCAAACCTGCTACCATTGAGGAGACTTACCAACTCGCAGCTGAAATCAATGATAAGCGAGTTTTGGCTGGTTATTTCAAAACCTCAACCAAGAGCCTGAATCAAGCAACTGGTACTCCCACTACCGAAACCACCTCATCTCAGGGTTCAAAGTCCTCACGACAGAATCGCAAGCGTAAGGGTAACAACAAGAACTGCGCTGCCACCGCCGCTCCTCTCAACGCTGTTCCTGTCCAACCCGCTAACAACCAGAACCGTCAAGTCGCAGCACCCGTGACCAACGCACCGCCTGCCAAGCGTGCGTAGTACACTGGTTCTCATCCTCTCTGCCTTAGTTGCACCTGCCATCACCCAGCTGGGATAGCTTGCCGTTTTTGTGTCCACTGCAACATCTACGGACACTTCACAGCGAACTGTCGCACTGGCCCACGTCAACAAGCTCAAGTTGTTCAAGCTCCTCCCGCACCACCAGCTCAATCTCTTGCTATCCAGGATAACCAAGCAGCTTATGCTCCCGCTGCCCATGCACAAGCCTGCTACGCATGTGGTGACCCTAATCATTTCGCAAATGCCTACCTGAATCACGTGGTGAAACAAGAACCACAGCAGCAATAACAGCAGCAGCCTCAGCAGCAACAACAGCAACCACAACAAGCCACCCATGGACGAGCTTTCAACATCAATGCTCGCCAGGCTCAAACTGACAACAATGTTGTCAATGGTACGTTTCTCGTTAACGGTATTTATGTTTCGTGTTTATTTGATACTAGAGCTGATAACTGTTTTATGTCGTTTGAATTCGAAAAGCTCCTAAACCATAAACGCGCTAACCACAACAAGCCACCCATGGACGAGCTTTCAACATCAACGCTCGCCAGGCTCAAACTGACAACAATGTTGTCAATGGTACGTTTCTCGTTAACGGTATTTATGTTTCGTGTTTATTTGATACTAGAGCTGATAACTGTTTTGTGTCGTTTGAATTCGAAAAGCTCCTAAACCATAAACGCGCTAACCTCCCAACGACGTTCGACGTAGAAATTGCCACCGGAAGAACCGTCACCGTTAGTTCCGTTCTTCGTGTTTGTACTCTAGAACTCAACAATCATATTTTCCCAATCGATCTCATTCTGATGCAGCTTGGTAGTTTCAATATCATAGTAGGCATGGATTTTCTTCGTGAAAATCGTGCTGAAATCGTTTGTTTTGAAAAGATGATCCGTTTCTCTCCTTCAAACGGTGATCAACTCTGTGTCTATGGCGAAGTATCTTCGAAGGAACTGAAACTCATGTCATGCATTCAATCGAGCAAGTATCTCCAAAAGGAATACATGACTTTCTTGGCACACATCGTAGTAGCGGAGAAGGAAAAGAAAGCAATGGATAAGGTACTCGTGGTTCGTGATTTTCCTAATGTCTTTCCTGACGATTTACCTGGTCTACCGCCATCTCGTGATATCGATTTTCGTATCGACCTTATTCCTGGAGCTAACCCTGTCGCTAAAGCCCCTTATCGCCTCGCTCCGTCCGAAATGCGTGAAGTTTCTAGTCAACTCCAGGAGCTACTTGATAAAGGCTTCATACGCCCTAGCACATCTTCGTGGGGCGCACCTGTCCTTTTCGTTAAAAAGAAGGATGGATCATTCTGAATGTGCATCGATTACAGGGAACTCAACAAGCTTACTATCAAGAATCGCTATCCTCTACCCGAATCGACGATTTGTTTGATCAATTGCAAGGCGCTACGTGTTTTTTTTAAAATCGATCTACGCTCTGGTTATCAGGGATTTGATGGATCGCGTGTGTAAACCCTTTCTCGACCACTTCGTCATCGTGTTAATCGATGATATCCTTATCTATTCGAGATCGAAAGCCGAACACGTGCAACATCTCTGTTTGGTACTCGAACTTCTCCAAGGAAATCGCCTTTACGCCAAGTTCTCCAAGTGTGAATTTTGGCTTGAGGAGGTTCAATTCCTCGGTCACATTATCAATGGTTAAGGTATTCACGTTGATCCCGCGAAGATTAAAGCAGTTAAGAGTTGGATTACGCTGAAAACCCCGTCCGAAGTTCGCTCATTCCTCGGATTGGCGGGTTATTATCGCCGATTTGTCGCCGATTTCTCTAAAATCGCCATTCATCTCACCACTCTCACGCATAATGACAAGCCTTTTGTTTGGGGAACCAAACAAGAGGAAGCCTTTCAAACTCTCAAGCGTATGATTTGCAACGCTCCCATGCTCACGCTATCCGATGGTAACGACGACTTTGTAGTCTATTGCGAAGCCTCTAACCTCGGTCCTGGTTGTGTCCTTATGCAACGAGACAAGGTTATCACGTACGCGTCTCGATAGCTCAAGGTACACGAGAAGAACTACACGACCCACGATCTCGAACTCGGTGCAGTTGTTTTTGCATTAAAGATTTGGCGACACTACCTATATGGTACCAAGTATACGGTCTTCACTGACCACAAGAGCGTACAACACATCTTGAATCAGAAAGAACTTAATATGCGCCAACGCAGATGGGTTGAACTTCTCAACGACTACGACTGTGAGATTCGCTACCACTCAGGCAAAGCAAATGTCGTTGCCAATGCTCTTAGCCGACGAAGCTATTTACATAGTGTTCGTAATGTTCCATCCCAACACGACCTCGAAGCTCTTATTCGCGACACTCAACACGCCTGTTTCACCGAATGCACTTTGAAGGAAGAAAGGATTCTTGGAAGCGAAAGCCAACTAGTGAATAAACCGAATGGTATTTTTCACAATCCCGACCGAATTTGGATTCCCAATCGCAATAATCTCCGTGAGATTTTGCTGACCGAAGCCCACAGATCCCGATATTCCATTCATTCCGGTGCCGACAAGATATACCAGGACCTCCTTGCCAGGTATTGGTGGCCAGGAATGAAGAAGGATGTCGCTCTCTACGTTTCGAAATGGCTAACCTGCTAGAAGGTCAAGGCTGAACATCAACGACCCTCTGGCTTACTCGAACAACCCGATATCCCGATGTGGAAATGGGAGAGTATAGCCATGGATTTCATTACGAAACTCCCTCGCACGCCATCAGGTCACCATAGCATTTGGGTTATCATTGATCGTCTTACTAAATCTGCCCACTTTTTGCCGATACGAGAAGACTATAAGGTTAAACGATTAGGACGAATCTATACCGACGAAGTTATTTGTCGACATGGGACACCTCGTGACATCATCTCTGACCGCGATGGTCAATTTACCTCGCGCCTTTGGGAAACTTTTCAATCCGCTCTTGGTACTACTCTTAACCTTAGTACCGCCTTCTATCCCCAGACCGACAATCAGACTGAGTGCACGATTCGCACCCTTGAAGGCATGCTTCATTCGTGCGTTATAGATTTTGGTGGTAATTGGGATTTACATTTACCTTTAGTCGAATTCTCGTACAACAACAGTTATCACTCTAGCATTCAAATGGCACCATTTGAGGCATTATATGGAAGAAAATGTCGATCGCCTATGGTATGGCACGAGATCGGAAACGCGTAAATTACCGGTCCTGAGTTATTACAAGAAACGACTGACAAGATCCTCCAGATACAAAACAATCTCTTGAAAGCGCGGAGTCGTCAAAAGAGTTACACCGATAAACGCCGCAAGCCCCTTGAGTTCGAAGTTGGTGATCACGTACTCCTAAAGGTTTCACCTTGGAAGGGGGTGGTCCGATTCGGCAAGAAGGGAAAGCTAGCGCCTCGATACGTTGGACCCTTTAAGATTCTTGAAAGAATTGGCAAAGTGGCCTACCGACTCGAATTACCGGAGGAACTCAACAACGTACACCTGACTTTCCACATTTCGAACCTCAAAAAGTGCCTAGCCGAAGAGAATTTGCATGTCCCTCTCGAGGATTTGCAAGTGAACGAAACATTACACTTCATGGAAAAGCCAGTAGAAATCATGGACCGAGAGACCAAGAAACTTCGACGCTCTCGCATTCCTATAGTGAAGGTTCGCTGGGAAGGCAAACGCGAAGCCGAGTTCACTTGGGAACTCGAAAGTGATATGAAAGCTAAATATACACAACTCTTCGTTACGCTTGTGCCTTAATTTCAGGACGAAATTCCCTAAAGTAGGGGAGGCTGTAACAACCCGACTTTTCAAGTCAAAGTCAAGACATGCCATTATTCAGATCTGTTATTTCTTGCTTAATTGACTTGTACCCTCGAGATCTCGATTATCACAAATGGGTGATGTCGCAACCCCCGGCCCCTATTTGCTTGGGAACGGGGGGCCGTGAGCCAGTATCAGTGGTATCGGTGTTTATCAATTTGGCAACGGAATTTACGTTAGGACCGTAGTTAGGAAATATTTTATCAAAGAAAAATACCACATTTTTATAATAATAAACACATGGGAAATACCCAAGTTTCCATTACAAATATATTTATAGGGATAAACCCTAATTTATTGAAAAAAAAACATCTTCTTTATTTAGGTAACTTTTATAGCCACTTTTCCAAGCCTTCAGTGCTGTCCTGTTGGCTTCTAATTTGGCTTTCACATTTTGTTACCTTAAACGCGTTTAAAAACATTTTGTCAGTGGGAAATACTGGTGAGTGAATCCCAATTTAATCAAAACAGATTTTATCATTTTACAGTATTGAGGGCGATCTCGCAATTACATTTGTTTATATTTCTACCTTAATTACCACCCACGGTACTGTCAACCCGACTTGTGGTCATGTTACTACTCACAGTGTAGTAACAAATTTTGTATACAAAACCCAACATACCGACGATAATTGTAGAATTACAAATACTCAATCACTGTGAAATATAATTTAAACATTGAGGTTTTGTAAAAACAGTTTGCAAAAAGGTTTACAAAAAGGAGATTACTCACATTTCTATTTTAGGTATTTCCTTTGTGACTTCCTGGTTATAATCTATTAATTAAAACAATGCACACGCGTTAGTATAATAACCAATTTTATAACAACCCTCCTAAAATATTTCTGACACCCCTAAAATAATTATAAGATCCCTATACACCTTAAAATACACCCCGTATACTAAAAGTGGGCCCTAAATACTTTAAATTTATAAAAATAAAAAAAACATGAATTTGGGGTCGCTCGCGGGCCGCGACAGCTAGGAGGTCAGACGACACCCTGAGGTGCCACGTGTCGCCACTTGTCGAGTCTATGTTCGTGACCGAGCAACCCTATGACCCTACAACCCTACGTCGGGGGCCGCGAAGGCTAAACCTTCGGCTTAAGCGAGCCACGAGGAATTCAAAATCAGCTCCTATAAATTGGGAGCTTCGGCAGTCAGTTTCCGACACTCACAACTTTTCTTTCTCTCTCAATTATACATAGAAATCACTATACCCGGGTGTTATGCCCCCTAATTAACGAAGTTTTGCCTCGTTGTAAGTATCATAACCCGCGGTTACGTATTAGATACGCTGCCCGATTGATCTAGTGCTCCGTAACGGCTGTCGAGGCTCTGCCGACGTAGTCGTTGGAGTTCTGTCTCGAGGAGGGTATAACTAATGTAAATATTGGGTTATTATACTAACACGTGTGCATTGTGTAATTAATAGATAATCACCAGGAAATCACAAAGAAAAACCCTAAAGTTGCAATGTGAGTAATCTCCTTTTTGTGAACCTTTTTGCAAATTGTTTTTACAAAACCTCAAATGTTTTACATTATATTAAACGGTGATTGAGTATTTGTATTCTACAATTATCGTCGGTATGTTGGGGTTTTGTATACAAAATTTGTTACTACACTGTGAGTAGTAACATGACCCACAAGTCGGGTTGACAGTACCGTGGGTGGTAATTAAAGTAGAAAAATAAACAAATGTAATTGCGAGATCGCCCTCAATACTGTAAAACTGATAAAACCTGTCTTGATTAAACTGGGATTCACTCACCAGTATTTCCCACTGACAAAATGTTTTTAAACGCGTTTCAGGTAACAAAATGTGAAAGCCAAATAGAAGCCAGCTAGACAGCACTGAAGGCTTGGAAAAGTGGCTATAAAAGTTACCTAAATAAAGAAGTTGTTTGATTTCAATAAAATATGGTTTATCCCTATAAATCAGTTGTAATGAAAACTTGGGTTTATCCTAATATATTTATTAACATAAAATGTGGTGCTTTACTCTGATAAAATATTTCCTAACTATGGTCCTGATGTAAATTCCGTTGCCAAATAATGATAAACACCGATACCACTGAATCTGATCTCGCGGCCGCCCGTTCATGGGTGATAAGGGTACGGGGGTTGCGACAGAAGGTGGTATCAGAGCTACAGCCACTAATTCAGCCACAGAAGTGTTCTGCTGACACCAAAATTTTATTCATTATGTTAGGAAATAATCTACGTGATTACGTGCATATCTGTATATTATTGTTTTATGTTATTTGACAATCTGTTAGTTTACAATATGAGCGACCAAGGACCTTCAGACGCTTACCGTCAGCTGTCTAGCTCACCTAGGGACGAAGGCACCTCTTCACAGCCTACCCCCTCGGGGTATTCGGCTGATACCGAAGATGGGATTTTCGTGTTCAAGGCACAATCTGAAGAGCCATTCCCTCCCAAGAAGAGAGGATGGTTCAGCAAAGGAGCTCACGAACGTAGAAAAAGGATGAAAAAGTTACAGCAGCAATACATAGGGATTATGAACAACGCTACCCAATACCAGACGAACCCATGCAAAACCTAGTAGGACCCTACCCAGACCTTGACCCTCTAGACCCCTATTACTTGTACAAGTGTTACGCTCAGTATCCACATTATCGGATATTTTAAACATCAATAAAAAATAAAATAGATATTACTTGTTTTTTATTTTTTAAAATTAACAAAGGTTATCACACATTATATGTCATTCTAACAGGGGCTTAACATATGTTATACATGAACACATGTTAGGTTACATCATGGTGTTCTGTTACAGCATAAACCACTAACAGATGTTATAAATGAACGAAGAGTTCTTTCCCAAAAAATGTCACTTATTGAAGGTCCTCGAATTATAACAGAGGCTTAACACATGTTCCATATTAACTTTTACATGTGTTACAGTATTATATACACCTCATGGTGATTTGGAAACCATTAGCTTATACATGACAACATGTTAGGTTAAACCAAGATTATAACAGAGGCTTAACACATGTTATCCGAGGTATACGATGTTACGATATTAAATTGTATGTATGCGTGTTACGTATATGCACATCATTGTGTTTTGCAAACCACTTTCATATACATGAATACAAGTCGGGTTACGACAAGATTATAATGGATGCTTAACACATCAGGTATACGGGTTTTGGTATAGTAAATAGCCTATACACAATAAATGGCCCGTTTCATATTATATGTTCCATATTAACTTGTATATGTGTTATGATCAGTATCCATGATCAGTATACACACATTATGTGTGATTATTCCATGGGCTTAACACATGTTATACATGAACGCATGTCAGGTTACATCTGCTCTCCGTCCTGGTGCAATGTGCTCTCCATCCTGCCATTTTAACACATGTTAGGAAACGTGAATGTCATACGCACAACAGGACCTTTTTTGCAGTCTGAAAACCAAAAAACTTACATTTACGAGCTTTTGTCTATCCATCTTGAGCCTCCACAAGAGAATCTTTGCGAGCTGAAAACCAAAACCCAAATCTGTTACATCACCCAGAAACTGTCATATACTGGTTAAAGAACCCAAACCAGGAACCAAAACCTTCTCATCTTTCTTCTCAGCACCAGCAAAGCAAAATAAGACAACATTCTTTAAACCAAATCACTACCAACATAGCAACAAACTTTACCACAAATTTCACAACAAAACCACTTACCCCTTTTCCAAATCCAAAGATACCATGAACTAACACAATGGGTGGCAAATCATTATCCAAATTCACAGACCTAACATCCCTAATTTATGGTTCAATATTTAACACAAAAAGTTAACCAAACTAGGATTAAAAAAAAACACAACTAGAAATTTAATATGTAGATAAAGGACAAGGTGCCGGCTAAAACGGCGGCGTTTCATCCACGTAAACTCTGGTGAGTGTGTGTGGAATTAAACCGAGAGGAGAGATAGGGCCAGAGAAGAATTCTAGTGAGTTTCGCTTGAGAAGGTGGTCGCTGGTGGTGGTTGTTTATTGAGGAGAGAGAGGGCCGGAGAAGAAGTCCGATGAGTTTCACCGGAGGAGGTGGATGCTGGTGGTGGTTGTTTGTTTCTCTTGGAGAAGGTGGTTGCTGGCGGTGGTTGTTTCTCCTGTTTGTTTGTCTTCAAGATTAGGGAAGAAGAAATGGGAAAGAGAAAGAGGAAAGAGAAAGAGGTAAGAGAAAGAGAAGCTTTTATGGTGATTTGATGGTACTTCCAAATTCAAAAGTCACGTTTTGTGTTTTCCAAAGTCAATAAAGTTTCTTTTTCATTACCCATATTGCCCTTAACTTGTACTAGCATGGACTATTATATTGTTTTTAAAGGCAATATCCTCTAAACAAATGAGGGCCATTGATCTATTTAGATTTAGTTAAATCAATGGATGAGGTTGGGTTTCCAAGGTTTTCTAAAAAAGATGGGGTTTTCCATATAACCCAACCCTATATATATATATATATATATATATATATATATAGAAACGGGTTCGGGAGAAAACGCTCAAAAGTGTGAGAATGGTGAGAACGCATCCTGGCCCAACACGTGTCACGCTGCTTAGAGAAGGGCGGAGGGGCTTTTTTGTCCTTTCATATTTCTTTTTTTAAACGCGTGTCACTTCATCTTTCCATTTTTTGGCATTTAATAAATACGCGGCGTTTTTATTGTTTTCAGATCAGGATCATGGTAAATATTTTGGCGTTTTAAGTATTGTTTTTGGCGTTTTTATTGTTTTTTAGATCAGGATTAGGGCTGGCAAATCGTGTCTTAGCAGGTTTAACAGGTATCAGATAACGCGAACAACAAAAATTTTAAACATGAATACGACTCTTTTAACTACTTTATATCCAATGTCTATAAGGCAGATGTATATTTTATGCACCTAGAAGGAGAAATAATGGATACTAACTTTCAAATTTTGATTATTTTTAAAAACATAAAAAAATCACATGGTGTACTTTTCTGTTATCGTGTCTTAGCAGGTTACCTATTGCTAGCCCTAATCAGGATGCAGGCCTTTATTGTTTCTTGATTTTATTATATCAAGTGTTTTGCCATGTAGGATACAGGCCTATAATGTGACAGGCAATTATGGCGTTTTGAAAAGATAAATAAATTTCATTTTTCCATGTAGTGGCTTTTAATATAAATAAATGTTTAACAATAATGACACCGTCTCTTCATTTTACTGTTTTAGCAATTAATGTTTCTTTCAATTTTCATCTGTCAATTAGTGTTGATTTTTCCAGTAATACTTTGTTTGCGTTTTTGGCGTTTTTATATACCAATATCGTGCTTTGCTAGCATTCGTTCTCACAATTTTTTCACACTATCAGGTGTTTTGGTGTTTGTAGTTTTTGGCGTTTTATACTCATTTTTTTTAAATTAGTTGAGAATTAGATAATAAACAACAGAGAATTAGATAACAAACAATAGAAAATGAAAAAAAAATTATAAATCATAATCTAATTTCTCATCCAAATCTTCACTGTCATCAGCCTCTTCTACTTAACTTTTTTGGCGTTTTGAACTTGTCTTTGAATACCTTATGTAGATCCTTATTTTCCTACATAACGCCCGTCTTTAGAAGATGCTTATTTTTTGTGGCATCCTTTATGGTTGGTGGATATATACTTGTTTGATGACATGTTGAAGACCAATGCCTGCTCTAATGTATTGATCCCTTCATGCCATCAATATATCCATTAAGAACAAAGTGACATGATGTCATATCAGTGTCATCAGTCTTTTTTTCTTGAATATTTATCCATCTCATTCAGCTAAAGATTATAGAGATGCCCAACTCAGAGAAGAATCCATTCAGTGAAACTTCATTCAGATCAATACTCAATAGAAGAATGGAGGTTCTGCATCTGTGGCTTTCTTAACTATTTTTTGGCGTTTTAAAGTGAATGGTTTCTAGGAATTATGGCGTTTGTTTTTTGGTTTTGTGATCAGTTGATTGTGCAGAGACGTCTCTCTTATAGGATGTTTTTGGCGCGTAGTTTAGGCGGGATTTTATTTTATAACAAATGATATTAATAAAGTAGCCGTCTTTTCAGTTACTCTGTATTTTTACTGTTTTTTGTTCAGCTTTTTATGAGTTTTTAGGGTCAAAGACTTTTCATCTCCCTAGTTTGGCGTTTTTTAATGGCTTTAAGTAGTTTTTAGCGTTTTTTTTCTCCATTTTTAGCTTTTATTAATACTTCTGCAAACTACTTTAATTATAGTTGGGAGATTTTGCCGTTTTTACTGCATTATGGCGTTTCACATGCATTATGAATGTTTGGCGTTTTATTAATATAATGTATTTTTTTATTCTAAGTTGTAAAATATATAACAAACAACAGAAAAAGAAAATTAAAAAAAATAAAAATAGAAACAATTCATCTTCCAAATCTTCACTGTCATCAGTATCTTTCTTCTTTTAAATCATGTTCGCTGGTGGTTTGGCTTAGCCATGCTTGTGTTTTTGTGGCCGTTTGGAAAGACAAAATGACATAAGTTTTTTGTTTGAATATGTATCTTCAAACAACTCATCAGTGTCATTCGTCTTTTCATGCCATTATAATATTCCTCAATAACTAAACACAAAAAATGACATAAGTCTGACATCAGCATCTTTTTGTTTATGATTTGTCCATCTCATGCAGCAAAATGTTATTTGAGTCACAGCACCTTAGGGAAGAATGCATTATCCGAAACTTTGGCGTAGAACAATATTTGAATATACAAGAAACGATATTTGCCATTTTTGGCGTTTTACTGAGGAAATATTTTGAATCTTTTGATGTTTGAGTTTTTGGCGTTTTCTAAGATGAATGGCTTATAGTAGAAAATATGGCGTTTTTTGAGTAGTTGTGTTTGATGTTTTGGGGATTTTGGCGTTTGTAAGATGAATGGTATATAGTAGAGAATATGGCGTTTTCAGGTTCTGGGGGGTGTGTTTTTATGTCTGGGATGTTTTTGTTTATATAGGGATGTGTTTTGGTCCGTAATGGCGTTTTATTCATTAGTATGGCGTTTTGGTATAGAAGTGTAAAGACCCTTTTACCCTTAATGAGGCGCGTCCACGTAATAAAATTGATGTTATTTACGAAAACGCCACCGCACCAATCTAGTCTATAGATTGTTTTGATCGGACGATCCATAAGCGTTCTCACTGTTCTCACACTTTCTACCGTTTTCTCTAAATCCTGACCATATATATATATATATATATATAATAGATAAATAGCTACGGATGCATAATAGTATTGTAATTTTAGATTTCAGTTCCAGTTTGTACTAGACGCATAATATATAAAATAGAGTAAAGGTCGCAATGACGACGATTTTGTTTGATTGTTTGTATTGGATATTGTCTTGTGATATTAATACGTGGTAAATGTTTAAAATTCAGATGGACAACGAAGTGAACCAGGAAAACCAGAATAATGATAACTAGAATAACAATAATAATGGAAACCAAGTGGATAACAGTGCCATCCAACTCATAGTGGCACAAGGAATTATAGACGCAATGCCATATATTATCAAAATAGTTAAGGAAGCGGATAATAATAAAAGTAATAATGGCAGTAAACGAGCACCTACTAAACCTGAACACAGCGTGAACAATGGACCCATACTTCAAGTGCCCATTCCAAAAAGAAGAAGAACCATGTCTTATGGTTGTTTTTACAAGGAATTCTGGTCCTGTAAACCAATAGAATTCTCGAGCAATGAAGGGGCCATTACAGCTCTACGCTGGATGGAAAAGACTGAGGCAGTCTTAAAAATAAGCAAGTGTGCGGAAGAGGATAAGATAATGTTTGCCTCTAATCTGTTTAAGAACTCATCTCTAGAATGGTGGAACACTATCCTCCAGTCTAGGGGAAGTGACAGGGTCTATAATATGGAATGGAATGAGTTTAAGAATATGGTGGAAAGGAAATTCTGCCCTCCTAATGAAAAGGAACATATAGCAAATAAATTCTTAAACCTTAGGATGAATGGAGTGGATAGTAAAGGTTATACTACGCTATTCTTCAAATAAGCTAGGATAGTGCCGACCCTTGCATCACCAGAACCAGTATTAATCTCCCGTTACATCTGGGGATTAATCAGTGAGATTAGGCATGTAGTCAAGGCAGCTAGACCACAAACTATAGAGGAAGCTGTAGAACTAGCAAATACCTTGACTAGTGAATTAGTGCGTACACAAGAAGAGAACCAGAGGAGGAACCTAGCTCAGAAACTTACCCAAGAATTTCGCTATGGAAATTACAATCGTGGGAAAAACGTAGGTTCTACCTCTGCACCTTACTGTAAGACCTATAAGAAGAAACATTCAGGAAGATGCTCCACCTACTGCAACTTCTGCAAGATACCGGGACACAAGGAAGAAGATTGTAGGAAGAAACCAAGTAATGGAGTGTGCTTCAACTGTGGAGAAAAAGGTCACTTCAAGCCAAACTACCTGAAACTAGCTCCAGCCACAAACAACAAGAATAAAAATGCTAGAGCATTTGTTCTAACCGCAGAAGAAGCTAAGATGATCCCGGACGTGATAGCCGGTACGTTTTTAGTTAATGATGTTTTTGCTAAAGTATTATTTGACTCTGGTGCGAACCAAAGTTTTATTAATACTTCATTTTGCAAACTTCTTAATCAACCATTAACTAAACTCCCACAAGAATGTCTAGTAAAAACATCAAATGGGGAAAACATTAAGATTACCGAAATATTGTAGGGAGCAAGAATAGAATTTTGAAATCAAAAGTTTATTGCAAACCTTTATCCAATGAAACTGGCAGGATTTGATGTTGTATTAGGAATGGATTGGTTAATAGCCAATAAAGCCAGTATTTTATGTGATCAAAAGTCAATCCAAGTAAATTCACCAAAGGGTGAAAATATCACAATTAAAGGAGATAAGCCATCTAGATCTACGAAATTCATCTCTGTGATGAAAGCAGCCAGTTATGTAAGAAAAGGATCATTAGTGTATTTGATTTCCATAATCATTAACACTAAAGGAAAAGAATTGAAAGATATTCCCGTAGTATCTCAGTTTTCAGATGTGCTTCCCGAAGCGCTACCCGGACTACCTCCAGACAGGGAAGTTGAATTCAGAATTCATCTGCTACCAGGGACAGCACCAATTGCCAAAGCACACTACCGCTTGACACCAGCAGAAATGCAAGAGTTAAAGAAACAGTTAGACGAACTGTTGAAGAAAGGATTCATACAGCCAAGTTCATCACCATGGGGAGCGCTGATCTTATTCGTCAAGAAGAAAGACGGGTCAATGCGTATGTGCATTGATACCGTGAATTGAACAAGGTCACGATTAAAAATCAGTATCCATTACCAAGAATCGATGATCTGTTCGATCAATTACAAGGAGCTCGATTTTTCTCTAAGATCGACTTACGCTCAGGATATCATCAATTAAAGGTATAGGAAGAGGACATTCCGAAGACCGCATTTAGAACAAGGTATGGCCATTATGAATTTACTGTCATGCCATTTGGTTTAACCAATGCCCCAGCCGCATTTATGGACATGATGAACCGAATATGTAAGCCATATTTGGATAAATTAGTAATTGTTTTTATAGATGATATTCTCATTTATTCTAAGTGTAAAGAGGAACATGCAGCGCATCTGCATGTACTCCTAAATTTGCTGAGAAAAGAAAAGCTTTATGCAAAATTCTCGAAGTGTGAATTTTGGTTAGAAGAAGTACAATTTTTTGGGCATTTAGTCAACCATGAAGGAATCCATGTGGATCCCACAAAGATTGAGGCAATTACTAAATGGAAAACCCCTGAGTCACCAACCGAGGTCAGAAGTTTCCTAGGATTGGCCGGTTATTATAGAAGATTTATTCGAGATTTTTCTAGAATAGCCATTCCCTTAACAAAGTTAACCTGTAAGTTTGTTAAGTTTGAATGGGGACCAAAACAAGAAGAAGCCTTTAGAATTCTTAAGCAAAAATTAACCAACGCACCCATACTAGCGTTACCAGAAGGAACAGAAGACTTTGTAGTCTATTGTGACGCTTCTAAGTTAGGTTATGGATGTGTGTTGATGCAACGTCAAAAGGTTATAACTTACGCCACTAGACAACTTAAGAATCATGAAGAGAATTATTCAACCCATGATCTAGAATTAGGAGCCATAATTTTTGCCTTGAAAATTTGGAGACATTACCTTTACGGTAGTAAGTTTACCATTTTCACCAATCATAAGAGTTTAAGGTATGTTTTCGGGCAAAAGGAGTTGAATATGAGGCAAAGACGCTGGATGGAGATACTTAGTGATTATGATTGTAATATCCAGTATCATGCCAGAAAGGCTAATGTAGTAGCTGATGCTTTAAGTCGAAAGTATCACGAAAAGCCAAAAAGAGTACGTTCTCTTAAATTAAATCTACAAGTAGATTTAAATGAACAGATTAGAAAAGCACAAGAATCAGTAATCAAGGATGATACTGAGAAATTAAAAGGAATGATTAAGGAATTAGAACAAGGAACAAATGGAATTTGGAGATTCCATAAGAAAAGGATGCGGATACCCAAATTAGGAAACCTACGCCACCGTATATTAGAAGAAGCCCATAAGTCTAAGTATACGATGCATCCTGGAAATGATAAGATGTATCAGAATTTAAGAAAGAACTTCTGGTGGATAGGAATGAAAAAGGATATAGCAGTTTATGTTGCCAAGTGTCTAACCTGTTCACATGTTAAAGCTGAACATCAGAAACCCTCAGGTTTATTGCAGTAATTAGAAATGCCGGTTTGGAAATGAGAATTAATAACAATGGATTTTGTTACCAAATTACCCAAAACAAGAAAAGGTAATGATACAATTTGGGTGATTGTAGACAGGCTAACTAAGTCAGCTCATTTCTTACCAATGAAGGAAACCTTTAGTATGGAACAGTTAGCTAAGTTATATGTAAATGAAATAGTTTCATTACATGGAATTCCTTGATCAGTTGTTTCTGATAGAGATAGTCGTTTTACCTCTCATTTTTGGACAAGTTTTCAAAAAGCAATGGGAACCAAGCTAAATCTAAGCACAGCTTATCATCCCCAAACGAACGGATAAAGCGAAAGGACAATTTAGACGATTGAGGATATGCTTAGAGCTTGTGTAATTGATTTCGGAGGTAATTGGGACGATCACTTACCCTTAATAAAATTTTCTTACAATAACAGCTATAACACCAGTATTAATGCTGCACCATTCGAAGCATTTTATGGACGAAAGTGCCGAACTCCAGTATGTTGGGCAGAAATTGGAGAAAAGCAACTATCTGGACCTGAGATAGTGCAAGAAACAACCGACAAGATTATTCAAGTCAAAGAACGACTAAAAGCAGCACGCGATCGACAAAAGAGTTATGCTGATAACAGACGAAAGCCGTTGGAATTTCAAGTAGGAGACAAGGTGTTATTAAAAGTCTCTCCTTGGAAAGGAGTGGTAAGATTCATCAAAAGGGGAAAGTTAAGCCCCATGTATGTTGGACCTTTTGAAATTATTAGAAGAATAGGACCTGTAGCCTACCAATTACAACTGTCAGAGGAAATGGCAGGAATACATGATGTATTTCATGTATGCAATCTCAAAAAGTGCCTTGCCGATAAATCACTAGTAGTGCCTCTTAAGGATATTGAGGTAAATGAGAAACTAAAGTTTGTAGAGAAGCCGCTACAGATTAAAGACAGGAAAGTCAAGAATCTCAAACACAAAAGATTGGTATTAGTCAAAGTAAAATGGGACTCCAAAAGAGGACCAGAATACACTTGGGAGATTGAGTCAGAGATGCAGAGGAAATATCCACACCTATTCCAGCAGACCTCGAGGACGAGTTCTAAAACAAGGTGGGGAGGATATAACAACCCTCCTAAAATATTTTCGACACCCCTAAAATAATTATAAGATCCCTATAAGCCTTAAAATACACCCCGTATACTAAAAGTGGGCCCTAAATACTTTAAATTTATAAAAATAAATAAAAACATGAATTTGGGGTCGCTCGCGGGCCGCGAAGACCTTCATGGTCTTCTACGCGGGTCGCGACAGCTAGGAGGTCAGACGACACAATGAGGTGCCACGTGTGGCCACTTGTCAAGTCTATGTTCGTGACCGAGCAACCCTATGACCCTACAACCCTACGTCGCGGGCCACGAAGGCTAAGCCTTCGGCTTACGCGGGCCGCGAGGAATTCGAAATCAACTCCTATAATTTGGGAGCTTCGGCAGTTAGTTTCCGACGCTCACAACTTTTCTTTCTCTCTCAATTCTACATAGCAATCACTATACTCGGGCGTTATACCCCCCTAATTAACGAAGTTCTGCCTCGTTGTAAGTATCATAACCCCCGGTTACATATTAGATACGCTGCCCGATTGATCTAGTGCTCCGTAACGGTTGTCAAGGCTCTGCCCGACGTAGTCGTTGAAGTTCTGTCTCGGGGAGGGTATAACTAATGTAAATATTGGATTATTATACTAACGCGTGTGCATTGTGTAATTAATAGATAATCAACAGGAAATCACAAAGAAAAACCTTGAAGTTGCAATGTGAGTAATCTCCTTTTTGTGAACCTTTTTGCAAACTGTTTTTACAAAACCTCAAATGTTTTACATTATATTAAACAGTGATTGGGTATTTGTATTCTACAATTATCGTCGGTATGTTGGGGTTTTATATACAAAATTTGTTACTACACTGTGAGTAGTAACATGACCACAAGTCGGGTTGACAGTACCATGGGTGGTAATTAAAGTAGAAAAATAAACAAATGTAATTGCGAGATCACCCTCAATACTGTAAAACTGATAAAACCTGTCTTGATTAAACTGGGATTCACTCACCAGTATTTCCCACTGACAAAATATTTTTAAACACGTTTCAGGTAACAAAATGTGAAAGCCAAATAGAAGCCAGCTGGACAGCACTGAAGGCTTGGAAAAGTGGCTATAATAGTTACCTAAATAAAGAAGTTGTTTTATTTCAATAAAATAGGGTTTATCCCTATAAATCAGTTGTAATGAAAACTTGGGTTTATCCCAATATATTTATTAATATAAAATGTGGTGTTTTACTCTGATAAAATATTTCCTAACTACGGTCCTGATGTAAATTCCGCTGCCAAATAATGATAAACACCGATACCACTGAATCTGATCTCGTGGCCGCCCATTCCCAGGTGATAAGGGTACGGGGTTGCGACAAATTTACATTAGTTATACCCTCCCTGAGACAGAAACTCCAACGACTACGTCGGGCAGAGCCTCGACAGGCGTTACGGAGCACTAGATCAATCGGGCAGCGTATCTAATACGTAACTGGGGGTTATGATACTTACATCGAGGCAGAGCTTCGCTAATTTAGTGGGTATAATACCCGAGTATAATTTTAGCTTTAGAGTTTTGAGAGAGAAAGATCGAAAATGAACGAATTGCAACTGAAGGCCAACGATCTCTATTTATAGTGCTGATCCGACAGTCTCTCGCGACCCGTGAAAGAAACACAAGGGGCCGTCGCGCCCCGCGAGCTAGGTCGGGTAGGCCCTAGGGTTGAACAGTCACCGATGTAGGTTCGACACGTACGTGACACGTGGCGGCTTCGGGTGCTGCCACTAGTCCATTCGCTCGCGCCCCGCGACAGACTTAGGGGAGTCTGTCGCGCCCCGCTAGGAACCACTAAATTTTGTTTTTATTTTATTTTTATAAAATTAAAGTATTTGGGGCCCACTTTCCGTATACGGGGTGTATTTTAGGGCGTATAGGGATATTATAAATATTTTAGGATGGTTGTTATATCCTCCCCACCTTGTTTTAGAACTCGTCCTCGAGGTCTACTGGAACAGGTGTGGATATTTCTTCTGCATCTCTGATTCGAGCTCCCAAGTGTATTCTGGCCCTCTCTTGGAATCCCATTTCACTTTAACTAGAGTCAATCTCTTGTGTTTGAGATTCTTGACCTTCATGTCTTCAATCTGTAGAGGCTTTTCTACAAACTTAAGTTTCTCATTTACCTCTATGTCCTTAAGAGGTACCACTAATGATTCATCTGCTAAGCACTTTTTGAGATTACATACATGAAATACATCATGTATTCCTGCCATTTCCTCTGGCAGTTGTAGCTGATAAGCTACTGATCCTATTCTTCTAATAATCTCAAAGGGTCCAACGTACCTGGGGCTTAGCTTTCCTCTTTTGATGAATCTTACCACTCCTTTCCAAGGAGAAACCTTTAATAATACCTTATCTCCTACCTGAAATTCCAATGGCTTTCGCCTGTTATCACCATAGCTCTTTTGTCGATCGCGTGCTGCTTTTAGTCTTTCCTTGACTTGAATAATCTTGTCCGTTGTTTCTTGTACTATCTCTGGTCCAGACAGTTGCCTTTCTCTAATTTCGGCCCAACAGACTGGAGTTCGGCACTTTCGTCCATAAAGCGCTTCAAATGGTGCAGCATTGATGCTGGTATGATAGCTGTTATTATAGGAAAATTCTATTAATGGTAAATGATCATCCCAATTTCCTCTGAAATCAATTACACAAGCTCTAAACATATCTTCCATTGTCTGAATTGTCCTTTCGCTTTGTCCATCCGTTTGAGGATGATAAGTTGTGCTTAGATTTAGCTTGGTTCCCATTGCTTTTTGGAAACTTGTAAAAAAATGAGAAGTAAAATGGCTATCTCTATCAGACACAATAGATAAAGGAATTCCATGTAATGAAACTATTTCATTTACATATAACTTGGCTAACTGTTCCATATTGAAGGTTTCCTTCATCGGTAAGAAATGAGCAGACTTGGTTAACCTATCTACAATCACCTAGATTGTATCATTACCTTTTCGTGTCTTGGGTAATTTGGTAACAAAGTCCATTGTTACCAATTTCCATTTCCATATGGGCATTTCTAATTGTTGCAATAAACCTGAGGGTTTCTGATGCTCAGCTTTAACCTGTGAATAGGTTAGACACTTGGCAACATAAGCTGCTATATCCTTTTTTCATTCCTATCCACCAGAAATTCTTTCTTAAGTCTTGATACATCTTATCACTTCCAGGATGTATCGTATACTTAGACTTATGAGCTTCTTCTAGTATTCGGTGGCGTAGGTTTCCTAGTTTGGGTATCCACATCCTTTTCTTATGGAATCTCCATATTCCATCCGTTCCGTGTTCTAATTCCTTAATCATTCCGTTCAAGTTTTCAGTATCATCCTTGATTACTGATTCCTGTACGGTTCTAATTTGTTCATTTAAATCTATCTGTAGATTTAATTTAAGAGAACGTACTCTTTTTGGCTTTTCGTGATACTTTCGACTTAAAGCATCGGCTACTACATTAGCCTTTCCTACATGGTGCTGGATATTACAATCATAATCACTAAGAATTTTCATCCAGCGTCTTTGTCTCATATTCAATTCCTTTTGCTCGAAAACATACCTTAAACTCTTATGATCGGTAAAAATGGTAAACTTACTACCGTAAAGGTAATCTCTCCAAATTTTCAGGGCAAAAATTATGGCTCATAACTCTAAATCATGGGTTGTATAATTCTCTTCATGATTCTTAAGTTGTCTAGACGCATATGCTATAACCTTTTGACGTTGCATCAACACACATCCATAACCTAACTTAGAAGCGTCACAATAGACTGTAAAGTCTTTAGTTCCTTCTGGTAACACTAGTATGGGTGCGTTGGTTAATCTTTGCTTAAGGATTCTAAAGGCTTCTTCTTGTTTCGGTCCCCATTCAAACTTCACAGACTTACATGTCAGCTTTGTTAAGGGAATGGCTATTCTAGAAAAATCTCGGATAAACCGTCTATAATAACCGGCTAGTCCTAGAAAACTTCTAACCTCCGTTGGTGATTCAGGGACTTTCCATTTCGTAATCGCCTCAATCTTTGTGGGATCCACATGAATTCCTTCATGATTAACTAAATGTCCAAGAAATTGCACTTCTTCTAACCAAAATTCACATTTCGAAAATTTAGCATAAAGCTTTTCTTTTCTCAGCAAATTTAGGAATGCATGCAGATGCGCTGCATGTTCCTCTTTACTCTTAGAGTAAATGAGAATATCATCTATAAAGACAATTATGAATTTATCCAAATATGGCTTACATATTCGGTTCATCATGTCCATAAATGATGCTGGGGCATTGGTTAGACCAAATGGCATGACGGTAGATTCATAATGGCCATACCTTGTTCTGAAGGCAGTTTTAGGAATGTCCTCTTCCTGTACCTTTAATTGATGATATCCTGAGTGTAAATCAATCTTAGAAAAGAATCGAGCTCCTTGCAATTGATCAAACAGATCATCAATTCTCGATAATGGGTACCAATTTTTAATCGTGACCTTATTCAATTCTCGGTAATCAATGCACATACGCATTGATCCGTCTTTCTTCTTGATGAATAAGGTCGGTGCTCCCCATGGTGATGAACTGGGTTGTATAAATCTTTTTTTCTAAAAGTTCCTCCAATTGTTTCTTTAACTCTTGCATTTCTGCTGGTCCCAAACGGTAGGGTGCCTTGATAATTGGTGTTGTCCATGGTAATAGGTGAATTCTGAATTCGACTTCCCTGTCTAGAGGTAGTCCTGGTAGCTCTTCTGGAAATACATCTGAGAATTGAGATACTACGGGAATATCTTTCAATTCTTTTCCTTTAGTGTTAATGATTATGGAAATCATATACACTAATGATCCTTTTCTTGCATAACTGGCTGTTTTCATCACAGAGATGAATTTCGTGGATCTAGATGGCTTATCTCCTTTAATTGTGATCTTTTCACCCTTTGGTGAATTTACTTGGATTGACTTTTGATCACTTAGAATACTGGCTTTATTGGCTACTAACCAATCCATTCCTAATACAATATCAAATCCAGCCAGATTCATTGGGTAAAGATTAGCGATAAAATTATGGTTTAAAATTTCTATTCTTGCTCCCTGCAAGATTTCAGTAATCTTAATGGATCCTCAATTTGCTGTCTCTACTAGACATTCTTGTTGAAGTTTAGTTAATGGTTGATTGAGAAGTTTGCAAAATGAAGTATTAATGAAACTTTGGTTAGCACCAGAGTCAAATAATACTTTAGCAAAAACATCATTAACTAAAAACGTACTGGCAATCATGCCCGGAATTATCTTTGCTTCTTCGGCTGTTAGAACAAATGCTCTAGCATTCTTAGTAGTCTTGTTGTTCATGGCTGGAGCTAGTTTCGGACAGTTTGGCTTAATATGCCCATTTTCTCCGCAGTTGAAGCATACTCCATTACTGGGTTTCTTCCTACAGTCTTCTTCCTTATGTCCGGGTATCTTGCAGAAATTGAAATAGGTGGAGCATCTTGCTGAATGCTTCTTCTTGCAGGCCTTGCAATAAGGTGTAGAAGTAGAACCTATGTTTTTCCCACGGTTGGAATTACCGTAGCGAAATTCTTGGGTAAGCTTCTGAACTAGGTTCTTCCTCTGGTTCTCTTCTTGCGTACGCACTAATTCATCAGTCAAGGTATTTGCTAGTTTTACAGCTTCTTCTATAGTTTGTGGTCTAGCTGCCTTGACTACGTGTCTAATCTCACTGATTAATCCCCAGATGTAACGGAAGATTAATACCGGTTCTGGTGATGCTAGGGTTGGCACTATTATAGTATATTCGAAGAATACAGTAGTGTAACCCTTACAGTCTACTCCAGTCATTCTATGGTTTAAGAACTTATTGGCTATCTGTTCTTTTTCATTGGGAGGACATAATTTCCTTTCAACCATATTTTTAAACTCAGTTCATTCCATATTATAGACTTTATCACTTCCCCTAGACTGGAGAATAGTGTTCCACCATTCTGGAGCGGCATTCTTAAACAGATTGGACGCAAACATTATCTTATTCTCTTCTGCACACTTGCTTATTTTTAAGACTGCCTCATTCTTTTCTATCCAGCGTAGAGCTGCAATGGCTCCTTCATTGCCCGATAATTCTATTGGTTTACAAGACCAGAATTCTTTGTAAGAACAACCATAAGACATGGTTCTTCTTATTTTTGGAATAGGCAATTGAAGTAACGGTCCATTGTTTACGCTGTGACTGGGTTCAGTAGGTGGTCGTTTACTTCCACTGTTACTTTTATTATTTTCCGCTTCCTTAGCCGTTTTGATAATATACGACATAGCGTCTAAATCCCTTGTGCCACTATGTGTTGGATGACACTGTTATCTATTTGGTTGCCGTTATTATCATTATTTGGGTTTTCTTGATTCACTTCGTTGTCCATCTGGATTATAAACATCTACCAAGTATTAATATCACAAAACAATATTTAATGCGAACAATCACACAACACAAACAGGTTGTTTAAAATCGTCGTGCATTGCGACATTTACTCTATTTGATATATATCTATATCTATTACAAACACAACTGGAATTTTAAAATACAATACTAGTATGTACCTGTAGGTATGCGGATTTTTTTTCAACTTACATACATATATATTTTTATATTATTATTATTATTACTGATAGGGGTTCATCCAATATTGCATGTTACGCTCGTTGTACTTCCAAACTAGCCTCTCCCCTATTTGCCTTATCTTTTCACTTTCGTCTAATAACTCCTCACCAAAAGTGCGGAGTTCCTGCACGTTCTAGGTGCTCATGGGTGGTACGGGTGCTGGTATCGGGTCAGGGTACTATGGAACTGGTTCTTCGTATGGTTATGGGCTCTCTAAGATCTCTCGAATATATTGGTCATTATCCCAATAGGGATCTAGAGGGTCAAGGTTAGGGTAAGGTGCTACAGGGTTTTGTATGGGCTCCTCTTGTGGGTAGAGTTCTCGGTAATCCTTATGGTCGTCAAACCAGGTGTTATAATCTGGAGGATGGGGTGCTGGGACTCTAGGGATTTCGGTTGGGTCGAAGGCAAGTACTAGAATCTGGTCTCCTGGGTTAGGTTCGATTTCCATGGGTTGAGTTGGAAACAAGGGTAGTGGCTATGGTGCTATGATTTGTTCTAAATTCGGGTCTGCGGCTGTGGTAGCTAGTATGTGGAAATTGGCCAATCGTCTATTGATTATATCCTGAGTTTGGGCATTCATCTCCCTATTGGCAGCTGCTAAGGCTCTCTGCTGCTGTAACTTTCTCATTCTTTTCCTACGCTCGTGAGCTCCCCGACTAAACCATCATCTCTTTTTGGTAGGGAATGGCTCTTCGGATTGCGCTTTGAATATGAAAATACCCTCTTCTGTGTCAGCTGAGTACCCCGAGGGGGTAGGCTGGGAAGAAGTTCCTTCATCCCTAGGAGAACTAGACAATTGACGATAGGCGTCCGATGGTCGTTGATCACTCATACTGTAAACTAACAAATTGTCAAATAACACAAAACAATAATATACAGATATGCACATAATCCCATAGATTATTTCCTAACACAATGGATAAAATTTTGGTGTCAGCAGAACACTTATGTGGCTGAAATCAGTGGCTGTAGCTCTGATACCACTCTCTGTCGCAACCCCCGGCCCCAATTTGCTTGGGAACGGGCGGCCACGAGCCAGTATCAGTGGTATCGGTGTTTATCAATTTGGCTGTGGAATTTACATCGGGACCGTAGTTAGGAAATATTTTATCAGAGTAAAATACCACATTTTTATAATAATAAACACATGGGAAATTCCCAAGTTTCCATTACAAACATATTTATAGGGATAAACCCTAATTTATTGAATAAAAACATCTTCTTTATTTAGGTAACTTTTATAGCCACTTTTCCAAGCCTTCAGTGCTGTCCAGTTGGCTTCTAATTTGGCTTTCACATTTTGTTACCTGAAACGCGTTTAAAAAATATTTTGTCAGTGGGAAATACTGGGGAGTGAATCCCAATTTAATCAAAACAGGTTTTATCATTTTCCAGTATTGAGGGCGATCTCATAGTTACATTTGTTTATATTTCTACCTTAATTACCACCCACGGTACTGTCAACCCGACTTGTGGTCATGTTACTACTCACAGTGTAGTAACAAATTTTGTATACAAAACCCCAACATACCGACGATAATTGTAGAATTACAAATACTCAATCACTGTTAAATATAATTTAAACATTGAGGTTTTGTAAAAACAGTTTGCAAAAAGGTTTACAAAAAGGAGATTACTTACATTACTATTTTAGGTATTTCCTTTGTGACTTCCTGGTTATAATCTATTAATTAAAACAATGCACACGCGTTAGTATAATAACCCAATTTACTTTAGTTATACCCTCCCCGAGACAGAAACTCCAACGACTACGTCGGGCAGAGCCTCGACATGCGTTACGGAGTACTAGATCAATCGGGCAGCGTATCTAATACGTAACCGGGGGTTATGATACTTACATCGAGGCAGAGCTTCGCTAATTTAGTGGGTATAATACCCGGGTATAATTTTAGCTTTAGAGTTTTGAGAGAGAAAGATCGAAAATGAACGAATTGCAACTGAAGGCCAACGACCTCTATTTATAGTGTTGATCCAACAGTCTCTCGCGGCCCGCGAAAGAACCACAAGGGGCCGTCGCGCCCCGCGAGCTAGGTCGGGTAGACCCTAGGGTTGAACAACCACTGGTGTAGGTTCGACACGCAGGTGACACGTGGCGGCTCCGGGTGCTGCCACTAGTCCCTTCGCTCGCGCCCCACGACAGACTTAGGGGAGTCTGTCGCGCCCCGCCAGGAACCATTAAATTTTGTTTTTATTTTATTTTTATAAAATTAATGTATTTGGGGCCCACTTTTCGTATACGGGGTGTATTTTAGGGCGTATAGGGATATTATAAATATTTTAGGAGGGTTGTTATAAGTGATGTGCTGAATGCGGTCGGTAAAAACTAACCTAATCTAGACACCCTAGTTTTAAATTTACAAACTAAGACTCTCTAAATGCTAGACCACTGACAGGCAAGTGTACTTATCGTACGTAGTAAAGCCTAATGAAGTCCGAGTATCGAACCCACGAGACACTAGCGACGCTAAACTAGACTCTGACTCAACTAATTACTTAATTGGTTTTAATTGTTTTGGGGGTTTTAATTAACAAATATCTAAATTAAACTAAAGCGAGCAAACAAGAGAACAGAACAAGCAAGCAAGATGGTGAAGTGATGGGAAGCAGACAATGATGAGAGATAACTACCCAGGCTTCAAATCCCTATGACCAACCCATGACCTCTAGTCCTGACCAATGGCTAAAGCTCCGAATCTACCCAGAAAACCTCCCGCTAAGGATGATTAACCAAAATAGAAGAATGAACAGAGTGATGAAGTGCTAAATTGGAAATGACTCGAGCAATCGACACCAAATCCCACGACTGTCAGATTAATAACAACTATGGTGCTAAAATCCTCCAGTCATGAAGCTAAACCTGCTAAATAATAGAAAACCTAGGAAACCCTAAACGCAAATAAGTAGCCGGATCCGAGCTATCGGTCAAACTACCAAACAACGCCTAGCTAATAACCTAGCAATCCTGACTCGTCGCTAGAGTTGCCAGAAAAGGATGCACACTATACTCAGTTGATTTTAATTAATTTAGTTAAACTTGAATTATCTCTAATCTCAAGCTCTAGACCGAAAACCTAATAGATTAACGAACCTAGAATGACCTAAATAGTTCCAGACCAGACTAACAAGATCACCTAACCAAACAACCAATCACAACCAAGACAAGCATACAAATTCATAAACAATCACAAAACAGGAATATGTAAATCATCACAATTTAATCATTAGTCAAAACCGAATAATCAAAACATTAAATAATAGTTCATCTAGGCCTAGGTAGTATAAAAGATTAGCCAAGAAACATATTCAAGAAAAAGAAACAAGTCTCGTATGATAAACAAAACAAAGTATCAAATCTGAAAACACAAAGTCTTAACAAAATTGAATACTAAAAAAATTGCAAACCAAAACCGAATCTTGAATTACGGCTTTGAATCTTCGAACCAATAATCTTTTCTTTTCTTTCTTTCCTCTTGATCACACGTATTTTTGTTTCCTACCTATTGATCGAACTAGCCAACTGCCGTCTGTGCTTGCTGCCGTCAACTCTCTTTTTTGTCTCTTTCCATCTACTTCTAATTGCCGCCTACGTTTTTATATAATGGTCTCCTCGTTCTATCTTCGTCCCAGGTCCATTATATATAACAAATATCCTTCTTCAACTCAAACACACATGGCCCTTTAGAGATTTAATTCACATCAAATGGGCCGGCCTTTGTTGCAACTATACTCAGCCCAAACACAAACAAATAAAGAGGCGGTCAACATACTAAACTCGGTCAACAGGATCCATATTTTCTTTCTTTTGTCGTATGTATGACGTATGTATCCTTTTTGTATATGGCAGAATAATAATAATGGATGATATGTGCCATTAATGATTCCTTCTACAACTGTCATCCAAATCCCAAAAGAATTGCCCCCCTTGTATTTTCGTTCCCTGCATGATGATTAAAAATTAATTAAAGTTTAGACATTTATACATTACTAACACCATGTTAAGTAATATAACTAATTTAGATCATCTTATTTAATTTATTTACTAACACAACTAATAATAACTTTTTTCTTTAAATTATTAATATTACTCTTTAGGTGTTTTACTCATTTAGCTCATTTTCTCTTATAATCATCAAACTTCAACTACGAAGTAACTATAAGTGGATTTTAATAAAAAAAAAACAACAACCATAAAGCCACTCAAAAGTGTAGGAATAATTATATAAAATATGTATCTTTTAGAGCACATCAAACATCCCCACACTTAAACATTTTTCCTCCCTGAAAAAGACTAATGCAAACGGAATCAGAATCAGATAATATTCGAGTTCAAAAATATAGATTATTTATTAAAATTAAAACCCGTATTAACCGCGATTGCAAGTACACTTGTCCTTTTAAAGTTTAAACCCGGTTCCAAGCCCTTATCATGCAATTTAAGTTCAAGTTCGGTTAATTTACCTAGGGTCTCACACTAGAAATTGTAGTTTCACATAATCTCACCTCAAGCTTATAGAACAAAAGGAACAGTCACTGGACTATTTCCTAACCGTTTTATACCAAAATCAAAAGAATTTAACATCAATTTTTTTCCTTTCTCTTTTTTCTTTTCTTTTTCTTTTGAGCTTTAGACTATGCGTACCAATCCCAGAGGCTGTCTCAACCAGAGTCACCATCCCCGAGAGCGAAAACGTAGGCATCAGTATTTTTGCATTTTTCTTTCTAACTATCCCAGAGGCATTCTAAGTCAGAGTCACCATCCCCAACGAAGATTACATAGGCCTTATCATTTTTTCGGTCTAGCTCATTTATTCTATTTTTCTTTCTTTGATAAAAAATTCTAATAATTTTAGCTTATAACAGCATTCCTTATACTATTTTTGGCGGTTTCGGTTTCCCTACTTTTCCTAGATGAGAACCCACTAGCAAACTAACAATTAGGTATATTTAGATCAAAGGAACCTAAAACCGGGTTAAGCCTACTCACATATCCCAAATTAGACACAAGCTCAACTTTTATTCTCATATGATTATTTTGAAACCCGAACAAATCCGATTTCTCTATCATTTTCCGTTTTTATTTGCAAACATTACTTTCTGGAACATTTTCCATTTTTTCAAAAAATTTTTTGATTATTTTTTTTTTGTATTTTTTTTATGACTCAAACTAACCTAAAAAGCAGTTATCCATCCCCACACTTAAGATTTGCATTGTTCCCAATGCAGAGACGGAAACTAAAAATAAATGAGAAAAAAATAAAATACAGAGAGAGTTGGAAAAGACTTAGCTGGTTAGGACAAAAGTCAGTGCAAGCTGTACGAGTCTTGAATCCAACGAACGATCGTATAGCATTTCCTCCGCAAGCGTTGCCTAGTCTGCTTGGGTTATCAATATGGCAGCTCCGAAATCACCCGAATGGAGATTGAGTACGAGTGGTACAATTCAAACCTGAACAAACACAGCAAAACAAAACCCAAAGCAGTACCGACCCCAAAACTACTAAGACTCAATATACAAAAACTAAGACTCTATACAAACTCTACAAAACCTCCCCACACTTGAATTTAATCAGGAGGCTTTTCCTTGACTTGAACCCGGTCTAACCCATTTAATTCCACTCGGTCCTTATAAACATATAAAAATTTTGTAGTGGAATTATAAAAGAATTTTAAATATTTAACCGGGTTGAAACACCAAAATTTGAACTTACCTTGCAGGAGCCACTGAAACACGATCCTAGGTGTTCTTCTCATTGCCTTCTCCCGTAGTTTTGTTGTTTGAGTTGCATTCATTATAAGTACCACGAGCCAGCTGTGGCGTTCTTCCTCTTCCACCACCACTTCTTCTTGTTTGATATCCGTCATTGGGTTTCCTGCAAGTAAAGCTTCTAAGTATGCCAGGTCCCCCTCCGGATCAAATGTACCTACTTCTTCATTTTCCGGCAAACCCTCTAACTCATCCGCAAATTCTCTCTCCTAAAATAGCTCATATTCACTTTCCTCATCCTCTTCATTTGAGAAATCCCATATTGCTTCGGTGGGATAAGTCTCATCATCAGAGATATCTAGGTCGATAGGATCACCTGCCATTGAAAGAGTAGAAAAAGCAGAACAAGGTAGAGAGAATAAAAGAAAACTAACTAAAAAAAATTAAACAACTATACAAGTAGCACAGATTTTCAATTAAGTCTAATCAAAGCTAATAAACGCGATCGCCAAGAGTCCCCGGCAACGGCGCCAAAAACTTGATGTGCTGAATGCGGTCTGTAAAAACTAACCTAATCTAGACACCCTAGTTTTAAATTTATAAACTAAGTCTCTCTAAATGCTAGACCACTGACAGGAAAGTGTACCTATCGTACGTAGTAAAGCCTAATGAAGTCCGAGTATCGAACCCACGAGACACTAGCGACACTAAACTAGACTCTTACTCAACTAATTACTTAATTGGTTTTAATTGTTTTGGGGGTTTTAATTAACTAATATCTAAATTAAACTAAAGCGAGTAAACAAGAGAACAGAACAAGCAAGCAAGATGGTGAAGTGATGGGAAGCAGACAATGATGAGAGATAATTACCCAGGCTTTGAATCCCTATGACCAACCCATGACCTCTAGTCCTGACCAATGGATAAAGCTCCGAATCTACCCAGAAAACCTCCCGCTAAGGATGATCAACCAAAATAGAAGATGGAACAGAGTGATGAAGTGCTAAATTAGAAACGACTCGAGCTATCAACACCAAATCCCACGACTGTCAGATTAATAACAACTATGGTGCTAAAAGCCTCCGGTCATGAAGCTAAACCTGCTAAATAATTGAAAACCTAGGAAACCCTAAATGTGAATAAGTAGCCGGATCCGAGCTATCGGTCACCCAAACTACCAAACAACGCCTAGCTAATAACCTAGAAATCCTGACTCGTCGCTAGAGTTTCCAGAAAAGGATGCACACTGTGACATCTGTGCTTGTAATCATTGTATAAACTCTGAATAGTTTAATTATTAATAAAACAATGTTATTGACCCCAATATTTGTTTATTTATGTTTGACATTTTGCACGTTTTGATTTTTATTGGATTTCAAACTCTATTTCTTATTCTGGAGAGTTATACGCAAACCGATGCGTAAACGTAATCAGTTTAACACGACCAACACTCCGGAACATCAACATGTGCTTAACATACCTTAAATAACCTTCACATAACTTAGAAATAAGTTTTGGAGGGTTTGGTATGGCAAAATCAAGTTTATTCGCTTACAGGGACTATTTTCAATAAACTGCGAAAGTCTGCCGATTCGTATAGTAACGAACATTCTGGAACTTGACCATAAGTTAAAAATACCCTAAATATCCTTTATATAGCTTAGAAATAGGCTTTGAGGGGTTCGGTGTGCAAAAATAAACTTATTTGGTCAAACAGGGACTAAAAGCGTCAAAAAGTGCATAAGTTTGCATTTTCACACATATCTTACGTTTTGAACATATCCAGACATCCAAAAATTTTTGTAATCATTATAATATTTTATTTTAGTGATTGGAATGCTAAAACTTCATCCGTTTCGCAATTTGGATCGTTTTCGCGTCCGTTACGATTTCCGTCGTAATTAACCGAACAACGCAACTGTACAGCCAAACGAACCGACATTCGTGACATTTCTGAGCATATTTCAAGTTCCCTATGCTTTAACATCCTTATGGAGATTGAAAATGGGTTTGATGGGTGTTAGAAGTGCCAAAACACGACAATACGCACACAAGGACCAAAACTGCCAATTTCTGAAACTTACTGCCAGCAACAAGGACCATACGGACCGTATGGGTTCCTTTATGGTCTGTAAGCCCTCACCAGGTCAGCAGAATCCAGTTTCTCAAACAGCAGCAGGTTTCTGGGTTTTTGTACATGATTTAAACAAACCTTGAACTGGTTTTGGACTCCCATAGTTTTGAAAAACAATGGGTACACATGGAGGGTCAAGATTGAAGCTCGAAATCCAAGAAATGATCCTAACGGTTTTGGAAAAACTATATATACCCACCTTGATTCATTTGCATTCCTCACATTTGATCTGATTTTTACTCTAAGTTGAAGCCTTAGCTTCATACCTGAGTATTTTAGATCAAATTCTTCATTGCTTGGACCTTTTGTAAGTTTCTTTCATACTTTTTATGCATTTCAAGCATAAAAGTCAAATAGTGTTTGACTTTCTGCTTTGACCAGTCAATGGTCAACACGAAGTTCATTTGAACTTTGCAACGTGAGCGTAATCACGATGGTTATAGTCCCTTGTGACTATACCTACTGATTACCACGTTGATTAGGCGTAGTGACGAGTCATAGTTTCGGTCAAAATGCGTATATATGCGTATTTTGCAACCAAACTATTTTTGGGTATCAAAACACTTTGTTTTGATATCAAACTTGTTTTCTAACTTAGTTAAACATGTTTTAACATGTTTAACTCGCCACTTTTAGTTTAGTGCTTACATAGGGTCGTAAGATAAGCGGTCTAAACAAGCGCTTAGACTTTCGAACCCGACCCGTTTGGTCGATCATTAGGATCCGACCAAACATATTTTGTGACCATAGTTTTATAGGGAATAACCTTCCAAGGTTATACCTTATGGTCACTTAGTTTACTTAGTTGTATGATAGGTAGTTTATATGCCTTAGGAAAATGACCAAAATGCCCTTTTTGTGCATAATTTCATTTTAAGCATATGTAACCTAACTTTTTCCATATAAACTGATTATTAAACATATTAGGGCATATAATACTTGTCATAGGACTAGTTAGGCTACTCGTTTGCGCTTTTGCGCAAATGACGCGTTAAAGTAGCGTAAGCTACCTAAACGGGTCATAACGGGTCATAAGCACTTAGGTTAGGTTCCGATTTAGAATGTAGGCTTTGTTAAACCATATTATATGAGTTCCAATACTCATTTGGTTTACGAAACCTCATTTTATCAAATCTTCCAATTTAGGTCCGGTTTATTAACATAGTTACCTATATTAGGTGCCGATTGATTCCGTGATCCTTCTAGCTTTGTTTGGTTGTTATTACAAGACTTCTAAGCATTATCAAGTGAGTACATAGTCCCCTCTTTTACTGTTTTCAAATATTTTGGGGTGATACACATGTGCCTACTTGTTACTTTCATGCTTTCATGACATAATCTTGCTATGTTCACTAGTACGCATATAGTACATGATTTCATTCATGCTTTGCTATGTATGTTGATTTAGCATGCTAGCACATTGATTTCATAAACACATTTGTTTCATATGTTTATTTCAGCATATGTACACATTGATTTACATCATATTTCTGCTACATATGTTCATTTAGCATACTTAGTACATTGTTTCACATAACATGCTTACATTTGGTATGACATTTGGTTTTTATAACGAAACTGAAATACGTTCATTAACATTGATCACGCCGCTCGGTAGTATGTAGTGGTACCATAGGGAATTGACAACCCCCATTCCTGAAATCCTAGGTTTGTTTGGATGTAAGGAATGACTGAATCCGAAAACATTTTTAATAAACTTGTTTTCAGCATAACTTTTTCGTTTCAACTCCGTTTTCTTCACCGTTTTCGCCTACGTTCTCGTAATTTCGTCCTCTATCATGTTATCTTCTTAATTCTTCAACTCCAAAATTTTATTTTTTTCATTTATTCTCCATCTTTCAATCTCCAATCCAGTCGCGTCTATTCAAAGCTTCATTTCCACACTTTTAATCCCCGAATGTACCTGAAACACAAGCAACCGTAGTTATCAAATTCAAGATAAATACATAGATAAATGCGGGATTAAATTATACTTTATAACCATTAAGGTTGTCCTACGGACTACTCGTCACATCTCCACACTTAACCGTTGCTTGCCCCCAAACAACTCGTTCAACAAAACACAATTTATTCAAGCGATCAAGTACAAACCAAGAAACAATTGTCCTTATTTACTAACTTTTTCTTAAACCCGCACATAACACACCCCTCACAATAACTCTCTTCTCGGTGGCAAGTAATAACTAGCAAAGGTACGCTAGATCACACTCAAGGCAAACGGGTAGTTGAACAATAATATGATTGTACTCAAATCGGTCCTTCGCCTAAATAATTTGCTAAACATGCACATGAATCAAAGGGACTTAGAGGTTGTAACGTGGCTAGGCAAATGGGTAGGAAATGGAAATATATATGCAAAGTAGCTAACAATTTAACCCGGTCTTTTATTTCTAACTAAGCAAAACATAAACAACTATCTACAACATATCTCATTCATTTTTATTTTCATTTTTCAATACTTTTTCTCTTTTTTTTTTCTTTTTCCTTTCATATCTCTTTTTTCTATATTTTTTTTCTTTTTCAATCATAACAAGATAAACATACTAATACGATATGCAACACTAATAGACCGGGTCAAATACGAGTTAAATTTAGAGGAACTAGGCACGGGTTACAAATGATCGGCTTCAAGCTCAAATGCGCTACTAAAGTCCAAACCCCCGCCCCTCTCACTACCATGCTCATATATATATAATTTATGAGGTCCAACCCCCCAAATCCCACACTCACACTCACCATGACGAGGCTACCTAAATGCCCTTATCAGTTTCACATTCATGCAAAGCTAAGGCCTCAAACCGCATCTAAGAACAAATTCTAATGTACCCCCACCCACTGCCACTCTCATCAAAGAAAAATATTTCTAATAAATTCAAAGAGATGTGTCGCAACCCCCGATCCCTTATCTGTCCCGGGAACGGGCGGACGCGAGCTCAGATTTTCGGTGGTATCAGTTAATTAATCTTGCAGCGGAAGTTACATCAGGACCGTAGTTAGGAAATGTTTATCAGAGTAAACCACCATATTTTATAATATTAAACAAATGGGATGAAACCCAAGTTCATAGTACACACGTTTCCATAGGAATAAATCCTATTTTATTTAATAAAAACATCTATTTTATTTTAGGTAACTTTATTGCCACTTTTCCAAGCCTTCAGTGCTGTCCAGCTGGCTTTTATTGGCTTCACACTAAGTTACCTGAAACAAGTGTTTAAAACATTTTATCAGCAAGAAATACTGGTGAGTGAATCCTAGTTTAATCAAGTTAAATAAAAAGTCACAGTGAACAGTATTGAGAGCACATCCGCAATTACATTTGTTTCCAAGATATACCAATTAACATCAGTGGTACTGTCATACTCAACTTGTGGAAATGTTACTCCTTGACCAGGTGGTAACAAATTTTGTATACAAAACCCCAACATACCCACTATAATTGTATTCTTACAAATACTCAATACGGTTATTCGCATGAAAAGATATATAAGGTTTTGTAAAACAGTTCACAAAAAGGTTTACAAAAAGTGGATCAACTCACATGGCTATCTTAGACTTCGCGTGAGGGTTTCCTGGATATAATCTATAATTTATACAAATATACATTGATTAGTATCATAACCCTTTGAAAATATTAATAATACCCTCCCCGAGACGGTATTCCAACAACTACGTCGGGCAGAACCACGACAGTTGTTACGGAACCCTAAATCAACCGGGCAGCGTAACTATTACGAAACTGGGGTTATAATACTTACAACAGAGCAGAACCTCGCTAATTAGGGGTATAGTACCCGACTATAATGCTTAATACTTCAGAATTTCGTTTAGAATGAAAGAATGAACGAATTGAAATGAGATCCGAAGCCTGCTATTTATAGTTGTGTAATCTGGTCCTGTCGCGGCCCGCGTAAGGTAAGGCTAAGCCTTACGCGGCCCGCGTCAACGCACGGTCAACCTAATAGCTTAGCTCAGTCATTCTCTAGACCGCCACGATGACAACACGTGTCGGCCTCTGGGTGTATCCGCGTTTCACGATCTCTCGCGGCCCGCGTTAACTAAGCATAACCCTTACGCGGCCCGCTTCAACTAAAGAAGTCAGCGAAGTCAACTCCAGTCTTGATACGGCCCGCGTGAGATGTTGGGGTGGTTCTACGCGGCCCGCCTCAGCCCTATATTTCTTGTTTTTGATTTATTTAATAACTATAATATAATTCGGGCTCGGTTTTCACATACGGGGTGTAATATAAAACATATTGGGACATTTTATAATATACTAGAGTGTCGAAAATATTCAAGAGTGTCAGTTTTCTTGAGGGTTGTTACATTCTCCCCACCTTGTTTTAGAGCTCGTCCTCGAGATCTACTGGAACAAGTGTGGATATTCTCTATGTTTTGAGACTCTTATCTTCTCAAGGGTTTCTTAATGAAAGTAAGTGTTTTAGATGTGTTGTGTCTTCGCACAACTTTTAGTTACAGATTTCCTAATGCATCAATAATTGCAAAGGAAATTCTTATACTTTTGATGGCGTTCCAATTTAAAGAGCTCCTGTCGTTCTTCTTGTCACACGAATTTCGAGACGGATGATCAAACGAAATAGTGTTTGATATCGGAATTTAGAGACGTATACGAGAGATTCCTAATAAATAAATCTAAAATTATCGTTGACACACTTCTTCATGATTTATTCCTAATTGTTAATCAATATAGTCTTTGGATTTCCTCATAGACATACATGTCTATATAATCACATATTTCACATACTGTAATATGCACATTATCCGTAATGTCAATGTATTTAACAAATTCACAAGTCAGATATCCGGTCATGGCACTATTTAGGGAATTCCATTATCATAGCATATACCCCATCTAGCCCGGTCTCGCCGGAGAGGTAATTATCATAGTATTTCCTTTAATAGACTTCTCTCAAATCAGGATTTTGAAAGTGCATCCTTTATTATAGTTTGCATCAAGAAATAAGGAAATCAGTATTCTCATGATGGATTATCTTCTAGAACCGAGTAGTATCAATAAACAAGAAATAACACTGGCCAGTTGTTATCGCTTATTTATCATACAGGCACTGTTCTAGTCATCATCCTCAAGGGATACTAATAACCATCACACTTTATCTATGCAAGTAATTGGCTTATCTCAAAGCTTTATACTAAAGCATTCTTCTTAGGTTCAAGTCTAAATACTGTCCTGGTGGTTACAAGTGAATATCAATATCCCAACTCTTTCATTTAAGCATAGATATTATTGTGGTTTTCTTTTGGTTAGAGAATGGAGTTTCAAATATGTCATTATCTTCATTGACACTATGGCTAGGTTCAATGTAATAAGTATGCTTACAACTAACTTTATTTGTGCTGATATATTGTTAAATTCCATTGCAAGAAATATTTCATTGAGACAAATGGTATTTTAAAAAAAAACATAGTAGGTGTCATGGTTTATTTCTATAATAACTTCATGTTTTCATATGAATCACCAACGATATTTTCTCTTATATTTATCTCACAGAAGATATTATATTGGGTATACCATCAAAAAATTCTATTGGGTATAGGCATATTTGTATAAAATTTCAAATCTCTAGTTAATATTAAACTTATGGAATATATACACACATATATAAAATAATAACTATACATTCGATGGTACCAATCATCAAGATTATTTCCATGACTTTATTTTATCCTTTTATAAAGGTAGAAAATAAATTTCTATCCAATGTAATATTTTGGAATTAAAAGTTTAGGAAATAAATTACTCAAAATATAAATTTTCTGAACTCATAAGAACAAATTTCATTTTTAACTAATGAGTTAAACTATACCAGACTCACTATTTATGTTAACTTAATAATTTCTCCTCAAGTAACCATCTATATATCTATTCCAATTATCACATTCCTACCTTTTCTTTTAGTGTTAGTGATTATAGAAATCAAATACACTATAGAACCTTTTCTTATAGAGCTTGCAGTTTTCATCACAGAGATGAATTTTGTGGATCTAGATGGCTTATTTCCTTTAATTGTGACCGTTTTACCTTTTGGTGAATTTACTTGAATTGACTTTTGATCACATAAAATACTTGCTTTATTGGCTATTAACCAATCCATTCCTAAAACAACATCAAATTCGGCTAGATTCATTGGATAAAGGTTTACCCTAAACGTTTGGTTTAAAATTTCTATTCTTGCTCCCTGCAAGAATTCAGGAATCCTAATGGTTTCTCCATTAGCTGTCTCTACTAAGCATTCTTGTGGTAGTTTAGTTAATGACTGATTTAGAATTTTGCAAAATGATGTATTAATAAAACTTTGGTTCGCACCAGAGTCAAATAATACTTTAGCAAAGACATCATTAACTAGAAACGTACCAGCGATGACATCTGGAATCATCTTGGCTTTATCTGCAGTCAGAACAAATGCTCTAGCATTTTTAGTGTTCCTGTTGTTCGTAGCTGGAGCCAGTTTTGGACAGTTTGGCTTGATATGACCTTTTTCTCCACAGTTAAAACACAATCCATTACTGGATTTCCTCCTGCAGTTCTCTTCATTGTGTCCTGGTGCTTTGCAGAAATTGCAGTGGGTGGAGCATTTTCCATAATGCTTCTTTTTGCAGATCCCGCAATACGGTGCAGAGGTAGAACCTATGTTACTACGGTTGAAATTCCCAGAACGAAATTCTTGGGTAAGCCTTTGAGTTAAGTTTCTCCTCTGATCTTCTTCTCTAGTACGAACTAGTTCATCAGTCAAGGTATTGGCTAGTTCTACGGCTTCTTCTATGGTTTGGGGTCTGGTTGCCTTGACTACATGTCTAATTTCTCCAATTAATCCCCAGATGTAACGGGAGATTAATACCGGTTCTGGTGATGCAAGGGTTGGCACTATCCTAGCATATTCAAAAAATGTAGTAGTGTACCCTTTACTATCTACACCAGTCATCCTAAGGTTGAGGAACTTGTTTGCTATTTGTTCCTTCTCATTAGGTGGGCAGAATTTCCTTTCTACCTTGTCTTTAAATTCTTCCCATTCCATATTGTAGGTCCTATCACTTCCTCTTGATTGGAGGATAGTGTTCCACCATTCTAGTGCTGCATTCTTAAACAAGTTAGAAGCAAACAGTATTTTATCTTCTTCAGCACACTTGCTTATCCTTAAAACTGCCTCAGTCTTCTCTATCCAGCGTAAGGTTGCAATGGCTCCTTCATTGCCCGAGAATTCCATTGGTTTACAAGACCAGAATTCTTTATAAGAACAACCATAAGGCATGGTTCTTCTTCTTTTGGGAATGGGCGCTTGAAGTAAGGGTCCATTGTTTATGCTGTGTTCTTGTTCAATTGGCCGCTTACTGCTATGTTTACTTTTGTTATCAGCATTCTTAACAGTTTGAAGAATAAATGGCATTGCATCTATAATTCCTTGTGCTACTATGTGTTGGATAGCACTATTATCCACTTGGTTTCCATTGTTATTGAGACTAGGATTCTCATTAACCACGTTAATGTTACTTTGGTTATCATTATTCAGATTTCCTTGGTTTCCTTCGTCGGCCATCTGAATTTTAAACATCTACCAAATATTAATATCATAGAATAATATTTAATATAGCAAATTACATGATACGTAATTAACCAAAAGCGTTGTTCATTACGATTTTACTCTATTTATCTATTACACATTAGTACTGAAATTAAAAATTACAATACAGAATGAAATAAATAATAATAGGCATCCGTACACATATTTATTTTATTTTATTATTATTATTACTATTACCGTTTCTGCCATCACATCTACAGATATGGATTTATTCAGAAATTCATATTGTGCTCATTGTATTTTCCATACAAGTTGTTCTTCCATCTTTCTCATTCTCTCACTGCTTTTTAAAATTTTCTCCCCCAAAAGTCCTAAGTTCTTATACATTTTCTGCACTTATTGGGGTTGCAGGTTACTGATATGGGGTGTAGGTGCCTGGATTCGATAAGGATTTTCTAAAATTTATTTAAAACAACTATTGCTAGATTACAACTGAACTTTCTAATTATACTAACGGTTTATTTAATAGTTTAACGTTTCCGGCTTGTAACTAAAACTGGTTTTGTGATTTAACTTATAAGTTAGCATTTACTGCTACAGTAGCTAACATGTAGAGGTTTGCCCATTTTTCGTCTAATTTATCTTCCCAAGGTGGGTTACTGCCTATCTTCTGGTTTTCCTGAGACTTTCTCATGTTCTCTTGACTTTTTCTAAGAATCCAGCTTCTTTTACTAGGGGTAAGTGGATTTTCAAACTGTGCTTTACGGACAAATATTCCCTCCTCAGTATCTGCTGAGTATCTTGAGGAATTTGTTTGAGATGAGGTTCCCTTATCTTTTGGTGAACTATCTAGTTGACGATAGATGTTCGAAATTCTTTTCTTACTCATACTGTAAACTAACAAATAGTCAAATAATATAAAACACATAATCACATAAGTTATTTCCTAACACAGAATTTCAAATTTAAGTGTCAGCAGAACACTTCTTTGGCTTGAACCAGTGGCTAGGCTCTGATACCACCTTCTGTCGCAACCCCCGATCCCTTATCTGTCCCGGGAACGGGCGGACGCGAGCTCAGATTTTCGGTGGTATCAGTTAATTAATCTTGCAGCGGAAGTTACATCAGGACCGTAGTTAGGAAATGTTTATCAGAGTAAAACCACCATATTTTATAATATTAAACAAATGGGATGAAACCCAAGTTCATAGTACACACGTTTCCATAGGAATAAATCCTATTTTATTTAATAAAAACATCTATTTTATTTTAGGTAACTTTATTGCCACTTTTCCAAGCCTTCAGTGCTGTCCAGCTGGCTTTTATTGGCTTCACACTAAGTTACCTGAAACACGTGTTTAAAACATTTTATCAGCAAGAAATACTGGTGAGTGAATCCCAGTTTAATCAAGTTAAATAAAAAGTCACAGTGAACAGTATTGAGAGCACATCCGCAATTACATTTGTTTCCAAGATATACCAATTAACATCAGTGGTACTGTCATACTCAACTTGTGGAAATGTTACTCCTTGACCAGGTGGTAACAAATTTTGTATACAAAACCCCAACATACCCACTATAATTGTATTCTTACAAATACTCAATACGGTTATTCGCATGAAAAGATATGTAAGGTTTTGTAAAACAGTTCACAAAAAGGTTTACAAAAAGTGGATCAACTCACATGGCTATCTTAGACTTCGCGTGAGGGTTTCCTGGATATAATCTATAATTTATACAAATATACATTGATTAGTATCATAACCCTTTGAAAATATTAATAATACCCTCCCCGAGACGGTATTCCAACAACTACGTCGGGCAGAACCACGACAGTTGTTACGGAACCCTAAATCAACCGGGCAGCGTAACTATTACGAAACTGGGGTTATAATACTTACAACAGAGCAGAACCTCGCTAATTAGGGGTATAGTACCCGACTATAATGCTTAATACTTCAGAATTTCGTTTAGAATGAAAGAATGAACGAATTGAAATGAGATCCGAAGCCTGCTATTTATAGTTGTGTAATCTGGTCCTGTCGCGGCCCGCGTAAGGTAAGGCTAAGCCTTACGCGGCCCGCGTCAACGCACGGTCAACCTAATAGCTTAGCTCAGTCATTCTCTAGACCGCCACGATGACAACACGTGTCGGCCTCTGGGTGTATCCGCGTTTCACGATCTCTCGCGGCCCGCGTTAACTAAGCATAACCCTTACGCGGCCCGCTTCAACTAAAGAAGTCAGCGAAGTCAACTCCAGTCTTGATACGGCCCGCGTGAGATGTTGGGGTGGTTCTACGCGGCCCGCCTCAGCCCTATATTTCTTGTTTTTGATTTATTTAATAACTATAATATAATTCGGGCTCGGTTTTCACATACGGGGTGTAATATAAAACATATTGGGACATTTTATAATATACTAGAGTGTCGGAAATATTCAAGAGTGTCGTTTTCTTGAGGGTTGTTACAAGATGGATCAACTCTCACCAAGAAAGAACAAGGGAATATGGGATGCCGGTGTATCATGCAGTTTTGTATTCAAATTTTCAATTCGGACCATTGTCACTTGATTTTTAAAATTTTCAATTTTCACAAATTTTTCAAAATTTCCCCTCATCCCCACACTTGGGATACATTGTCCCCAATGTATGGTTTTGAAGGGAAGATCGCTTAAACACCAAAAACATCAACTTTGTTTTTTTTTTTTTTTTTTATAAACGAAAGCAAACTAATAAACTAACAATATTTCAAAGCTAAAGAACATGACAAGTCTAAGGAAAAAGTACATTGACCTGGTAAAGTTTGACACAACAGATTTTGTAAATGATCCAATTTCCTATCACCACCTTCACACAAATATCAACACATCTTCCCCACACTTGAGTGTTGCCATGGCCTTGAAACATAGAAAACTAAAGAAATAACAAGATCAGTGAAAAACCTCGGGTTGCCTCCCGAGCAGCGCTAAGTTTTCAGGTCTTCAGCCAGACCGTGCCACCCCCATTTAAGGTGGCTCAAAGAAGCGGTTCCTGCCATCTCCATCACTTCCTCGTGCCATTGAGCAAAATGCATCCGTCTCGTTTCGACTCAGTGGGTAATCAAATACACTCTTGCTTGAACCCATATGCTTTTCTTCACGATCCGGTGGGTGATTTCTTCTCATTCTTTGAAACACCTTTTCACTAAACCCGCTATCCTTCGCCTCAACAAAATCGTAACTAATCATCTTAGTCTGAACATCAAATGACAACTTACGGTTCTTTTCGGTCATGGTAATGATTCCTTCTCTACAATCGATTTGAGCATTTGCCGTATAGAGAAACGGTCGACCCAAAATCACCCTTTGTTGTGACGCCATCATGGTAGTAGCATAATCTAAAACCAGAAAATCCACCGGGTATTCAAATTCTCCCAACCGAATCATAACATTCTTAACCATTCCCCGTGGACGCCTCCAACTTTCATCCGCCAAACTCACCATGGTGTCTGCATCCTGAAGCGGACCAAAATCATACATATCATATAAGTCACCTTGTAGCACACTCATACTCGCCCCATAATCCAATAATGCATGGGGAATTTTTAATTTTCCCACTCGGATCGGCACAAGTGGTGTTCCTTGTCCGTTTCAACCTCGGCATCCCTTCCTATACCTGCACTCACTTGACAAGAAGAAGTAAGAAATGTTTCATTAATTTCATTATTAGGAACGGTGCTTACCACATTGATATTCATGCTTTTTGTGATCTTGGGATTTATCACCGTGTCACTCGGTAGTTGATCTTTTGTTTTCTTCAATATTGTCACTTCACTTGCAAGTTGACCCATTTGGGTGGTCAACGACTGAATTGCTTTATCACGGATTTCGTCTTTTTGAATGCAAGCATCATCAAGTTGATTCCTTCGTTGCATCTCAATTTGCATCTCCTTCAACATCTCCATTACTTCATTTCCACCCAAAGAGCTTTGACCCGAAGACCCACCATGCACTTGACCTGTTTGATATTGCCTTTGAAATCCTTGGTTTCCTTGGAAGTTTGGGTTGGCTTGATTTGACGGATTCCCGTATCTAAAGTTCGGGTGATTTCATAAACTGGGGTGGTAAGTGTTCGAGTTCATATTATAATTTCTACCACTAACCCATTGACCTTGTACCGCATTCACCTCTTCATATTGCCCTTCACCTCCTTGGCAATTTTCAGCCGCATGCCCTAACTCATTACAAAGCGCACAAACATCATAAATTTGATTCGAAGTTTGAACATTACCATCATCTACCGCATGCACTTAAGTTCGGGTAATGGCCGGTCGTGCTCTCCTTGATGCTTGAGCTTTTCTTTTTGATGTGACCGCCATTTGTTCCAAAAATTCCCAATCATCTTGCTCATAATTTGTGCCAAAAGTGCCATTCGTGATAGACATTAAATCACGCGCATCTTCGGAACATAACCCCTCATGAAATGCATTCATCAATTCCCATAGCTCTATCCCATGATGAGGGCAATTCTTTATCATCATGTTAAACCTCTCAAATGCTTCATGAAACATTTCACCCGTTTGTTGTTGAAAACTTCTCAAACTTTTTCTAGCATCATTTGTCTTTTGAGGGTTGAAGAATTCATCCAAGAAGATTTGTTGCATTTCTGCCCATGTATAGATAGATGCCGAAGGTAAGGTATAAAACCACTTTTTCGCCTTGTCTTCTAAGGAAAATTGGAATAGCACCAATTTAACATCATCGGCTGAGAATCCTTGACCACCAATAGTATTACAAATCGAATCGTAAGCCTCCAAATGAAAATAAGGCTCCTCCGTTGCTAAACCCTTATACTTTGGAAAACTTTGTAACGAATTGGTTCGAACTTCAAAAGTCCTTGATGTGTGGTAAAATACACATATTTGTCCCGTGTAAAATGTATAATTTTTGTATAAGTTTTATTTATTTTTATTTAGTTTTAGTGTTATATTACATTATTTTGTGTTTTGCCAGGTCCTAGTGCAAATGGAGCAAAAACGAGTAATATGAAAATGACAAGCCAGTTGGGCAGAGTGGAGTAGAATAGATCGCTAGTGATCGAAGTAAAATTGCCGCTATTTTCTGTGAGTGGGCAGAAGCCACTATCGCTATTTCGTCATACTTGGGCTGCCAAACTGTTAAAGCCCAGCTAATTCCATAAATAAAGTAGATGTGGGCCGTGAATTCTATGGGGGTTTGGTTCTTTTTAGCAAATATAATGTATGGACATTATCATAAACAAAAGCCTAGTCCTACGTAAGTAAAGGAATATTATCTATATTATATTATCAAGAAGGGGAAAATTGGAATATGATGATGGAAGCTAAAGGATTACGAAAACAAAGCAATATATATATATATATATATATATATATATAGGGGAGGGTTCATTGGGGAACACTAAAAAAGTGGGGAACGGGGGAACACTCTTAAAAATTATACTTAACATGTTAAAAAAAATATTTTTATAAATTTTTTTCGGCGCTTTTTTTTATAAATACAAGTAGAAACATTTTTGATAAAAAAAATCAAAAACTAAAAATATAAAAAAATGTTTATAAAACAGTTATATCTTATAGAATTAACTTAACATGTTAAAAATATTTATTTTTTAAAAATTTTTCAGCGCTTTTCTTTATAAAAAGGAGGAGAAACTAGTCGAGTAAAAAAAATAATTTTTCTAAAAAAAACAATTTTTAGCCTTTTTTTATTGTTTTTTTAATATTTTTAGTTTTTGATTTTTTTTATTAAAAATGCTTCTACAAGTATATATAAGGAGAAGCGCAGAAAAAGATGTTTAAAAAATTAATTTTTAACATGTTAAATTAAATTTTTAAGAGTGTTCCCCGGTTCCCCACTTTTTTAGTGTTCCCCAATGAACCTCACACTATATATATATATATATATATATATATATATATATATATATAGGTAAAGGGTACTGTACAAATTCCCTTATCGTACATTACGTACGCTACAATCTCAGCCGTCAGATCATCTTCCCGCAATGAAAATCGCATGTTGTTTTTTTTTTGTAATAATTTCGCATGTGATAATTATGATGAAATAGCAGGTGTTTTTTTGTAACAATTTCGCATGTGATAATTTTGAAAAAATAGAAGGTTGTTTTTTTGTAACAATTTCGCATGTGTAAATTCAATTTCGCATGTGATAATTTTGGTAACAATTTCGCATGTGTTAATTCAATTTCGCATGTGTTAATTTTGATGAAATAGCAGGTTGTTTTTTTGTAACAATTTCGCATGTGGTAATTCAATTTCGCATGTGATAATTTTGGTAACAATTTCGCATGTGGTAATTGAATTTCACATGCGATTTTTCAAAGCGGGAAGATGATCTGACGGCTGAGATTGTAGCGTACGTAATGTACGATAAGCGCATTTGTACGTTAACCAGCCCCTATATATATATATATATATATATATATATATAGGTAGAGGATCCTGTAAAAAGTGCTCAAAGTGTGAGAAGTGTGAGAAGTGTATTATAACACTATATATAATACTATATAACACCATATAAACACCGTATAATAATATGTAACACCATATAATACCATATAACACTTTGTAACACTATATATCATTATATAACAAATATAACACTATAGGTTGTCTGATAGCATGTCTATGATACATGTATAGTGTTATATTTGTTATATAATCATATATAGTGTTACATAGTGTTATATGGTATTATATGGTGTTACATATTGTTATACGGTGTTTATATGGTGTTATATAGTATTATATATAGTGTTATAATACACTTCTCACACTTTAGGCCCTTTTTACACTATCCTTACCCTATATATATATTATTCGTGTTGGGTGGACGACAGAAGTTAAAAGGCGGCATTTGTTTGGGCCGGTCAAGCATCCGAGCCATGTTGTGATTTAATCACACACCGTTGGACCAGAACAGTAGGCCCATGTGTGGGAATTTGTTTATGACTCAAATTACACCACCAATATATAATGGATATATATATGATACAATAAGGGGGACGGCAATTTAAAAAAGGGAGATCAGCCGCAGATAGAATTGGATACGAATTCAATTGGGATACATCAGACGGAAGGAACGAAGATAATCAGGGACGAAATTTCAAGCTAGTTTTGCGGGAATCGTCGGGATCAAGCGGGAAGCTTGGAGAGCAAGGAATTACCGGGTTTTGTTACTCGATTTATTTAGTTCTCTATTTTTTCTTGTTTAGTATCGATGAATTCTTGTTTGAAACTTTGTTTATTTATTTTTAAGACTATGATTCTTGGCTAGTTTTCTCAAACTACCTAGGGCATGACAATGGTTTAATAAAAGATTGGATTTTTATTCGGTTTTAATATGGTTAATGGGTTTTCTTGTATTGTAAACGGCTATGGAATTTTAACTTGGTGTATATGCATGCTTAATTCTGTTTGATCGCTGGTTAGTGCTTCGTATAATCCTTGGTGACGTTCTATATCACATAATAGGGTTGTGCTAGGGTTCTTGATTTAGGTGAGTGTCTATATCACGTAATAAGTCATTAATCCTTTAGGGTGAAAATCACGTAAGTAACCTTAGAAGTAATATTCGGTAATCTCATAAAATCAATTGTTCTACTAATCTTGTCGCTGTGAGGCTCGAGGTTGTTAATAGGTCTTGGTTTGGTTTATAGCTAGATTTAGGTTTTGTGAGTAATCGGTCTAGTTCCCTACCCATTCTTTTGTCTATTAAACCAAGTTGAAACCCATAGTTTCCTTAGACTTTCGCGCTGTGAGGTAGATTGCCACATTAAGGCACTTTCAAGAAGTTAGAGGACTGTGAGGAAATCTAACAACCGGTAATCGTAACAGCCTAGGTAGTGCCACAAGAATCGCCTTGAGAAGGGTCGAGGGGCTTAGTGGTGTCTTAATAGCTTTAGTATCCAAAGATCCCGGTTCCATACCACATTACTTCGAATAGATATCCATTCCGAGTTAAGTTTGCGTCTAGCCTAGGTAGTCTTCATCACCACTGGTCAAAGTCTTTGTTTGAGTTCGTGTTAGTTAATTTAGCTAATCTAGTTAATCGTTATTTGCATTCTTTGGATTTTTAGAACCCCCCCCCCCCCAATTAATAAACAAGTAGTTAAGTCGTGTCAGTCCTAGTCTAAATAGAGTCTTAGCGTAATCCTTAGAGTCTCGTGGGTTCGATACTCGGACTTACTGTAGCTATACTACATTGATCAGTACACTTGCCGGTTGTGTGGTTTAGTTTTAGATCGAGTCTAAGTTTATAAATTTAAAGCTTAGAGTGTCTAGATTTAGGGTAATTTTAGTTGTTTTTAATTAACCACTTCGTGCACATCAAGTTTTTGGCGCCGTTGCCGGGGACTCTTTGGCAATTGCGTTGATTACTTTATTTGGACTTAATTGACATCATACGTGCTACTTGCTTTTGTATATTGAGTCGTAGGAGTCTAATTGTCTGTGTCTTTTATTTTTCTTGAGTCTTGTAAATATGTGTGAAATTTGTGGAGGACCTCATTTTACTGTTAATTGCCCACAATATGAGGGGTCCTCTGCACAATGTTACACTAACCCTTTTGTGCAGTCACAGCCATATTTTTCACAGGGGTATTCTTTGAATTATTATGATAATCAGCCATATTATGATGACCCGTATCAGCAACCACAGTATAACGAGGGTCAGTATTATGATCAATATTCTGGTAGCAACTTTGATGGGGGTGATGATGCTGTTTGGGGTAGTTTGAGTAGGATGGAAGAGATGTTCGCTCAGATGATGGCGAGAGATCAGTTTACCCTAGCTGAATTAGAGCAGATAAATAAAAATCAAGAGCTTCTTATTAAAAATCAACAATCTGCGCTCTTAGATTTTCAGCGACAAGTAGGTGGTATAGCTAAACAGTTACAAGAATACCCTCCTGATCAGTTTTCGGGTAACACTCACACAAACCCGGCTAACCATTCAGCTAAGGCTATCACTACCCATAGTGGAAAGAGTTTAAGAGAGGTAGTTAGAGAGAGTGTTAAGGTAGAGGAAGAAATTGAAGAGGTAGAAAAGGAGAAAGTACAGCCAGAGAAGCCGACGACCGGTTATACATATGATGCAGAGGGAAACTATCTTGGTTTCATGAATATTCTAGGTGAGTTGTTCCCAACTTTTCCAGAACCAGGAAAGGAGCCACCATATAGGGATTACAATGATGAGTCAGATGAGGAGATCATTCCAGAAACAGAGACGAAAATGGACGCTGAAGTCCCACCTCCGGTTCCACAGGTTCCAATTATTAATTACTGGAGTGACTCCGATGATGAAATAGACGAAGAAGAATGGGCGGCGTATCAGAGGTCGTTAGTGAAGAAAGAAGTAAATGAAGAAGAAGTGGAATTGGGGGATTCCACTGGTTGGATGTTTGATGAAGTGGAAAAAGAAAAAGTGATGGAGGAGGAAGTGGATTTAGGAGACTCACTTGGGTTAATGTTTGGTGCAGAGGAAGAAATTGAAGAGGTTGAAATTAAGTCGTCTGGGGAGGATGAGTTTTTAGAGTTGGAATTAGAGGGTATACCGGTTTATGAAGAGGTAGGAGTGTTGGACCCTGATGGGGACATAGCATACTTTGATGCCCTACTTGAAGGTGAACTGATAGAGGTAATCATACCTACCCCAGACGAAGAGACTAAGTGTGGGGATCATCCTGCGAGAGTGGTGGAAGAGGAAGAGCACCACAGCTGTCCCGTGGTATTAGTGAGAGATGAAACTTCAGAATCGATAAAACCGCAGGAGAGAGCAAAGAAACGAAAAAGAAAAGATCGAAAACGGAAGAGGATTGAAGCCTGGTACACGAAGGAGCCGTTGGAACATGATCAGTCTTCTCATTACATGCCACGCATCAAGTTAATGTCAGGTAAGTTTAAGTTTTGGTGGTTTGACCCGTTTCAAATTTTAAAAATATTTTATAATTCCGCCGATAAATTTTTAATTATTTTTGAGGATCGGATGGAATTAAACGGGTTAGATAGGGTCCAAGTCAAAGAGAAACCTCTTGATTAAGTTAAGTGTGGGGAGGTTTTGTGTTTATATTTTGAGTCTTTTATTTTGTACCATGAGTCTTAGCTAGTAGTTTTGAGTCAGTCTTTTGTTTAGAGTCGGTACTGCTTTGGTTTTTGCTTGTTTTTGTTTATGCAGGTTTGAATATGTACCACCCGTACTCAATATCCATTCGGGTGATTTCGGAGCTGCTTATCAAATTTCAAGCATTTTTTCCATGTATACCAGTCAGTGTCAAAGCCGATCGCGAACGAAATGCTATACGATCGAGCTGGATTGGACGAAAGACTTTGGAGCTTACGCGTTATATTACCAGCTAAGTCCTTTCCGATTTGCCCATATTTTTTTTATTTCTTATTTATTTTTAGTTTTTGAGTCGGTTTCCATCCTACATTGAGGGCAATGTAGAGTTTAAGTGTGGGGATGGGAAACTATTGTTTAGTGTCGTTAGTATAGTTAGTCGAGTCATAAAAAGTCGAAAAAAAATTTAAAAAAAAAGATTTCAAAATAAATCCAAAAAAAAAAATTAAAAAATTTGAAAATGTCTTTTGAATAAAGAAGTTTGCAAAATAAAAGCGGAAAATGATAGAAAAGTCGGATTTTTGTTCGGGTTCAAATAATGATAATATGAGATAATATAATTGAGCTTGTGTCTAGTTTGGGATGTGCGGGTAGGCTCGAATCGGTTCTGGGTTCCTTTGATTTAAAATATCCCTAATTGTCGGTTTACTAGTGGGTTCTCATCTAGGGAGAGTGGAAAAATTGAAACCGCCAAAAATAGTATAAGGGATGCCGTTATAAGTTAAGATCGTTAGAGTTTCTTTTCATATCTCGTTGAAAAAGAAAAAAATAATAAAATAATAAAGAGCTAGAAACTAAAGAAAAGTAGCACAATTCTATGTAATCTGGGTTGGGGATAACGACTCTACAGCCGGAATACCTCTAGATTGTGTGAAATCAAAAATTGCGAAAAAAAGTGTCGAAGCCTATTGTAATCCGAGTTGGGGATAGCGACTCTACAGCCGGAATGCCTCTGGGTTAGGTACAAGCAAAGTCTAAGCTCGTAAAGAAAAAAAAAATGAGAAAAAGTTAGATTTGATTTTAAACTCTCTTGATCTTGGTATAAGGCGGTTAGGAAATATCTCAGTGGTTGTTCCTTTTGTCCTATAAGCTTGAGGGGGGATTAGGTGGACCTGCGATTTTAGTGTGAGACCCTAGGTAGGTTGACCGCACTTGAACCTAAATTGCATGACAAGGGCTTGGAACCGGGGTTGGGTTTAAGCGGACACGAATACTTGCAATCGCGGCTAACAAAAGTTTCGATTTTAATAAGTAACTAAGCTTTTGTTCCCGAATAATTATTCCGTCTTTGATTCCGTTGCATAATTCTTTTTCGAGTACGAAAAAAGAGTAAGTGTAGGGATATTTGATGTGTGGTAAAATACACATATTTGTCGCGTGTAAAATGTATAATTTTTGTATAAGTTTTATTTATTTTTATTTAGTTTTAGTGTTATATTACATTATTTTGTGTTTTGCCAGGTCCTAGTGCAAATGGAGCAAAAACGAGTAATATGAAAATGACAAGCCAGTTGGGCAGAGTGGAGTGGGCTGAGACCACTATCGCTATTTCGTCATACTTGGGCTGCCAAACTGTTAAAGCCCAGCTAATTCCATAAATAAAGTAGACGTGGGCCGTGAATTCTATGGGGGTTTGGTTCTTTTTAGCAAATATAATGTATGGACGTTATCATAAACAAAAGCCTAGTCCTACGTAAGTAAAGGAATATTATCTATATTATATTATCAAGAAGGGGAAAATTGGAATATGATGATGGAAGCTAAAGGATTACGAAAACAAAGCAGTATATATATATATATATATATATATATATTTTATTCGTGTTGGGTGGACGACAGAAGTCAAAAGGCGACATTTGTTTGGGCCGGTCAAGCATCCGAGCCATGTTGGGATTTAATCACACACCGTTGGACCAGAACAGTAGGCCCATGTGTGGGAATTTGTTTATGACTCAAATTACACCACCAATATCTAATGGATATATAGATGATACAATAAGGGGGACGACGATTTAAAAAAGGGAGATCAGCCGCACATAGAATTAGATACGAATTCAATTGGGATACATCAGACGGAAGGAACGAAGATAATCAGGGACGGAATTTCAAGCTAGTTTTGCGGGAATCGTCGGGATCAAGCGGGAAGCTTGGAGAGCAACGAATTACCGGGTTTTGTTACTCGATTTCTTTAGTTCTCTATTTTTTCTTGTTTAGTATCGATGAATTCTTGTTTGAAACTTTGTTTATTTATTTTTAAGACTATGATTCTTGGCTAGTTTTCTCAAACTACCTAGGGCATGACAATGGTTTAATAAAAGATTGGATTTTTATTCGGTTTTAATGTGGTTAATGGGTTTTCTTGTATTGTAAACGGCTATGGAATTTTAACTTGGTGTATATGCATGCTTGATTCTATTTGATCGCTGTTTAGTGCTTCGTATAATCCTTGGTGACGGTCTATATCACATAATAGGGTTGTGTTAGGGTTCTTGATTTAGGTGAGTGTCTATATCACGTAATAAGTCATTAATCTTTTAGGGTGAAAATCGTGTAAGTAACCTTAGAAGTAATATTCGGTAATCTCATAAAATCAAGTGTCCTACTAATCTTGTCGCTGTGAGGCTCGAGGTTGTTAATAGGTCTTGGTTTGGTTTATAGCTAGATTTAGGTTTTGTGAGAAATCGGTCTAGTTCCCTACCCATTCTCTTGTCTATTAAACCAAGTTGAAACCCATAGTTGCATTAGACTTTCGCGCTGTGAGGTAGATTGTCACATTAAGGCACTTTCAAGAAGTTAGAGGACTGTGAGGAAATCTAATAACCGGTAATCGTAACAGCCTAGGTAGTGCCACAAGAATCGCCTTGAGAAGGGTCGAGAGGCTTAGTGGTGTCTTAATAGGTTTAGTATCCAAAGATCCCGGTTCCATACCACATTACTTCGAATAGAAATCCATTCCGAGTTAAGCTTGCGTCTAGCCTAGGTAGTCTTCATCACCACTTGTCAAAGTCTTTGTTTGAGTTCGTGTTAGTTAATTTAGCTAATCTAGTTAATCGTTATTTGCATTCTTAGGATTTTTAGAACCCCCCCCCCCCCAATTAATAAACAAGTAGTTAAGTCGTGTCAGTCCTAGTCTAAATAGAGTCTTAGCGTAATTCTTAGAGTCTCGTGGGTTCGATACTCGGACTTACTGTAGCTATACTACATTGATCGGTACACTTGCCGGTTGTGTGGCTTAGTTTTAGATCGAGTCTAAGTTTATAAATTTAAAGCTTAGAGTGTCTAGATTTAGGGTAATTTTAGTTGTTTTTAATTAACCACTTCGTGCACATCAAGTTTTTGAATTTTTTTTTTATTTTTGAAAATTTATTAATTATTTATTTATTATTTATTAATCCTTGACCACCAATAGTATTACAAATCGAATCGTAAGCCTCCAAATGAAAATAAGGCTCCTCCGTTGCTAAACCCTTATACTTTGGCAAACTTTGTAACGAATTGGTTCGAACTTCAAAAGTCCTTCCTTGATCATTTTGAGGGATAACTACTAGTGAAGGATTATGAGTGATCACCGGTCTAAAATGTGCTTCAATGCCTCTCGCGTGTTCTCGAAGATGTCTTCTTGGTACACCCAACCGAACTTTTGGACGAATAGGACCCATTGGTCTTTGCATAGGCCCTTGAGGTACATGTGGTGGTTGAAATTGATGTTGTGGCATCGGTGGGTGTTGAATTGGCCTTTGGAATTGGGGTTGTGCATTTTGAGGCCGAACATGTTGTACCCCAACCGGTATCCTACCCCGTATCTTGAATTCGTTGCAATGGTTGACTTTGTTGACCCACTCCTCCTTGAGGTCCCAAATTAACTCCATCACCCTCATAGTAAAATCCGTCTTCTTCGTATCCCTCAAATTCTTCTTCATACCCTTCATAATATCCATCTCCTCCTATACCCGAAGATTGCCCAAATGGAAAAGATGAATATTGAAAACCCGATTGGTTCGGTGGTCTATATGTAGAAGTAGCATGGACAACGATTGAATTTGGTGGTATTGAATAGGTGGAGGATGATTGACCCGAAGCTGGAAAGAAATGGGAAAATGGTGGAATTGTAGTAGAAGGGTTAAAGGTAAGGGCAGGTTCAACTTGGGTAGTAGCAGGTAATGTAGTGTTGGTTGGTGTAGCATCATGTGGTGAAGTAAATTCGGTAGTGGTGTTAGGCATGGTGGTCCTCTGATTTTGTTTTCCCTTAGTAAAATTTTGTTTCCTCTCAAAGTCCGTTCAATTTTTGGATCAAATGCCAATGGTGTTAGCTTGTGAGAGCTCCTAGTACGCATGCACCTATAAATACCTGCATACTAACACACCCAGCGTAAACCAGAAAAAATAACAAACCTAAAAAGATCAAAAATAACACACGTTGCGCACTACTCCCCGGCAACGGCGCCAAAATTTGACGTGATGTCGTGGTCACAATCAAATTTAATCCAATTACTACTAAATAGATAGCAGTAAGTGGGTATTGAACACAGGGAGTTTGTGGAATATGTGTTATTTAAAAGTTTCTCTAAATTATCTAAGTTAAACTAATTGCGATAAAAGTAAATTCGAGAGTTTGGATTGTTTGATTTTAAAACTAAGATTACTAATTAAATTGCGAATTGAGAATTGGTTTTGTAAACAATTTAGAGACCAATGACCATCCTAAGTTTCCGGTTTCCTTTTACATTCATGCTAATATTCAACTAGAAAGAACCACATAGACATGGTTCATGTGTTATTACTTGTCGTGATGAAAGGGAACTAAGTACTCGGATTCCTAGAACGCGAGGTTGTTACCCGATGACCAATTAATCAATACCCAATCCTAATCCCGCCCATGATATCTCGATTGCCAACGACACCAAGAACGTATGGTTTAGACTAAGATTAACATACAAATTAACAATTTACGAACAAGTAAACAACACACCATAATAAACAAACCATCATAGCAAGTCTATTATTCTAGAAATAAGAATCAAAACACAAATGTCTTAGACAAACCTTCAACCTAGGATGATCACCATAAGTTTAGCCACTCATGACTTGGACAATCATCATCACATACATATCAATGTTCATAAGAATTAAAAACACTAACAAGATGTTTAGAAATTGTTTCAAGCTCTCAAGAACACCCAAAATTCGCCTCTAGACTCCTGGTAACCGAATGGGATTGATTGGAGGTGAAAAGACACCATAAATCCGCATTAAAAGGTGGAAGTTACACATTTACGCAGGTTAGCGCCGTAAGCTACGGTGGCTACCGTAGCTTACGGTGGCTTGGAATGGCTACGGTGGGTCGAAATTGGGCTACGGTGGCCAAAAATTGCCAGTCAGCGCCGTAAGCTACGGCCATTGCCGTAGCCTACGGCAGGCTTCAACATGAAAACTTGTTTTCAGCATAACTTTTTCGTTTCAACTTCGTTTTCTTCACCGTTTTCGCCTACGTTCTCGTAATTTCGTCCTCTATCATGTTATCTTCTTAATTCTTCAATTCCAAAATTTTATTTTTTTCATTTATTCTCCATCTTTCAATCTCCAATCCAGTCGCGTCTATTCGAAGCTTCATTTCCACGCTTTTAAGCCCCGAATGTACCTGAAACACAAGCAACCGTAGTTATCTAATTCAAGATAAATACATGGATAAATGCGGGATTAAATTATACTTTATAACCATTAAGGGTTGTCCTACGGACTACCCGTCAGTCTTGCGGGTTATTACCGCCGCTTTATCGAAAACTTCTTCAAGATTGCAGTTCCTCTCACTGCACTAACACAGAAGAATAAAGCCTTTGAATGGGGATCTAAACAGGAAGAAGCTTTTCAGACCTTGAAACAGAAACTTTGTGATGCACCTATTCTGTCTTTACCTGAGGGCAATGATGATTTTGTCGTGTATTGTGATGCATCCAACTTGGGTCTCGGCTGTGTTCTCTTGCAAAGGAATAAAGTCATAGCCTATGCATCATGGCAGTTGAAGGTACACGAGAAGAACTACACGACTCGTGATCTTGAGTTAGGTGCAGTTGTATTCGCTCTCAAAATCTGGAGACACTATCTGTATGGTACAAAATGTGTGGTTTTCACTGACCATAAAAGTCTTCAGCACATTTTCAATCAGAAAGAACTTAATATGAGGCAACGACGTTGGGTTGAACTTCTAAACGACTATGACTGCGAAATTCGCTATCATCCTGGTAAGGCGAATGTCGTGGCTGACGCATTAAGTCGTAAAGAACGAGTCAAGCTTCATTGTGTTCAGGTTCGATCTGATACTTAAACTCGCATTTCTCAGGCTCAACGTACTTGTGTTACACAAGACTTGATGGGCAAGGAATTACCATATCACATTAAGCCTGATCTTGAGCTAAAGGATAATGGATTGTATTATTTCATGGACCGTTTGTGGGTCCCAAGTCAAGACAATCTTCGCACCTTGCTAATGGATGAAGCTCATAAGTCTCGTTATTCTATTCATCCTGGTGCTGACAAAATGTATAAGGATCTTAGAACCCAGTATTGGTGGCCCGGTATGAAGAAAGACATTGCCTTGTACGTATCCAAATGCCTTACTTGTCTTAAGGTTAAGGCTGAACATCAACATCCCTCTGGATTATTGGAGCAACCAGAGATTCCAGTTTGGAAATGGGAAAATATTGCTATGGACCTTATTACCAAACTTCCACGCACTAAAAGAGGTCATAACGCTATTTGGGTAGTTGTGGATCGTCTTACAAAGTCAGCACATTTCTTGCCAATCCGTGAGGATCTATCTGCCGACAAGCTGGCTAAAATCTATGTGGATGAGATTGTATCTCGTCATGGCGTTCCTTTGAACATTATATCTGATAGAGATGCTCGATTCTCTTATCGCTTTTGGAGAACCATGCAATCTGCAATGGGAACCCAACTTAATTTGAGCACAGCTTATCATCCGAAATCTGATGGCCAATCTAAGAGAACAATACAGACACTGGAGGATATTCTTAGAGCTTGTGTGATTGATTTTGGTGGTAGTTGGGATTCGTATCTTCCATTGATTGAATTCTCCTATAACAATAGTTATCACTCCAGCATCAACATGGCTCCTTTCGAGGCTTTATACGGTCGAAAATGTCGTTCACCAGTTTGCTGGAATGAGATCGGTGAAGCTCAGCTTACTGGACCTGATCTCATTCTAGAGACAACAGATAAAGTTAAGAAAGTTCGCGATAACCTTCAGACAGCTAGAAGCCGTCAAAAGAGTTACGCGGATAGACGACGCAAGCCTTTAGAATTTCAAGTCGGTGATTGTGTCTTACTTAAGGTTTCACCTTAGAAAGGTGTGATCAGATTTGGAAAGACATGAAAACTTGCACCTAGATATGTTGGACCATTCAAGATCGTCGAAAGAATCAGAAAAGTGGCTTACAAACTTGAGTTACCTCCTGAACTTGGAAATGTTCATCCAACCTTCCACGTGTCCAATCTGAAAAAGTGTTTAGCTGATGAGAACTTCCCCATACCACTTGATGAAATTCGTGTTGATGACACAATGCACTTCGTTGAGAAGCCTGTGGAAATAATGGACCGTGAAGTCAAATGGCTCAAACGGGCAAGCGCATTCCACTTGTCAAAGTTCACTGGGAATCTAAACGTGGACCAGAATTTACTTGGGAACGTGAAGATCAAATGAAGGCGAAATATCCACATCTGTTCTCACAAGTTTCCTCTAAATAAATTTCGGGACGAAATTTCCACAAGTAGGGGAGACTGTGACATCTGTGCTTGTAATCATTGTATAATCTCTGAATAGTTCAATTATTAATAAAACAATGTGATTTTACCCCAGTATTTGTTTATTTATGTTTGACATTTTGCACGTTTTGATTTTTATTCGATTTCAAACTCTATTTCGCTTTCTGGAGAGTTATACGCAAACCGATGCATAAACGTAATCAGTTTAACGCGACCAACACTCCAGAACATCAACATATTCTTAACATACCTTAAATAACCTAGAAATAAGTTTTGGAGGGTTTGTATGGCAAAATCAAGTTTATTCGCTTACAGGGACTATTTTCAACAAACTGCGAAAGTCTGTCGATTCGTATAGTAACGAACATTCCAAAATTTGACCATAAGTTAAACATACCCTAAATATCCTTTACATAGCTTAGAAATAGGCTTTGAGGGGTTCAGTGTGCAAAAATAAACTTATTTGATACATTTTTACCTATGGGGTTGAGTAATATTATTATTCACCATATATTTCATTTGGTTACACATAAACATCATACATATGGTTTGAGTAGTTACTTTTTACTTGCCATAAATAACATTTGATTATACAAGACATGGTTTACATTTAACATTAAACATTGCTTACACATAAACAATTTGACATTGGTTTTAAACAATACATTTTGGTGGTTTATTTTGATAAGTGATTTATATAACGAGGCGATGTGTAATATGATAAAAGCATGGTGGATACGCCGCTGGTACTTCCTATATATAAGTTCTTTTATGGTATTACATATCGTAGCGTTATCTAAATCATTTCGATAAGAACATATTACATTTTACAACAACGACATATTTTCACAAGACATTGATTTACAAACAACATAACTTATACAATTATTGATTTTCATATGATTTACAAAGGAAAACATTTTACAAGATTCATGACTAATTTTTGTTAAACATTTCTTTCAACTACAAGTCATGAATCCTTAATCAATAAACCTATGTATCTCACAGGCATTTTTATGCTGACGTACCTATTTTCACAAGTGTTTTCAGGAGCAGATGCATAGGGTTGATCAAGATACACTTAGGCGGACTTGGGCCTTAGTGACATAAAAGATGCAAGAAAAGTTTAACTTATGTTGTATTTCCTTTATTTCCCAAGACAGTATAATCATGTTTAAATAATTAAAATGAAACTTTAAATACCATGGTTGTGAAACAATAATTCTGCCACTCTACTCCCCGACGTTTCCGCCGTGGTTTGTTGTTTTACGCGGTCGGGGTGTGACACACACTATACTCAGTTGATTTTAATTAATTTAGTTAAACTTGAATTATCTCTAATCTTAAGCTCTAGACCGAAAACCTAATAGATAAACGAACCTAGAATGATCTAAATAGTTCCAGACCAGACTAACAAGATCACCTAACCAAACAACCAATCACAACCAAGACAAGCATACAAATTCATAAACTGTCACAAAACAGGAATATGTAAATCATCAGAATTTAATCATTAGTCAAAACCGAATAATCAAAACATTAAATCATAGTTCATCTAGGCCTAGGTAGTATAAAAGATTAGCCAAGAAACGTATTCAAGAAAAAGAAACAAGTCTCATATGATAAACAAAACAAAGTATCAAATCTGAAAACACAAAGTCTTAACAAAATTGAATACTAAAAAATTGCAAACCAAACCCGAATCTTGAATTACGGCTTTGAATCTTCAAACCAATAATCTTTTCTTTTCTTTCTTTCCTCTTGATCGCACGTATTTTTCTTTCCTACCTATTGATCGAACTAGCCAACTGCCGCCTGTGCTTGCTGCCGTCAACTCTCTTTTTTGTCTCTTTCCATCTACTTCTAATTGCCGCCTACGTTTTTATATAATGGTCTCCTCGTTCTATCTTCGTCCCAGGTCCATTATATATAACAAATATCCTTCTTCAACTCAAACACACATGGCCCTTTAGAGATTTAATTCACATCAAGTGGGCCAGCCTTTGTTGCAACTGTACTCAGCCCAAACACAAACAAATAAAGAGGCGGTCAACATACTAAACTCGGTCAACAGGATCCATATTTTCTTTCTTTTGTCGTATGTATGACGTATGTATCCTTTTTGTATATGGCAGAATAATAATAATGGATGATATGTGCCATTAATGATTCCTTCTACAACTGTCATCCAAATCCCAAAAGAATTGCCCCCCTTGTATTTTCATTCCCTGCATGATGATTAAAAATTAATTAAAGTTTAGACATTTATACATTACTAACACCATGTTAAGTAATATAACCAATTTAGATCATCTTATTTAATTTATTTACTAACACTGTTAGTGCATTACGTCTATTGACTTCGTCTTGTATCATATAATAGAATAGAATAGAATAGGATAGGATATCCAGTGCACGAGGTTCGAAAAAAGAAAGTTGGTGGATTAGCAAGTAGAACATTGTCCATAAAAGCGAACCATAAGCTAATAGGTCCGCTCATATGGACGTCCATATAAGCGAACCTGTCTCCACTATATATAGTGCACATGTTGTTCATTTGGTAACGGTTCCGAAAATTGTAACGAAGTGCTGCCAGATTGCTTTCAGGTTGTAAACGTTGTTAAATCAATCAAAGAAGCATTATAATTAGTTTGAGCATCTGTATCTTTGATTCCGCCTTTGATACAGAGAAAAGACTCTTCTGATTGACTCATTCGGGTCCAACAACGATCCTACAAGTGGTATCAGAGCTCAGGAGGAAGAGTTTAGCTCAATTGGATCTGTTTTCTGTCTTCTACACCTTCTTTTTCAATCTGAACAAGTTTTCACGGTTAAAATCGGCCAAATTTTTCACAGAATGTGTATTAGTGGATAATAACAAACCCTTGAAAGTTTCATGTTAAAATTCAACCTAAAAATGGACAAAATAACCTTCGGATGTGGTTCCGCTTATTCGGATAGTGGATAGGTTCTCTTGAAAGTTACATAGGTCCGCTTTTATGACCATCTAGGTTCGCTTCAAAGACACTAGTTTTGCTCCGAACTACATAGATCCGCTCTAGAGGTCCGCTTATTGGGTCACATTCTGAGTAGTTCCGCTCAAAAGAGCTAGATCCGCTCGAACGAACAAGATAGATCCGCTCATCCGAACTGTGTAGTTCCGCTCATTCGGACATATTAGATCCGCTTATCTGGACATAATCTGGTCCGCTTATTTGTCATCAAATCAGAGATTCCGCTCACATGATCATTATTGCGTGTGTCAGTTCACGTGATCAGTAGTATAGACCCAAGACATTTGACACACATTATTGGTCCAATCAGCAATCAGTTGGTTTCATAGTTTGTCGGTTCATAATAGTTTGCATGTGAAAAGTGAAGTTCAATTGAGTCAAATTGTGATATCCATGTGATCACACTGCTCGAGTTTATATTGGTCCTATTGTAATCGATTAAAGTTGGTTATTGTCAGCCCACCTCATATTACACGGCCCAATACATATTTTGATATTCAAGGCTGCATGTGATATTCAAATTGTTCGGTCTTGGCCCAAGTGTGTCATAGTTGCAGCCCATATAAAGAAGTGCACGGCTCAAATCATTCTAAAGCCCAAATTAAATCTATTTGGTTCCGATCAAGTCTTGTCATTTAGTGATTTCACTTCAACGACATTGAAACGAGTCCACAAATTTTCAACACGAGTTCTAGATCGAGTCAACCGTTTCACACGTTCACATTTTCTCAGTTCATTTAAACTGATTAGTTGTTTTCAAATTGCTTTCAGGTAATTGAAGATGTCGAGCAACGGTGAAGAATTTTTCAACACATTCTACAACGCGTTCACTTCCGAATCGTCAGATAGAAGATCTGAGATGAAAGAATATTCAAGAGATATTTCGGAGAATTTGAAGTTTGAGAACATGTACGGAAGCCATCAGAAGCCACCAAAGCTAATGAAAGTGGAAGATTATCACTGGTGGAAAAACAGATTTGAGGGTTGGGTAAAAGCTTTCGCTCCTGAAAGCTGGTTAAAAATGACAGATGGATACACTAAACCAGTAAAAGAGGGAGGAGAGTTAATAGATCCAAAAGATTTCTCAGACATAGATGTAAAAAATGTTGTGGCTGAATATAAGATGATCACATTAATCAAACAGTCAGTGAGAGAGGATATTATCTCGTTACTTGAACAAGAGAAAACTTCAAAGAGTTTGTGGGAAGCGTTAGGGAAAAAGTGTGTAGGAAGTAATGAAATTGTCAAAAACAAAAAGAAATTGTTGCGTAAAGAGTTTGATTTATTCAGTTGTATGAAAAATGAATCTGTTTGTAGAATGATCGAAAGATTTGGGCATCTAAAAATGGAGTTAGCCAGACATGAAATCACATATTCTGAAGAGGATTTGGTGGATAAATTGTTTGATTCATTGCCAAATGATCAAGAGTGGCAATATTTCGCTTTAATGTTGAAAAACACAATCAAGCCTGAAGATTTAAAAGTGGATTTGCTGATCGAAAGACTTGAAAGTCATGAGTTGGAGATAAAGAGATCTAAAGTCAACAATCCAGCTTATCAGCAAAATGTGGAGCTTTACTACAGAGGAAATATACCACAGGCTGGGTCTCCAAGAACAGCGTTTTCTGCAGAAAGCTCAAGATCAGTGAACAATGAAAGTCTTCACAGTGGTTTTCACAGTGGATCTTCTTCAACAACTTCTGATAAATCTGCTTCAAAGAATTTATTCCAGTGTAATATCGCAGTAGATTTGAAGAATGGACAGAATTTCAGTGAAGAATCGGCGAAACAACAGATGGTTTTCTTGGCATCTGTACTTGAATCGTATGAAAGCCTCGTTGCAGGGAAGATTGGCAACACCAACTTAACAAAAGAAGATTATGATCAATTACACCCCGAGGAGATGGAATTAATGGATATAAGATGGTGCATGGCCAGTGCGGTTCGTCGAGCACAGCGGTTCGTGGAGATCACGGGGAGAAAGTCAATTGGTGGACCATCTACCAAACTGGGATTTGATAAATCTAAGGTGACATGTTTCAAATGCAAACAAAGAGGTCATTTTAAGCGCGAGTGCAGAAATGCGTATGCTAATGATGATTCTGCAAACCCGTTCAACGAAGATTATTACAAGAAAGCGATTTACCATCAGAACAAGTCTGAGCCACCAAGATTGAAACAGCCTGAAGAAAAATCAAGGGCTCTTGCAGTTATATATGACGATGAAGGTTACGACTGGAGTCAAGTATGTCCTGAAGAAGATGCAATTGGATATGCATTTGTGGCTGATGCTGATCCTGATAGATATTGGAAAGCAGACTATGCAAGATGGGAAATTGGAAAATTAAATGAACCATTCAAAGAAGCTCAGAGAGCACAAAGATGGAATGAAGAGTTGGAATGTTACTTGGATCCACGGGGTAATCCAGTTGTTGACCCATCAAAAGTGGATTTCGAAGCTGTAACAAATTTGGTTCCAAGGCAGGCTACTTTCAACACACGAAGGTTATCTGATAAAGCATATCTGCCTGATTTGGAGAAGAAGATAAGAGAGGTTTGTGAAGCAAGTCTACCGAAGGTGGTAGAGATGAAGAAGAGAAAAGAAGAAGAATTGAAGAAGATGATTGAAGAAGTAAAGACTGTTGTGAAGATTGCTGCTGAAGAGGAACAGAAAGCTGAAGAGGAACAGAAAGCTGAAGAAGAACAGAAGAATGAAGAAGCTCAGAAAGAAGAAAAGGAGAAAGATCAGAAAGTTGAATCAGAAGAACCGGTGCTGAAAGAAACTGAGGTAAATGAATCTTCTGACTTGTCGAATGTTGAAATTGTTGATAAAAATGAGAACAAATGCAGGAATTGCATAGAAATGTGCAAAGCTTGTATTGAAAAAGATGAATTGATAAAAACAAAAGATAATGAATTAAACAAACTTGAAAATGGTTTCATAACAAAATGTAAAGATATGATTGAAAAAGAAGAAATTTTGAAACTAAAAGTTGAAAATTTGACACAGAAATGTCAAGGTCTTGAAAAGGATAATGATGTTTATAGACAACTGTGTTCTACAAAATGTGTTGATTGTATTGAAAAAGAATCTAAATTTCAAGATTTACAAAAACAGTATGATTCTTTAAAGTGGTCGAATCAGAGAGTACAAGAAGCTTATGATACTTTGAAAAGCCAAGTCAAAAGTTTTGATCAAAGATTGTCTGAAACTTTAGTCACTAAAGAAATGTATGAAAGAAAGTTTAAAGAAAAGCAAATTGAATTGAACAAGTGTGTTGATGAAATTGCAAATCTTAAACAAGTCTTGGCTGAAAAAGAAAAGGTTGTTACCAAACTTCAAAGTTATCATAACTCTTCGTACATTCTCGAACGCATTTTCAACATCACACCAGATGACAAAGATACTGAAAATTGCAAAAAGGGTATTGGTTCAGAATTTCATCAGGTACCACCACCATTGAGAAACAATTATACTTTTTAAGATGAGGAAAAGGTGGCAAAGGGTTTGAACATAGCTGACCAGTTACCTGAAAGTATCGATGTGACTTACTCCAAATCTGATGATGCTAATGATTCAGAGGTGGTAAGTAAGGTTGTTGAAAGCGTTTTGAAAGATGAGTCTACAAAAGGTAAGTCTGAATCACAGGATGAAGATGAAGGAAATCTTTATGATGGTTATCTGAAAAACACAAAATCCGAGAAAAATTTGAATGATGATTCAAAAGGATTGGTTTATACCATGATTGGATCGGACAAATTATTCTTAGATGTTGTATTCCCGATTCAGAATGTGATTTCAGAGAAGGTCGATAAAGTTTTTAAAATGGTTGAGATTGAGAAGTCTGAGATTCCAAAGTTTGCTGGTAAAGGTCATAAATCTTTTTATAACAAACCTGGTTTTAAGAAGAAAAATATGAAGGCTGGTTTGGGTTATAAAAAGAAACGGAATTGGAATCAAAGTAAAAAATCAAATTTGCAACAAAAGATCAGTTTTGTTCAAGGGAAAAGCTTGAAAGAAGAGGAAAAACTCAAAATTGGACAACAGTCTAATGAGGAGTTTGATGCTATGAAAAAGAAACAACAACAGGCCAAGGATGTTTCAAAGAAAGTGTGTTTTAAATGTGATCAGATTGGACATGTTGCACGAAAGTGTCCTAATCCAAAGCCTGTTGATGTTGAAAAACAGAAATCTGAGGATGTGAAACCAAGGTCAACCAGATTTGATTCGAAACAAACTTGGAGGTACAATACAAACAAGTTTACTTCAAATCAAAATTGGAAATCAAACCCGAACAGGTTCGATTCAAGACAGACCTGGAATTCTCACACACCCAGATTGAGAACAAAACAGAGTTGGAGAACATCTGTTGATATGACAAAACCTCAAGAGTTTTGGAAACCTAAAAATGTTATTCAAGATCAAAAGGTTCAAAAAGAGACAAATTTTTACAAAAGAGGTACTCCGAAAGGTCAAATGTGGAGTGCTAAAAAACAAGTGATGTCAGTAAAAGATGAGAAAGTTGAAGTCAAAATTGAAAACGTCTTAAGTGATAAAGAGTTTCCAAAATTGAATGAACATTATTGTGTTGAAATGCCTAAGGTCCAACAGACTTGGGCTAAATTGTTTAAATAGTTGATACAGTTTGAATGTGCAGGTGCTCAATGAAGCTGAAGATTGTGAGAATGGTAGTTGGAGCAGCCTGGCACAGGAAGAGGTTGCAGGACCCTGGTTTGGTTGAACAGGGAGTTTAGTTTGAGTAATGTTTGTACATAAATAAACAATATTTTCAAAACCCTAAAAACTTGAAAAATTAAAAATCAAAAATTTGTTTGTTTTTAATTTTGTTTGAATAAATGTTGATTGAATACGCCGAAACCCTCACGGCTGAACAAACATGATTACTTTCATCTGATTGAAAAACGGTTTTCAAACTGTAAAATATCAATGTGTTGTAAATCATGGGGGTATGTATATTTTCTGCAAATCAGAGCACTTTAAGCAGAAAATGGATGGCGAGACAAAGCTATCAGTATTTGGTTGTCAAATTTTCTTTAAATGGTTTTGCATTTTAGGGGGTGATATATTGTTGTTAGAAAATACAAAAACATTTGAAAATTTGAAAAAGCCAAAAACATGATAAAAATGAAAATTGAGTTTTTGCGTAAAAAGAGAAAATGATAGTACATCAGTAGACAGTTACAGTATGCTAAAGAATTGTAATGATTAAAATGTGTTAAATGATCTCACTGTGGATGTGTCGGTAGATTTTTATACACTTAGTAAACTTTTTCGGGATATAAACCTAAATTCAAACACTTACTTATTTCGTGGGGAACACTACTTGGATATATAGGTAACCCCTGAAATCTCGTTTGAAAGGTCTCATAATCTGATATACTAGGTTTTTTATACTCAATGATATCTGAGGTATTATTCCGGGACTTCTGCTGAATGGAAGTTTTGACCTAGTCCTCGAATAATACTTTCTACAAATGCTTGAAACATAGCATCTCCCTCAGCATAAATGATAAGACAATAAAATTGCTTAGCAATGCTGTTGTAAAAAAGATCCTCTAAAGGGGACACACCCAAGTTGAGTCATGATCTCTCTGCTGAACGGTAGTTCTGACCTGAGCTCTCATGATTCTTCATAATTTATTAACCCCTTACAGATATCATTTGTGTTATAATTGCCTGTAAGACTGAATATTGGGATCTGGATACGGGAGTATATTCAAGAGGTGGGACACATGAATGAGTTTAAGTTCTTAATACATCTAATTCGTATCCTGAATCAGTTGAAATTTGTATGAAAATTTAAGTGGATCAGTATATCGACAATCTAAGTGAATTGTTTAATTCTTAATGTGTAACTAAGCTCAACGGTACTTGTGATTTGTCAGAAACTGATATGATCCTTTAACGCATACTCAAAACAAAAATATTGTTTGTAAATATATTTGTACATATTTCTTTACTGCTTTATGTTTTCAGAAAATACAAAAAGATTTTGATTTCTGCTTTATTTTCGACAACTGATATCTGAGTGCTGAGTTTCAAAATCTAAGTATGTTGATTGTGTTTCTGAAAATAAAACAAGTTCATTAATTTGAAACTTGAAGTTTTAAAATCAAAAATTCAAAAACAGTTTGTGATATCTCCAAGGTCATTAATTTGGACTTGGATGATTAACTGTGGGGGATTTGGATGCTTATATTGTTATAGAGCTAGTTTTCGATACGATTCGATGAAACTGCCAAATTCATGAGAAGTGATTTTGAGGAGATTGAATTGTCAGATTACGATATCTGGAAGTTTAAAATGTTGTTACTTATAGTTGTATGAGTGATTGCAGGAAAAGTCCAGACTACGATCCCGAGAGCTGAGTCTAAGGGGGAGTCTGAAGACAAGCTGAAAGTTAGAAGGAGGAGCTTGTAGCAGGAAAGCTAGGTGTCGATCTCTAAAAGCACGGAAGCTTGACGAAAGGGGGAGCCTGCTGATGATAAAGCTATTGATGATAGAACCAGTGATGAGATCATGGTGTAAGAGTCAAAGTGTGAAGTTGATAAAGAGAAGTGATGGATGTTTACAATGTTACAATCTAAGTGAAGATGCAGAATGATCAAGACTGAAGAAGGTGTCATAACAAAGAATAGTCACTGAAGACTTCATCAATATCCGAGGGGGAGTCTGTTAGTGCATTACGTCTATTGACTTCGTCTTGTATCATATAATAGAATATAATAGGATAGGATATCCAGTGCACGAGGTTCGAAAAACGAAAGTTGGTGGATTAGCAAGTAGGTCCGCTTATATGGACATTGTCCATAAAAGCGAACCATAAGCTAATAGGTCCGCTCATATGGACATCCATATAAGCGAACCTGTCTCCACTATATATAGTGCACATGTTGTTCATTTGGTAACGGTTCCGAAAATTGTAACGAAGTGCTGCCAGATTGCTTTCAGGTTGTAAACGTTGTTAAATCAATCAAAGAAGCATTATAATTAGTTTGAGCATCTGTATCTTTGATTCCGCCTTTGATACAGAGAAAAGACTCTTCTGATTGACTCATTCGGGTCCAACAACGATCCTACAGTTGCTATTACTGCCAAGTTGCAGTTTAGAAATGTGACGGACCCGATCATAACGGAGAACATTAGTGTCCCCAAGGCAGATACGGTGGATTGGTTCCCGAACCTGCGGACCATTGGTTGGGTGAAGTTGGATAATATGCAGTTGTGGGTGTTGCGGATGATGTTAGGGAGAATGAGCAAGAAGGCAAGGCCCGTGGTACGGGAAAAAAGTGGTGGTAAGTGTCCTTTTTCCCTGTGCAGTTTTTTGCTTCCTTGTTTTTGTTACTGAGTTTTTACAAATGTGCTGTCAGAGGATGCTCCACTTTGGAGAATGTTTTTCCCGGACTTCAAGGGCAAAGTTGTGGTATTGTCTTGTGACGATGGTGAGGAAGGGTTCAACTACACCATCCGTGACAATTTTTGGTTGCCTGAACGGGACACAATGGAGGCGGTGTTACCGCAAGGCAAAGGTATAATAGTGCATTCTTCCCTTAGAGTTTTTGTAAACGGGTTGTCCTTGATGATTTTTTGTTGATGAACGAAACGCAGGGGATCTTGGGGCCTTGGGAGACCCCAATGTCGTGGGTGTTCCCAAACAGCACGTGGAGAAACATGGTGATAAGCGGTTTCATAAACCGAAGAAACCGCATGAGCCGGTTGTTGTTCCTCCTTTGGTGCCGGAGGTGGCAGGTATCTCTCGTATTTGTTTACGCAAATACAACGATTACGTGGTAGTGTCTGACACCCTTGAGGGTTTGGGTGTTCTAGGTGGTGGTGCGGCTGCGGGTGGATCATCTGCGGGTTCTAAACCTACTGATGATAAGAAAAGGAAGGGAGATGCCCCCGGTGCCGGTGGGTAAAAAGGTCCGAAGTTGAGAAGAACTCGGACAGCTGCAATCTCGCAGCCAAAACCTGCAGTTACAACTGGTAAGTTGATAATATGTTTATACAAGTGTTGCTATCCCAAATGTAATTGATATATGTTCTTTTTTGTTGTAGAACCGTATGAGGAAACTGTTTCCTTCTTTGACGCTCCTCCTTTCCCCCGAAAGATGTGGCGGCGGACGTGGAAGTCCAAAAGGAGGGTAGAAGAAGCCCTTCTATTGAAGTGGTTACTCCACCATCTACCCATGCGGAGGATACCGCGAAGAAGGTTGCGGGTCAAACTATTGCTGATATGTTGGATTCGTCTAACAACTTAATTGACCCGCATGATACTGAAGCTCAGGGGGGCGAGAAACCGAAGTCCCCTGTTGCTGAGAAGCCAAAATCCCCTGTTGCTAAGAAGCCATCCGGTTCAACTGCCACGGGCACGGGGGTTGAAGATCAACCCTATATTCAGCCTGGCGAGACTGAATTGGAGTTTTATTACCGCTCCTATGCGGTAGACCGGGGTTTGGACTATCATCGCCCTCCTTGGACTGTTATGCAAGGGGATGATATTTCCCATAATCCTTCAGCTTGCAGGGAGATCTTGGGGGTTTGGGTACCCCTTATGAGACTTTTTGGGCCCGTGGGTTGCCTCGTGAGAACCGGATAAACCAGCTTTCTTCCATGCTCGTTGGAAGTTCTATAATTGCGAATGCAATTATGGAAGACTACAAAGTCTTGGGTCGCAAGAAGGAGGAAACCATTCGCCTGCGGGCTGAAGCTGAGGAAATGGTGAAGGCTGCAGAGCGGCTGAAAAAAGATAAGGCTGCTTTCGAGAAGCTGAAGAAGACTGAGACTTGGGCTGCATCTGCCGGTCTTAAACAAGTTCGTACTCTTGCAAAATTTCTTTCTAATGAGCGCAAGAGTTGGAGGGAAGCTTGTGCTCGAGAGAATGAAAAACTTTTCCGTGTTCGCCAGGAGTTGAACAATCTCAAGGCTGCAAACACTGCTTTGCTGAAAGAAAAGGCCGTAGCTGAAGCGGTTGCAAAAGAGGCGGAGGCACATGGTGCCAAGGTGCTTGAAGAGGCGGATGCTGACCGCACCAAGCTAAACAAGGCTGTTGAGGAACTCCAGGTATGAACTCTGATTATACACGAGTTGTTACTTTGTTTCTTGTATGTAAGATGTTGTCTGTTTATACTTCTTTCTGCCGATTGTCAACAGGCGGATGTGCAAAGCCGGGTGGCCATCCTTGAGGAGGTGACTGCCCGCATTACTGAGGCTGAAACGCAGGCTAGGTAGGCTGAAGAGGCTAGAGATGGGTTGACCACCTCTCTAAATCAGCTTAAGGCGGATCGTGATTGGATGCGTGATCACGGTATTGGGCATGTAAGTACCTGGTGTCTTTCTCATCCTTAGGTTTGCTTTTGTTAACCTTGTCACTTGTATTTTTGCAGATTGTTGGAACCATTCTTGACGCGCCTGAAAACGCAACTGCTGTTAATGAGCTTAAGGAGTGTGCACGGCGGGCTGGGTTTAACGCTGGTTACAACGAATGCCTCAGCTATGTGAACCCCTTCTACAAGAGCAGATTTACTGATGAAAGATCTGGGTTCCATGTCATAGATACTGAAGCTTTGTATGTCGTAGCTGTTGAAGCGTACAACAACTTGTCCATTTCCACCATTGAAGATATTGAGAAATGCTTGGAGGCGGAAGATTACGTGGACCGTTTGCGGTTGTTGTATGAACGACCTGAGGAGGAAACCGCTGGTGGCGCAAAGGAGGATGCCGGAACCAGTGGTACAAAAGAATATTAGGTTGGCCTGCGTGCCATTTTTGACTTCCTTTTTTATGTAAATGTTTAAAGAAAAACTTATGTAGAATTCCTTATGCACTGGGTAGGTGAAGGAATCTTTTGGATATAAAGTTTTATCCTTTTGCTCAATTTGTACAAGTGTTTTTATTTCTTGCTTTTGAACATGTATGAGTTAATGTTTTATAAGGCCAATGTTTAAGGTCTTTGTAAACAACATTAAGTCCGAATTTACCATTTGCATGTCTAGGTGATATGCAAGTAAGCGTGGCTCAAAGTGTGTAAGTAAAGAACATTTACTTTGTCTTTATGTGAGCGCGGGTGAAATAAGTTTTATTTAAGGCCAATGTTTCAGGCTCAAGTAAATAATACTAGGTCATTATTTGCTATTTGCATGTCTAGGTGATATGCAACTATATGAATGACTCTGTTGGCTGTACAGCGCGGTTGAGTATACTTTACACCTTTTTCGTGTAAGTAGTAGTCAATTCCCGTTTTTATCCTGTTAGGGTTTAGGAATTGTGTAGGTTTTGTAAAAACCGTATGTGCGTATCCGGCCAGATAGACATTGATGTTTTGCCTTTGCTGGCCTATTACAATACTTGTGTGTGGTCACCACTTTGTGTGGTTATCGCGAATGAAGATTTTGCCAATCTGTTTTTGCAGATACCACAAAGTGGAACACGCATTTGTAATAGAAAAGATAAACAATATTGCATTGAATTGTTCATTTATTTATTGACAGATGTCCTGCGGGCCAGTAGGTTACATAGAAAATGTAAACGTAGCTTACATGTAACAGCGTCGAAGTTGATGTGCGTTCCATGTTCTTGCGATAGGTTCTCCTTCTGACGTTTGTAGTTTGTACGCACCTTTGCCCAAGACCTCTTGAATGAGATATGGTCCTTCCCATTTTGGGGCAAGTTTCCCTGGGCGTTCTGCGTTAGAGGCTTCATTGTCGTGAAGGACATAGTCTCCCGGGTTGAATGTGCAGATGCAGACGCGCGCGTTGTAGTATTTTCCAGTTTGGTTATGTACTTGGCCTCGTTGATTGCTGCGTTTTTACGCCTTTCTTCCAAGAGGTCCAAGTCAAGCTTGCGCTCGTCACTGTTGTTAATTTTGTTGACCGCTAACATTCGAGGTGAAGGGAGACCTATCTCAGCGGGGATCACCGCCTCAGAGCCATAGACTAGGCTGAAGGGTGTCTCACCGTGGCTTGTCTTTGGGTTAGTCCTATGAGCCCATAGGATACTTGGGAGTTCATCGACCCAGCCGTGTCTGGCTGTTCCCAACCATGCCTTTATGCCTTCGACTAAACTTTTATTGATGCTCTCAACTTGGCCATTTCCTTGCGGATGCGCCACTGAGGAGAAGACGTGTTCGATGTTTAGTTCCTTTAGCCAGTTTTGGAAATCCTCGGCAGCGAAGTTGGTACCGTTATCGGTTACGATGCACATTGGTAGACCGAAACGGCAAATGATGTGTTCCCAGATAAACTTCCTTATTATCATAGCGGTGGTAGAGGCTAGCGGTTTTGTTTCTACCCATTTGGTGAAATAGTCGACAGCCACTATGATAAACTTTACCGCACCTGGTGCGTCTGGAAATGGTCCCACCACGTCGATTGCCCATTTTTGAAAAGGCCATGCGGTGGTGACAGGGACGAGGTTGTTCTTTGGGCGCAATGTCTTTGGTGTGTGTCGTTGACAATTAAAACACTTGCGCAAGACTTTAACCGCATCCAGGTGCATGCCAGGCCAGTAATACCCAGTGTTCATGATTTTGGCCACTACCATGCGCGGGCCTGCGTGTATACCACATATTCCGTCGTGTATCTCTCTGATAAGATACATGGCATCTTGAGGGTCGACGCATCGTAGGAGTGGCCCCAGGTATGATTTGCGGTATAAGATAGCATCCCCCATCTGATAGTGACACGCCTTGTATTGTAGCTTGCATGCCTCTGCTTTGCTCTCGGGGGTAACGCCTGATTGTATTATGCAATAATTCGCGTCATCCAGGAAGTTGTACCGTATTGGATGACATTAACTTGGCGCAGGGGTACTGAGGGGTTTTGCAGGATCTCAATACGTATTTCCTTTGCCAGATGCTGGAAGCTGGTGGATGCAAGTTTTGAAAGTGCATCCGCGGGTTTGTTTTAACTCCTATTGATGTGGCAAATATTGAAGGAGGTGAATCGTGATTTCAGTTGCTTGGCTTGCTCAAGATAGAGGATCATGATATCCCCTTTCGCGGCATAGTCGCCAAGGACTTGCCTCGCAACTAGTAATGAGTCGACGTGTGCTTCCAAATGTTGGACGCCGAGCTTGACTGCCAAGCACAACCATGCTAGTAAAGCCTCGTATTCTGCCTCGTTATTTGTACTCTTGAAATCGAGGCGGATGGCATAAGTAAGCTCTTGACCATCAGGGCTTACGAGTCGCAGACCTGCACCCGCACCGTCTTCGTTGGACGCACCATCGATGTATAGTGCCAAGATGTCTGATGAGAACGCTGGAGGTGTAGGGGTTTGTTTGTCTTCCCATTCTTGAATGCGATTCGCCGGTACTTCCGCGGCGAAGTCAGCTAAAACCTGGCCTTTGATTGCTGGGCGTGGTTTGTAAGTCAATGTGTGGGCGCCCAGTTCAATGGCCTATTTTGCTAGTCTCCCAGAGATTTCGGGCTTGGAGAGGATTTGCCCGATCCTGTAGTTGGTTAACACGGTGATGATGTGATCTGCAAAGTAACGACGTAGCCATCTGGATGTGTGTACCAGTGCGAGTACCAACTTCTCCATGATGGAGTATCTTGTCTCTGGGTCATTGAGCATTTTGCTGACATAATAGATCGGTGTTTGAACTCCCTCACGTTCCACTATGAGTACCGCACCTACCGCGTTGTCTGCGGCGGACAAGTACAGGATGAGTGGTTCTTTCTTGCGTGGTACGGTGAGAGTTGGGAGTTAGATCAAACATTCTTTCATCTCCCGAAAAGCGTTTTCTGCCTCTGTGGTCCATTGAAACTGTTCCTTTTTAAGCAGTTCCGTAGAGTACTAATAAAGGGGTAAGATTTAGCCACGTGGTTGGCTAAGAATCTGTTCAACGCGGCTAGCCCGCCGGCCAATCGTTGCATTTCCTTCATCGTGGAAGGCGATGGCATGCACTCGATCGCCTGGACTTTTTCCGGGTTAACCTTGAATCCATCTTTTGTGACGATGAATCCAAGGAACTTGCCCTCTTCCATTCCAAACGAGCATTTCCCTAGATAGAGCTTCATGTTGACGCTTCGCAGAGTTTGGAATGTTCTTTCGATATCTGCGAGCATGGTATCCTCCTCCATGCTCATGACGAAAAAGTCATCCATGTAGATTTCGACACTCTTACTGATTTGATTACCAAAAGTGTCGTTCATCAATTTTTGGTAGGTTGCGCAACCCGGATGGCATTTTTGTGTAACAGTAATTCCCCGTAGGGGTGCGGAATGCCGTTTTGTCTTCGTCCTCGATTGCCATCTGCACTTGGTGATAGCATTTATAACAATCGAGGAAACACTTCCATCGGAATGGGGCGAGGTTATCGACTTTCTCTACCATGACTGGGTTGCACCCTCATTGAGATCTTTGTAGTCGACGCACATGCGCCAGCCCCAGGTCGCTTTCTCTACCATGACTGGGTTGGATAACCAAGTCTGGTATTTGACTTCCCGCAGGATGCCTGCGGAGAGCAGTTTTTGACCTGCTCATTCATCGCCTCGTTCTTTGCGGATCCAAGGTGGCGTTGGCCTTGTATCACCGGCTTGATACCTGGTAGGGTATTCAAGAAATGTTGCGCGACTTCGCATGGCACCCCTATCATGTCTGCGGGTGTCCATGCGAAGATGTCTTGATTTCTGAAGAGGAGTTGCTTCAGGTGCGCTCTTGTGCCGTTAGACAAGGCATGACCCAATGTCACCGTCTGTTCGGGGTACCTCGCGTTAACTACCCATTTTTCTAGTTCGGTGTTGGGGGTAAGCCTTGACGTCTTGGTCAGACGCAGTTTTTCCGTAGACATAACCTCTCTGCGGGCATAATATCGCGACCCCCATCTCGGTTGGGAAACCGATGGCAGAGTGGGGGACGGATGTAATCATGTTAAAATCGCCCTGGGATTCCTGCCTGAGAAGTACGTCGTATCGGGAGGTGTGGGGTAAAACCATAAAGTTTACCTCCTCCGTTCACGTGTGCTTACCGTTGGTAAGGTGCACGGGAAATGTGATTTGGCCCCCACAAATCCGGCCAACGGGTAGACTACCGGCTGCTACCGATCTTTATCTTCTTTATCGAATTGGTTGAAGCACTGCTCATAGATGATGTCAGAGGTACTGCCCGGGTCGATAAATAGACGTTTCGTGCAGTAATGAGCTAGGTAGCCGGTGATTACGACGGCGTGCCTGTCTCGCGGTACGCCTTGAACTTTGGGGAAAACGATCTGTTTATCTTTCCAGTCGTGCGGGGTTGAGTGGGAGGAATGTAATTATACCCTCCCAGTCGGCTGTTAGCCGAGTGGGATTCCCCACAGTATGTACGGTCGTCTGGGTGGGTGCGATCATGCCACTCGTTGTGGGGTTGTGGACCCAGACGGCTATGAATGCCGAAGCCGTGGTGGGCTGTTGATTGCCGCCGATTTTCGCCATGTGGGCCTAGGCGGCTTTGTATTGGGCCCCTGCGGGGGGACCCATATGTGAATTCGTCCTCTTCGAGCGTGCGGACGCTACAGTAGGAGGATCCGCATTCCTCGACCCTATCCCGGGAGGCTGGGTTTGCGGGTGCTGATGTGCGTGCGATGTAATATATTTTTAGCCCTTTTTAACCACTTTACTCAAGTTTTAAATTTATAAAACACGATATTTTACTAATACCAAACACACATATGGGCAAGTGCACCCATCGTGAGCGTAGTATAGCGAGCGTAGTATAGCATTGGTAAGATACCGAGGTCGTCCAAGGACACAAGAGCTTTTAGTACCGGTTTATCCTCAACGTCTAATCAAATCAAAAGTTTAGAAAAAGGTTTTAAACTAGAAAATAAAAACTAAAATGCTGAAAATAAAAATAAAATAAAACAGATAGACAAGATGAATCAGTTGGATCCGACTCGCCTTTAGTGTAACCTTTGATTATTTCCGCACTTTTGCACTTTTTAAGAGATTATCTTAGTTATTGTAGTAGGCCCCTCTTTTGAAGGTGACGTTACCCTCAACCCAGTAGTTTGAGTCAGCAAGGATACAATCCTAAAGGGTTGGATTATTGAAAAATAATTAATTAAGTTATTAATGCGTAATGTGGTAGGCCCCTATTTTGAAGGTGACGTTACCCTCGGCTAAGTAGTTTGAGTCAGCAGGGATACAATCCTAAGTAACCGGGTTAATGTTTTAATAGTAGTTTACATATGAGGGGATCAAGATATTCGAGCCCCCACCATCCAATACCATTGGGTATTGAAGGAGGTCCTACTAAGCTTGACCCAGGTCCTTGCAGGATCTATACACTGAACAAGGCAAGACGCTTACCAAACCATTACCTTAACCCCCGACCAGGTAGCCAACATATCTCCATATAGACCGTGGAGATATGAATGGTGTAAATCTTTTATTTTATATAGACAGTAAAATAACGCTAAGACACCACGGACAAATGATAAGGAAGTTTCACCTTCAACATAAGAAACTAGTTATTAAAGTCATTAATACATAACCAAATAAAAAGTGCGAAAAGATTAAAAATAAAAAGTATTACACTAAATGCTTGTCTTCACCAAGTGATGTAAGAGACTTAGGCAAACATGGCCTTTGATTGTCAAGAACTCTTACGATCAATCTTGGATCCCGAGACTACTACACACACTCTATGATGGATGATGGTGGTGGATGTGGGTTATGATGGTGGTGGTGGGTGGGTGAAGTGAGAGAGAGGTGGTTTGTCAAGGGATGAGTTGCAAGTGAGCCAAGCACCCCTATTTATAGCCTGTACAGAAGCCCAGACACGGCCCCGTGTCTATTGGGCATGGCCCCGTGTCCACCCATCTTCTCTTTCTTCATTAATTGCAGTTTGTCTGCATTAGTTGAGCACGCCCCCGTGTCCGCTGGGCACGGCCCCGTGTGCAGAAGTGTGACAACTGTGTTCTGTAATCGATATACAATGTAAAACAATGTTAAATATCAATAAAACAATGTGCTTTGGTGTTATTATATGTGTTTTGATGTTATTATGTGTGTAATTATGTTTGATAATTTTACAATTTAATTCGGTTCCAATTTCAAGCTTTAAATCGCTTTCTGGAAGGTTATACGCAAACTGGTGCGTAAACGCAGTCAGTATACGCAAAAAACACTCCAGAATAGTGACATAGGCTTAACATACCTTAAATAACCTCCACATAACTTAGAAATAAGCTTTGGATGGTTTGGTGTGTTGAAATCAAGTTTGTTCGATCGCAGGGACTATTTATGTCAAACTGCGAAACTATACCGATTTGTATAGTAACGAACATTCCGGAACTTGATCATAAGTTAAAAATACCCTAAATATCCTTTACATATCTTAGAAATAGGCTTTGAGGGGATCGGTATTCTAAAATAAACTTTATTGGTCATTCAGGGACTAAAAGCATCAAAAAGTGCCCAAGTTTGCATTTTCGCGCATATCTTACGTTCTGAATATATCCGAACATCCACAAATTTATGTAATCATTAAAATATTTTATTTTAGTGATTGGCTTGATAAAATTCCATTCGTCGCTTAATTTGGATCGTTTTTGCGTTCGTTACGACTTCCGTCGTAATTAACCGAACAACGCAACCGTACGACCAAACGAGCCGACATCTGAGATGTTTTTGAGCATGTTTTGAGTCCCCTACACTTTAACTTCATTTTAGAGCCTTGAAATGAGGTTAACAGGGCTTAAACGTGTAAAAAATGAGCCAAAATACAAGTTTCTGAAGTGCAGGGACCTGTTTTGACAATCTGTGAAACTTCCTTACACGGGCTGCGTAAGGATTGATGTATATTCACGCGGGCCACGAGGCCATGTCTGGCAGAAACTTCAGAATCAGCAATCTGGTCTAAATTCAGGGGTTTTAATGCAACTTTTGCAATACCTTGAGCTGGTTTTTGGCCACCATTGTATTCTAATACCATGTACCCACATGTATGGCCAAGATTACACCCTCAAAACACTTGGAATCATCCTATTAATCCTAACTTCCTATAAATAGCAAGCTTCCTCATTTGGGTTTTTCACACCTTGATTCAACTTCTGCTCTAAGTTGAGGTTATAACACCTCATACCTGAGTAACTTTGAATCAAAACACCTTCGTGGACCCTTTGAAAGTCCTCTTCTTGCTTGTTCTTATATTTCAAGCATGAAAGTCAATCAGAGTTTGACTTTCAGCTTTGACCAGTCAATGGTCAACACAAAGTTCATTTGAACTTTGCAACGTGAGCGTAATCACGATGGTTATAATCCCTAGCGACTATACCTACTGATTACCACGTTGACTAGGCGTAGTGACGAGTCGTAGTTTTGGCCAAAATGCGTATTTATGCATATTTTGTAACCAAACTACTCTTGGGTATCAAAACCGTTTGTTTTGATATCAAAACCTGTTTTCTAACTTAACTAAACATGTTTTAGCATGTTTAGCTCGTCACTTTTAGTTTAGTGCTTGTGTAGAGTCGTGAGTCCAGCGGACAAAACACCCGCTTGGACTTTTGAACTCGACCCGTTTGGTTGATCATTAGGATCCGACCAAGCATGTTTAGTGACCATAGTTGTATAGGGAATAACCTTCCGAGGTTATACCTTATGGTCACTTAGGTTTAATTAGTGTATGTTAGGTAGTTTATATGCCTTAGGTAAATGACCAAAATGCCCTTTTCATGCATAATTGATAATTAAGCATATGTAACATAAAATTTTGTCACATAACTGATTATGCAACATATTTAAACATGTTTAGGCATATAATACTTGTCATAGGACTAGTTAGACGTCTCAAATGCGCATTTGCGCGCACGAAGCGTTAAAATAGCGTAAGCTACCTTAATGGGTCGTGACGGGTCGAAAGCACTTAGGATAGGTTCCAATTTAGGATGTAGGCTTTGTTAAACCATATCACATGAGTTCCAACACTCATTTGGTTTACAAGACCTCATTCTGTCCGATCTTCTGATTTAGGCCTCTATTGTTTGACTAGTGATTCGATTACTAGGTGCTGCTTGATTACTCTGATTTACTTGAGTTTGTTGAAGTTCTATTGATTGAGGATACTTTGCACTTCATGTGAGTACATAGTTCCCCTATTTTACTGTTTTCAATTATTTTGGGGTGATTCATATGTATCAAAACGATTTTTGATATTTTAACAATGGTTTCAAAAACGATTAAGATGGTTTATACTAAACTAATAACGATTTCAATAATGTGAACAAACTTGTTGGTTGTAGTTACATAACGAATGACATTCATTAATTTTGGCCGAACCGACCAGTATTAGGTTATGGTACCATAGGATCTGACAAATCCCGTTATCAGACTACACCCATGGTTATGTGTGGGTTAGGTGGGTAACGACTGAATCTGTGATTGTTAATTTACCCTTTGGTGGTTTGTTAATGCGAGAAGCGAGATAGTCGAGTCACGAAGGTTTGAATGTTATTAGCGAGACGACCAAAAATAGTTTTCACAATTAAAACGAGGATGATTTAAACGAGTTAACGATTTGGAAACGATTTGAACAAGTTAAACGAATTGGATAAACGATTGGTTTTTGGTTAAGTGTTTAGATAACGGGACGGGTGTAATGTGGTGAAAACATGGTAGATACGCCGCTGGTACTTCTTATATATAAGTGTTTTCAACATATTACATACCGTGGCGTTATTTAGTTCACTTGGGTAAACGATTTTGAAACGATGTCACATAACGATGTTTTCACAAGGATATAAACCATTCGAGTTTTATTAACGAGTTAATACGAGATGTTTTACAATTTGGTTTACTAAAACAAATGTTTTTGGGTTAAGAATCATGGCTACAAGGTTTTATAAAATTATAACCCGCTTGATTTGAGTTGGTTAATTTCGTTGCAATATTATACTCTTTTCAAAACAAGGTTTTTAATAAAGTATTGCAACATGTAAACTAGCCATGAATCCGACACTCTTATAAAACCTATGTGCTTGCCAGCATTTCTTTGCTGACTTTGTTTTTTTACATATGTTTCAGGTGATGTTGATTGCTAGGATGCATGAGTCACATAGGATCTGGACGAGGCCTTAGTGACATAATAACAATGATAGTCGATATGTAAATCGTTTGTTTTGTGTTAAAACAATGTAAATTACTTAATGAATAAATAAAACGAAACTCTTTTTGTATCCATGGTTGTGAAACAATAATTCTGCCACGACACTCCCCGACGTTTCCGCCACGGTTTGTTATTTTAACGTGGTCACGGTGTGACAGAAGAGTTGGTATCAGAGCCAATGGTTATAGGGAATTAGGTTATTAGTAATGCTTTGACCTAGATTATAACTTTTAGGACGCTAACGCAAGGAAATTTGTGTTTTAGATTTTTTAAACAAAACCGTCACCTACCCTTAGGTGATAAACACAACGAGAACACAAATTCGAATCTGCTTCGAAAATTAATCATCCGTTCTAGGATGATTGATTACTAGGTTTTGAACCCTCTGTTATAAGGGTTTGAACCCTTCCAGTTTGACTCATATTTGGCTTTGTGCCTTCTGAGTTTTCAAAATCTCATCAAAGTTTGGATCTAAATAATGTGAACACGTGCAAACTGGAAGAGTGAATGCCTGTACCCTGAGTTTTCTATCTAAGGTTAGAGTGTTCGTACAAATCCACATAATCGGACCAGTCACTCTTACCTGGGAACTCTTGGGGTGAGTGTTCACTTATAGGCGAGCATGTCTTCGCGATACATTATTTTGATTCATTTACTTTGATTAGTCACTGCGTGTCGTTTGTTTGTTCGAGGTAACGAACAAATGATCGCCTTACTTGTGTTTTGTCGATGTTTTCAATATCTCTTTTGTTTTTCCTAATTGTCAACCTCACTCGTTTCTCATATTTCCTTGTTAGACCATGCCTTCTCGACGTGATATACAATCTTTTACTGCTGAAGAAGTCGCAGCCCTTGTCTCTCAGCAAATGGCTGCTGTGCTTCCAGGTGTTGTGACCCAAATCCACGAGTTATACAACAACAATAATAATAACAATGCACAGTGTAATTTCAAGAATTTCAATTCTGCTAAGCCACTAAAGTTTTCTGGGTCGCAAGGAGCAACTGCGCTCCTGCAGTGGTTCGAGAGTATCGAGAGCACATTCAGACATGTGCAATGTCTGAATGGGCGTAAGGTTGAATTTGCATCAAGTGTGTTCGAGAAGCGTGCTCTTACGTGGTGGAATGGAGTAATGCGCGATAGGGGTGCCGAAGTGGCATTAGCACAAATATGGGAAGAGCTTCGAGCTCCCATGATGAAAGAGTTCTATCCTCGTCACGAAATTCGAGCTTTGGAATGAGAGTTTGACGATCTAAAGCAAGATGGGGGAGAACACCGTGCATATACGGATCATTTTGAGGAACTCAGTCTTTTGTGTCCTACTATGGTTACCCCGTTGGAAAAAGCGATAGAGAGGTATATCGATGGTTTACCCGATTCCATACGGGATATTGTAACTGACATTAATCCTACTACTGTTCGTCACGCGATTGAGTTGTCGGCTACCCTGACTGAGTCTCAAGTCAGGAAGGGTAAACTTACCCGTAAGGGTGATAAGAAAAAGTCGACCGATTCTGTTAAAGGCAATGATAAGGGTAAGGATAAGAAAGGTGAGTCGTCGAAAAAGCGAAAGGGTGCTCAGAATTTTGCAGTTACTACTCAGAACCCTCAGAACCCACCAGCTCAACCTCCTACGAAGAAAGTATATGCTGGTACCGCACCTCATTGTGCTCGCTGCAACGGTCGTCATGTTGCACAACAAGCTTGCAAGCAGTGTACTATGTGTGGTAAGCTTGGGCATCTGGCCAACATCTGTCGTTTGGGTCAGAATCAGGTTGTTCAGAATCAGGCTCCAGTTTAGGGGAATGCTGCTAGATTCCCACCGGGTTCATGTTTCAATTGTGGAGAGTTTGGTCACTTCCGCAACAATTGTCCGAGGTTGGTGAATACAAATGCGAATCCGAACGTGAATGTCAACACAAATGTGAATCCAGCTCGTGGACGAGCATACAACTTGAATGCCAACGAAGCGAGGGCAGACAACGAGGTTGTCAATGGTACGTTCCTTGTTAACAATCGACCTGCATCTATTCTTTTTTATTCTGGTGCCGATAGAAGTTTTGTTTCGTTATCTTTTGAGCCTTTGCTTGCGATACCTAGAACTAAACTGAGGAAACCCTTATCTGTCGAAGTTGCTACTGGTAAACCTCTTGTTCTCGATTCTGTTATTCATGATTGTCAGTTGAACCTTGATGACCATCTTTTTCCCATTGACCTCACACCGATGAAACTTGGGAGCTTCGATATTATCGTTGGAATGGATTGGTTAACCAAACATCATGCTGAGATGGTTTGTTTCGATAAGATTGTTCGTATTCCTCTTCCATCTGGCGATGTTCTGGAGGTTCGTGGCGAGAAACCTTCAGGTGGATTGAAGCTTATGTCATGTACAAAAGCCCAAACTTATTTGCGAAAGGGATATGTTGCTTTCTTGGCACATGTCACCGAGGAGAAAGGCAAGAGCAAGAGTATTCAGGATATTCCGGTTGTTCGGGATTATCCAGAGGTGTTTCCCGATGAACTACCTGGTTTGTCTCCAGTTCGTCAAGTCGAGTTTCATATTGACCTTGTACCCAATGCTAACCCGATTGCGAAAGCACCTTATCATCTTGCACCGTCGAAGATGCAAGAGTTATCGAAACAACTTCAAGAGTTATCTGATAAAGGATTCATCCGTCCAAGCTTTTCACCATGGGGCGCTCCTGTCCTCTTTGTGAAAAAGAAAGATGGATCTTTTCGAATGTGTATCGATTATCGTGAGCTTAATAAGCTTACCATCAAGAATCGATATCCCCTACCTCGAATTGATGATCTCTTCGACCAGCTGCAAGGTACTTCATGCTTTTCCAAGATCGGTCTGCGTTCTGGGTATCATCAGCTTCGTGTTCTTGAAGAAGATATTCCCAAAACTGCTTTCCGCACAAGATACGGGCATTACGAGTTCACTGTCATGCCTTTTGGTTAGACGAATGCTCCAGCCATCTTCATAGACTTAATGAATAGGGTCTGTAAACCTTATTTAGACAAGTTCATCATTGTGTTCATCGATGATATTCTCATTTATTCAAAGTCTCGAGCCGAGCACGAGCAACACCCACGCTTAACATTGGAACTCCTTAAGAAGGAACAACTTTTTACTAAATTCTCCAAATGTGAATTTTGGCTTAAAGAAGTTCAGTTTTTGGGTCATATAGTTAACGAGCAGGGTATTCATGTGGATCCATCCAAGATTGCTGCTATTAAGGATTGGAATACACCAACAACACCTACAGAGATTCGATCTTTTCTTGGTCTTGCTGGTTATTATCGTCGATTCATTTCTAATTTCTCGAAGATTGCGGTTCCACTCACTGCTTTGACTCAGAAGAATAAGTCTTTTGAGTGGGGACCCAAGCAAGAAGAAGCATTTCAAACGCTGAAACAGAAGCTTTGTGATGCTCCTGTTCTATCTTTACCTGAAGGAAATGATGATTTCGTTGTCTAATGTGACACGTCGAATCTAGGACTTGGTTGCGTTCTTATGTAACGAGGTAAAGTCATAGCTTATGCATCTAGACAGCTGAAAATTCATGAGAAGAACTATATGACTCATGATCTTGAGTTAGGAGCTGTGGTTTTCGCGCTTAAAATCTGGAGACACTACCTCTATGGCACGAAGTGTGTGGTTTTCACAGACAACAAAAGTCTCCAGCATATTCTAAATCAGAAGGAGCTGAACATGAGGCAACGTGTTGGGTTAAGCTCTTAAATGATTATGATTGTGAGATTCGCTACCATCCTGGTAAGGCGAATGTCGTAGCCGATGCGCTTAGTCGAAAGGAACGAGACAAGCTTCATTTTGTTCGCACTCTATCTGATCTTCAAACTCGTGTCCATCAAGCTCAACAATTTTGTGTTTCACAAAATTTGATAGGTAAGGAATTACCACATCAGCTTGAGCTTAAGCTCGAAAGGAAAGACGATGGTTTGCTCTACTTCAAGGACCATTTGTGGGTTCCAAAACAAGACGATCTTCGCACCTTAGTGATGGACGAATCTCACAAGTCTCTATATTCTATCCATCCTGGTGCTGATAAAATGTACAAGGATCTCCGTACTCAGTACTGGTGGCCTGGTATGAAAAAGGATGTTGCTTTGTATGTATCAAAATGCCTGACTTGTCTCAAAGTCAAGGCTGAACATCAACGACCTTCTGGCTTGCTTGTACAGCCAGAGATACCGGTTTGGAAGTGGGAGAACATTGCTATGGATCTCATCACAAAGTTACCGCGTACATCTAAAGGTCACGATGCTATATGGGTTGTTATCGATCGGTTAACGAAATCAGCTCATTTTATACCGATTCGTGAGGATCTATCTGCTGATAAACTTGCAAAGATTTATGTTGATGAGATTGTATCACGACATGGTGTTCCGTTGGATATCATTTCTGATCGTGATGCTCGGTTTTCATCTCATTTTTGGAAGACCATGCAATCTGCTTTGGGAACCCAACTAAATCGAAGCACTGCTTATCATCCCCAAACAGATGGACAAACCAAGAGGACGATTCAAACTTTGGAGGATATGCTTAGAGCGTGCGTGATAGACTTTGGTGGTGATTGGGATTCTCATCTTCCACTGATCGAGTTCTCTTACAACAATAGTTATCATGCTAGTATTAATATGGCACCATTCGAAGCTCTCTACGGTTGAAAATGTCATTCACCTGTCTATTGGAATGAGATTGGTGAAGCTCAGCTTACTGGACCTGAGCTCATTCTGGAAACAACAGACAAAATCAAGAAAATCCGCGATAATCTTGTGACAGCTCGAAGCCATCAAAAGAGTTATGCGGATATGCGACACAAGCCCTTAGAATTTCAAGTCGGTGACCGTGTCCTACTTAAGGTGTCACCTTGGAAGGGAGTGGTGAGATTTGGAAAGAAAGGAAAACTTGCACCTCGATATGTGGGACCATTTAAGATTATGGAAAGAATTGGAAAGGTTGCCTATCGACTAGAGCTACCTCCAGAGCTTGGAAATATCCATCCGACTTTTCACGTGTCCAATTTACGAAAGTGTTTAGCTGACGCTGATCTTCACATTCCTCTCGACGAGATCCGAATCGATGAAACGATGCACTTTGTCGAGAAACCTGTGGAGATAACGGACCGTGCATTCAAACAGTTGAAGAACAAACGGATTTGGTTGGTCAAAGTTCGCTGGGAATCCAAATGTGGCCCAGATTTTACTTGGGAATGTGAGGACCAGATGAAGACGAAGTATCTGTTTTCACAAGCTTCCTCTAGTTAAAATTTCGGGACGAAATTTCCTGAAGTAGGGGAGACTGTGACAACTGTGTTCTGTAATCGATATACAATGTAAAAAAATGTTAAATATCAATAAAACAATGTTCTTTGGTGTTATTATATGTGTTTTGATGTTATTATGTGTGTAATTATGTTTGATGATTTTACAATTTAATTCGGTTCCAATTTCAAGTTTTAAATCGCTTTCTGGAAGGTTATACGCAAACTGGTGCGTAAACGCAGCCAGTATAATGCAAAAAACACTCTGGAATAGTGACATAGGCTTGACATACCTTAAATAACCTCCACATAACTTAGAAATAAGCTTTGGATGGTTTGGTGTGTTGAAATCAAGTTTGTTCGATCGCAGGGACTATTTATGTCAAACTGTGAAACTATACCGATTTGTATAGTAACGAACATTCCGGAACTTGATCATAAGTTAAACATACCCTAAATATCCTTTACATAGCTTAGAAATAGGCTTTGAGGGGATCGGTATGCTAAAACAAACTTTATTGGTCATTCAGGGACTAAAAGCGTCAAAAAGTGCCCAAGTTTGCATTTTCGCGAATATCTTACGTTCTGAATATATCCGGACATCCAAAAATTTATGTAATCATTAAAATATTTTATTTTAGTGATTGGCTTGATAAAATTCTATCCGTCGCTTAATTTGGATTGTTTTTGCGTTCGTTACGACTTCCGTGGTAATTAACCGAACAACGCAACCGTACGACCAAACGAGCCGACATCCAAGATGTTTTTGAGCATGTTTTGAGTCCCTTACACTTTAACTTCATTTTAGAGCCTTGAAATGGGGTTAACGGGGCTTAAACGTGTCAAAAATAAGCCAAAATGCAAGTTTCTGAAGTGCAGGGACCTGTTTTGACAATCTGTGAAACTTCCTTACACGGGCTGCGTAAGGATTGATGTATATTCACGCGGGCCGCGAGGCCATGTCAGACAGAAACTTCAAAATCAGCAATCTAGTCTAAATTCAGGGGTTTTAATTGTAACACCCCAACCCGGAAGGGCTGACGTGTCACAATAACAGTATCATAAACAAAAGTAATAATTCCATTTATTTATTTATTGGACGTGGATACAACAACAACTAAACTTAAGGTTAATATACAAACAAAGATATTCGACTTAATTAACTAATATCTTCAGATTTATTCCTAGGCTTTATTCTTCTCTCTCTTTCCCGCCCAAAGTAACCTACTGACCTGTATATACAAAAAGTTTACGGAATGAGCCGAATGCTCAGTACGGAATAATAGGCTCAAATAACAAATAACGCTTTATGCGAAAATGATACGATGCAAGAACATAATTTCATAATCATATCTTACGGATGTACCCATGAGCAACTTAAAACGTGACAATACACAGGTAGCTACTCCTGCATAATTATCACATGAGATGGCGAGTTGGCATACCTGCTATCCACCTCCTTAACTTAAATCCTAGGATCGATCCATACGCCTCCTAATAGCTTATATGTACCACACTTGTACTTAAGAGACGCCGTGAACTGATCTCTCCGTCACGGATGGAGCACATGATGTCGATGCCGCAATAACATGCTCGTGGGACACTCCACGAGAAGCGATACTCAGGGTATCAGAGTACAAATGGTCTTATTCACATAACTTATAAAACTTATTTTCATAACAAGACGTAACATATATTGGAACATGCGATAATGAGTACAACTTAACATAATACTATCGCATGACATGAAAGCTAAATCAAATGATTAGAATAGGAATTCAACGGACTGTCAAATGAATCGATAAGCAAAGACGTGAGGAGTTTTTAAAGGATATAGTAATTTAATGGTTTATAACAATTTGAATATGAAGCAATAAGGAGTGAGGGTAAGGATCCGTACCTTAAAAATTCCAAAATGAAGCTACCTTGTGATAATATTTCAGATTTATATGGGCAGAGTTTAGACTACTGATTAAGCTTTTAACCTAAATTAAATAACATGCACACAAACTAGGTTAGTAACTTAATACAGCATTTACGATAACTCACGAGATTAAAATCCTCACAACGAATGACAAAGTGCGATACTTAAACATCCATCGGATTCACAATTAATGACAAAGTGAAATCACTTAAACATCTATCGGATTCACAACGAATGACAAAGTGTAAACACTTAAACATCCATCGGAATCACAATTAATGACAAAGTGAAATTACTTAAACATCTATCGGAATCACGACTAATGACAAAGCATAAACCCAATTTGAGCAGCACTTAAACATCCATTGGATTGATTTCAATCAATCGGACATTGAATCGTATCAGCGATTGAGTTAATACCCTGATCTGCAGCACCCCGCTATACTTAATTTGTGTTTCGTGTGTGTTAATTGTGATAATCAGACAATAACTCGAAGCCTGAAACGAATTTCTTCGTCGAATGAACACCAGAAAGCAAGTGCCAATGTTCTGTATTTATAGTCGAAATTTACCCCCCCTTACGGACCGTAACAAATAACCCTTACGGTCCGTAAGGGTTACCTACATTTTATAGAGTAGCCACGGTTGGGACTAGGCCTGATGACTTGACACATTCTCGAAATTCAATTTTAGACAGCAAGATTTTAGGATAATCATCAATAGGGAATACCCCCCCCCCCCTGAGTTTTAGGGCCCTGATCCTGATTCTGAAATTTCTGAAATTTCTGAAATTTCTAGAGTTTGTACAGAATTACTTGGGTGTCTTAATTAGGGTTTCCTATTGGATAATTTATAAATAATAATAATAGTTTTGGTTGATATATAGAAAGATGGATCATAAGATAAATATTTATTATTCTTTTATTTCTAGAATAATGATTTTTAAATTTAGGGTTATTACAACTATTACCCCCTTAAAAGAAATTTCGTCCTCGAAATTAAGAATATAACATATCGCATAAGTAACAGAAACGGAACTTTCATAGTAGGTTTACTAACTTATATAACAAGAATCTCCTAAACACACATGTGTATCTGAAATTCATAATTACGTTCATGATTGGCAATTACCTTACATATGTGCCCTAATGGTCCTCCTATAACGCATCTTAATAAAATATCTTACCGTACGAAAAGTCAATGGAGACTTACAGATAATAGATTGACTATTGGTACTGATATTTCCTACATAGATATGCTTAATCATAGCTAAGATATTTTCACATAAGGTAAAGCATGAAGAACAATTGAACATATATCAAAGAGTAAGATTTACCGTTACTTCGACTAAAATTCTATTTCTAGAATAGATTAGGGTATAGAGAGCGAATTGATTCTTCAGATTCCCATGTTGCTTCGTGTTCAGAGTGATTTTTCCAGAGGACTTTAACAAATGGAATTACTTTCCTACGCAAAACCCTTTCTTGTCGATCTAAGATGGCTTCTGGTTCCTCTTCGTAGGACAAATCTTCGTGTATTGTAAGTAACGGATAACTAATGACATGGAGTGGATGATGATTATATCCTCTTAATGAGGAGACATGAAAAACGTTATGAACGTGAGAGAGTTGAGGAGGTAAAGCCAGTCGATATGACACTTCTCCAATTCTTTCAAGGATTTCAAACGGACCGATGAAACGAGGACTAAGCTTCCCTTTAATTCCAAATCTACGAACGCCACGCGAAGGTGATACCTTTAAGAATACGTGGTCACCAATTTTAAATTCGAGTGGTCGTCTATCTTGATCTGCATAGCTCTTTTGTCTGCTCTGAGCTTCTTTCAGTTTTTCTCGTGCCATAGTGACTTTTTCATTTGTAATCTGAACTAATTCTGGCCCTTCAATAATTTTTTCTCCAACTTCATCCCAGCATATCGGTGCTCGACATTTCCGACCATACAAAAGCTCAAAAGGTGCCATGCCAATACTTGCTTGCCAATTATTGTTGTAAGCGAACTCAACAAGGCATAGATATTCATCCCAGTTTCCAGACCATTCAAGTGCACATGCTCGGAGCATGTCTTCCAAGGTCTGAATCGTGCGTTCCGACTGCCCATCTGTTTGTGGATGGAAAGCCATACTAAACTTCAATCGTGTACCCCAAGCTTCCTGAAAACCTTTCCAAAATCGTGAGGTGAAACGTGGGTCTCTATCGGAAACAATGGAAGATGGTGTGCCATGGAGTCGAATAATTTCTTGAAGAAATATTTCGGATAACTTATTAACCGAAAATCCTTGCTGAATCGGTAGAAAATGTGCTGACTTTGACAATCTATCGACAACAACCCATACAACATCATTCTTCTTGAAAGTCTTAGGCAAACCGGTAACAAAATCCATTGTGATTCATACCACTTCCATATGGGAATATCCAATGGCTGCAACAGACCGCTTGCTCGTTTGTGTTCAATTTTCACTTGTTGGCAAGTGAGGCATTTACTTACATATCGAGCAACGTCTTCCTTCATGCCATTCCACCAGAAGTTCTGTCTTAAGTCTCGATACATCTTGGTAAATCCTGGGTGAATTGAAAATGGTGAGCTGTGAGCTTCGGCTAACAATGACTCACGAAGGGTGGAGTCATCGGGTACACAAAGTCTTTTACCGCACCAAATCACCCCATGATGGTCTATACTAAATTCAGATTGCTTACCCACCTCAAGATTTTGCACAATTGCCCAAAGTTCTCCATCTTGCTTCTGTGCATCTTTGAACCGTGATATGAGGTCGGGTTCAATCTGCATTCTAGCTAGATATCCATCAGATTTACTAACCTGAAGCCAAATGTTCATTCTTTCTAGATCCCTCCTAATATGAGGCTGAATTTGTAAGCAAGATATAGTCCCAGAATTCTTTCGGCTCAACGCGTCAGCTACAACATTGGCTTTGCCTGGATGGTATTGAATATTTGCGTCGTAATCTTTTAAAAGTTCTAACCACCTTCTTTGCCTCATATTTAGCTCCTTCTGCGTGAATATGTACTTGAGGCTCTTATGGTCGGTAAAAATGTCACAACTTTCACCATACAGATAGTGTCGCCAAATCTTAAGTGCAAAGACGACTGCGGCTAATTCTAAATCATGTGTAGGGTAGTTAACTTCATAAGGATTTAACTGACGGGAGGCATAAGCGATAACCTTCCCATGTTGCATTAGCACACAACCTAATCCTTTCTTTGAGGCATCACTATAGACTTGGTAACCTCCTGATCCAGAAGGGAGAGCGAGTATCGGAGAGGATACGAGTCGTTTCTTCAATTCTTCAAAGTTTTTCTCTTGTTCCTCATTCCATGAGTACTTCACCCCTTTCCTTAGGAGTTTTGTGAGTGGTAAAGCAATTACCGAGAATCTTTCAACAAATCTTCGGTAATAGCCGGCAAGACCCAAGAAACTTCGTATTTCGGTAACAGAAGTGGGTCTTGGCCATTTTGTAATAGCTTCAACCTTTGTTGGGTCTACCATAATTCCCTCTGCTGATATGACATGACCTAGAAATGCCACTTGGCTAAGCCAAAAGTCACATTTGGAAAACTTAGCGTACAACTTCTCATGTCGCAAGGTTCCAAGTACTGTATGTAGATGTGCTTCATTGTAACCACCCTGGTTTTCACACTCGCATTTATTCCGACTTGCATGGTAACAAATACAGTATTTGGAATGAAACTTATTTGAACATACTTGCTTTGTGCTTATACATGCTTATACAAACACAAACACATGAAACAATTGCAAATTTGTTGAGCTTTATGCTATTAAACAAGACTACATAAACTATAAGGGCCTATTACGACATTTTGTGAAACTACAATTTGAGGGACCTAATTTACATTCCTTGAAACTTGCTTGAAAACGTTGATTTAAAGTCCGAGGACTAAAACCGTCATTTTTAAAAAAGTACAAAAGTCCGGGGACTAAAAAGTCATTTTTGAAATTTATATTTTAAATAAAATAAATATATTTAATTTTGGAATAAAAGTCAAGGGACCTATTGGTCATTTTGAGAAACTTGAACTACAGGGACTGATATTGTCATTTTCTAAATTGTTTTAACCTAATATTCTAACCGGGTTATTTCTTATATAAGGTTTTCTTATTTAAAGACTAACCTAGTTAGTTAATTAAGTTAACTGTTACAGGGACCATTTGTTTATATAATGGAACCTCAGGGACTAAAATGTAAATTTGGTTTAATTCAAATAAAAATGGGGAAAACCCCTTTGAACCGGACTTGAGTAGGAATCGAACCCGTGCCCCTCAGACACACACGCATATGCATAACCGGCTGGACTACCAGCTTCGTTGTTTATTATGTTAAATTTAATTCTATTTATATACTTATTAAAACTATATCTGAAATATTTAATCAGATCTGTCATCGCCGGCATGGGATCCCATCCCGTTTAATCGTTGTTTAATTGATCCGAACTCATCACCTACATGCTCCCAACTCATTTCCAACTCGATTAATCACTTCAATTCGACTTTATTCCATTCCAAACCGATAGCAATCGGAACTTTTATTAAAAAAATCAAACCGGACTGATTCCACTAAAAATGTCGGATCTGAGATCGAAATTGACCTGTATTTAAATCCCTTTTATCCCCACGATCATTCTACACCTTTTACATTGCACAAACACTTCGAAAATACCTTCTGATTCACCTCTGCAAATCCAGCCGGAGTTCGGTCGCCGGAAGTTTAGTCGAGCCGCCGTTCAGACCGATACCGGATCGTTTTTATTCGTCCAATCGGTATGATACTTTCTTGTACAATGTTCCTACGAAGTTAATTTCATTATAATCATGTTTTAGTATAGTTTCGGGACTGTTTGACTTTCGTTGACCGATAATTGGGGAAGATGATGAATAGTTAGTTGTTTATTTATTTTCTTTTTATTTAACAGTTTTATTCATTAATTTCTAATAAATCGGTTATAAATATTTAAAGTCTAAAAATTTTAGTATAATTTCTTGAAACACTAATACATTTATTAAAAATATAATATTTGTCAAAATATTTATAAACCTATTTTATTTAATTAAAAACAGTTTTAACCTTTCAAAATGTATAATAAATCGGTTTTAATGGGTTAATTATTGAAATTTTTATAGTAATTATTTTAGATGTTGGACTTTCCAGAAATAATATTGTTATTAAAATTTCACATAATTTTGATATTTTGTAATTAAATCAGTGTTTACACTTTAAAAACATAGTTTAATCATATATATCTAAAAAATAAATAACTATATAATTGATGTCCGAAACTATTTTTATGATATTACATGTTTTTGTCTGAGTTTATATAAATTAGGTTACTGTTGGGTTTTTTTTTACATACTATTTTACATAATTAAATCAGTTAAGTTATTTAACTAAACTTAACTGTTTTATTTATATAATTATACAAATTCTGCCCAAAAATATTTTTATAACAAAGTACACATTTTTCTGAGTTTATAAAAATTCAGAAACTGATTTGTTTATTTACACCTTATTTTTAATAATTATAACTCTAAATACTGATATTTTAACCATTTTAATTCCACTTATTTATATAAAATTATTCCAGAACCCTAATAATTACTGTAAATCAGTAATATTGCATGTTAATTATTTAAAATGTTATTTTTAATTTTTCTGATTTAAATTAATTACTTAGATAATTATTTAGATAAATATCATGTTATTTCATTTTGAAACTATAAATAATTGTTTAATCTAAAAATATATATATTCTGCCATAATAGGTATTTTAAACCAGTAATATCCTAGTTCAATAATTAAAAATGTTATTTTAATTATTCAGAATTTACTATAATTATTTTGATAATTAATTATATAATTATCACAATATTTTCTTTTAAACAAAATATTATTCATTTATCAAATAATATATATTTTAACCATCTAAATTAATTTATAATTTTTATAAATTAATTATATCACTTGTACAATATTTACCAATAATCATTATATTTAATTATGTTATTTAATTATATTTGATTTATGGTTACAAATATATATATATATTAAAACAATTACAAATCTTTGCAATTTTATTATTTATGTTAAATTAATATTTTTCATAAATAAATCCTTTACATCATATTCATTTTCCGAGTCCTCTTGTTAGGTTATCCAAACCACACAAGTACCATTTAAACAAAACACTACTGAATCCTATAGATTTAGGATTTCCAATTATCCAATTAAACATTATTGTTGATACATATTCCATATTGTTACATGTTCAATCAATTAGAGTGACGTGGAATCTTATTTCCAAGAACTCTCACATTTGCATACTCGTTAGGACTTACTCGTAATCAAGGTGAGTTCATAGTCCCTTTTTACAATTATTTTTGGGATGATACATATGTTACAATGTGATACAAACTATTTGCTATTTGTGGTTCCCCCGATTGTTTTTGCATTTGCTTAATACTTTGTTGTTTGCTTTAAGAAGTTTACGTTCATCAACTTGCATAAGCCCATCGGTTGTATTATAGCGCTATAGGAATTGACGCCCCATCTCACTTCTCATACATTTTGTTGCTTAGAAGTGTAAGCGAGACCCGTCACACTTCTCATTTTGTTGCTTAGAAGTGTAAGCGAGACCCGTCACACTTCTCATTTTAAACTTAGAAGTGAGGTGATATTTCCGAGTATCGTCATAGGTTTGAATGTACCACTAAGTAACTACATGTATTACTCTTTTGCTATAAAGACATATCGACAACCACTTTTGTTGAAACTATATCTATATCACATTGACAATTTTTGCAGAACAAAACCTATGAATTCACTCAACCTTTGTTGATCCTTTTACTCCTAACATATGTTTCAGGTGACAATGTGTGATGCCATATATTGCAAGAATGTCTCACATAGGATGGATCAAGACTTATTGCCTTAGATTTAATCCGAATCAATTATGCTTGTTAAACAATTTGTTATTTTGTAATTTGCTTTTGTACTTGTATTTCTTTCAGATTTGAATGCAATCTACATAATTGAACCTTAATCATATTTCAACTTAATTTAATCTCCATGTGCTCAAATGCATTCTATCAAGTTTCGTGACACCTTTGGCTTTCCGCCTCCGGCCGGGGTGTTACAGATTGGTATCAGAGCCATGGTTATAGGGATTTAGGTTATTAGAAATTACTCTTGACCTAGACTATAACTTACCTAGGACATTTTCCATTAGAAACTCTTCCGTTATCTTTGCCTTGTCTTCATCTCTATTCTTATCTTTTGTAACCAATGCCTCGTCACCACAGATCTTATCTTTAGATTTTACAAATGCTCATCACCTATCCTTAGGTGATTATTTTCAAAACCTCTTCTGATTTTTTTAAAATTCTCATCAAAGTCTTGGGCTCTAATAACGAACTCGTGCAATCTGGAAGGGTGGATGCCTGTATTCTGAGTTTTCTGTCTAGGCAAGCACTTCGTATAAATCTCATCAGACGCGAGACCAGTTGTGCTTACCTGGGAATTCTTGGGATGAGTATCCACTTATAGGCTAAAGCATGACTTCACCAAGTTATAAGGACCCAACTACTTTGACTTGTCATTGATGTCATTTATTCGTGGAATAAATGATATCCATCTTGTTACGTGTCTTCTTTGATCCTCATTGATTTTATGAAACTACATTACCCCATTATGAAATCACTATAATCTTTCTTCCAGAAAATGCATTCATGACGAGACACACGTTTGCCTACCTGGGAACTACCGATGAGAGTACAGTACGCCTATCGGCTCAAGGCATGTTACCCTAATTCAAAAGGATTTTTTTTCTTCTCTCCGTTTCAGAACAATCCATGTGCTAATCAACCTATGTTGTACTATTATCAATTTATTACGATACGATTCCCTCCTTTTCAAAGTTTCAAAATTTTCTCGAGACCATACCTGTCAGATTCAAATTTTCAAAGTAGCTGCAGAACGTAGCATGGAAGCACTAACCGATCACATGGTGTAATCCGGAATCTCCTTATCTATATAAGAAACTCACTACACGAGCTAATCTACACAAGAACTACAAACTTCTGATATAACTCCACACATACCCAAACCTTTCTTAGTTCAACAAAACCCCATATTCAAATGGCAAATCTCCCAACAGCATATGCTGAATCTTCAAATGCAGCAAAAATTCATCCCTTCCTTCAGTTTACTACTTTACACTATCAAGAGAGGTATCAAAAACTCAAGTATAAAGAAGTTCTTGCTATTAGCAGTATTGATTGGCAACGAATAGGAATGTTTGATTTCAGTGGTTTGCTGGCAAGATCACTACAACCTAATACACCCTGGCGCCGTTTCTTCGACATCCTAGAACCATCATATGATGAACTAGTGTATGAGTTCTGGTCCACTTTCTATTACAAATCTAATGAAAATCTTACCAATGAATCCATTCATTTTCAACTTTGTGGGCAATTTCATACTATGTCATTAACAGAATTCGCAGTTCATCTGGGCATATATACAGATGAAGAAGTCAAACAACCCATTTTTACGGAGGCATCAACATCTGGTTCCTCCGCGAATATGGTAAATTATTGGCAATACCATTCATTAAAAGAATGGTGTATCAACAATAATTCTACAAGCTTCATAGACCCTTGTTATCAATATATGCACCGTGTTTTAGCCCACACTATCACGGGGCGCAAACATAATATACACAGGGTTAAAACAATCGAACTTTTCTATTTGCATAGTATTTTTGAGCAAGTTCCCTGTAATATTGCCCACGAGCTTGCTGAATATTTTTCTAGTCAACAATCAAATCCTCTGAGAAGTCTCATGGGAGGGTCTTACATTACAAAAATAGCACAATCATTAGGTGTCTTAAGTGATCAGATTATCCAGGGATTATCTCCACCAAAGGCACCTGGGATTGAAAATCCTTACACCATGAGGCTAACTCCTGTTCATATTGATACACTAACACAACTATCACAGTCGGAGGGAGCTCCAGTTATCTTAGAGAATACCTTCCCACAAAATTTACAACAATCATTTTTGCAGTTTCCTCAACCGTCTTTTTATCAGTTTGATATACAACCACTGCTGCCATACATACAAGAACCTATTACAACTAACTTACCCCAACCTTTAATACCCAACGTCTTACCAAGCTTCCCACCGTTACCTTTCGAGGAAAATTCAATGATACAAGGAACTTGGTTTGATGAAAACATGGTGACTCAAGAGCAGTTAGAATCAGAACCCTTTTTGCAAGCACCATTAATGCCACATTCTTTCCAATCACTGTTGAACGAAGTAGAACAATTGCCACCAACTGATATGGCAGGCCCAAGTACGATGCCTCAAATGAATCTACCTCCAGGTTCATTGGGAGACGAAGTGACTAGGTTAAACCATCAAGTTCAAAATTTGTCTCAACAAATAAGATGGTTGACAGAAAGAAATCAAAGGTTGGAAAGCATGCTGATACAAATAACTGATCATATGCAACTGCCTCTACCACCTCCACCACCTTATAATCCTGAATTTGATCCATTACATGACTTATTTCAAATGTAAATTTGTTCAATAGATTGTCAAACAAACAATGCTATCATTACTAATGTGAAATACGTTTTGATTCAGTTGATGTTATGTTATATTATATTGATGCTTGTTTGATTTAAACAATACCTCAATCTTATTTGTTTTTCCTCACTTAACTAGAAGTGTTATGTTGACCATGCAACGAAACGCGTAATTTTGGGTGCACACTTAATTACGGGGTTCGATGCATGAGAATCATAATAAGCCTTGTTAAGTAAGGTGACACATACAAACATTATGTGGTTGTGTGATTATCCATTTGCTTATTGGTATATACATTTGTTTGCCAAAGATTTACATTACAGCATAGCACAGTGCCATGCAAAACAATTTCTATACAATGATTCTCGTAAATTCCTCAAAATTTACAGCATCAAACAATGAATTGATCATTTTTCTAATCATTACAATTACATTCTACGGTCTCTTTCGAATAAATTTCGGGACGAAATTTCCTAAAGTAGGGGAGACTGTAACCACCCTGGTTTTCACACTCGCATTTATTCCGACTTGCATGGTAACAAATACAGTATTTGGAATGAAACTTATTTGAACATACTTGCTTTGTGCTTATACATGCTTATACAAACACAAACACATGAAACAATTGCAAATTTGTTGAGCTTTATGCTATTAAACAAGACTACATAAACTATAAGGGCCTATTACGACATTTTGTGAAACTACAATTTGAGGGACCTAATTTACATTCCTTGAAACTTGCTTGAAAACGTTGATTTAAAGTCCGAGGACTAAAACCGTCATTTTTAAAAAAGTACAAAAGTCCGGGGACTAAAAAGTCATTTTTGAAATTTATATTTTAAATAAAATAAATATATTTAATTTTGGAATAAAAGTCAAGGGACCTATTGGTCATTTTGAGAAACTTGAACTACAGGGACTGATATTGTCATTTTCTAAATTGTTTTAACCTAATATTCTAACCGGGTTATTTCTTATATAAGGTTTTCTTATTTAAAGACTAACCTAGTTAGTTAATTAAGTTAACTGTTACAGGGACCATTTGTTTATATAATGGAACCTCAGGGACTAAAATGTAAATTTGGTTTAATTCAAATAAAAATGGGGAAAACCCCTTTGAACCGGACTTGAGTAGGAATCGAACCCGTGCCCCTCAGACACACACGCATATGCATAACCGGCTGGACTACCAGCTTCGTTGTTTATTATGTTAAATTTAATTCTATTTATATACTTATTAAAACTATATCTGAAATATTTAATCAGATCTGTCATCGCCGGCATGGGATCCCATCCCGTTTAATCGTTGTTTAATTGATCCGAACTCATCACCTACATGCTCCCAACTCATTTCCAACTCGATTAATCACTTCAATTCGACTTTATTCCATTCCAAACCGATAGCAATCGGAACTTTTATTAAAAAAATCAAACCGGACTGATTCCACTAAAAATGTCGGATCTGAGATCGAAATTGACCTGTATTTAAATCCCTTTTATCCCCACGATCATTCTACACCTTTTACATTGCACAAACACTTCGAAAATACCTTCTGATTCACCTCTGCAAATCCAGCCGGAGTTCGGTCGCCGGAAGTTTAGTCGAGCCGCCGTTCAGACCGATACCGGATCGTTTTTATTCGTCCAATCGGTATGATACTTTCTTGTACAATGTTCCTACGAAGTTAATTTCATTATAATCATGTTTTAGTATAGTTTCGGGACTGTTTGACTTTCGTTGACCGATAATTGGGGAAGATGATGAATAGTTAGTTGTTTATTTATTTTCTTTTTATTTAACAGTTTTATTCATTAATTTCTAATAAATCGGTTATAAATATTTAAAGTCTAAAAATTTTAGTATAATTTCTTGAAACACTAATACATTTATTAAAAATATAATATTTGTCAAAATATTTATAAACCTATTTTATTTAATTAAAAACAGTTTTAACCTTTCAAAATGTATAATAAATCGGTTTTAATGGGTTAATTATTGAAATTTTTATAGTAATTATTTTAGATGTTGGACTTTCCAGAAATAATATTGTTATTAAAATTTCACATAATTTTGATATTTTGTAATTAAATCAGTGTTTACACTTTAAAAACATAGTTTAATCATATATATCTAAAAAATAAATAACTATATAATTGATGTCCGAAACTATTTTTATGATATTACATGTTTTTGTCTGAGTTTATATAAATTAGGTTACTGTTGGGTTTTTTTTTACATACTATTTTACATAATTAAATCAGTTAAGTTATTTAACTAAACTTAACTGTTTTATTTATATAATTATACAAATTCTGCCCAAAAATATTTTTATAACAAAGTACACATTTTTCTGAGTTTATAAAAATTCAGAAACTGATTTGTTTATTTACACCTTATTTTTAATAATTATAACTCTAAATACTGATATTTTAACCATTTTAATTCCACTTATTTATATAAAATTATTCCAGAACCCTAATAATTACTGTAAATCAGTAATATTGCATGTTAATTATTTAAAATGTTATTTTTAATTTTTCTGATTTAAATTAATTACTTAGATAATTATTTAGATAAATATCATGTTATTTCATTTTGAAACTATAAATAATTGTTTAATCTAAAAATATATATATTCTGCCATAATAGGTATTTTAAACCAGTAATATCCTAGTTCAATAATTAAAAATGTTATTTTAATTATTCAGAATTTACTATAATTATTTTGATAATTAATTATATAATTATCACAATATTTTCTTTTAAACAAAATATTATTCATTTATCAAATAATATATATTTTAACCATCTAAATTAATTTATAATTTTTATAAATTAATTATATCACTTGTACAATATTTACCAATAATCATTATATTTAATTATGTTATTTAATTATATTTGATTTATGGTTACAAATATATATATATATTAAAACAATTACAAATCTTTGCAATTTTATTATTTATGTTAAATTAATATTTTTCATAAATAAATCCTTTACATCATATTCATTTTCCGAGTCCTCTTGTTAGGTTATCCAAACCACACAAGTACCATTTAAACAAAACACTACTGAATCCTATAGATTTAGGATTTCCAATTATCCAATTAAACATTATTGTTGATACATATTCCATATTGTTACATGTTCAATCAATTAGAGTGACGTGGAATCTTATTTCCAAGAACTCTCACATTTGCATACTCGTTAGGACTTACTCGTAATCAAGGTGAGTTCATAGTCCCTTTTTACAATTATTTTTGGGATGATACATATGTTACAATGTGATACAAACTATTTGCTATTTGTGGTTCCCCCGATTGTTTTTGCATTTGCTTAATACTTTGTTGTTTGCTTTAAGAAGTTTACGTTCATCAACTTGCATAAGCCCATCGGTTGTATTATAGCGCTATAGGAATTGACGCCCCATCTCACTTCTCATACATTTTGTTGCTTAGAAGTGTAAGCGAGACCCGTCACACTTCTCATTTTGTTGCTTAGAAGTGTAAGCGAGACCCGTCACACTTCTCATTTTAAACTTAGAAGTGAGGTGATATTTCCGAGTATCGTCATAGGTTTGAATGTACCACTAAGTAACTACATGTATTACTCTTTTGCTATAAAGACATATCGACAACCACTTTTGTTGAAACTATATCTATATCACATTGACAATTTTTGCAGAACAAAACCTATGAATTCACTCAACCTTTGTTGATCCTTTTACTCCTAACATATGTTTCAGGTGACAATGTGTGATGCCATATATTGCAAGAATGTCTCACATAGGATGGATCAAGACTTATTGCCTTAGATTTAATCCGAATCAATTATGCTTGTTAAACAATTTGTTATTTTGTAATTTGCTTTTGTACTTGTATTTCTTTCAGATTTGAATGCAATCTACATAATTGAACCTTAATCATATTTCAACTTAATTTAATCTCCATGTGCTCAAATGCATTCTATCAAGTTTCGTGACACCTTTGGCTTTCCGCCTCCGGCCGGGGTGTTACATTCATGTTCTTCACGACTCTTGGAATATACCAAAATGTCATCGATAAAAACAATTACGAATTTGTCTAGGAATTTGTGAAATACGCGATTCATCAAATCCATGTAGACTGCGGGTGCATTAGTTAGCCCAAAGGGCATAACCAAAAATTCGTAATGACCATAACGAGTACGAAAGGCGGTCTTGGGAACATCATCATTTTTGATCTTTAACTGATGATACCCAGACCTTAGGTCGATTTTTGAGAAGAACTGAGCCCCCTGAAGTTGATCAAAGAGATCATCAATGCGAGGCAGAGGATACTGATTACGAAGAGTAATCTTGTTCAGTTCTCGGTAGTCAATACATAAACGCATACTACCGTCTTTCTTCTTCACAAATAAGACCGGAGCACCCCAAGGTGAAACACTGGGTCTTATGAATCCCAGATCTAACAATTCTTGCAATTGTTCCTTCAACTCCTTCAGTTCCATTGGAGCCATACGGTATGGAGCTTTAGAAATAGGTTCGGCACCAGGAATCAAGTCGATGTTGAATTCTACTTGACGGTCAGGTGGTAATCCCGGTAGTTCATCCAGAAATACATCAGGATATTCACGAACAACGGAATGGCTATCGATACTCTTAACTCTAGCAGAAGTATCCTTAATCGATTCTAGGAATCCAGCACAGCCGTTTGATATGAATTTTCGAGCTTTGAGCGCAGAGATAATTTTAAGAGATTTATGAGCTTGAGTTCCCTGATATATAATATCAGGATGATAAAGATCACCGAAAATAACACAGCGGGAATGACAATCTATAGTTACGCAATGTCTAGACAACCAATCTATTCCGAGAATAACATCAAAGTCACACATATGTATTGGAAATAGGTCTGCATTACACACAATAGATTCAATACGGATCGGACAATCTTTATATACGTAAGTGATTACGGATGAATTTTCCATGGGAGTGGAAATGGTTAAAGTATGATTTAAGAGAGTTGGTCTTATCGGAAGATACTTAGTAAACGAGTGGGATACTAAAGAATGAGTCGCTCCCGTATCGAATAACACATAGATACTATGTTTACCAAACTGAAGGGTTCCCGACACAGTACCTGGGGTATTAGCAGCATCAGTAGCAGAAAGTGCGAAAACTCTTCCTCCGACATTGGGTGGTGCAACGTTTGGTTGGTTATTCTTCTTAGTGTCTTTCTTTGTACACTCCTTGATCATGTGTCCAGTTTGGCCACATCTAAAGCATGCTCCTGTACTTCGGTGACATACGCCCTGATGTCGCTTACCACAAGTATTACATAGAGGATATGTAATCTGATTCGGGTTTATATGTTGATTCAGTGGTTGAGCTCTAATAGGTTCTGCATACAACTGAATCTGGTTTTGAGCAGGTCTCAGGTTTTGTGGTCTAGGTTGCCATGGACGTGCCTGATTTCCAGAGTTTTGATTTCCTTGCACTTTGCGGTCTTGATGCTGTGGCGTAGTGGATTATTGGCCGATTGCCTGCTTAAATTGTCCATCTCTGTTTCTCTTCTTATTATCCTCAGTTCGAGATAAAAAATTCTTTTCTCTCGAACTCAAAAGTTTTGATTGCATCAGCAACTTCGGTGATATCCTTAAATTTCATGTACATGATCGACTTTCGAATTCGATCATTGACTGCCCACTTGCATTTTTCTGCCTGGACTTCTGCTGATCCTGTAACTTCTCCTACAATACTAGCCAACCTTGAAAATCGAGTAATGAACTCAGAGGCTGGTTCATCACTCCCCTGTCTAATCACTGCATACTCCCTGATATAAGCTTCTTTATCAGCGGTAGAAAAATACTTGTCGTAAAAGATGGTACGAAAGTCGACCCATGAAAGATTAGCGTCAAAATCATCCCCTCCTTTGACTTGCTTATATCCTTCCCACCAAGTTTGTGCGTCATCTTCAAATTTGTAGGTAGCCAATCTAACTTTGTATTGCTCCGGAACTCCAAGAACTCCGAAGATCTTTTCAATATGAGCTATCCAATTCCTTGCTTCGACTGGATTATTAGCGTGACTAAAGGATTTCAGCTTTTGTTTTTGGAATTTAGCGATCCATATGTCTATACTATAGGTAGTATGGTTCGTGGTATTCTCACGAATTTCTTCACCAGAGATTGGATTCGTGTTATTACGTTCTGGATGACGAGTTTGTTGAATAACGGCCTCAGCTGTTTGAGCAACAAGGTTTGGAAGCAACCCGGCAACAGCCTGGTTGATAGCATTAATTACGTTTGGATCAACTGGAGTCTCATTCGAAGAATTGTCGTTACGCACATGGTTAGTACGAGTACTCCTACGTAGCGGACGACGAGGAGGCATCTATAAGAATAGACATAGGAATTAAACCAAATAAGAGACCAAGTTGAATCCTATCATAGATATCTACCCATTCCTCACAGGTTTTAATTACTATCTTCAAGTTTTCTACAGGAAAGAGCCTTTGCTCTGATACCATAGCTGTAACACCCCAACCCGGAAGGGCTGACGTGTCACAATAACAGTATCATAAACAAAAGTAATAATTCCATTTATTTATTTATTGGACGTGGATACAACAACAACTAAACTTAAGGTTAATATACAAACAGAGATATTCGACTTAATTAACTAACATCTTCAGATTTATTCCTAGGCTTTATTCTTCTCTCTCTTTCCCGCCCAAAGTAACCTGCTGACCTGTATATACAAAAAGTTTACGGAATGAGCCGAATGCTCAGTACGGAATAATAGGCTCAAATAACAAATAACGCTTTATGCGAAAATGATACGATGCAAGAACATAATTTCATAATCATATCTTACGGATGTACCCATGAGCAACTTAAAACGTGACAATACACAGGTAGCTACTCCTGCATAATTATCACATGAGATGGCGAGTTGGCATACCTGCTATCCACCTCCTTAACTTAAATCCTAGGATCGATCCATACGCCTCCTAATAGCTTATATGTACCACACTTGTACTTAAGAGACGCCGTGAACTGATCTCCCCATCACGGATGGAGCACATGATGTCGATGCCGCAACAACATGCTCGTGGGACACTCCACGATAAGCGATACTCAGGGTATCAGAGTACAAATGGTCTTATTCACATAACTTATAAAACTTATTTTCATAACAAGACGTAACATATATTGGAACATGCGATAATGAGTACAACTTAACATAATACTATCGCATGACATGAAAGCTAAATCAAATGATTAGAATAGGAATTCAACGGACTGTCAAATGAATCGATAAGCAAAGACGTGAGGAGTTTTTAAAGGATATAGTAATTTAATGGTTTATAACAATTTGAATATGAAGCAATAAGGAGTGAGGGTAAGGATCCGTACCTTAAAAATTCCAAAATGAAGCTACCTTGTGATAATATTTCAGATTTATATGGGCAGAGTTTAGACTACTGATTAAGCTTTTAACCTAAATTAAATAACATGCACACAAACTAGGTTAGTAACTTAATACAGCATTTACGATAACTCACGAGATTAAAATCCTCACAACGAATGACAAAGTGCGATACTTAAACATCCATCGGATTCACAATTAATGACAAAGTGAAATCACTTAAACATCTATCGGATTCACAACGAATGACAAAGTGTAAACACTTAAACATCCATCGGAATCACAATTAATGACAAAGTGAAATTACTTAAACATCTATCGGAATCACGACTAATGACAAAGCATAAACCCAATTTGCGCAGCACTTAAACATCCATTGGATTGATTTCAATCAATCGGACATTGAATCGTATCAGCGATTGAGTTTATACCCTGATCTGCAGCACCCCGCTATACTTAATTTGTGTTTCGTGTGTGTTAATTGTGATAATCAGACAATAACTCGAAGCCTGAAACGAATTTCTTCGTCGAATGAACACTAGAAAGCAAGTGCCAATGTTCTGTATTTATAGTCGAAATTTACCCCCCCCCCCTTACGGACCGTAACAAATAACCCTTACGGTCCGTAAGGGTTACCTACATTTTATAGAGTAGCCACGGTTGGGACTAGGCCTGATGACTTGACACATTCTCGAAATTCAATTTTAGACAGCAAGATTTTAGGATAATCATCAATAGGGAATACCCCCCCCCCCCCCCCCCGAGTTTTAGGGCCCTGATCCTGATTCTGAAATTTCTGAAATTTCTAGGGTTTGTACAGAATTACTTGGGTGTCTTAATTAGGGTTTCCTATTGGATAATTTATAAATAATAATAATAGTTTTGGTTGATATATAGAAAGATGGATCATAAGATAAATATTTATTATTCTTTTATTTCTAGAATAATGATTTTTAAATTTAGGGTTATTACATTAATGCAACTTTTGCAATACCTTGAGCTGGTTTTTGGCCCCCATTGTATTCTAATACCATGTACCCACATGTATGGCCAAGATTACACCCTCAAAATACTTGGAATCATCCTATTAATCCTAACTTCTTATAAATAGCAAGCTTCCTCATTTGGGTTTTTCACACCTTGATTCAACTTCTGCTCTAAGTTGAGGTTTTAACAACTCATACCTGAGTAACTTTGAATCAAAACACCTTCTTGGACCCTTTGAAAGTCCTCTTCTTGCTTGTTCTTATATTTCAAGCATGAAAGTCAAACAGAGTTTGACTTTCAGCTTTGACCTGTCAATAGTCAACACAAAGTTCATTTGAACTTTGCAACGTGAGCGTAATCACGATGGTTATAGTCCCTAGCGACTATACCTACTGATTACCACGTTGACTAGGCGTAGTGACGAGTCGTAGTTTCGGCCAAAATGCGTATTTAAGCGTATTTTGTAACCAAACTACTCTTGGGTATCAAAACCGTTTGTTTTGATATCAAAACCTATTTTCTAACTTAACTAAACATGTTTTAGCATGTTTAGCTCGTCACTTTTAGTTTAGTGCTTGTGTAGAGTCGTAAGTCAAGCGGACTAAACACCCGCTTAGACTTTTGAACTCGACCCATTTGGTCGATCATTAGGATCCGACCAAGCATGTTTAGTGACCATAGTTGTATAGGGAATAAACTTCCGAGGTTATACCTTATGGTCACTTAGGTTTAATTAGTGTATGATAGGTAGTTTATATGCCTTAGGTAAATGACCAAAATGCCCTTTTCATGCATAATTGATAATTAAGCATACGTAACATAAACTTTTGTCACATAACTGATTATGCAACATATTTAAACATGTTTAGACATATAATACTTGTCATAGGACTAGTTAGACGTCTCGAACGCGCATTTGCGCGCACGACGCGTTAATATAGCGTAAGCTACCTTAATGGGTCGTGACGGGTTGAAAGCACTTAGGATAGGTTCCAATTTAGGATGTAGGCTTTGTTAAACCATATCACACGAGTTCCAACACTCATTTGGTTTACAAGACCTCATTCTGTACGATCTTCCGATTTAGGCGTCTATGGTTTGACTAGTGATTCGATTACTAGGTGCTGCTTGATTACTCTGATTTACTTGAGTTTGTTGAAGTTCTATTGATTGAGGATACTTTGCACTTCATGTGAGTACATAGTTCCCCTATTTTACTGTTTTCAATTGTTTTGGGGTGATTCATATGTATCAAAACGATTTTCGATATTTTAACAATGGTTTCAAAAACGATTAAGATGGTTTATACTAAACTAATAACGATTTCAATAATGTGAACAAACTTGTTGGTTGTAGTTACATAACGAATGACATTCATTAATTTTGGCCGAACCAACCAGTATTAGGTTATGGTGCCATAGGATCTGACAAATCCCGTTATCTGACTGCACCCATGGTTATGTGTGGGTTAGGTGGGTAACGACTGTATCTGTGATTGTTAATTTACCCTTTGGTGGTTTGTTAATGCGAGAAGCTAGATAGTCGAGTCACGAAGGTTTGAATGTTATTAGCGAGACGACCAAAAATAGTTTTCACAATTAAAACGAGGATGATTTAAACGATTTAAACGAGTTTACGATTTGGAAACGATTTGAACAAGTTAAACGAATTGGATAAACGATTGGTTTTTGGTTAAGTGTTTAGATAACGGGACGGGTGTAATGTGGTGAAAACATGGTAGATACGCTGCTGGTACTTCTTATATATAAGTGTTTTCAACATATTACATACCGTGGTGTTATTTAGTTCACTTGGGTAAACGATTTTGAAACGATGTCACATAACGATGTTTTCACAAGGATATAAACCATTCGAGTTTTATTAACGAGTTAATACGAGATGTTTTACAATTTGGTTTACTAAAACAAATGTTTTTGGGTTAAGAATCATGGCTACGAGGTTTTATAAAATTATAACCCGCTTGATTTGAGTTGGTTAATTTCGTTGCAATATTATACTCTTTTCAAAACAAGGTTTTTAATAAAGTATTGCAACATGTAAACTAGCCATTAATCCGACACTCTTATAAAACCTATGTGCTCGCCAGCATTTCTTTGCTGACTTTGTTTTTTTTACATATGTTTCAGGTGATGTTGCTTGATGTTGATTGCTAGGACGCATGAGTCACATAGGATCTGGACGAGGCCTTAGTGACATAATAACAATGATAGTCGATATGTAACTCGTTTTTTTTTTGTGTTAAAACAATGTAAATTACTTAATGAATAAATAAAACGAAACTCTTTTTGTATCCATGGTTGTGAAACAATAATTCTGCAACGACACTCCCCGATGTTTCCGCCACGGTTTGTTGTTTTAACGTGGTCAGGGTGTGACAAGAAGCGTATCTGTACTATCAAGATTTGCTTAGATTCTGCGAATCTTAGCGTTGACCACGGCCCAGTGTCCGCTGGGCACGCCCCCGTGGTGGGTGATAGAAGCTTCTACAACTTTGTCTTTTCTGCAGACACTTGGGCACGCCCCTGTGTTCCGTGAGCACGGGGCGTGTTCAGCCTTCTGTTCTCTTGTTTTTGCTTGGGAAGATGCTGTCGAGGGGTCGGGCATGCCACGTTTACTCCTTTTCTTGTATTAATGTTAGATTTAGCTGCCTTTTTGCTTATTTTGTTCATTTGAGCTCATTTAATCCTGAAAATACAAAAGGAAGACAAAAGCACACTTTTTCCAACATTAGTACTAAAAAATGGTTAGTTTTATGCCTCATTTGATGTAATTTATATGTTGCATTTTACACACATCAAATACCCCCACACTTGAATCTTTGCTTGTCCTCAAGCAAAACTCTTTATAATGTGGCTTACACTCCCAAATGGAATGGGTAGAAGAGAAGGTTTTGGGCTTATCTTGAGTGTCGGGATTCCAAGATTTTTATTAGGTTTTATTTACAATCCTATTCGTCATGATTTATTTAGAACATTACTTAAGAGAAATTACTTATTCGGGCATAACATGCCTTTTTAAAATTCTATTTATATACAAGTTCTCATACCTCACGGGAGATCACTCAACACTCGGCCGAAGATGTATTTTTGTGAAACACTCGGGACCGGCATGGAACTTACTTCTACCATACGCTTGCCAAGCAATCAATCCTCCTCCTTTTTAACTATACACCTTTGTAAATATCAAGAGGACTTATGGGGAAGGGTTAGGTTTTGGTTAAAGGTAGGTGGTTGGGTTAGTGGTTAGTAGAAAAGGGCGAAAGGCGTAAAAAGCGTCGGTTTTCGTAAGACTTATTTTTGTGACTTTTTATTCTAATGAAGCATTTTTCAAACAAGGTTCTTTTTGATGAACTTGCTTGTTTATTTCTTGACTTCATCAATTTTTTTATTTTTTTTTGATAAGGAATGTCACGTGAAAAACCGAGCTTTTTACTAAAATCAAGGGTTTAAAATGAAAAAGGTTTTTGGTGGGTGAAGGGTGTTTGTTTTGTGGGTTTAAAAATGAAAAGGTTTAGGCTCAAAGGGGTTAACTAGGGGGATTTTGGGTAGGTGGTAAAAAAAAAAAGGAAAATAGTGGTGTTGAAAGAAAAAAGGGTTAGTCCTAATGCCTCCATCATTTACTTACTTGGGTTTAAGTTGGTAAGGACCGGGAATGTATCGTCATGGCAAGTTCTAGAGTCGCAAGAAACCAAGCGGCTATTCACACAAGAAACGAAAATGAGCATTTAGTTTAAAGATGTGTATATGTATGCTCAATAAAGGCTCAAAACTCACTTTTTGTGGGAATGGGTTTTTATGTGATCAAGTATATATAATCAAATTTTAACTAGATTTATCATGTCGTTTCATAATTTTCTTATGTTGGTTCTTTTTATCACGACGCTATCGGTTGTAAATTTGTAAAAATATAACCTTTTTAGAACTTGTAATTCACAAATTAAACCAAGACAAGTAAAAAAATGAAAAGTTTTTGAAAAAATTTGGGGTGTTTAGCAGTTCCAATAGAGTTTTGTGTAAGGTGTATTAAAAACAGGTTTTTAGGTTGATTGAATGTGTAAAAGGTGTATTAAAAACAAAATTTAATGTTACGGGGCATCTGGACACGGCCCCGTGGTGTCCGGGCACGGCCCCGTGTTCAGGTTGCCAGTAACAGAAATTTTTAGAAAGTAACAGAAGGCTGGGCACGGGGCCGTGTTCAGTGAACACGCCCCGTGTCCAGGTACCTGAACTGGGCATTTTTCCTGCAGATCATGAGCACGGGGCGTGTTGGCTGGGCACGCCCCCGTGCTGAACTTAATATCCTTCACCATCCCGAGTGCGTTTTATCCATTACAACATCATCCAACCACCAATTTAATTAAAACCATCATTCATTAAAAATAGCATATTACATAGAGTCCTAGAAAATTAAAAACAAACCAGAAAAATAAAAACTAAAAGTCCTAAGATAGGTCAAGTGATACATAAAATCATCCTAAGGAGTTCTACTCTTACAATAGGGATCAAAATTCTGGAAATAGCTTTCCGGTATTTAAAGGCTTTGTAGAACTCCGAACCGAGGGATGTTGATGTGTGTAAAATGCAACATATAAATTACATCAAATAAGGCATAAAACTAACACTTTTTTAGTACTAATGTTGGAAAAAAGTGTATTTCTGTCTTCCTTTTGAATTTACAGGATCAAATGAGCTTAAACGAACAAAAGGAACAAATATACAGCCAAAACCAACATAAATACAAAGAAAAGGAAGAAACGTGGCATGTCCGACCCCTAGACAGCATCTCCCAAAGCAAAAAAACAAGAAGAAACCTGAGCATGGGCTATGCCCAGCTGAACATGGGGCTGTGCTCAGCTCAACACGGGGCGTGCTCAGCTCAACACGGGGCGTGCCCAGCGGATACGGGGCCGTGTCCAGTTGTTTGCAGAAAAGACAAAGCTATATAAGCTTATATTCCCAACACGGGGGCGTGCCCAACTCAACACGGGGCCGTGGTCAACGCTAAGATTCGCAGAATCCAAGCAAATCTTGATAGTACAGATACGCTTCTGCACACAGGGCCGTGCCCAGCGGACACGGGGGCGTGTGGAGCTAATACAGATAAACTGCAATTAATGAAGAAAGAGAAAAGGGTGGACACGGGGCCGTGTCCACCGGACACGGGGCCGTGTCCATGCTTTTGTTCAGGCTATAAATAGGGTTGCTTGGTTCACTTCAAAGGCATCCCTTGGCAAACCACCTCTCTCACACTTCACCCACCCACCACCACCATCACAACCCACATCAACCACCATCATCCATCATCCATCATAGAGTGTGTGAGTAGTCTCGGGATCCAAGATTGATCGTAAGAGTTCTTGACAATCAAAGGCCATGTTTGCCTAAGTCTCTTACATCACTTGGTGAAGATAAGTGTCTAGTGTAATACTTTTTATTTTTAATCTTTTCGCACTTTTTATTTGGTTATGTATTAATGACTTTAATAACTAGTTTCTTATGTTGAAGGTGAATCTTCCTTATCATTTGTCCGTGGTGTCTTGGCGTTATTTTACTGTCTATATAAAATAAAAGATTTTCACCATTCATATCTCCACGGTCTATATGGAGATATGTTGGCTACCTAGTCGGGGGTTAAGGGAATGGTTTAGTAAGAGTCTTGCCTTGTTCAGTGTATAGATCCTGCAAGGACCTGGGTCAACTTTAGTAGAACCTCCTTCAATACCCACTGGTATTGGATGGCGGGGGTCCGAACTCCTTGATCCCTTCATATGTAAACTACTATTAATATATTAACCCGGCTACTTAGGACTGTATCCCTGCTGACTCAGACTACTTAGCCGAGGGTAACGTCACCTTCAAAAGAGGGGCCTAACACATTATGCATTAATAACTTAATTAATTATCTTTCAATAATCCAACCCTTTAGGATTGTATCCTTGCTGACTCAAAGTACTGGGTTGAGGGTAACGTCACCTTCAAAAGAGGGGCCTACTACAATGACTAAGATAATCTCTTAAAAAGTGCAAAAGTGCGAAAAAAATCAAAGGTTACACTAAACACGAGTCGGATCCAAGTGATTCATCTTGTCTATCTGTTTTTCTTTTAGTTTTATCTTTCAGCACTTTTAGTTTTTATTTTCTAGTTTAAAACCTTTTTCTAAACTTTTGATTTGATTAGACGTTGAGGATAAACCGGTACGAAAAGCTCTTGTGTCCTTGGACGACCTCGGTATCTTACCAACACTATACTACGCTCACGATGGGTGCACTTGCCCATATGTGTGTTTGGTGTTAGTAAAGTATCGTGTTTTATAAATTTAAAACTTGACTAACGTGTAAAAAGGGCTAAAAATGTATATAAAAACCTATAACACCACACGCGCATCAAGTTTTTGGCGCCGTTGCCAGGGACACAAGGATTTTAAGAAAGCTTAAAATCGACGTCCTAATCAGTTTTTCAAAACCTTTTCAAAACACGCGCACATTTTCTGCATTTTAGTTAGTTTTGCATTTACAGTAGCCTGAACACAGGGCCGTGTTCACTGAACACGGGGCCGTGCTGCATTTTTTTATAAAGCACCCAGATACAGAGTCTGAACACGGGGTCGTGCTCACTGAAAACGCCCCCGTGCTGCACAAAACCAGTCACTTTTATTAAAACGCCCAGATACAGATTCTGAACACGGGCCGTGTTCGCTGAACACGGGGCCGTGTCCAGCCTCTGTTTCCGTTTTTATTTCTGTTTTCTTGTCTCGAGACTCTGTTGTGGTCTGCTGGGTGATTCTTATGGATCAATACTCAGGAGGATACAACTACACCTATGAGGAGGATGATTATAGGGAAGACTATTGCACCATTTGTGGTGACCCGCACTCGGTTCAATATTGTGACTTATATCAACCATCCACTTCATACACCTACTATGAGGAGCCCAGGTACGAGCCATCGACTTCATACACATCCTATGAAGACCCAAGGTATGAACCTTCTCCCTCATACTCACATTTTGATGAACCAAGGTATGAGCCTTCATACTCATACTTTGAGGAACCAAGATATGAGCCACCACCTTCATACACTTATTATGAGGAACCATGGCGTGAACAACCCACCTCATATGAGTATTATGAAGAACAAAGTTACGACCCTTATCCATCATATACTTACAAAGAGGAACCATGGTATGAACCATCTACTTCATATGAGTATTATGAGGAACAAAGGATCGAACATCCGGATTCAAGCTTTGAGGATCCTGATCCCTACTCTATCGCCGACATAACCAATAGGATAATAGAACACATTAAAACTATCGAACGTTCCATAAAAGAATCTCGTGCAAGGGAAGAGGTGTCCCGCGCAAGAGAAGAATTAACTTGTAATAAAGAAGAGATAGTTGAAAATGTAAAAATGGAAAAACAAGTAAGTGAAAAACCGACACATGAGTTAAACAGCGAGAAAGGTGAGTCCGATAACGTTAAAATTCAAGAAGAGTCTAATTTTCAAGAAATTAATCTCTTGTCACATTCTTTCGAAAATCATTGTTTAGTACCCACTCATGCTATGTTTTTAAAAGAGTTAAACACTAACACTAAAATTGACGAAACGGAAAACATTAAGTTAACAAATGATCAAACTTCGCTAATAAAAGAAGACCCATTTGAAATTAACATTACACCGGTTCCATGTTTTTTCCAAAACTCCTTTATTAGTAATATCACAATTGATAAAGATCTTTGTGTTAATATAATGCCAAACTACATTTTCGAAAAATTAAGTATTAGTGGTTTTTCTCCACTTCAAATACCCATTTTTCTATCTAATCGGAAAGTAATAAAATCAATAGGGGTAGTTGAGGATGTCTTGGTCCAAACCAACCAAATGGTAATCCCAACCGACTTTGTCATCCTTGATGACGCTCCTCTAGTGTTGGGACAACCTTTTGTGAAAACCCACAAAGCTTTGATTAATCGGAAGAAAAACAACTTACCCATTCAATTAGGGGCCTTCAAAAGGTGTTTCGATCTTGAACAATCAATGAAATATCCAATCGGCAATGACGACCCCCTAATTGAAGATGAGACAGAACCACCCAATAAGGAGGGTCTAGCCAAGGACCCTTAAAAACGTGGCGCACCACGGAGGCATTCCGCGAAACTATCCTTAGTTTTAGATTAGTTTAACTTTTATGTTTTCTAGTTTTAATTTTCAGGAATAAAGCACACTCGAAATGGTGAAGGTTACTAAGGGAAACTTGAACCCACACCCCATGCAAAAAAACAGAGCCTCCCGACAATTTTTCTTCATTACAGCAAGTTCAGCACGGGGCCGTGCTCAACCCAACACGCCCTCGTGCCCGAGGATCTGTAGAAAATGCCCAGTTCAGGTAACTGGACACGGGGCCGTGCTCACTGAGCACGCCCCCGTGCCCAGCCTTCTGTTTACTTTTGGTACTGGCACTCTGACCACGAGGCCGTGCGCAGCCCAACACACCCCGTGTTCAGCTACCCAGTAACATAAAATCTTGTTTTTAACCCACTTTTACACATTTTAATCAACCGAAAAACTTATTTTTTGGGACATATTGAGGACAATGTGTAATTTAAGTGTGGGGGGATGCTAAAACCTTGAATTTTGCAAGTCCTAATAACAAGCCTTGCACAAAACTCTATTGGAACCGCTAATCACCCCAAATTTTTTCAAAAACTTTTCATTTTTTTTTACTTGTCTTGGTTTAATTTGGGAATAACAAGTTCTAAAAAGGTTATATTTTTATAAATTTACAACCGATAGCGTCGTGATAAAAAGAATCAACATAAGAAAATTATGAAACGGCATGACAAATCTAGTTAAAATTTGATTATATATATACTTGATCATATAAAAACCCATTCCCACAAAAAGTGAGTTTTGAGCCTTTCTTGAGCATACAAATACACATCTTTAAACTAAATGCTCATTTTTCGTTTCTTGTGTGAATAGCCGCTTGGTTTCTTACGATTCTAGAACTTGCCGTGACAATACATTCCCGGTCCTTACCAACTTAAACCCAAGTAAGTAAATGATAGAGGCATTAGGACTAACCATTTTTCTTTCAACACCATTATTATTATTATTATTATTTTTACCACCTACCCAAAATCCCCCTAGTTAACCCCTTTGAGCTTAAATCTTTTCATTTCTAAACCCACAAAACAAACACCCTTTACCTACCAAAACCTTTTTCTTTTCAAACCCATTTTGTTTTAGTAAAAAGCTCGGTTATCTTGTGCAAAAAAAAAGAGAGAAAGAATTTTGCAATAACCAAACAAGTTCCTCAAAAATTTTGTTTGAATATGCTTAGTTTGAATAAATGTCAAAAAAAAAAAAAAGAATCACGACAACTGACACTTTTTACGCTTTTAGCCTTTTTTTCTACTAACCACTAACCCAATCATCTACCTTTAACCCAAGCCTAACCCTTCCCCCAAAAGTCCTCTAGATATTTACAAAGGTGTATAGTTAAAAAGGAGGTGTATTGATTGCTTGGCAAGCATATGGTAGAAGTAAGTTCCATGCCACTCTGGAGTGTTTCACAAAAATACATCTTCGGCCGAGTGTTGAGTGATCTCCCGTGAGTTATGTGAACTTGTATATAAATAGAATTTTAAAGAGGCATGTTATTCCCAAATAAGTAATTTCTCTTATGTAATGTTCTAAATAAATCATAACGAATAGGATTGTAAATAAAATAAAAATAAAACCTAATAAAAATCTTGGATTCCCGACACTCAAGACAAGCCCAAAACCTTCTCATCTACCCATTCCATTTGGGTGTGTAAGCCACATTATAAAGAGTTTTGCTTGAGGACAAGCAAAGATTCAAGTGTGGGGGTATTTGATGTGTGTAAAATGTGAGATTAAATATATTATTAATGTAATATTTAAACTTGTAGCCTTTATAATCATTTATATTATATTAGATCAAAATATGTTAATAACCTATTAATAATTAGTTGGTAATTGTTGATGGACCATATTACCCTTATTAATTAATTAGGTTTCCTCTTGGGTGTATAAATAAGGAGCTTATTAGAGAGTTAAAGGGTTACACAAGTTAGATAATCTCACAACCCTCATAACATCAAATCGGCTCTCTCTCCATAACCGAAACCTCCCTACTTTCGGTTCATTACCATCATCACCTTACACACTAAGGAGGAACCAGATCATCCTGACAAGTATGTCGAACTCAATGGCTGCATCTCTGACTGGATTCTCTACTGGCCTGTCTGCTGTAACAGGTATGTTAATTCATGTTTTCCATTATGTTTAAACAGAACTGATCAACATAAAATGCAACATATAAATTACATCAAATATGGCATAAAACTAACCCTTTTTAGTACTAATGTTGGAAAAAGTGTATTTCTGTCTTCCTTTTGAATTTACAGGATCAAATGAGCTTAAACGAACAAAAGGAACAAATATACAGCCAAAACCAACATAAATACAAAGAAAAAGAAGAAACGTGGCATGTCCGACCCCTCGACAGCATCTCCCAAAGCAAAAAAACAAGAAGAAAGCTGACCATGGGGCTGTGCCCAGCTGAGCATGGGGCTGTGCTCAGCTCAACACGGGGCATGCTCAACTCAACACGGGGCGTGCCCAGTGGACACGGGGCCGTGTCCAGTTGTCTGCAGAAAAGACAAAGCTATAGAAGCTTCTATTCCCGACACGGGGGCGTGCCCAGCTCAACACGGGGCCATGGTCAACGCTAAGATTCGCAGAATCCAAGCAAATCTTGATAGTACAGGTACGCTTCTGCACACGGGGCCGTGCCCAGCGGACACCGGGGCGTGTGGAGCTAATACAGACAAACTGCAATTAATGAAGAAAGAGAAAAGGGTGGACACGGGGCCGTGTCCAGGCTTCTGTGCAGGCTATAAATAGGGGTGCTTGGTTCACTTCAAAGGCATCCCTTGGCAAACCACCTCTCTCACACTTCACCCACCCACCACCACCATCACAACCCACATCCACCACCATCATACATCATCCATCATAGAGTGTGTGAGTAGTCTCGGGATCCAAGATTGATCGTAAGAGTTCTTGACAATCAAAGGCCCTGTTTGCCTAAGTCTCTTACATCACTTGGTGAAGACAAGTGTCTAGTGTAATACTTTTTATTTTTAATCTTTTCGCACTTATTATTTGGTTATGTATTAATGACTTTAATAACTAGTTTCTTATGTTGTAGGTGAATCTTCCTTATCATTTGTCCGTGGTGTCTTGGCGTTATTTTACTGTCTATATAAAATAAAAGATTTTCACCATTTATATCTCCACGGTCTATATGGAGATATGTTGGCTACCTGGCCGGGGGTTAAGGGAATGGTTTGGTAAGAGTCTTGCCTTGTTCAGTGTATAGATCCTGCAAGGACCTGGGTCAACTTTAGTAGGACCTCCTTCAATACCCACTGGTATTGGATGGCGGGGGTCCGAACTCCTTGATCCCCTCATATGTAAACTACTATTAATATATTAACCCGGCTACTTAGGACTGTATCCCTGCTGACTCAGACTACTTAGCCGAGAGTAACGTCACCTTCAAAAGAGGGGCCTACCACATTACGCATTAATAACTTAATTAATTATCTTTCAATAATCCAACCCTTTAGGATTGTATCCTTGCTGAATCAAACTACTGGGTTGAGGGTAACGTCACCTTCAAAAAAGGGGCCTACTACAATAACTAAGATAATCTCTTAAAAAGTGCAAAAGTGCGGAAATAATCAAAGGTTACACTAAACACGAGTCAGATCCAAGTGATTCATCTTGTCTATCTGTTTTACTTTTATTTTTATCTTTCAGCATTTTTAGTTTTTATTTTCTAGTTTAAAACCTTTTTCTAAACTTTTGATTTGATTAGACGTTGAGGATAAACCGGTACTAAAAGCTCTTGTGTCCTTGGACGACCTCGGTATCTTACCAACACTATACTACGCTCACGATGGGTGCACTTGCCCATATGTGTGTTTGGTGTTAGTAAAGTATCGTGTTTTATAAATTTAAAACTTGACTAACGTGTAAAAAAGGCTAAAAATATATATAAAAACCTATAACACCACACGCGCATCAAGTTTTTGGCGCCGTTGCCGGGGACACAAGGATTTTAAGAAAGCTTAAAATCGATGGCCTAATCAGTTTTTCAAAACGAACGCACATTTTTCTGCATTTTAGTTAGTTTTGCATTTACAGTAGGCTGAACACGGGGCCGTGCTGCATTTTTTTTTTATAAAACACCCAGATACAGAGTCTGAACACGGGGTCGTGCTCACTGAACACGCCCCCGTGCTGCACAAAACCAGTCACTTTTATTAAAACGCCCAGATACAGATTCTGAACACGGGCCGTGTTCGCTGAACAAGGGGCCGTGTCCAGCCTCTGTTTCCGTTTTTATTTATGTTTTCTGGTCTCGAGATTCTGTTGTGGTCTGCTGAGTGATTCTTATGGATCAATACTCAGGAGGTTACAACTACACCTATGAGGAGGGTGATTATAGGGAAGACTATTGCACCATATGTGGTGACCCGCACTCGGTTCAATATTGTGACTTATTTCAACCATCCACTTCATACACCTACTATGAGGAGCCCAGGTACGAGCCATCGACATCATACACATCCTATGAAGACCCAAGGTATAAACCTTACCCCTCATACTCATATTTTGATGAACCAAGGTATGAGCCTTCATACTCATACTTTGAGGAACCAAGATATGAGCCACCACCTTCATACACTTATTATGAGGAACCATGGCGTGAGCAACCCACCTCATATGAGTATTATGAAGAACAAAGTTACGACCCTTATCCATCATATACTTACAATGAGGAACCATGGTATGCACCATCTACTTCATATGAGTATTATGAGGAACAAAGGATCGAACATCCGGATTCAAGCTTTGAGGATCCTGATCTCTACTCTATCGCCGACATAACCGATAGGATAATAGAACACATTAAAACTATCGAACATTGCATAAAAGAATCTCGCGCAAGGGGAGAGGAGTCCCGCGCAAGAGAAGAATTAACTTGTAATAAAGAAGAGATAGTTGAAAATGTAAAAATGGAAGAACAAGTAAGTAAAAAAACTGACACATGAGTTAAACAACGATAAAGGTGAGTCCGATAACGTTAAAATTCAAGAAGAGTCTAATTTTCAAGAAATTAATCTCTTGTCACCTTCTTTCGAAAATCATTGTTTAGTACACACTCATGCTATGTTTTTAAAAAAGTTAAACACTAACACTAAAATTGACGAAACGGAAAGCATTAAGTTAACAAATGATCAAACTTCGCTAATAAAAGAAGACCCATTTGAAATTAACATTACACCGGTTTCATGTTTTTTTCAAAACTCCTTTATTAGTAATATCACAATTGGTAAAGATCTTTGTGTTAATATAATGCCAAACTACATTTTCGAAAAATTCAGTATTAGTTATTTTTCTACACTTCAAATACCCATTTTTCTATTTAATCGGAAAGTAATAAAATCAATAGGGGTAGTTGAGGATGTCTTGGTCCAAACCAACCAAATGGTAATCCCAACTGACTTTGTCATCCTTAATGACGCTCCTCTAGTGTTGGGACAACCTTTTGTGAAAACCAACAAAGCTTTGATTAATCGGAAGAAAAACAACTTACCCATTCAATTAGGGGCCTTCAGAAGGTGTGTCGATCTTGAACGATCAATGAAATATCCAATCGGCAATGACGACCCCCAAATAGAAGATGAGCCAGAACTACCCGATAAGGAGGGTCTAGCCAAGGACCCTTATAAACGTGGCGCACCACGGAGGCATTCCGCGGAACTATCCTTAGTTTTAGATTAGTTTAACTTTTATGTTTTCTAGTTTTAATTTTCAGGAATAAAGCACACTCGAAATGGTGAAGGTTACTAAAGGAAACTTGAACCCACACCCCATGCACAAAAACAGAGCCTCCCGACAATTTTTCTTCATTACAGCAAGTTCAGCACTGGGCCGTGCTCAACCCAACACGCCCCCGTGCCCGAGGATCTGTAGAAAATGCCCAGTTCAGGTAACTGGACACGGGGCCGTGCTCACTGAACACGCCCCAGTGCCCAGCCTTCTGTTTACCTTTGGTACTGGCAGTCTGACCACGGGGCCGTGCTCAGCCCAACACACCCCGTGTTCAGCTACCCAGTAATATAAAATCTTGTTTTTAACCCACTTTTACACATTTTAATCAACCGAAAAACTTATTTTTTGGGACACATTGAGGGCAATGTGTAATTTAAGTGTGGGGGGATGCTAAAACCTTGAATTTTGCAAGTCCTAAGAACAAGCCTTACACAAAACTCTATTGGAACCGCTAATCACCCCAAATTTTTTCAAAAACTTTTCATTTTTTTTACTTGTCTTGGTTTAATTTGGGAATAACAAGTTCTAAAAAGGTTATATTTTTACAAATTTACAACCGATAACGTCGTGATAAAAAGAACCAACATAAGAAAATTATGAAACGGCATGACAAATCTAGTTAAAATTTGATTATATATACTTGATCATATAAAAACTCATTCCCACAAAAAGTGAGTTTTAAGCCTTTATTGAGCATACAAATACACATCTTTAAACTAAATGTTCATTTTTCGTTACTTGTGTGAATAGCCGCTTGGTTTCTTACGACTCTAGAACTTTCCATGACAATACATTCCCGGTCCTTACCAACTTAAACCCAAGTAAGTAAATGATAGAGGCATTAGGACTAACCCTTTTTCTTTCAACACCATTATTTTTTTTTACCCCCTACCCAAAATCCCCCTAGTTAACCCCTTTGAGCTTAAACCTTTTCATTTCTAAACCCACAAAACAAACACCCTTTACCCACCAAAGCCTTTTTTCTTTTCAAACCCATTTTGTTTTAGTAAAAAGCTCGGTTATCTTGTGCAAAAAAAAAAGAGAGAAAGAATTTTGCAATAACCAAACAAGTTCCTCAAAAATTTTGTTTGAATATGCTTAGTTTGAATAAATGTCAAAAAAAAAAAGAATCACGACAACTGACACTTTTTACGCTTTTAGCCTTTTTTTCTACTAACCACTAACCCAATCATCTACCTTTAACCCAAGCCTAACCCTTCCCCCAAAAGTCCTCTAGATATTTACAAAGGTGTATAGTTAAAAAGGAGGTGGATTGATTGCTTGGCAAGCATATGGTAGAAGTAAGTTCCATGCCACTCTGGAGTATTTCACAAAAATACATCTTCGGCCGAGTGTTGAGTGATCTCCCGTGAGTTATGTGAACTTGTATATAAATAGAATTTTAAAGAGGCATGTTATGCCCAAATAAGTAATTTCTCTTATGTAATGTTCTAAATAAATCATAACGAATATGAATTTAAATAAATTAAAAATAAAACCTAATAAAAATCTTGGATTCCCGACACTCAAGACAAGCCCAAAACCTTCTCTTCTACCCATTCCATTTGGGTATGTAAGCCACATTATAAAGAGTTTTGCTTGAGGACAAGCAAAGATTCAAGTGTGGGGGTATTTGATGTGTGTAAAATGCAACATATAAATTACATCAAATAAGGTATAAAACTAACCCTTTTTAGTACTAATGTTGGAAAAAGTGTATTTATGTCTTCCTTTTGAATTTACAGGATCAAATGAGCTTAAACGAACAAAAGGAACAAATATACAGCCAAAACCAACATAAATACAATGAAAAGGAAGAAACGTGGCATGTCCGACCCCTCGACAGCATCTCCCAAAGCAAAAAAAACAAGAAGAAAGCTGAGCATGGGGCTGTGCCCAGCTGAGCATGGAGCTGTGCTCAGCTCAACACGGGGCGTGATCAGCTCAACACGGGGCGTGCCCAGCGGACACGGGGCCGTGTCCAGTTGTCTACAGAAAAGACAAAGCTATAGAAGCTTCTATTCCCGACACGGGGGCGTGCCCAGCTCAACACGGGGCCGTGGTCAACGCTAAGATTCGCAGAATCCAAGCAAATCTTGATAGTACAGATACGCTTCTGCACCCGGGGCCGTGCCCAGCGGACACGGGCGGCGTGTGGAGCTAATACATACAAACTGCAATTAATGAAGAAAGAGAAAAGGGTGGACACGGGGCTGTGTCCAGGCGTCTGTGCAGGGTATAAATAGGGGTGCTTGGTTCACTTCAAAGGCATCCCTTGGCAAACCACCTCTCTCACACTTCACCCACCCACCACCACCATCACAACCCACATCCACCACCATCATCCATCATCCATCATAGAGTGTGTGAGTAGTCTCAGGATCCAAGATTGATCGTAAGAGTTCTTGACAATCAAAGGCCATGTTTGCCTAAGTCTCTTACATCACTTGGTGATGACAAGTGTCTAGTGTAATACTTTTTTTTTAATCTTTTCGCACTTTTTATTTGGTTATGTGTTAATGACTTTAATAACTAGTTTCTTATGTTGAAGGTGAATCTTCCTTATCATTTGTCTGTGGTGTCTTGGCGTTATTTTACTGTCTATATAAAATAAAAGATTTTCACCCTTCATATCTCCACGGTCTATATGGAGATATGTTGGCTACCTGGTCGGGGGTTAAGGGAATGGTTTGGTAAGAGTCTTGCCTTGTTCAGTGTATAGATCCTGCAAGGACCTGGGTTAACTTTAGTAGGACCTCCTTCAATACCCACTGGTATTGGATGGCGGGGGTCTGAACTCCTTGATCCCCTCATATGTAAACTACTATTAATATATTAACCCGGCTACTTAGGACTGTATCCCTGCTGACTCGGACTACTTAGCCGAGGGTAACGTCACCTTCAAAAGAGGGGCCTACCACATTACGCATTAATAACTTAATTAATTATCTTTCAATAATCCAACCCTTTAGGATTGTATCCTTGCTGACTCAAACTACTGGGTTGAGGGTAACGTCACCTTCAAAAGAGGGGCCTACTACAATAACTAAGATTATCTCTTAAAAAGTGTAAAAGTGCGGAAATAATCAAAGGTTACACTAAACACGAGTCGGATCCAAGTGATTCATCTTGTCTATCTGTTTTACTTTTATTTTTATCTTTCACCATTTTTAGTTTTTATTTTCTAGTTGAAAACCTTTTTCTAAACTTTTGATTTGATTAAACGTTGAGGATAAACCGGTACTAAAAGCTCTTGTGTCCTTCGACGACCTCGGTATCTTACCAACACTATACTACGCTCACGATGGGTGCACTTGCCCATATGTGTGTTTGGTGTTAGTAAAGTATCATGTTTTATAAATTTAAAACTTGACTAACGTGTAAAAAGGGCTAAAAATATATATAAAAACCTATAACACCACACGAGCATCAGGTGTCCCCTAGACGTTGTTAAAGCCATTCTTCTATCTCTCTTGGGAGGAAGAAGGCGGGCTCATTTTCCTCAACATCTTGTGGAGGGGGAGTGACACCAACCGGAACCCCTTGTAATATGTCTCGAGGGGGCTCCGGGTGTATGGTGTACCACTCGGCCGGTATGATGACTTCCGGTACCACATTCCATGCCCTTTGGGTGATGATTGGTACCAAAGGAGGAGAAGCGAGAATGTTCAACCTTTGGTGCAGAAGGTTGACCTCTCGAAGACATCCCTCTAGTCCCACCGTTAGGTGATTGATACGGTCGACCAATGCTTCTTCTACTCCCGTCATCTCATCAATGGCCTCTCTTAAAGCGTAAACGTAGTTTACAAGAGAGTCTTCTACCGTTGATGACCTTCTCCCTTGTCGGTTGTTCCTGGAGTGCGAAGAAGATTTCCGCTAGTTCTGCTCACCATTATGAGAAAACAGACCGAAAAGAGCTCAATTTTACTAGAGCAGTACCTCGGACATGGCCCCGTGCTCAATGAGCACGGCCCCATGTTCACCTGTCTGTAGATTTTTGGAACAAGGAATCTTGGAGTTTCAAATTATTTTTCTGATTTTTAAAGCATTTTTAAGCAGAAATAACTTAAAACAATGTTGTAGAACTTATTTTTTTAACAAGATTCCTTGAATAAAAACCTAACAAACATCACAATAAAGCTTGGCACCATGGTGATTTCAAGCTCTAATGGAGGTGTTGAGGGAAAAATTGAAGAAGAAGGCAATGGACAAAAGTAGAAAAGACAAGATGGTTGTCGAGAACCTTCTTTAGAATATACCTAGGATGGTATGTGTGAAGATCCCACCAGATCTTTGTCTTTGGAGTGGTTCAAATGTGCAGGAATCTTGTTGCCTTTATAGAAAACGACAGCACGCTGCACACGGCCCCGTGTCCAGACAAGATCCTGACATATTTTGTCCGTATTCTGACCACAGGTCAGACGGGAATTTTTGGTTGACACGGGGGCGTGCTGACCTGGACACGGCCCCGTGTCTAGAGGCTGTCTATGGAGTTTTATCTAGTTTTAAGGAATTTTTCGGATCGGGTGGTTCCTTACTGGACGGAACAACACCGAAGTGCCTTAGATACCTTAATTGCTCTAGATTTAGACGAGAACACAAGAGGTTATCGGTGAGGGTGATTCCTATGCTAAATGTAGGTGGACAAGTCCAACCCTTTCCCTGGCTCTCGTTAAAGAAGGTGTATGTCGAATCGCTCAGGTCTATTTATGCATCGAAGGAAGTCGATGGGGAGTCCTTCACGGCACAATCGACACAGGGACGACTATCGCTCAAGTCTTCGCCAGAGTTAGAGGTGATATAGGGAACAACGAAGTTGTTTTTATCCGAACGCGCTCTCAATAATAATTCTTAGGTATCGTCTTGAGGTGAATTAATGATATCCATCTCAAGTTCTTTTACCCAATTAAGAATTAGATCTTCCATTTGAAATAGTTCATCAAGAAGCATTTCTCCTAGAAGGGATGATTGAGAGCATTCGAGGGAGAGATAGGGATTATTTTTACTTTCGCCCCTCTTAAGGCTACAGGAAAACAATGGGTCTATATAGTGGGGCTTGTAATTTAAAAGGTAACATTTTAAATCTTTATAAGGGCCACCACATATTTGACACCACGTACCATAAGAGGGCTGATAGTAAAAAAAATCAGTATCGCTCATGGTTGTGTCAGAAATTACCAACCGTTGGGATCTTACGGTTCTGTTTTCAGTAACTGATACTTGGGCACGGGGCGTGTTGATTGGGCAAGGCCCCGTGTTCAGCTACTGTCTGACTTAAAACAGGATTGCCAGTACCAAAGATTGGGCATGGGGGCGTGTTCAGCGGGCACGGCCCATGCTGAGTTCTGCAGAAGCTGAAAATTTACAAAAAATCTAAAAAAAAAACAGAAAAATAAGAAAAAACGATTAGGCCGTTGATTCCTAACTTTCTTAAAATCCTTGTGTCCCCGGCAGCGGTGCCAAAAAGTTGATGTGCGTGCGGTGTAATATATTTTTATGTATATTTTTAGCCCTTTTTAACCACTTTACTCAAGTTTTAAATTTATAAAACACGATATTTTACTAACACCAAACACACATATGGGCAAGTGCACCCATCGTGAGCGTAGTATAGCATTGGTAAGATACCGAGGTCGTCCAAGGACACAAGAGCTTTTAGTACCGGTTTATCCTCAACGTTTAATCAAATCAAAAGTTTAGAAAAAGGCTTTAAACTAGAAAATAAAAACTAAAATGCTGAAAATAAAAATAAAATAAAACAGATAGACAAGATGAATCACTTGGATCCGACTCGCCTTTAGTGTAACCTTTGATTATTTCCTCACATTTGCACTTTTTAAGAAATTATCTTAGTTATAGTAGTAGGCCCCTCTTTTGAAGGTGACGTTACCCTCAACCCAGTACTTTGAGTCAGCAAGGATACAATCCTAAAGGGTTGGATTATTGAAAGATAATTAATTAAGTTATTAATGCGTAATGTTGTAGGCCCCTCTTTTGAAGGTGACGTTACCCTCGGCTAAGTAGTTTGAGTCAGCAGGGATACAATCCTAAGTAGCTGGGTTAATGTTTTAATAGTAGTTTACATATGAGGGGATCAAGAAATTCGAACCCCCGCCATCCAATACCAGTGGGTATTGAAGGAGGTCCTACTAAGCTTGACCCAGGTCCTTGCAGGATCGATATACTGAACAAGGCAAGACGCTTACCAAACCATTCCCTTAACCCCCGACCAGGTAGCCAACATATCTCCATATAGACCGTGGAGATATGAATGGTGTAAATCTTTTATTTTATATAGACAGTAAAATAACGCCAATGTGACAACTCGAGTTTTCAAGGTCTTTCCTCAACACGTTACTTGTTTCCAAAAGTGTGCTACGTAACTTGTTTGTCTTGTAATTGTGCATGTTTGTTATACGTTGAAATATTGTGTTATTATTTAGTATTTGATTAATGTGTTAAGGTATAACTTGTGATCTGTTTGTAATTAAAACCCTAGACGACGAAACCCTGGAGTTTCGCCATAAACCACCTCCACGAAACCTTAGAGTTTCGTCACCAACCAACTCAACGAAACCTTGGAGTTTCGCCATTCCCTTATCAACGAAACATGGGTTTCGTCGGCCCATTTGCTAGTAAAGCCCAGTACGGGCCCAACACCTCTATACGCATATATAACGAGAAAGGGTTTCGCGAGGGCACATAACTGATCATTTGGCAAACCCTAGACTCTTATTCTCTCCCTTGCACCCAACGGCGATTATCATCCTCTCATCATCATTCTCTCGAAGTTCTTTTTTCTTATTCCGAATCCGGTTAGTACATGATCGCTAGACATAACTTGGTTGTTGCTAGAATAGTATAATCATCTTCATAAGATCTTGTACAATATGATTGACATGTATGATACGACTCATGATTTGTTATGAATGAAAACAATATTGTTTAGGCATGATGATTAACTGGGCTGATGACTGGATATCTTTCCTGAGATAATGAATGATTAGGGTTTCTTGTTATTATTGATTTGAATAGGATGTTGATCGATGAGATAGGTTGTTGATATTGATAAATCTGTGAATTTGTTTTCATGTAATGGCCAACATATATGTTAGGTTGTTTAAGATTAATGTATGATTCTGTTATGATTGGATAACGATTACAAACTGATTGTTTTGACGACGGTAGTTAGGGTTCTGTGTGTGATCAACTGCTGACACGACGTAACCTCTGCATGTTGACGAAACTCAATGGTCGACGAAACATGGGAGTTTCGTCACTGAGGGTTACGATGAAACCTGGGGGTTTCGTCCAAGGGAGTCACGACGAAACAGGGAAGTTTCGTCAAAGGGGATCACGACGAAACCTAGAGGTTTCGTCAGTAGGGATCACGACGAAACAGGGGGTTTCGTCAAGTGGGTAAACTTCACAGTAACTCCGTTAAGTCTGTTAAAGGATAACTATGTTAGTGTAGACTGAGAAACAGTTATGTGTTGTAATGAATAAATTATGTGAAGCATGAATTGCCTGAACTTGAATAACCGTCTATGTGTTACTTGATGATAATTGCCAAGCACACCTTGTGATGTTGGATCATACGTGAAAAGTTACGAACATAAACTGATTGTGTATACGTGCATAATACTATAGGCTTTGACTGAACTAATTGAGATCAAGTAGATAAGCATACCGAGTAAACCGAGGTGATTTCACACTTTCCACAACGCATGGGATTCCCAAGGGTTGGGAATGGGTAAAGGATTTGAACTGAAACTGCGTGATCTCCTGGTTTGGAACACGTACACACCCTCTTTATTGAAGGGTGACAACCTGTACTAAGGATCTAATCGGAACCTGCGTGACCTCCTGGGTTGGGGACACGTACACACCCTCTTAACTGAAGGGTGACAACACTGATACTAGACCAAAAACTCTATCATGAAGTCCCACATTTTATATCGACTTAATCATCGGGCCAATGGTGAGCGGGTCATTAGTTAGATAGCGCTATTTAGGTTTGACAAGCCTCACACCGTGCCGCAGAGGACGGGCGTGAACTAATGGATCTGGGCACTAGTCAATGATGATAGACATTGACGTCAGGGCACCAACTTACTTTAGTCAGTGGTCGATATGGTAATGGGTCTAGTGGTTCACATGGGGAAGTCCCCACTGGTTATGGATATGTTTGGGAAACAGGGAAACTGGTTAACTTATGGTTTACAATGAACTCGTGGTTTTTGAAACAACTTATAAATGAACCCCAACTGTGAACTCACTCAACTTTGTTGTTGACTCGTTGTTACATGCCTTGCAGGTCGTTAGGTGCTTATGGAGCTTGCACGAGGAGGAGAGGTCGTTGTGGGATATGGACTGTTATGTCCCATGCTTAACATTTAAACTTTAAACTATGTTTTGGTTATTTAAACTTTACTATGCTTCCGCTGATTACTTTAACATGTTTGATTTCTTTTGGACACCAATTATATTGGGGTTGGTTTTATTTACTTAATTGCATTGTTCAATATGATTGGTGGCTTGATCTTGGTCATGTCACGCCTCCTGCGGTGATACTCCGCTTGTGGATTTTGGGGGTGTGACAGATTGGTATCAGAGCCATTGGTTATAGTGAACTTGGTTTTAAAAAGGAAAAGCTTTTTGACAAAAACCAGACTATAACCTGTACAGTTCTCAACGATCCACAACGACGCTTCGCTCCACGTGCAAGGCTCAACACTCTAGGTGATATGGTTTATGTTTATATTGCCTACCTGTTAGTTACATAGTACATTGTTCATGGTATGCTTGGTTAAACGTAGCAACTATTGTTTGAAATCACATGCGTGCTTACTCTCTTCTTTCATCGCACTTTCGCGACACTTTCTCACTCATTTTTCCTTTGATATGAAGATCATGAGTGGACGACTGAATTTGACTCAAGCCCAGCTGACGGCTCTGATTAATGAACGAGTTGCTGAGGCACTCGCAGTAGCTCAACCAGGGTATAACCTGTGATTTCAACCTACCCTAGGATGTTTAGATCCTACTCTCGTGAACTAACTCTCGTGCTTAAGGTTGTCCTTTCTTTCTCTCGCGATAGGTCAACTTGCTCAGCCTTCTGTGTGTACTTTCAAAACTTTCATGGATTGCCGACCTACTACTTTCAACGGCACTGAAGGAGCTGTAGGCCTCCTCCATTGGTTCGAGAAGCTCGAATCTGTCTTTGAGATGTGTGAATGCCCTGAGGCTCGTAGGGTGAAATTTGCTACTGGTACTCTCGAAGGTGTAGCACTCACGTGGTGGAACGCTCAGGTCCAAATGCTGGGGTTGGCGGCTGCTAATGCCACCCCATGGAACGACTTCAAGGATTTGATCAAGGAAGAGTATTGCAATCATGACGACATCTACAAACTGGAAGTGGAGTTCTACAACTTAAAGATGAAGGGGTCAGAAATTGAAGCGTATACGAAAAGATCGAACGAATTGGCTATCTTGTGTCCTACTATGGTGGATCCTCCTATCAAATGCATCGAGCTGTACCTTAAAGGTTTAGTGCCAGAGATCCAGAGCCATGTGACTGCAGCAAACCTCGCAACCATCCAGCAAGTTATTTGTTTGGCTCATCGTCTCACTGATCAGGCAGTTGAGCAGAACAAGCTGCCAAAGCGTATTGGTGCTACTACTACTTCTAATGCCCCCAGTGACAACAAGCGCAAGTGGGATGGAGTCTCAAGCAAGGGTTCAACATCAGCTCAGTCTCAGTCTCAGCAGCGAAAGACTGATGACTACAAGAGCCCCGGTCAACAATCTTCTGGTAGTCAAGGGCAGAGTGGGTACAAGGGGAATCACCCCAAATGCAATCGTTGTGGTTTTCATCACAGCGGACCGTGCACTAAGGGCAACTGTCAGTGCTGTAACAAACCTGGCCATGCGGCCAAGGATTGCTGGAGTCTCTACCCTGCAAATCAGCGACGACAGCAACAGCAGCAGACTCCTCAGAACCAGCAGCAGCAGCAACAACAGAGGGGTAACAACAAGGGATGCTTTCAGTGTGGTGCTGAAGGCCACTTTAAAAGAGACTGCCCCCAGCTGAACCAGAATCAGAACAACAACAATCAGGGAAACAGAAATAATGGGGGAAATGATGGCAATGGCGCCAGGGGACGTGCGTTCGTGATTGGTCAGGGTGACGCGAGGAATGATCCCAACGTGGTGATGGGTAAGTTTCTTCTAGATGACTTCTTTGTTACTGTTTTATTTGATTCGGGTGCCGATACTAGTTATGTGTCCTTGAAAGTTAGTCAGATGCTTAAGCATAAACCAACACTTTTGAACACCAAACACATGGTAGAACTAGCAAACGGTAAAAGTCTCGAGGCCACACACATAGTTAAGGGTTGTAATCTCGTCTTAGCTGGTCAGACTTTCTTTATCGATCTTATCCTCATCATTCTTGGTAGTTTCGACATCGTTATAGGGATGGATTGGTTATGTAACACCTCGTAAAATCACGTCCAATGATGTATTGACACGTGTAATAAACCCTAATAAAGTCAAACGTTGACTATGAGGGACTAATTTTGCGAAAGATCAAAAAAATATGATCATAGAAAGACTGGAAGTGTTATCATGCTTAAATAAGTCTCTGAATAACCTCTTACGGTAATTATATTCACAAATGAGCCACTTGTTGATCGAGTGTAGCCGTTTGCGTAATTAATTGAAAGTTTGCGCAATGAAGGGTTAAAAGCGTCAACATGTTAATTCTTACCTCTGAGTGACCTTTTAACAAACCTGGAGATTCATGATATTTGATTATACTCTCGAGAATGCCTAATGTTGGCCATTAAGGGCTTTTATGCCTATAAGTGAAGTTACGCACAACTTTGCAAGTTAGAGGGACTAAAAGTGTCAATATGTTGTATTATACCTCTGAATGACCTTTTTGCGAACCCGAAGTATTTTTGATGTTTTATAATACTCCCAAGAATGCCTAATATGGATTAGATAAGGCTTCAATGCCATTAAACGATGACATACGCAAGTTTGCGCATTAAAGGGACTATTTGCGTCAAACTGCAAAGGTATACCGATTCGTATGGTATCGAACCTTCCAGAATATGATCATAAGTTAAACATGCCCTAAATATCCTTTACATAGCTTAGAAATAGGCTTAGAGGTGTTTGGTGCGCAAAAATAAACTTATTTGGTCAACAGGGACTAAAAGCGTCAAAAAGTGCACAAGTTTGCATTTTCGCGCACATCTTACGTTCTGAATATATTCGGACATCCAAAAATTTATGTAATCATTAAAATAATTTATTTTAGTGATTGGTTTGATAAAATTCCATTCGTCGCGTAATTTGGTTCGTTTTTCGCGTCCGTTCGTGTTTCGTCGTAATTAGCCGAACAACGTGACCGTACGACCAAACGAACTGACATCCGGCATGTTTTTGAGCATGTTTCAGGTTCCCTATGTTTAGGCATCATTGTAGAGCCTTAAAAATGGTTTAACGGGCCTTAAATGTGTCAGAAATGGCATTTATCAAGTGCAGGGGCCAAATATGTCAACAATTGAAAGTTCCTGTGAGCTGGCATGGTCCTTACGGACCGTATACAGACCTTTACGGTCCATATGCTAATACCCAGCAGCAGAAAATCAGAAACCAGCTTTGGTTTTGCTCCTTGTCTCACATAATTGATTCTAGGGGCCATTGTTGGTTTTGAAAGCTAGTATTACACCTGTTATGATCTTGTTATCCCTCTATAACACTTGTTATCATCCAATCATCCTCCAAAAACTATAAATAGAAGGTGGGTTTCTTTGTTCAAGCTCACCATTTCATTCCAATCTTGCTATCTTCTCATTTCTGGAGGATCCTGAGCAATTGGAACTTCCTTGGAGTTCTTTTCAGTACTAAAGACCATTTGTAAGTGTCCTTAACCTCCTAATTTCAGTTTTGATTAGTTTAATGGCCAAAAGTCAAACTTATCGTAGTTAAGGTTTGACTTAGTGATTAAACACTAATGATCCAGTCATTAGTCAAATTAGAAGTAGTTATAAGTTGGTAATTATGTAGGTAATAAACCCCTGAGAGGGCACCTACTGATTATCACCTTAACTTGGTCAAATGTCGGGTCATACATAATTATAAAAAGTCAACAGAAGACTATTTTTTCAAATAAATTCATAATTAACAAAGTAGAAGCCATGAAACCTGTTTTAACACTTGTATAACTTGGCAATTAATGTAAGAACATGTCTAAGCATGTTCAACCCGACAATTTCAAGTTTAGGCTTGGTTCGGAACCGAAAGTCGCAAAAGTATACTTTTTCTTTGACTTTCAGTTCTGACCCGATTTAGTCTAGTTTAGACATGCCTTAGAGTTTCATTAGGACCAGATTATAAGCTAATACAACCCTCTGAGGTTATGCAACTTGGTTCCTAATTATTCCAATTCATATGCATGTTTCCGTTATATGCTTTAAAGTTGACTATTATGCCCTTTTGATATTAAAACGAGATTTTTGAAAATGTGAAAGGACTAAAACCTTTATTTTACTGATTTATAAACATGTCCATAAAATTTGACATCAGTTTATGGTCTAAAATGAGAGTTATGCTCAATATCGTAAATGAAGGCCTTTTTATTAATTAAACGGCATATTTGATATAAATCCTATATAAACTCAATTTTTGACATCAAACCTTTTACCTACTAATGTAATACAATATTTTGGGATTTTTGGAAATTTTTATTAAATTTTAAGATGATCATAACATAGAGTTCTCGCATAGGCTCGGTAATTGATGATAACGCCCTTTTACTAATAAAATGAGTTTTATACATCCTTTACATGTCAAACCTTTTTCTACTAATTTTATATGATAAATAAGTTATTTTAAATTGTAAAGGCTGGTCAAAATCTCATATGTCCCTATTTAAACCGAATATCCTCAAATACCGACCTTTATGATATTTAGGCGCATAGTATGGTTTAAAACCATATTAGGCACCTAAAGCTTGATACCTACTGATGTTATGAATAAGTTTTTATACTTAAACAGTAAATAAAAGTTTTGAACTCAGATTTCCGAAATTAACCCTTAAAACATATGTGAAATGACAAAAATGCCCCTGCGGTGCATAGTTTGGCCATAAATGATAAATTTCACTTATGTGAGATATTTTGCTGATATAACTTATTAAGATAAATATTTTTACTAATCATTTTAGACCAGAACCTCAGATTGTCATTTAACCTCTTGTATAATCTTTAAAATGACCAAAATGCCCTTTCGGGGCTTAAATTGATTTTAAATTCGTTTTGGGCATAATAGAAGGTATCTTACTGATATCACAACATATTTAAGGCATATCAACTTGTGAAACATGTTCATAACTCTTTTGGTTACCCGTTATGCATCTTACGCGTTCGGTACGGTTTATGTAACTAGTTTACATGAATTAGCCGAAACGGGTCAAACCTTATCATTTTTACTTCAAAATCCAGAATGTGTTTAGTTTACCCATGTTATACAAGTCTTCATACTTTTCGGATCTAAACCACATTCTAATCCGGTCTTCGCTTAATCTTGCGTTTTGAACCGTAAACCTTTCCTTAAAACTAACCGGTCTAAGTTACAACTTAAATAAGATCCGTTAGGAATCTAATAGGTTAATAAAGCCTTCGTTCCAGATTGAGAGCCCCAGTAGAGGTACTTGTGCTTGCTGATTAGAATATACGGCTGAGTATAAATTGCATTTTAAGCTCAGGTAAATACTTTTAACTTATTTTCCCTATACGGGCTTGGGGTACGGTATATAAAATACCGCTTGGTCGAGCATTGAATTTTTAATCGTATGAAGGTTAATTCATTGAAATGACCCGTTTAAATTGTTTTGTTTGCTTAAAGTCTTTGGGGGGTTAATGACCATGTCCCGGATATCATTGGCATCATTTATAGAAATGGCCACGACCTAAGCACGGGGTGTAGGCATACACCCGCCAGTGCATATATAAATAAAAAGGTATAACCGCTGGTTACGAGAATAACTCGCCGCGGGACTATATCATGTGGTGTGTCTATTAATCTTTAACCCGGTATTCAACCCGGGCTACTGAACGTATAACGAACATGTAATTCTTTTACAAGTTTATATATAAATAATTATCCCAAGTTATAAAATATTTTGTGCCTTGTGCATTCAAATCAATTTTCCTAAACTCTTTTCAAAATGAGTCAGTTAATTGTGTTTACCAGTGTAAACTGACGTATTTTCCAAAAAGATTAAGTGACAGGTACTGTACGTAATTGGCTGGGAGCTCAAGGCGTTAATAGGGAATCCTGCAAGTTCTAGATGGCTAAAGTCTGTTGAACAGGGTTTATGTTTCCGTTTTAAGATCCGCCTGTGGATCCTCTTACATTCCGTTTGTAACACTTATGTTACTTTCACTCGGATTGTAATATATTTTACTTTAGACTTTCGTTGTGCATTGAACTGTGATTATTTGACTATGATGATATCAACTACGTCACGATATTCCCCACCGGGCCCACCGGTAATACGTGGAAATATCAGGGTGTGACAGGTTGGTATCAGAGCCAACATTGAGTGAATTAAACACTAGCATTTTTGTGTTTAATCTCATTGACACAGTAGCACATTCCTTAACTTCCGAGTCTAGACATGAACATAGGATTACTTTCATTCCTATTCAGTATAATATTGTTTTCGATTTTATATATTTTGAATATATCGCTGGGTAAAGAAGCCGTGATGGAAATTCTCCACATCCGAAGCCTAGAAATGCCAAGCTTCGTACCGCGGCTAGGATAAGCATGCAACCAGTTGGAAGAAAGACCTTTATGGACCTATTTCCAAAACCAAAATTTGTTTAAACCCTTATCCAGACTACGGAGTCCATACCAGGAGGTCCCTAAGGCTTCCACATTGAAGATGATACATGTAGATGTTATTAATCCCTATTTCTTACCTCCGAGCTTCGGAATTTCAGACTTAGAATGTACCAGTCAAAACCTAATCCGTGATCCTTGTCTTTTTCTTTAATCATTGAATCCTTGGATTCTACCTCTGCAATGAACCCTGATTTGAAATATTACTTTATTCACTAAAATCTTCAGAGTCGCTACTGCGTACAATAAATAAAGATGAAGAAACAGCCAGAATGAAGAAAGGAAGACATTAGAAGACCCTCCTTCATCATGCTTCTTTTCATTCAAAATCCCTGTTTGGGTATTTGATTATCGTAGTCTTTTGTGGACGTAGTATTTCAATATAGTCCTTGCGGATCTACGTCTCCCGATAAGACTTGGTATATACGTATGTTTATCATAGTCCCTTCCAGGGCATTATATTTCAATATAGTCCTTCTATGGACATATTATTTTACTAAAATCCTTTTGGGAATATGTTATTTAAAAAAATAATAATGATGTGCTAAAAGTGGTTTAACTAAATTAACTAAATTAAACCCTAAACTAGACTCTCTAAGTTTTAAATTTATAAAACTAAGACTCTCTAAACCCTAAACCACACGACCGGCAAGTGTACCGATCGATGCAGTATAGCCTAAGGAAGTCCGAGTATCGAACCCAAGAGACTCTACTGATTACGCTAATGACTCTATCTAGACTTAGACTGACACGGACTTAACTAAATGTTTGTTGATTGGGGGGGTTTCTAAAAATCCTAAGAATGCAAATAATGAATACTAACTAGACTAGACGAACTAGACACGAACTCACACGAAGACTTTGACCAGTGGGGAATGAAGACTACCTAGGCTAGACGCAAGCTAAACTCAGAATGGATCTCTATTTGATAATGTTGTGGTGTGGAACCGGGATCTTAAAATGCTAAACCTATTAAGACACCACTAAGCCCCTCGAACACTCTCAAGGCGATTCTTGTGGCACTACCTAGGCTGTTAAACTTACCGGTTTTCTAGATTTCTTTTCCGTCCTCTAGTTTCTTGAAAGTGCTTATGTAAGACGCTCTACTTTGCCGCGCGAACGTCTAAAGCGACAATGGGTTCTAATCTTAGCTTAATAGACTATGGAATGTTAAGGACTTATAACCAAACCTAGACCTATTAATACCCTCGAGCCTTTCCGCGACGAGTTTAGCAGCACATTTGATTTTATTGAATTACCGAATATTACTTCTAAGGTTACTTACTCGATTTTCACCCTAAAGGATTAATGATCTATTATGTGATAAAGACCGTCACCTAAATCAAGAAACCCTAATACAACCCTATTATGTGATAAAGACCGTCACCAAGAGTTATATGAAGCAACAAACAATAATAGAATAATCACAAGCACACATACGCACCAAGTTAGAAATCCATAGCTTTTACAGTACAAGAAAGATCCACAACCACGACAAAAATCGAATAAAGAACCAAACTTTATTAAGCTATAGTCATAACCTAGGTAGTTTATAAAATTTAGCCAAGAATCATAACCACTAAAAAGGAACAAGTTTTGAATAACAAATAAGTCATGTTCATAATTTTAATAACACAAAGTGAATTAAAACCAAAACTAACTCGTTGCGAAATCGTGACTTGAACCTTGATCGCGGCTTTAAACCCTTGAACCAATCTTTTTTCCTTCTCCTTGATCGCACCTTCTGTTGTTCGTCTCTGATGTTGCTGCCAATTAATTGCGTGCGTCAGATGTTGTGCGGCTCCCCTCCTGCCGTCAAGTGATGATATTATTATTTCAATATATGGCTCCTCTCAAATTATATATATACGGCTGATCTTCTGATTTAATATATATTCTTTTGCTTGTTGCCTCCCTCACGTCCAAGTACATATGGGCTTCGGCCCAACAATGAAGCTGCCTTAATAATTCTCCTCATTTAATCGAATAGAGGTGATTCTTATTTAATTCCTCTCCACGTGCACCTCCATAGTGTTGTATATGTTTGTTTTATAATAATAATGTTCCTCCCAAAACCCTTGTCTGCATGTGTATCTCAATTCCAAGGTCCCTCCTTGTTTTTTTTATTAGATAATGATGGTAGCATAAAGATAGCGGACTCAGCTCAATCATAGGAAATGGCTGTAATTTTAATTCGGTCTCTGGCATCCTACTCTGGCCAACTGGCTGGTCATTTTCATATTACTCGTTTTTTGCTCCATTTGCCCAGAACCTGTCCCACCACAATATAATATAATAAAATACTAAAACTGATTAAAAACAAATAAAAACTATACAATAATTATACAATCTACACGGGACAATTATGTGTATTTTACCCCACATCAAATATCCCCACACTTAACCTTTTTTCGTCCCCGAAAAAGAATTATGCAAACGGAATCATAGCCGGAATAGTTATTCGGGACAAAAGCTTAGTTACTTATTAAAATCGAAACTTGTGTTAGCCGCGATTGCAAGTATTTTGATCCTCTTAAACCCAAACCCGGTTCCAAGCCCTTATCATGCAAGTTTAGTTCAAGTTCGGTCAATCTACCTAGGGTCTCACGCTAAGAATTGCAAGTCCACCTAATTCCCCCTCAAGCTTATAGGACAAAAGGAACAACCACTGGGTTATTTCCTAACCGTTTTATACCAAGATAAAGGGAGTTTAAAATCAAATCTATTTTTCCATTTTTTTTTTCTTTCTGCTTGCTTTTTCTTTTTTTTTCTTTTTTTTTCTTTCGTGAGACTAGACAATGCTTTCCCTAACCCAGCGGTATTCCGACTGTAGAGTCGCTATCCCCAATCACAGATTACATAGGTTTCGGTACTTTTATTCGGCAAGTCGATTTCACACATCCCAGAGGCATTCCGGCTGTAGAGTCGCTATCCCCAACTCGGATTACATAGGCCTGTGCTACTTTCATTTAGTTTCTAGCTCACTTTTTATTCTATTTTTTTCTTTTTCAGCGAGATAATGACTAAAAACTCTAACTATCTTAGCTTATAACGGCATCCCTTATACTATTTTTGGCGGTTTCAATTTCCCCACTTTCCCTAGATGAGAACCCACTAGTAGACCGACAATTAGGTAATTTTAAGATCAAAGGAACCCAGAACCGAACCGAGCCTACCCGCATATCCCAAACTAGACACAAGCACGATTATTTTATCTCATATTATCATTATTTGAACCCGAACAAAAATCCAACTTTTCTATCATTTTCCGTTTTTTATTTTGCAAACTTCTCATTTCAAAAGACATTTTTCTATTTTTTTCAATTTTTTTGGATTTTTCAATTTTTTAAGACTCAAGACTCTACTAACTAAAGACACTAAACGATAGTTTCCCATCCCCACACTTAAACTCTACATTGCCCTCAATGTAGGATGGAAACCGACTCAAAAAACTAAAAATAAATAAGAAATAAAAAGACTAAGGGCAAATCGAAAAGGACTTAGCTGATTAATAACGCGCGGATGCTCCAAACACTCTCGTCCAATCCAGCTCGATCGTATAGCATTTCGTTCGCGATCGGCTTTGACTCTGACTGACATGCCTGATAAATGCCTGAAATTTGAATAAACAGCTCCAAACTCACCCGAATGGAGATTGAGTACGGGTGGTACATATTCGAACCTGCATCAACAAAAACAAGCAAAATACCAAAGCAATACCGACTCGAAACACAAACTGACTCAAAAACTACTAAATTAGACTCAATATACAAAAACTACAAAACCTCCCCACACTTGAATTTAATCAGGAGGTTTCTCCTTGACTTGAACCCTGTCCAACCCGTTTAATTCCACCCGGTCCTCATAAACATTTAAAAATTTTGTAGTGGAATTATATAATAATTTTTGAATATTTAACCGGGTTAAAACACCAAAATTTGAACTTACCCGGCAGGAGCCGCTGAAACACAATCCCAGGTGTTCTTCTCATTGCCTTCTCCCGTGGTTTTGAACTTTTACTCGCATTCGTTGTCAGTACCACGGGCCAGCTGTGGTGCTCTTCCTCTTCCACCACCACTTCTTCTTCTTCATCTCCCAACAAACCCTCTAACTCATCCGCAAATTCTCTTGCCCAAAATAAGTCATCTTCACTTTCCTCATCCTCTTCATCTGACAAATCCCATACTGGTTCGATGGGATAAGACTCATCATCAGAGATATCCAGATTGCTGGGAAGTTGCTCATCTTCTTCTTCCTTATCATCAGAATCACTCCAGTAATCATATATAATCTCCTGTGGAACCGGAGGTGGGACTTCGTCGTCCATTTTCGTCTCCGTGACTGGAATGATCTCCTCAACCGACTCTTCTTCGTCGTCCTCTTCTCCTTCTCTTTCTATCCCTACTTTTTCTGCTTTACTCTCCACATATCCCCATATCGTCTCTCCTTCAGCAAGCTCAGGGAGCACTATCGCCTTATAATACGAGCTATTAACTGTAACCCACTCATCATCATCATCATAGCCCCACTGTATCTGTTGCTTCTGCTCTCTACTTCTCCAACCCAAGTCAAACCGAGCAGCAATCGCACAATCTTCATACCGGTGCGGTCCACCACATTCTTCACACTTCGGATCCCTTTGCTGACTGAGGTCACACTCTAACGTTGGGGCAATTTGCTCGACCAGTCGATCAAGTATATCAATCATTCTTGGTAACCTTGGATCCCCGTACTCCAACTCTTTTGCTGCTCGCAAGCACTCCCAAATTACTTCCCTGAGCGCGAAAAAATTGGGCAACATCTCCTTAGCATTTGGGGGATACCACTGCAAAGAATATTGCTGTGGCTGCACAAAGGGGTTAGTATCATAATCCGCAGAGGACCCCTCATACTTGGGGCATTTAACTGTAAAGTGAGGTCCTCCACAAATTTCACACATATCTACTAGACTCAAGAAAAATAAAATAAATAAGAAAACAAAAACACGGACAATTAGACTCCTATGACTCAACTACAAAACACAAATAGACTCACAAGACTCACCACGAAAACACAAAACAAAAGACAAGTAGCACAGATTATGTCAATTAAGTCCAAACAAAGTAATCAACGCAATCGCCAAGAGTCCCCGGCAACGGCGCCAAAAACTTGATGTGCTAAAAGTGGTTTAACTAAATTAACTAAATTAAACCCTAAACTAGACTCTCTAAGTTTTAAATTTATAAAACTAAGACTCTCTAAACCCTAAACCACACGACCGGCAAGTGTACCGATCGATGCAGTATAGCCTAAGGAAGTCCGAGTATCGAACCCAAGAGACTCTACTGATTACGCTAATGACTCTATCTAGACTTAGACTGACACGGACTTAACTAAATGTTTGTTGATTGGGGGGGTTTCTAAAAATCCTAAGAATGCAAATAATGAATACTAACTAGACTAGACGAACTAGACACGAACTCACACGAAGACTTTGACCAGTGGGGAATGAAGACTACCTAGGCTAGACGCAAGCTAAACTCAGAATGGATCTCTATTTGATAATGTTGTGGTGTGGAACCGGGATCTTAAAATGCTAAACCTATTAAGACACCACTAAGCCCCTCGAACACTCTCAAGGCGATTCTTGTGGCACTACCTAGGCTGTTAAACTTACCGGTTTTCTAGATTTCTTTTCCGTCCTCTAGTTTCTTGAAAGTGCTTATGTAAGACGCTCTACTTTGCCGCGCGAACGTCTAAAGCGACAATGGGTTCTAATCTTAGCTTAATAGACTATGGAATGTTAAGGACTTATAACCAAACCTAGACCTATTAATACCCTCGAGCCTTTCCGCGACGAGTTTAGCAGCACATTTGATTTTATTGAATTACCGAATATTACTTCTAAGGTTACTTACTCGATTTTCACCCTAAAGGATTAATGATCTATTATGTGATAAAGACCGTCACCTAAATCAAGAAACCCTAATACAACCCTATTATGTGATAAAGACCGTCACCAAGAGTTATATGAAGCAACAAACAATAATAGAATAATCACAAGCACACATACGCACCAAGTTAGAAATCCATAGCTTTTACAGTACAAGAAAGATCCACAACCACGACAAAAATCGAATAAAGAACCAAACTTTATTAAGCTATAGTCATAACCTAGGTAGTTTATAAAATTTAGCCAAGAATCATAACCACTAAAAAGGAACAAGTTTTGAATAACAAATAAGTCATGTTCATAATTTTAATAACACAAAGTGAATTAAAACCAAAACTAACTCGTTGCGAAATCGTGACTTGAATCTTGATCGCGGCTTTAAACCCTTGAACCAATCTTTTTTCCTTCTCCTTGATCGCACCTTCTGTTGTTCGTCTCTGATGTTGCTGCCAATTAATTGCGTGCGTCAGATGTTGTGCGGCTCCCCTCCTGCCGTCAAGTGATGATATTATTATTTCAATATATGGCTCCTCTCAAATTATATATATACGGCTGATCTTCTGATTTAATATATATTCTTTTGCTTGTTGCCTCCCTCACGTCCAAGTACATATGGGCTTCGGCCCAACAATGAAGCTGCCTTAATAATTCTCCTCATTTAATCGAATAGAGGTGATTCTTATTTAATTCCTCTCCACGTGCACCTCCATAGTGTTGTATATGTTTGTTTTATAATAATAATGTTCCTCCCAAAACCCTTGTCTGCATGTGTATCTCAATTCCAAGGTCCCTCCTTGTTTTTTTTATTAGATAATGATGGTAGCATAAAGATAGCGGACTCAGCTCAATCATAGGAAATGGCTGTAATTTTAATTCGGTCTCTGGCATCCTACTCTGGCCAACTGGCTGGTCATTTTCATATTACTCGTTTTTTGCTCCATTTGCCCAGAACCTGTCCCACCACAATATAATATAATAAAATACTAAAACTGATTAAAAACAAATAAAAACTATACAATAATTATACAATCTACACGGGACAATTATGTGTATTTTACCCCACATCAAATAATAAAAATCCTTCCATGGGCATGAGATTTCATTATAAGTCCTTTAGCGGATATGATATCTTGTAACCCCTTCGTAGACCTGATATTTTATTACAGTCCCTTCATAGGCAAACTGTAATTTTATAGTCCCTATACGGACTTATAATTTCCTTTTAAAGTCCTCTATGGACAAATATGATATTAAAACTCCCGTTTGAGGCACTATGATAAATTTCCTAATGATATATTAGGAGTTTTGGAAAATTTTTATAGGTACTCTTATCATCCTTTATCAATCATTATCATGAATTTTATTCGAACTTTATCGATCAGCTGAATAATTTCAAAAGATCTTCTTAATGGTTTACCCCTGCCAAGTGGCAAATCCACATTATTGGCCAAAACTTTCGGTAGTTAAGGATAATTATTCCTTCTACTAGGATAGTTAAAGGAGTTACCCCTCCTATCCAAAGATGGCGAACTATGTTCAAGCCTCCAAGCCTATATGATCAATGCGATCATGGTAATATTGTGTAACCATTAAGACAAATTAATCCTTGTTAACATCTAAGAACATGTTAACACTCCTGGCAGTGTGGCGTGAGAAACCACACCAGCCGTCAAGGTATTGGATTGCGTCTAAGCCTTAAAGCCTATATGATCAGAGTAGATCATGGCAAGTATCATCAATGTAATGATCATACCATAAACATCCATTAGTGGTGAAGTGCCACGGGCTATACTTGTTGTCTTATAAGACAATGACAGTTGTGGTCTATGACCCCCTGTCTACAAATGTTGGACTATGTCCAGACATAATAGTCTATATGATCAATGCGATCATGACTAATATCATCTGATACGATGATCATACTGTTTAACATCCTTTAGTAATGTTTTGCCTACGGGCTATAATATATTGTCCATTTGAGACGTTGACATGGTGATCTTTATGATTCCTTGTCTAAGGTGGTGAGCTATGTTCAAGCCAAATAGTCAATATGATTAATGCAATCATGACTTATATCATCAAATATAATGAACCTATTATAAACGTCCATTAGTGATGTTTCGCCTACGGGCCATATTATATTGTCCATTTGTGACATTGACATTGTGATCTTTATGGTTCCTTGTCTAAGGTAGTGAGCTGTGCTCAAGCCTAACAGTCGATATGATCAATGAAATCATGACTGGAAATCATCAATACGATGATTAAATTTAACATCCTTAATAACGTTTTGCCTACGGGCTATATTATATTGTCCAATCGTGACAAGGCAATTGTAATCTTCTATAATTCTTTGCCCAAAGGGGGTGAGCTAGGCTCAAATCCCATAGTCTACATGATCAATGCGATCCTGACTAATATCATCAGTATGATGATCATAATACTAACATCCCTAGTGATGAAATGTCTACAGGCTATACTCTATTCTAATTGAAATAAGACAAAGTTAGTGGTGGTCTTTATGATCCCCTATTCAAAGTGGTGGGTTATACCCAACCCTAACAGTCTATATGATCAGTGCGATCGTGACTAAAATCGTCTAATACGATGATCATATTATTTTATAGGATATTTGCAGTACAGTCTAAAGTCTTCTTATCTTCATAGTGAGATCTCAAGAAGTACTTTCCAACTCGATGGTTATGATTATATGTATCTTGACGGTGATTTAGATAATGAAACTAGAGTAATACAATAAACGCATGGTGGATATGCTGCTGGTACTTCCTATATATAAGTGTGTTTATTGTATTACCCTTCGTGGCGTTATCCTGAATCACCGATAGGATCTATATCGCCTACGGGTTTTATACTATATTGTCCATTAGAGACATTGTCAAATGTGACCATTATGGTTCATCGCCAAAGGTAATGGGCAATGCCCAAGCCTTATAGTCAATAAGATCAATAAGATCACAGCTAATATACTAAATTGCAATAATTGTATATGTATATACATATATGTATATATGTAAACATCCATTAGTGATGTCATATGATTTGCCTATGTGCCGAAATGAATCGTCTTTCAAGACGATGACATTTGAAGTCTATGACTCCCTGTCCAACGGTGAAGGATTAGGTTCAAATCTTAAAACCGCTGATCTAATAAGATTGCGGCTTATAAATTAATGTCCTCCGTGACAGGCTTTTGTTGCCATATCTTGTAACGTCCTCTGCGACAAGGCCTTCGTGCCATATGATTATTTATGTCCTTCCTGACGGACTAATTTTTCATATTTTAGAAAGCCATTACGGCAAGCCTTCGAGCTATCTAAAATCATCTATATGACAAAGACAGTTGGGACATTTTGATCCCCTGTCAAAAGGGTAATGGACTCGGTCCAAACCCTAAAGGCCATTGATGATCCTTTTGTGACCTAGGCTGAATGTGATTGATGTACATTCAAATATCGTTCATTAGGAATGTTCATACCCTATTAGCTTATAAGGTTTAATAACACCATGGTTAATGTATGTTAGGTCATCAGGGTGATGACTCGCTATAGAAATGCAATTAAGCAATTGTTTAATTTTGGCGTTTAGTGCCAAGCTTCAAGTATGGCAAACTTGAATGAGACAAATAACAGTCGTGATACTGATGATGTGACAAATGCTAATGATGCAACAAATGTGAACCTCAAGGTTAATGTGATTGACGCAGCTGTTAGAAAGACTATGAGAAAGGTTATGAAAAGGTTCAAAGAGCGGAATGCTACTTGCTCTAAATCATATTCCCTCTGATCATGAAAAAGAGCCTTGTTTATACTTCGAATGCGAAAAATGAACCAAATAAGATGATATATAGTGAGGAGCCCTATTTCTCTAAAGGATGTACTTAAAAGTACTTTGTCTCTTGAAGGTCAAAAGACTTCAATGGCGAAAAAGAGAGCCATTGATTTCGTGAAATTGTTGGATGAAATGGAAACCATTATGGACATCAGCGGTTGTGTTGAGAAAGACATTCTGAGATATGCATCACAATCATTCAAGGGCAGTGCCCTTAATTGGTGGAAGACTTTAATGAAATCACAGGAAGAATATTCCTACACAATTGGAGATGGTCCAAGTTGTCTGCGACACTGAATGGAAAAGGTGGAATAAGAATTTTCTGACTCTCACCATGATGGATTTAGACTGTCAACAGAATGTTACAGATTTTAGTTTATTATCTGAGATAGTACCCTATTCGGTCAACCCAAAATCTAAGCTTAATGCATTAATTATTGGTGGTTTAGCATCAGTAATAAGAAGGCACATTAAGGCTTCAAAGCCTGCTTCTTATAAATCCATTATGAACCTATCTTAGCTACTCATGTTATATGGATTAAAAAATAAATCAGTCAAAGCTGAGACTACCGAAGAAAGGAAAAAGGGAGAATGATAACTCCCAGAGATTTGAGGAGCCTGTATGCATGACCTGCAACAAAAGGGCACTGGGACAGTGTCTAACAGACTGAAGGTCAAACCAGTGTGGCATCAGTAGTTCCCTGAATATAGAAACATAAGGAATGCAGTCTGTTTCGGCTGTGGCATTAAGGGCCACATCAGAGCTAACTGCCCAAAAGTTGTCAAAGATTGTATAGCTAAGTATAGAAGGATTAAGAATGGAGGCGCCTATACCCTCCTGATGAATGTTAGAGGCAGTTCATATCAACGATGACACCAGATAAATCCCTTATTGTGATCTTATTGCTAAGAATTAAGTTTGGATTCAGGTGCTGCTGAGTCTCTCATAAGACCATAAGCTTAGCAAACTTTTAAAATTCTCCCATAAGAACTCCAGACATTAAGTGTAAGGTAATACTTACCAACAAAAATCGTAAGAGACCCTTCCTTCTATTTTCGTCGAAAAATCTTCATTCATAAGATCTAAAGTACTCCATCTCCAAGATAGAGTACGATAGTATACGTTATTTTATTTTATTATCTCATTGATTTCTATCAACTGCGAATACCAGACTGTATGATAAAGGCGTCATATGAGGATTGGTGTAACTTAATGTGTTCCATAGATTGCTTCCATGCCTGATCAGTATGGAGGTTTAATGCATGGAACCACTGAGATATCCCAATGGTCATATCATACTAAAGTCAGCTAATGGTATTCAAAGAAGATATCCATAATAGAAGTGTCCAAATAAATATCGTTAATTAAGGCATCCATGCATTCGTAAGGAAAAATGTGCCATTTATATGGTACTGGTAGCGAAAGATAAACCGAAGCTTGAGATTTGGGAAATCTCAGTAATCTCCATACGTCTTGACTATCTTTTTCAAAGAAGTACCCTGTTTATCTCCTGAGAGGCAAGTAGAGTTAAGATTTATAACCCGCTTAGGGCTGCATTATTGTGAAATCTCCAAAACGGCTAGTACCATTATTGGAAGAATTGAAACCCTAATTAAGTGTGTTTTAAGATAGAGGTTCTTAAAGCCTAATTTGTAACTCTAAGAGTTCAGTTATTATTAACTAAGAAAGACGGTTCGTTTTGCTTATGCATTAATTACCGCAACCCTATTTAGGCAACAATTAAGAATCGCCATCAGCTGCCCAGGATCGTCGATTGGTTCGACTAACTGTAAGGAATAGCTATCCTTTAAGATTGATTTAAGCAGTGGTTGAAATAACCATCTCACCTTAAATAAGTTTTCTATAATAGTCAATATATATAAGTATCAAGGTTGCTCCTTTGGAGACCTTGTATAGATGAAATATCAAAACGTCCGTTTGATGAACGAGACTTTGGGAAGTCCAATTATCATAATCTGAAAGTTGCATTGGAAATAACGAATAAGATCATAAAAATCCATAATCGTCTGAAAGTTGCCAGTAATGGGCGGAAAAATTAAGGATTGATAAAAGTCGCAACCCTCTTAGGTCCTTAATAAGGAATAAGGTTCAATTGAAGGTATCATCCCAAAAAGGGTGTGCTAAAATTTTATCAGGAAAGATAAATCCTGATATATGGAATCATTCGAGGAAATTGAATATATCAAGATTGATAAACTATAAGCTAAATTTACCTGAGGAGCTCGACGGGAATAAATGCGTTCCGCACTAGTGATTTAAGGATATGTTTCGCCAATAAGTCGAGACGCATTATCACATAATGATATGCAGATTTATAAAAAAAAATCATGATTTAATGAGAAACCCGTATCGATTAAGGATCGATAGGTTAAGAAGCTCCAAAAGATACATGTACCTAATATAAATGTCACCTTGGGTGCTTGGAGAGGCCCCAAATATGCTATGGAGGTTAAGTCCATGATACATCAGAAAGTACTTCAATTACTTTAGCAAATCTCAAGGTCGAGATTTCTTTTAAGGGGGTGAGGATGTAACACCTCGTAAAATCACATCCAATGATGTATTGACACGTGTAATAAACCCTAATAAAGTCAAACGTTGACTATGAGGGACTAATTTTGCGAGAGATCAAAAAACTTTGATCATAGAAAGACTGGAAGTATCATGCTTAAATAAGTCTCTGAATAACCTATTACGGTAATTATATTCACAAATGAGCCACTTGTTGATCGAGTGTAGCCGTTTGCGTAATTAATTAAAAGTTTGCGCAATGAAGGGTTAAAAGCGTCAACATGTTAATTATTACCTCTTAGTGACCTTTTAACAAACCGGTAGATTCATGATATTTGATTATACTCTCGGGAATGCCTATTGTTGGCCATTAAGGGCTTTTATGCCTATAAGTGAAGTTACGCGCAACTTTGCAAGTTAGAGGGACTAAAAGTGTCAATATGTTTAATTATACCTCTGAATGACCTTTTTCCGAACCCGAAGCATTTTGATGTTTTATAATACTCCCAATAATTCCTAATATGGATTAGATAAGGCTTCAATGCCATTAAACGATGACATACGCAAGTTTGCGCATTAAAGGGACTATTTGCGTCAAACTGCAAAGGTATACCGATTCGTATGGTATCGAAACTTCCGGAATATGATCATAAGTTAAACATTCCCTAAATATCCTTTACATAGCTTAGAAATATGCTTAGAGGTGTTTGGTGCGCAAAAATAAACTTATTTGGTCAACAGGGACTAAAAGCGTCAAAAAGTGCACAAGTTTGCATTTTCGCGCATATCTTACGTTCTGAAGATATCCGGACATCCAAAAATTTATGTAATCATTAAAATAATTTATTTAGTGATTGGTTTGATAAAATTCCATTCGTCACGTAATTTGGTTCGTTTTTCGCGTCCGTTCGTGTTCGTCGTAATTAGCCGAACAACGTGACCGTACGACCAAACGAACTGACATCCGGCATGTTTTTGAGCATGTTTCATGTTCCCTGTTTAGGCATCATTGTAGAGCCTTAAAATGGTTTAACGGGCCTTAAATGTGTCAGAAATGGCATTTATCAAGTGCAGGGGCCAAATATGTCAACAATTAAAAGTTCCTGTGAGTTGGCATGGTCCTTACGGACCGTATACAGACCCTTACGGTCCGTATGCTAATACCCAGCAGTAGAAAATCAAAAACCAGCTTTGGTTTTGCTCCTTGTCTCACATAATTGATTCTAGGGGCCATTGTTGGTTTTGAAAGCTAGTATTACACCTGTTATGATCTTGTTATCCCTCTATAACACTTGTCATCATCCAATCATCCTCCAAAAACTATAAATAGAAGGTGGGTTTCTTTATTCAAGCTCACCATTTCATTCCAATCTTGCTATCTTCTCATTTCTGGAGGATCCTGAGCAATTGGAACTTCCTTGGAGTTCTTTTCAGTACTAAGGACCATTTGTAAGTGTCCTTAACCTCCTAATTTCAGTTTTGATTAGTTTAATGGCCAAAAGTCAAACTTATCGTAGTTAAGGTTTGACTCAGTGATTAAACACTAATGATCCAGTCATTAGTCAAATTAGAAGTAGCTATAAGTTGGTAATTATGTAGGTAATAAACCCCTGAGAGGGCACCTACTGATTATCACCCTAACTTGGTCAAATGTCGGGTCAAACATAATTATAAAAAGTCAACAGAAGACTATTTTTCAAATAAATTCATAATTAACAAAGTAGAAGTCATGAAACCTGTTTTAACACTTGTATAACTTGACAATTAATGTAAGAACATGTCTAAGCATGTTCAACCCGACAATTTCAAGTTTAGGCTTGGTTCGGAACCGAAAGTCGCGAAAGTAGACTTTTGCTTTGACTTTCAGTTCTAACCCGATTTAGTTTAGTTTAGACATGCCTTAGAGTTTCATTAGGACCAGGTTATAAGCTAATACAACCCTCTGAGGTTATGCAACTTGGTTCCTAATTATTCCAATTCATATGCATGTTTCGTTATATGCCTTAAAGTTGACTATTATGCCCTTTTGATATTAAAACGAGATTTTTGAAAATGTGAAAGGACTAAAACCTTTATTTTACTGATTTATAAACATGTCCATAAAATTTGACATCAGTTTATGGTCTAAAATGAGAGTTATGCTCAATATCGTAAATGAAGGCCTTTTTATTAATTAAACGACATATTTGATATAAATCCTATATAAACTCAATTTTTGACATCAAACCTTTTACCTACTGATGTAATACATTATTTTGGGATTTTTGTAAATTTTTATTAAATTTTAAGATGATCATAACATAGAGTTCTCGCATAGGCTCGGTAATTGACGATAACGCCCTTTTGCTAATAAAATGAGTTTTATACATCCTTTACATGTCAAACCTTTTTCTACTAATTTTATATGACAAATAAGTTATTTTAAATTGTAAAGGCTGGTCAAAATCTCAGATGTCCCTATTTAAACCGAATATCCTCAAATGCCGACCTTTATGCGATTTAGGCGCATAGTATGGTTTAAAACCATATTAGGCACCTAAAGCTTGATACCTACTGATGTTATGAATAAGTTTTTATACTTAAACAGTAAATAAAAGTTTTGAACTCAGATTTCCAAAATTAACCCTTAAAACATATGTGAAATGACCAAAATGCCCCTGCGGTGCATAGTTTGGCCATAAATGATAAATTTCACTTATGTGAGATATTTTACTGATATAACTTATTAAGATAAATATTTTTACTAATCATTTTAGACCAGAACCTCAGATTGTCATTTAACCTCTTGTATAATCTTTAAAATGACCAAAATGCCCTTTCGGGGCTTAAATTGATTTTAAATTCGTTTTTGGCATAATAGAAGGTATCTTACTGATATCACAACATATTTAAGGCATATCAACTTGTGAAACATGTTCATAACTCTTTTGGTTACCCGTTATGCATCTTACGCATTCGGTACGGTTTATGTAACTAGTTTACATGAATTAGCCGAAACGGGTCAAACCTTATCATTTTTTCTTCAAAATCCAGAATGTGTTTAGTTTACCCATGTTATACAAGTCTTCATACTTGTCGGATCTAAACCACATTCTAATCCGGTCTTCGCTTAATCTTGCGTTTTGAACCGTAAACCTTTCCTTAAAACTAACCGGTCTAAGTTACAACTTAAATAAGATCCGTTAGGAATCTAATAGGTTAATAAAACCTTCATTCCAGATTGAGAGCCCCAGTAGAGGTACTTGTGCTTGCTGATTAGAATATACGGCTGAGTATAAATTGCATTTTAAGCTCAGGTAAATACTTTTAACTTATTTTCCATATACGGGCTTGGGGTACGGTATATAAAATACCGCTTGGTCGGGCATTGAATTTTTAATTGTATGAAGGTTAATTCATTGAAATGACCCGTTTAAATTGTTTTATTTGCTTAAAGTCTTTGGGGGGTTAATGACCATGTCCCAGATATCCTTGGCATCATTTATAGAAATGGCCACGACCTAAGCACAGGGTGTAGGCATACACCCGCCAGTGCATATATAAATAAAAAGGTATAACCGCCGGTTACGAGAATAACTCACCGCGGGACTATATCATGTGGTGTGTCTATTAATCTTTAACCCGGTATTCAACCCGGGCTACTGAACGTATAACGAACATGTAATTCTTTTACAAGTTTATATATAAATAATTATCCCAAGTTATAAAATATTTTGTGCCTAGTGCATTCAAATCAATTTTCCTAAACTCTTTTCAAAATGAGTCAGTTAATTGTATTTACCAGTGTAAACTGACGTATTTTCCAAAAAGATTAAGTGACAGGTACTGTACGTAATTGGCTGGGTGCTCAGGGCTTTAATAGGAATCCTGCAAGTTCTAGATGCCTAAAGTCTGTTGAATAGTGTTTATGTTTCCATTTTAAGATCCGCCTGTGGATCCTCTTACATTCCGTTTGTAACACTTATGTTACTTTCACTCGGATTGTAATATATTTTACTTTAGACTTCCGTTGTGCATTGAACTGTGATTATTTGACTATGATGATATCAACTACGTCACGATATTCCCCACCGGGCCCACCGGTAATACGTGGAAATATCGGGGTGTGACAGGTTATCTCAACATCGAGCAGAGATCCTTTGCAAGGAGAAGATCGTCCGCATTTCTCGTTCTGGGGAAGAACCTCTCATGATTCATGGCGATAGGAGTGGTGCTGTTGTGGGCATCATTTCTTTCCTTAAGGCCCAGAAGTGTTTGCGAAAGGGCCACACTGCTATTCTAGCCCTAGTTACCGACAGTTCAACAAAAGAGAAGAAGATAGAAGATATTCCAATCGTGCGCGATTTTCCTGAGGTATTCCTTGAGGAATTACCTGGTCTTCCGCCTCACCGTCAGGTTGAATTTCAAATCGAGCTAGCTCCTCAAGCAGCACCAATAGCTCGTGCACCTTATCGTCTAGCCCCATCAGAACTAGAAGAACTATCTGCGCAACTGCAAGAACTCTTGGAAAAGGGATTTATTCGTCCTAGCTCTTCGCCCTGGGGAGCTCCGGTATTATTTGTGAAGAAGAAAGACGGTACCTTCAGAATGTGTATTGACTACCGCGAACTCAACAAGGTGACCGTGAAGAATCGTTATCCTCTCCCCCGCATTGATGACTTATTCGACCAGTTGCAAGGGTCGAGTTTCTACTCAAAGATTGACCTGAGGTCAGGCTACCATCAACTGAGAGTCTGAGACGAGGATATCTCTAAGACAGCATTCAGGACTCGCTATGGGCATTACAAGTTTCTGGTCATGCCTTTTGGATTGACAAACGCACCTGCGGTCTTCATGGATCTCATGAACAGAGTGTGCAAGCCTTACCTGGATAAGTTTGTTATAGTTTTCATCGACGACATCCTGATCTACTCTAAGAGTCAGGAGGAACACGAGCATCACCTGAGACTTATTCTGGAACTTCTTCGTGCAGAGCAGCTTTATGCCAAGTTTTCGAAATGTGACTTTTGGCATCGCGAAGTCCATTTCCTAGGCCATGTGGTAAACGAGGATGGGATTCATGTTGATCCATCCAAGGTTGATTCGATCAAGAACTGGCCTGCACCCCGAACACCAACAGAAATCCGCCAATTCTTGGGTTTGGTGGGCTACTACAGAAGGTTCATCAAGGATTTCTCCAAGATTGCGCAACCCCTCACCTCACTAACTCAGAAGGGTGTCACCTATCGTTGGGGTGATGCACAAGAATTCGCGTTCAGCACTTAAAGAATAGACTTTGTAGCGCACCTATTCTCTCATTGCCTGAAGGCACAGATGATTTTGTGGTTTATTGCGACGCGTCCATCCAGGGACTTGGTTGTGTGTTGATGCAACGTGACAAGGTCATCGCTTACGCGTCAAGCCAACTTAAGGTCCACGAAAGGAACTACACTACACACGACTTGGAGTTGGGAGCAGTGGTATTTGCACTTAAGATATGGAGACATTACCTGTGCGGTACCAAGTGCACTGTTTACACCGATCACAGGAGTCTCCAGCATATCTTCGAACAGAAGGAGTTGAACATGCGACAACGTCGATGGGTCGAGCTCTTGAATGATTATGAATGCGCAATCAAGTACCATCCAGGCAAAGACAATGTTGTGGCCGACGCCCTAAGCCGAAAGGAGTCAAAACCTAAGCGCGTGCGAGCATTACAACTTACCATCCAATCTAGTCTTCCTGCTCAGATACGAGATGCTCAGGTTGAAGCATTGAAAGCAGAGAACATCAGGGCGGAGTCCCTGCGAGGATCAAGGAAACGATTAGAACAAAAGGAAGACGACGCCTACTACGTAACAGGGCACATCTGGGTCCCACTCTATGGCAATCTACGTGAGCTTGTGATGGATGAAGCACACAAGTCCCATTACTCAGTACATCCTGGTTCTGATAAGATGTACCACGACTTAAAGACTACATACTGGTGGCCTAGCATGAAAGCCAACATAGCAACCTACGTCAGTAAATGTTTGACTTGTGCGAGAGTCAAGATTGAATATCAGAAACCATCAGGCCTACTTCAACAACCAGAGATCCCGACATGGAAATGGGAGCAAATTTCCATGGATTTCGTTACTGGCCTACCTAGATCTCAACGAGGAAACGATACTATTTGGGTGATAGCGGATCGACTGAAAAAGTCTGCACACTTCTTGGCTATCAAAGAAACGGATAAGTTTTCTACTCTAGCGGACGTCTATCTTAAGGAAGTTGTTTCGAGGCACGGGGTGCCAACCTCCATTATTTCTGATCGTCAGAAAAGCGATGCACAAGTCCTTTGGCTCACGTTTAGACATGAGCACAGCATATCACCCGCAAACAGATGGGCAGTCTGAATGCACCATCCAAACCCTTGAAGACATGCTGCGAGCATGTGTTATCGATTTTGGTAACGGCTGGGAAAGACATCTTCCTTTGGTGGAGTTTTCGTATAACAACAGTTACCACACCAGCATCCAGGCTGCTCCGTTTGAGGCATTGTAAGGACGTAAATGCCGATCACCTCTTTGTTGGGCAGAAGTTGGCGACAGCCAAATCACATGTCCAGAACTCGTAGTAGACACAACTGAGAAGATTGCTCAGATACGACAACGAATGGCGGCAGCTCGTGACCGTCAGAAAAGCTACGCTGATAAGCGTAGGAAACCTCTAGAATTCCAGGTCGGGGACCAGGTTCTACATAAAGTCTCATCCTGGAAGGGTGTGGTTCGTTTTGGTAAACGAGGCAAGCTAAACCCACGTTATGTCGGACCTTTCGAAATCACTGAACGAATTGGCAAGGTCGCTTACAGATTGAATCTACCTGAAAAGCTCAGTGGAGTTCACAACGTATTTCATGTGTCAAATCTGAAGAAGTGTCTGTCAGATGAGACCCTTATAGTTCCCCTCAAGGAACTCACCATCGACGATCAGCTGCGATTCATCGAGGAACCAGTAGAAATCACGGACCGAGATGTTAAGGTTCTCAAGCGCACCAGAATACCTCTTGTTCGAGTTCGTTGGAACTCCCGTCGTGGCCCAGAGTTTACCTGGGAACGAGAAGACCAAATGAGACACAAGTATCCCCAATTGTTCGATAACAGTGCAACCACTACTGAGGCTGAAGCTACTGCGGAATTTCGGGACGAAATTCCAAACCAACGGGGGGATGATGTGACACCCCAGGAAAACCACGCAACTTAACTAGCTTCCTCAGTGACTACGTGCTAAATTTCGGGACGAAATTTCTTTCAAGTTGGGGATGATGTGACAACTCGAGTTTTCAAGGTCTTTCCTCAACACGTTACTTGTTTCCAAAAGTGTGCTACGTAACTTGTTTGTCTTGTAATTTTGTACGTTTGTTATACGTTGAGATATTGTGTTATTATTTAGTATTTGATTAATGTGTTAATGTGTAACTTGTGATCTGTTTGCAATTAAAACCCTAGACGACGAAACCCTGGAGTTTCGCCATAAACCACCTCCACGAAACCTTAGAGTTTCGTCACCAACCAACTCGACGAAACCTTGGAGTTTCGCCATTCCCTTATCGACGAAACATGGGTTTCGTCGGCCCATTTTCTAGTAAAGCCCAGTACGGGCCCAACACCTCTATATGCATATATAACGAGGAAAGGTTTCGCGAGGGCACATAACTGATCATTTGGAAAACCCTAGACTCTTATTCTCTCCCTTGCACCCAACGGTGATTATCATCCTCTCATCATCATTCTCTCGAAGTTGATCGATGAGATAGGTTATTGATATTGATGAATCTGTGAATTTGTTTTCATGTAATGGCCAACATATATGTTAGGTTGTTTAAGATTAATGTATGATTCTGTTATGATTGGATAACGATTACAAACTGATTGTTTTGACGACGGCAGTTAGGGTTCTGTGTGTGATCAACTGCTGACACGACGTAACCTCTGCATGTTGACGAAACTCAGTGGTCGACAAAACATGGGAGTTTCGTCACTGAGGGTTACGACGAAACCTGGGGGTTTCGTCCAAGGGAGTCACGATGAAACAGGGAAGTTTCGTCAAAGGGGATCACGACGAAACTTAGAGGTTTCGTCAGTAAGGGATCACAACGAAACAGGGGGTTTCGTCAAGTGGGTAAACTGCACAGTAACTCCGTTAAGTCTGTTAAAGGATAACTATGTTAGTGTAGACTGAGAAACAGTTATGTGTTGTAATGAATAAATTATGTGAAGCATGAATTGCCTGAACTTGAATAACCGTCTATGTGTTACTTGATGATAATTGCCAAGCACACCTTGTGATGTTGGATCATACATGAAAAGTTACGAACATAAACTGATTGTGTATACGTGCATAATACTATAGGCTTTGACTGAACTAATTGAGATCAAGTAGATAAGCATACCGAGCAAACCGAGGTGAGTTCACACTTTCCACAAGGCATGGGATTCCCAAGGGTTGGGAATGGGTAAAGGATTTGAACTGAAACTGCTTGATCTCCTGGTTTGGAACACGTACACACCCTCTTTATTGAAGGGTGACAACATGTACTAAGGATCTAATCAGAACCTGCGTGATCTCCTGGGTTGGGGACACGTACACACCCTCTTAAGTGAAGGGTGACAACACTGATACTAGACCAAAAACTCTATCATGAAGTCCCTCATTTTATATCGACTTAATCACCGGGCCAATGGCGAGCGGGTCATTAGTTAGATAGCGCTATTTAGGTTTGACAAGCGTGAACTAATGGATCTGGGCACTAGTCAATGATGATAGACATTGACGTCAGGGCACCAACTTACTTTAGTCAGTGGTCGATATAGTAATGGGTCTAGTGGGTCACATGGGGAAGCCCCCACTGGTTATGGATATGTTTGGGAAACAGGGAAACTGATTAACTTATGGTTTACAATGAACTCGTGGTTTTTGTAACAACTTATAAATGAACCCCAACTGTGAACTCGCTCAACTTTGTTGTTGACTCGTTGTTACATGCCTTGCAGGTCGTTAGGTGCTTATGGAGCTTGCATGAGGAGGAGAGGTCGTTGTGGGATATGGACTGTTATGTCCCATGCTTAACATTTGAACTTTAAACTATGTTTTGGTTATTTAAACTTTACTATGCTTCCGCTGATTACTTGAACATGTTTGATTTCTTTTGGACAGCCATTATATTGGGGTTGGTTTTATTTACTTAATTGCATTGTTCAATATGATTGGTGGCTTGATCCTGGTCATGTCACCCCTCCTGCGGTGATACTCCGCTTGTGGATTTTGGGGGTGTGACAGCCAAGACACCACGGATAAATGATAAGAAAGTTTCACCTTCAATATAAGAAACTAGTTATTAAAGTCTTTAATACATAACCAAATAAAAAGTGCGAAAAGATTAAAAATAAAAAGTATTACACTAAATGTTTATCTTCACCAAGTGATGTAAGAGACTTAGGCAAACATGGCCTTTGATTGTCAAGAACTCTTACGATCAATCTTGGATCCCGAGACTACTACACACACTCTTGATGGATGATGGATGATGGTGGTGGATGTGGGTTTTAATGGTCGTGGTGGGTGGGTGAAGTGTGAGAGAGGTGGTTTGTCAAGGGATGAGTTGCAAGTGAGCTAAGCACCCCTATTTATAGCCTGCACAGAAGCCCGGACACGGCCCCGTGTCCATTGGGCACGGCCCCGTGTCCACCCATCTTCTCTTTCTTCATTAATTGCAGTTTGTCTGCATTAGTTGACCACGCCCCCGTGTCCGCTGGGCACGGCCCCGTGTGCAGAAGCGTATCTGTACTATCAAGATTTGCTTAGATTCTGCGAATCTTAGCGTTGACCACGGCCCCGTGTCCACTGGGCACGCCCCCGTGGTGGGTGATAGAAGCTTCTACAACTTTGTCTTTTCTGCAAACACTTGGGCACGCCCCGTGTTCAGTGAGCATGGGGCGTGTTCAGCCTTCTGTTCTCTTGTTTTTGCTTGGGAAGATGTTGTCGAGGGGTCGGGCATGCCACGTTTATTCCATTTCTTGTATTTATGTTAGATTTAGCTGCCTTTTTGCTTCTTTTGTTCATTTGAGCTAATTTAATCCTGAAAATACAAAAGGAAGACAAAAGCACACTTTTTCCAATATTAGTACTAAAAAAGGGTTAGTTTTATGCCTCATTTGATGTAATTCATATGTTGCATTTTACACACATCAGTGCCCTACCCTCGTATTGCAAGATACGAGCCGCAGGTGTGTATGGTGCGGTGGTGGGTCCTCCAGGTATTTGTGCCTCTGCGCAAGCTTTGTTGTAGGATGCCGCAAGGGCAGTCTGTTGTTGGTAGAACCAGGTATGGAGATCCATTCCTGGGGGTATCACAGAACCGTACTGTGAAAAATCTGGCATGAACACTGGGGGAGAGCCCCCCTGTGCGGATGTGCCTATGTGGCCGATTGGTTGTGCTGGGGTGGTGTTCCCCGTAGGTACCAAGTTTGTGGGGTTGAGGTTTTCCCCGGTAGCATTGTTTTGACGATCAGACATGATCTTTAAGAAAGATAACGATGTGAAAAAAAGTGCTAAGAGTAGCGGTGGGCGCCAATGATGAAACAGTGGTTACCTAAGAGAGGTTAATTCACTGGTCTCGTCAAGTAGGGTTAATCTCTTTTTTCTGAGGACTGGTGGCTGGATCGTCCGCTGATCTATCTCCTGCACAAGGGAAACACACCGTGACTCGTAACAAGGAGGATGGGGTGGGTGGTGCTCCTTGTTACCACTCTCCGGCTTGAGAATCAGTAATTTGCTCGAGAAGCAAAGTGTGTGATAGTAGTAGTAGTGAGAGAGTAGATAAGCGATACCTCAAACCTGGTCTGGGATGGGTATTTATAGCCGAGGAGTGAAGGAGGGTAATTGAGTGGCTAGACTGACAACGCGCAGCCCTTATGCAGGTGTGTCAGGCTTGTCGGTTGTGGAGGTGAAGCCACGTCCTACTGCGGTGTCAGTCTGTTGCTCACGTATGGGCTGACAGGCGACTGTCATTAGTGCCACTTGCTCTGTGGTGTCAGTCCCACTTGCCTCATGGACAGGATGCGGTGTCGCGCCGCATCGCTGCTCGCGGTAACTGTTGTTGTTTCCGCGTTCTTGCTCTGGCCAAGACATGTGCGGGATGCGGTGCTAGGCCGCATCGCCACTTGTGGTGACTGTTGATGTTGTCCAGATCCCTTGTCGTGACGAAAATGTTCATAGGATGCGGTGCCAAGCCGCATCGCTATCTGTGCACCCATTTTCATACACAAGGTAAGTCTTATCATCCCTTGACCGATTGGATTCGACCGCTATGTTCGCGCGTGCCCGCACGGACACAGATAAGTTCTTGCCGGTAGGGGTTTTTGACAAGGGTGATGGTCACTCGCGGCCATGTTGGTGCGAGATCTGGGACCATACCCCTTCAAAGAGACATGATTAAAAGTTAGAGACTTTGAAAGGTTAAGGTTAGTCTAGAAAATGGTTGAGATTAAGAGGAACATAAGAATATATAACATATGACAGCTCTAACGCCTTTTAGATAAATAAATTCCCTTCGTCCGTTCCTTCTGTTCGTTTCTTTGGCCTCCAACATCAAAAAAGTCTATAGACTTCACCACCTTTTTTTCCAGCACGGCTGCATGAAAACATTTTTTAAAGCATTAATAGATTCTTAAAAAGAAATATTGAGCATTTCCTGATAAAATTAAAATATAGCAAGTGACAATAATCTGGTAAAAGTATAATGGAAAGAATAATCTATGAGCACCTTATTCACAAATACAGTAAATAAACTACCTTTTAATTACGAACTGCAACATAATAAGAAGAGAAGTTGCACACATAAATCAAAGTGGCATTAAAGACCACACTCCAAAGAAAATTGTAGTTGTAAAAGAAATGATAAAAACAAACATTAGTCTTTAAAAAATAGCAAAAGGACAACAGAAGACAACCTTTTTAAACTATTGTGCATTACTAACTAAACTTCAATTGGGATGAGTAAATTTATAAGTCAGTAAGCATCATACATGCCAATGAGGTAGTGGTGGAGTGGTTGGAGAAAGACTTGGTGTCCCTTGTGACCCAGGTTCAACTCCCACTCTCCCCATTATTTTCTGCGGCATGCAGTTGAAGGGCGAATACGGGTGGCGCCGGTTCGTCTTGGATGGGAGGCGAGATTTTACCGATTATTCCACTGTCGTGCCTTCAGACGGTGGAGGTCGGGTTTCCGCGCATCTGGGAGAGCCAAGGGGCTGGCGGCGGTCGAGTAGGCATCATACATTATAGTAAGAGCATCAGTGAAGATGGGCCCATATGAAATGATCTCCAGGTTATCACTGTCTTTATGAAATTAAACAAAAAATAAATAAATAAATAAATAAGATTTCAAATGTAATAAAGACACTTAAAAAACCTCATCTTATAATATGCAATCTCATAGTACCTCAGCTTCATAAGATTTTAATGTGGTGAAGTGCATTTGAACTTGCCCCTGCACAGACCATGTCATCGATTTGTAAGAAATTTCCCATCAAAATTGCAACTATTTTCATTTCAATAGTTATGGTTTTATGTAATTTGAACTAATTTCAATGGACTCGCATTTTGCCCTAACCCCTTCTCACTCACCGGATGTTCGAAGCACCATCTTATCTTACATACAAATAAAAAAAGGAACATATTATATTCAACCTTGTAACATGCATCAAAGATGTTTAACAATGCAAAATGACATACCTTGACGAAGATATAACCTGACATTTCACTTAACTCCAGATTTTACCTCAGGTTGATCTAAGGGTTGATATTTATCTAATAGTGGGTTGACTTTAATGTGAACATACGAATAGGTAATTATACATAGAGCTAAAGCAAAAAACAAAACGCCACTATTGTTGATAACGAGTAATACAAGCATTATAAACGTGAAACAAAACATTATATAACCAAAAAAATGTGTAAAAAATTGCATTATCAATGGAATTTTGATTTGTTAACGGCTATAAATACGAAGCCCTCACTTATTTTATATCACACCACATTGATAAAAAAAATTTAAAAAAAAAATAAAAACCATATTATCATGTTCATGAAGTCAGCAATACACTCTTATGCTGCCTTCCTTCTCGCCCTCATCTTCGCTACACAATCAATCCCCCTACTACATTGGTCCAGTGATCTGGGCTAAGGGTGGCGGAATCAAGTTAACTGACACAAAAAACAATAAGAAAATTTGCCCATCATAATATGTAGTGCAGGATCCTGCTGAGGTTAACAAAGGTGACAAGTTCCTCTTTAATAGACCTGGCAAACGGATTGAGTCGGGTCGGGTCAAAAGCATGTTACACAATCTGTATAGCTTAATAGTAGTAGACCAGCAAATTCATAACAAGGGTGTGAACATTATTTGATAAACAAAGAACTAAAATAAAGCATATATCTATCCAGTTTATTAATATTGGATGATGAAATATATATAATCAAACTTAAATAAATATGTTCATATCCAACAAGCCTCCATTATATCCATACGAGAGGCCTTTTATGCTTCCAGGACTTCTTAGTGATCTTATTCCTCTTCATCTTTCTTGTGTCACCCTTGGTACCGCTTTCAACACTCTGATTACCTCCCTCCTCGGCTTCAGTATACAAACAGAAAAGTAGAACAATTAGGGAAAGGGTAAAAAGAGAACCACCTTGAGTTTGTGCAAAAAAATGGTAGCCCAACTGGCGCGGGAAGTAGGAGTTTTCATGGTTCTCACAACTCGTGATAGTTCTTAATTGAACCGAATCCTATATGTATGTGTGTATATATATATACGAGAGTGTGTGTATGAATGTATGTATGCATCAAAAGAAAAGACATTTACATCGAACCTTGGAATTCCTCTTTTGTCGATTATTATTTGTATTATTAACATGGGGATGGAGATGTGGAGATACGAGGCTGTTGACAAATACGCTATTCCAAATATAGGCCACATTGCTGGGCACGCGTCTAGCATCATAGTGACGATAAGTTGTGTTTTGTGAATCCACCTCATCTAAGAGGTGTCCAACATCATACTTGCTCTCACAACGATCTATATTATATGGTTCCCACTCATTGTTTTTCACTACCCATATCTTACCGGGGGAACGATATGTATATATGCATAGGCATTCTTCTATAACCCCAAGTCTGTGACAGTAATCACATTCATTAAACAGTTCCGGTGGAAGGAGGATTTCTTTAAATTCCTGTGTGGATAAATCTAGAGAAATAATTACGTTCTTGTTATTTTTATGATGGGTCATGATCCAGTGAAGCGCACCGCCACATAAAATACCAGATTTACCCACATCACCCTCATACTTTACTTGTCCAATAACTCTCCAAGTATTTGATTTCAAAGTGAACACGTAGAAAAGTGTCCTCTTTATGTTAAGATTTTTCCTGAACCCTACTACAACCTTGTAATCATCTGCAGACGAATCATAACCAAAACCCCAACATGCAACATTTTGCCTGATCATTGGAATATTGTGATAGGGCGTCCTTGGCAGTTTCTTCTGCTCTCTAATCGAAGGATTAGTTATTACAAATTTAGCATCTTTAGGAGAAACGCATAGTAAGCCATTACATGAGCCAACAATATGAGTACGATTGCAGTAAAACGAATCGTGTTCGTCCTTTCCTCCTCCAAAAGAAACATAGATCCTTCTATGTCCAAGTTCACGATTGTTGCAATCATTCATGTAAGAACGGTTCAAGTGAGCTTTAATAAAAGGAGGAGAGGATATAAGAGAGTGCCATGACTTACATACGCTCTTGCATCGGATTATATCTTCCACATCCAGTCGTACCAGTATCTGCTCAACCATATCAAACGCAAACTCTTCTGCCATTCGCAGAACGATCGAGGTGCAGTCGTCGGCCGGAAAGTGAAAGAATTGAACGAGTTGGGTTTAGGGTTGATAATAATAATATTAATACCGAGAAAACTATTCCTTATAATATAATAATAATACTTCCCCTCGAATCGATTAAGCTGAGTTGTTTGGATGGGCCAGGCTAGTGAACTATTTAAACTTTAAAGGTGTCTGGATTCTTCTTGCTGGGCCAAGCCCAGATCGACCCATTGTTACTTTTGTATATCATTATCACCTAGTAAAAAAACTGTTTATAATGGCTATGTCGCAAAAGAATGATGGATGACTCAAACATCAATTGTTTTACCAAACACATTCATATTTTTTTTTCTCAAATGGGTGTTTTCAGAAAAATTATTTACCAAAATGGATTTTTTGTAAAATATTTACCATCGGGACCTTAAACTGAAGCTTCTCGTGACGGTAACTAGGGTAGTTACCAAAAAAGCTTAGCATAAACACCATTTTCACCCTTTGCAAAAAGCTCATCATGAATTCCCATTTCCAACACACCGCCCTGCTTTATAACCACCACAAGATCCGCCTTCCGTATGGTGGAAAGACGGTAGTCAATCACAAGAGTTGTCCTCCCGATCATGAACCGATCCAACGCCTCTTCAACCAACTTTTGAGATTCAGAATCCAAAGCACTCGTTGCTTCATCTAACTACAAGATTGCTGATTCTTTAACATTGAGCATGCTATTGCTATTCTTTGCTTTTGACCACCTGATAACTGTAACCCCCTCTCCCCAACCTGCCAAAAATAATTATTTTGTTATAAAATCAAACTAGTAGTACCCGTGTGTTACATGGGTTACTCAAAGTAAATTATATAATATTTAACAGTGTTGACATAAAATTTAAAATGAAAGAAATGTTCTAGTGTTACATGTCTACAAAATATCACATTCAAAATTGAGAATGAAATCGGAGAAACCATTAGATTAACTTCTATTGGAAAGTTGGTTACATGAAGAGTGTTGTTATTAATTTACATTATGATGTTACATAACTTATTTTTCTAAGGAAGTTGGATAGTGCTTGTATCCTTTACAATGCTGCTATATAAAGGATAGTTTAAGTACCCGTGTGTTACACAGGTTACACAATGTCAATTATATGAATTATAAGCCTGTAAATAAGATTTAGAAATGAAAGATAAATACAAATACAACATGCTTATTTCGTTATGTTCACGATATAATTCATAAATCTCAAAATACTTCTTATGATTGATATTACGTATTATAATAATGAAAATGTTTTAAAACGCAAGTTGTTTCAGATGAGATACGCAAATAAACATAGCTCTAATTTGAATTCGCTTTGTTGGTTATGCGGCAGAAGATTCATGACCATGTTTGAGGGAAAACATTGTTTATAATAAAATTGAGCCTTTTGCAGATTATATCCATGGTAGCAATTCAAATATTATTCTTGGCTAAACTTCGCGAGTCAATTTTACATTTCATAAAAGTTTTGACCTGTTAAAAGAAGAAAGTATCCAATCAAACGCCCATCTTTCCTCAAAATATTATTTTTCTTTGTCATGCGATTGGCCCTGTAATAATCCCAAAAGAAGCCCACATTCTGCATTTGTTATGTTTAAGCCCATATACATCACTTCTACTTAATGATTTTCATTACAAGCACAGGTCCTAATAGGGGTGCACAAATCGGGTTTTTTTAAAAACCGGGTTTCGGGTAGGATCGGGTTCGGGTAGGATCGGGTTTTACCAAATTAGGTTTTTTTTAAAAACCGGGTCGGGTCCGGGTTTTCTACCAAAAATGTATACCCTATATACCCGGGTTCGGGTAGGGTTCGGGTCGGGTTTTATAAAACCCGGGTATTATAATACCCTATTTCCGGGTTCGGGTTCGGGTCCGGTTCGGGTATTCATCGGGTAGGGTTCGGGTATGCATCGGGTTGGGAAAAAACCCGCACCGGGTATTAAAAAAACCCGACCGGAACTATGCTTATAAAATGTATCAAACATAACTCTCACACATAGACATCAAATCTATTGATAAACAGAGGCACAATTTATAAACAGAGACACAATTTAAAGTTCTTCATGTGGTTATTCTTGAACTTTATAAATAGAGGCACAATTTATTAAATACAAAAACTAATAATGATATTAAACAAACAAAGAAAATAGAAGGGCCAACTTATATTGGCATATTTGTTTCCACTTGTAATGAAATATACTAAATAATTAAGTAGCGGTGGCAAATATCATTAGAAACCTCATAATTAAACAAGATTACATCAAAGTGCATACATAATTCGGGTATAAAAACCGGGTTTCGGGTATAAACCGGGTATAAAAAAACCCGGTTCCGGGTTCGGGTTTTAGATCAAATATGCATACCCGGTCCCTACCCTATGGGTAGGGTCGGGTTCGGGTATTGAAAACCCGGTTTTTATAATACCCGGTTCCGGGTTTTTTTTTCCGAGTCCAGGTCCGGGTTCAGGTTTTTTTGTGCACCACTAGGTCCTAACGACATATTTATTAGCCCCCCCAATTATCCAACAACCCCATCCAAGTAAATGACATGGCCCAGGAAAGGTAATTTTAATTTATACTAGAATTACCACCCGCCGCAATGCGGCGGGGATTCATTAGTTATATATCATGTTAGATGAAAGACAAGTATTTCTCACATGACCACGAGCCTATGTGTGAAACCGATAAAAAAAATAATTAATCGCACGTTGCGACAAACCTATTAAACAGGAAAAATAGACGCGCTGCGACGGACATGTCAAACAGGAAAAAAATAGATGCAAAAACGTTGAACCCCTCGCGCACGTTGCGACGTGTTAACTCGGAAATTTAGAACGACACGTTAAATGGAGAACTTATGAAAGATGAAAAGTATATAAGAGACTAAAGTTGAAAGTAAAAAAAGTGTTGAGATTAAATTGCGAAAGATGAAAAGCTTTGGGTTGAAAGTAAAAAAAATTAAAGGGGTTAAATTGCAAAAGATGAAAACTTTTGAATTAGAAGTGAAAAATCAAATTAATCAAAGAGGTTAAAATACCAAAGATTGAAACTTTAGACTTAAATTGCCAAAGATTGAAACTTTAGAGTTAAAAAAGAAATCAATTTCAGATTATGAAAACAAAAGAGATAAATAGATTTAGTTAAATTGATTTTTAATATTAATATTATTTATTTAATAAAAGTGATAAATAAAAAAATAAAGGTGAGAAATTACCAGAGAATGACACGTGTCCAAAAATGATTTTTGTTTATTAGTATAGAAAGATTGTAAGAATTTAGCCGAGCCCCATTCGTACTACTGGCCCAGAATACTACCCCTTTTAGCCCTTTAAAATTTGGACCTCAAGTAACCCATCACACATCTTAACCACAATATTAGCAGCCCAAGTTACATACTCCCACATAGTGGTGCAGAAAAAACCCGGGTATTGGGTACCCGGCCCTACATATAGGGCATGCATTTTAATACAGAAACACATACCCAGAACCGAACCGAACCCGACCTATACCCGAAAACCGGTTCCGGGTCCATACCCGAAAACAGGGTTTTTCAATACCCGAACCGGGTATTTCCAATGACCGATTTATACTCTGTTCTTATGTTTTTTACATTTATAATATTTTTACTTTCTTATATACATGCGCTTTTATGTTATTTGTTTATACGTATCATAATGATTTTGAAGTTTTTACGCATAAAAATGGACCCGAAACAAAAAAAAAATGTGCAGCCCCTTAAGAAAACCTGATCTATACCCGAAAAATATCCAAAAACAGGGTATTAAAATATCCGGTATAGAGTACCCGGTGTTAAGCCTAATCCGGTTTCCCACCATTAATTCAAATGTTTTTGAATTATTTGTTTTGTTGTAACTACCTATTTTATCTCCTATTTATTTGTATAGTCTACCAGGTCTTTAGGATATCTATTATATATAATAAATGAAAGTGATTTGTGTCACGTGTCACTTGATTAGGGCATCCTCAATCCCATTTTCCCGCCCAACAGTAACACTCTTCTTTAATCCCTCCTATAAAATCATTATGTCGCCTCATTTTCTCCTTCAGGCTTTCTCTTTTCTCCAAACCCTAAAGATCCTTTCCTTCATCCAGTTCTTCCATCATCGATTCTTCTTTCTCACACTTATTCTCCACAAACCCTAAACTCACCAGAATTCTTTTTGCTCTTCATCTTGAAAGAAGGAGAGGAGATTCGAGAGAGAGATAGATCGAGAGATGGGGTACCGGCTAAGGGTTCTGCGGTTTTTCTCTTACAAGATTCTTTCATCTTCTTCGTCGGCAAGGTTCTTCCATCTGAGGTTTGATTTGTATATTTATAGATCTGTGTTGATTTCTTCTTATTTTCATACAAAGTTTCTAATTAAACCCTAATTTCTACTCCTAATCTCGTCATATGGTTCCAAGGTTGTTGTCATCGATAGTCATCAAAGGGTGAGATCCGCTTACCTGCGGCTAGATTTCCGCCATGAACTGGTATGTTTGAATATGTTCAGAAACTAAGGGTTTTTTTCTTAACGGTGATGATATGAGTACAACATCTGTTGATTATTGATCTGTGAATATGTTCACCGATTATTCTTTTTGAAATTGGGGTTTCATTTGCTTGAGATTTGAATCTTCCGATTGTTGAAGCCTTTGAAGCCGATCGTTTTAAATTTCCAGTTCCCGAGGTATGATCTGATTGTGTTTTAAGTGTAGATGTTGTTTGACGACCGCATTAGTTAGGTTTTTTATTCAGATTATGTGATTTTGTTTATACTTTTTTATTATGTGATTTTGAAACTGATGAATGATCACTACTAGAAAATGAGGCTAATGCAACTTTTTAGATGCAACCTTTTTCAATTGTGTTGCATTTGACCCTAATGCAACTTCGTTTGACATAAAGGTTGCATTAAGATATCTAATGAAACTTTTTTCTTGAAAAGGTTGCAAAACTTTTATTATATGCAACCTTTTTGATTAAAAGTTGCAAATTTTACTAAAAAAATGCAACTTTTTTCTTAAAAGGTTACATTGTTGAAAGTTAGATGTAACTTTTATTTGCAAATGTTGCTTAATTCAATAAAAACAACAAGAAAGTATGGATTATCTTGATTAGTAAATATTTTTAAAAAAAACTTTCTTTATTGTTTTGGTGATATTTGACATTTAAAAAGTATTTTTTAACAAAATAATTGACACTACCAGAAAATACACCTATCTTGACACGTGAAGAATAACACACACTCATTTCATGACATTCAAAAGCGTGTGTCAAGAAAAAAAAACGTCATGGTTTACAAAATTTAATAAATTTATGACATTCTTTTTTGTGTGTCATCTTTTTAGCATTATAAAAAAAACAAGATCTATCACACTCATTTTATGGCACTTGAAAGCGTGTGTCAAGAAAAAAATGTAATGGTTTTACAAAATTAATAAATTTGTGACACTCTTTTGTGTGTCATCTTTTTTTTGTTGAACGGCAAAGAACGACGTGCCAACTACTGTGACACTGGGCGCTATGGCCAAGGTCGACTACTTGACCGCTGCCAACCCCTTGGCTCTCCCAGACGCACGGAAACCCGACCTCCACCCGCCCGAAGGCACGACAGTGGAATAATCGGTGAAACCTCGCCTCCCATCCAAGACGAACCAACGCCACCCTTATTCGTCCTTCATCTAGATACCGTAGAAAATAATGGGGAGAGTAAGAGTCGAACCTGAGTCACAAGGAAAACCAAATTTTTCTCCAACCACTCCATCACTATCTCATTGGCTCTGTGTGTCATCTATTAATTTGAACTTTTTTTTTGTAATATTATATTAAACTTGAACATTTTTTTTGTAATATTGTATTAACATCCGAACATGAGTTATTTTTTGGACTAATAAATCTGAATTTAAATAGAAGTTAATTAAATTAAAACAATTTGAAAGTCCCTCCTAATTTAGTTCCCGCTCCCCCTTAATATTTTGATTCTCTCACACCCAAATTAACTTACTTCACCTTACCCTAATTCCCCATTCAGTCATTCTCCCAAACCCAATCAATCCCCACCTGCCTTCCGTATCATCGCATTAGCAGCTATTCCGTTTAATCGTTCTCATTTGTAATGGTCTGTTCAATCTTGCAATTTCCCTATAAACCCTACATTTTTGTGATATGAGCGGGCGCGTTAGCTGCGAGCATCATCATGAACGCTTTAAGGAAGCTTTGAGATCAACTTTCCAAACAACAACAGGTAATTCCGTCACCCCCAAATTATCCGATTTAAGTAGCTTACTTAATTTAATTTTGGATTTTTCTAATGTGATATGTATGCATAGAATGAGTATTAAGTGAAAATTCAGATGTTAGTTCATGTTTCGGTGCATTTGGATTGAGATTTATGCATAGGGTAATGTAATTGCAAGTGAATGATAATCTAGTTGAGAGGCAGGAGTATTTGGGATTTGGAGTTACTTTTGACGATTTAGTTTTTGACTTCCATAGATAGTGTACATAAATGTATAACTTCACAAATTCGATAATTGTAATGGTACCTCTACAGTTTGTCTTGTGAATGGTGATAACATAGTTTTAATAATTGAGAACTTGAATACACTTTTTAGTGTGTGTATAGGACCATAGGTATATATATTTTGGATATATCTACATGTCAATATGTATTTGTAAGTAGCTATATTCCAGATATACCGACATGTAACATAACATTCTGGATATGGGTTGTTTCAGGCTGTGATAAAGCAATTCAGCACAAGTGGGTATGAACAGGGGTTTATATAGTGTTTTAGGTATTTAAAATTGATCAAAAGTTGCTCATTTCTTTGTGAAATTATGTTGTTTTAAAGTCCCAGTCACACTTTACATAGTTAAAAATCAATTTAGTTAATCTCAGACAAAAGTTGTTGTCACGATATGTTTATTGCCAAGGAATAAGGCATAAGCAGAGCTGAGGTTAATATACAAGTTTTGAGGGTGATGTACTGTAGACTAACATCACCACTAAATAAAATATCAAAAGGACATGGTATAACACACAATTTTTAACGGCTAAAGTAATTGTATCTAATTCCATTGTGGTTGTCACTCTTTGCTTAAAACAGTAATGCTTCCATCCAAACTGTGTTTTTTTTTTTTTTTTTTTTTTTTTTTGCAATTTCACAAGATTTTTTTTTTTTTTTTGTATGCATATAAAACTCAAAATTTGTTTAAACTATGTTCCTTCACGTGTAGGGTAGTAAATGAAATACTTAAAAGTATATGCATGTTCAGGGGTGGACCCACATAGGGTGGATCGGGGTCCCCAAATCCTAGTGTTTTTTAAAAATTTAGTACACCAGTATTTTAAGTTTTTCAAGTACCCCATAAGAATAATTTGGTCGGATCCCATATTATTCAAAGTTAGGTTGTTGTGGTGGTAAATCCCTTTGTCTACTACCAAAGAGGTCGCGTGTTCGAGCCTTACATCTCTCAGTTTTTGGTAATTTTTATCCTAACTGAAACTAGGGTTTTTATCTTGCGAATCAAAAGTACGGTAAGGCATAGAAACAGATCGCACACAGTCACAAGTCCACAGCTCACCCCAGCAACCATGCCACATTTATTTTGTATTTTTTTTTATCAATGCTGAGTTTAATTCTGATTTTTTTTTAATTTTTTATTTATTACCCATAACAATTATGTAGACTTGTTTATGTTTCTTGCCTGGAGTTGGAATTTGTACGAAAGGGAATAAAGAATGGTCTATATGTCTTGTTACTATATTAGCTTTACTCTTGAACCACATTACTTTTTTATATTGCATGTTGATCTTGGTTTTAAATTGCGTGATGCGCTCTGATGCGTTTGGTCTAAAAATGTGATGCGTGAAGCGCGATGCGAGCGCATCACATGCGCTCTTTATAAAAAATATTAAAAAATTATTTATACATAAAAACTTATGAAAATATACTTGAAGCAAAACACATGACGCAATAAAAAGATAGGAGTTGTGCTTTTTGGTTCAAATCAAGCATACTAAGATATTAATTATTGAAAAAACCGAACCCAGTTCATAAAATCTGGTAAAAAACATAAGAAACAATGTCGCGTGCATCAGAACGCATTATGCGATGAGCGCATCATGCGAAATGCGCGCAATATACTCGCATCAAGTAAACGCAACGCATCAGTTGTGGCGATGCGCACTCATCAACGCATCAGGCGCATCACGCATTATGCGCACATTTTAAAACCAAGATGTTGATGCTGCCATTTTTTGCCTAAAATCTTTATGATTTATTCATCTTGGTGAATGTAAATACAACAAGAAGGATTATATCTTCATAGGTTGTTGCAACATCAACCAATGAAAGAGGCATGTGTCAAAATAAGTGGAATAGAGGTATTATTTTGTTCTTTTTGAGTTCATTTCCATTTTTGTATTTTTGCATTTTTTTTCTAAACTCTATGAGTATTTTATATATGCAGTAACATAATGCCGGCCATGTTCTTGGTTTAGATGGGAATAACACGGCAGAAGGTATGTTTTTACATTTTATTAAATGTCAGTCTCTTCTCTTATTATTTGCATTTAGGCAAATGTTTTATGAGCTTTTGTGTAGTGTATATAAAGGTCTAATATTACATGTATTAGTGATGCCTTTGTTTGGTCTCTGTTTAATGGCTGGGCTGCTAATGAATCTGGGTGTGACAAAACTTTCAGTTTGTGTGTTTTGCCTATGGTCATTAGTGGTTCAAAGTGTCTTCACCAGGAGGGTAAGTCTATGACAAACCATTTCTCGTTTACAGTAATTTTATTGTTTCCAAATACTTTGAGTTATATTATTAGGATAAAACACATTTTTTTTCTTTCTATTATTTGGTGCAAATTCATTTACTTCTTATGTGATTAATCTCATTTTTCTGCTTGACTAGACTGCATTTAAACTTGATTTATCTTGATAGTTTTTTTAGTAAGTGGTGTGTAGAATTACCCTTTTGCTCTTGATATGGCTTTATTAATGTTGTTTTGCCATTATCATTCCTTAATAGGTGTTAAAGTTAAAATTATCATTCCTTAATAGGTGTTAAAGTTAAAACTAAGCATCGGCTACATACTGAAGAGGACCATCAAAGGGCAGAAGCTGAGCTTGAAGCTATGAGGAAAGATTTTGACAGCCAACGAGCAAAGTTTGAAGCTACGATACAAATTATTATTATGAAAAAGCAACGTACTGTGGAATCTTAGAGCTGAGTAGGATGTTCATTGTAATTGACAACTATATTTATATTACATTGTTATTTTGAGTTTAGACATGTAAAATCACGATATAAGATTATATATATGTTATTACAGTTTGGTGTAATCGAGTCACTATATTAATATTTTAGTGCTTCAAATAATGATGATATAGCTGTAAAAAAGAGTTACATATGTTATAGCTAAAATCTTAAGAAATGTTGCATTTGATATAAAAAAGGGTTGCATTTTTCTACTAAAAATATTAAAATGGTTGCATTTAAGTGTAACAAAGTTGCATATAAGTGTTAAAAAAAGTTGCATTTAAAGTAAAAAAAGTTGCATCACCATATAAAAATGTTGCATCCTAAAAAGGTTGCATTTGAATAATAAATGCAACCCTTCTTAAAAAGGTCGCATTATCTCAAAAAAAAGTCGCATTAGGTCTAATGCAACTTCACCTAATGCAGCTTTTGATAAAAGGTTGCATTAGGCTTATTGCAACCTTTTCAAGGCCTAATGCAACATTTTATCGGGGTTGCATTAGCTCCATTTTGTTGTAGTGGATGATTTGATTTTACTTTTTTAGTAAGCGAAACGATTTGTGTTTCTAACTGATATGAATTTCATAAATGGTTTGTAAAGTTTATTAAAATTGGAAATCAGGGTCTTATGCTAATTAGCTTTTTATTGGATGGTTGAGAGTTATGCGATCACGTTTTAGAAGTTAAATAAGATTTATGTTTTTCATTGGATTTTCTTTATTAATCTAACTGATATGAATTTCATAAATGGTTTTTGCATTTATGTAATGTCGAAGAAGAAAGCGCAGGTGGTGAATTCGGAATGAAATTTTGACTTTTGGGTATTTGAATTTATATAGATTGTGCAATGGCTGGATTTAAGGAGAATTATCCAGATGTAATTTGCCCCCTACAAAAACACATGGTAAGTTCAATGAAGGATATGAGTTCTTTCCTTTATATTGTTTAATAATGAAAATGAACTGTTTGATGAAATGTCTGAGTGTAAACCAACTATTATAAACCTTACTAAAATCTGAAACCTTGATATGGAAAATCAAGTGCCCCAATAAGGCAAGACCAGAGGGCAGAACATCATCGGTGCTTATATTCTCTATACAAGACCCAACCCCTCATATAGATTCTCTCTTCATCAAGAGTAAGACTTCCCAACTTCGGATAGTTTCCATCCGCCTTCCTATTCTGCAACGCATATCTCCATATAAACTATATTTTTAACAGTCACGCCCAGGTGCGTGTATAACTATACTTTTTATTAACTATTAAGTTCTTTCAGTAAATCACTTCAAACGTAAGCTTAGGATGCTTTGGAGGTCAGTTATTATTGTCAATTTCTTTGTCAATTTTGCAGGTCAATGTTTTGGAGGTCGTCATCTGGCTTGCGCATACAAGATACTACGCATGCGAGCTATTTATGTTTCCCTTACCTAAATTTTGATGATCAGGTCCCTCACTTGTATTGCATTGGTAATGCTAATGGAAATCAATTTGGTCAGGTTAAATGTGGTATGTTTCAGTTAGATTAAGTTTGGTTATCTAAACTTGTAACTTTGATGTTGATTTACAGGTTATTGATCAATCATTCAGGTCAAGCTGCAAACAAACAGGGAGTTGTTTTGGTGAAGGGATGTTTAGACTTTCGGTTTCCAGCATGAACCAGGTAAGTAACTCATTTTATGGGTTTAGAACCGCTGATCTTGAGCTAATTTGCTGCATGTGTGCATAATGTGTTTAAACCCTAACAAATGGAGATGATTTTGGGACTGTTGTGAGTCAAGATGAAGTTGATTCTAACCCGATAGGGGCTGCTCACGAAGGTACTGATTGGAGTCACAATTTTCAGCAGTTACAATGTGAGTTTTGAATGTATTTGACTCGGTTTTGATTAATTACAACCGGTTTAGTCTTAGGCAATGAATGTGGTGTGCCTTTGTTGCCTTGAAGCAAGTTGTGAGGCTGTTTCGAACCGGTTCGGGACTACTATGATATGAAGGATGCAAGCTCTTAGTTTGCATTGTTTGGTGGAGGAATCGACCCCTAATCGATGATGGTAAGTGGTTTGGTTTGGTTATTCTTAATAAAGGGGGAGCTTGTAACTGGAAAGAAAAGGTGACGATCCCTAAAGCACGGAAGCTTGACGAAAGGGGGAGCCTGAAGAATCTGTTGATGATAAGAGCCAGAAGTAGATCCTGGTATACAGATTGAAGACTTAAAGAAAGATTGATAGATGCTTACAGTGTTAGAGCCAAAGACAAAGTTTGAAGATTGATCAAGACTGAAGATGTGTTATGATAAAGAATAGACACTGAAGACTTCGTCAATATCCAAGGGGGAGTCTGTTAGTGCACTATGTCTATTGACTTCGTCTTGTATCATGTAATAGGATAGGATAGGATAACTAGTGCTCGAGGTGCGAGAAACTGAGATTAGAGAGTTTAGTGGTGAGTTCGCTTGAAAGTGTCAAGGACAAGTTCAAGCGAAATCAACAAAGCTGAGTTCGCTTGAACGTGCCTTGTCCATTTCAAGCGAAACCTCCACACCTATATATAGGGCACTTGTTTATTTCATTTAGTAACAGATCCAGAACTTGTAACGGAGTGCTGCCAAAATTTGTTCAGGTTGTAATTGTTGTTAAATCAATCATAGTGACAGATTAAAGAGTATCAAGCTGTTTCCACGTCCGTTTCATTGATTCCGCCTTTGATTCGGATATAAAGCTCTTCTGAACGACTCGTTCGGGTCAAACAACGATCCTACAAGTGGTATCAGAGCTCAGGAAGAAGAGTTTAGCTTGATATCATCCATTTTTCTAACTTCTACACCTTCTTTTTCAAACTGGACAAGATTTACCGGTCAAAATGGATTGAATTTTACACAGTACATGCGAAATGGTGTTTTAACAAAGCCTTGAAAGAATCAGACCAAAACTCAGCTTAAAAGTGACTAAATTGGACCAAAAATGAGATTCCGCTTGAACGAACACATTGGTTTCGCTTGAAAAACCTTGTTGATTTCGCTTCAAATCGATATTCGCTTGAAAGTTCATCAGATTTCGCTTGAAGTGCTATCCCGCTTGAAGTGTCAGTTTTGCTATTTCACTTGAAAGCTGATATTCAATTTCAACTTGGGATTTCGCTTAAACTTGTTGTTTCGCTTGAAGTCTCATTTCGCTTGAAAGTGGAAATTCCGAGTCAAGATCATTTCACACCAACCGAGTGTCAGTCTGTGTTGGAATATTTGATATTATTGATTCTGTTTGTGTTTGTTTGATTTGTTCAGGTTTACATCATGGCTGAAGAGTTTTTCAATATGTTCTACAATGCATTTACCTCGGATACAGTGGAAGGTTCAAACGTTACACCTAAAGCGATAACAAAAACCATCAAAGACAACATTAACCATGACAATCTTTATGGAACCTATTCAAAACCTCCGAAGCTGAATAACATTGAGGATTATGTTTGGTGGAAGGAGAGGTTTGTCAATTGGACGAAGGCATATGCACATGAGAGTTGGTTTTGTTTGAAGTTTGGTTATGATAACCCAGTAAATGACAAAGGAGAAGAAATTCTAATCAAAGATTATTCAGAGGAAGACAAAAAGAAATTTTCATATGAACAGAAGATGATTGCTTTGATCCAGCAAGCAGTTCGAGATGACATTTTTTCATTATTAATACATGATGGGTCATCGAAGTCTGTGTGGAAAGCTTTAAAAACGAAAGCTAAGGGGGGTAAACAAATTCAGAAAAACAAAATCGCATTATTGAAAAAAGAATTTGATTTATTTGACAGTTTAAAAGGAGAGACAGTGAGGCAAATGATTGAGAGGTTTTGCCATTTAAAGATTGAACTAGAAAGATTTAAAATTCTGAAAACGAGAGAAGAAATTGTAGACAAAGTAATTGAAGCGTTACCACGAGCTGATCAGTGGCAAACGTTTATTTTTATCTTGAAAAATGATGCTTTATATGATACGATTTCTCTTGATATGTTGTTAGAAAAGATTGAGAGTCATGATCTGGAGCTACAAAAGCAAAACAAGATGAGTGGTTCATCGCATCATCAGAATGTTGGTCTATACTACAAAGGCAATGTATATTCGGAGAAAGTTGTCAGGTCACCAAAGACAGCATTCAGTGGTGAGAAGATGAAGGAACCACAAACAACCTCATCAAGTTATCATTCTGGATATCATTCATCTTCAAAATCAAGTTCTGATGAAGCAGAGGAGATTCTGTGCAACATTGCTCTCAAACTGAAGAATTCTCCATCGATGAGCATCAATGCAGCTAAACAGCAAATGAGTTTCCTTGCATCTGTTCTGGAATCGTATGAAGGTCTGGTAGCTGGCAAGATTGGAAACTCTGAGTTAACCAAAGAAGACTACGACCAGATTGATCCGGAAGAGATGGAACTCATTGACATTCGTTGGTGTCTGGCAAGTTGCATTCGCAGAGCTCAAAGATACATGGAGATTACTGGGAAGCAATCGTTAGGTGGTCCGTCAACAAAGCTTGGTTTTGACAAATCCAAAGTGACCTGCTTCAGATGTAAGCAAAAGGTCATTTCAAGAGAGAATGCACTAATTCTGAAGCTGGAGGAAATGAACGTCATTTCAATGATGACTATTATCGAAAGGCGATCTATCACCGAAGCAAAGAAGAGCCAAAAATGATCGAAGATAAACCCAAGTCAAGAGCTTGTGCAGTAATTCACGATGATGAAGGTTTTGACTGGAGCTCAATTTGTCCAGAAGAAGATCGCCTGGAAAATGTAAAAAAAACAGCTCATGGTAGATCTATAACAGAGAAAAGACAGTTTGTTTTTGTTGCTGAAATAAAAGATGAAAACCAAGAAGAAAAAGGCACAGCTGAGATAAAAGAGAAAACTCGAGAAGAGATTCTGAAAGAGAAAACTCAAAGAGAAAGATTTATTGTGGGGTGCAGAATGGAGAAAATGTAGGAAGAATATGAGAATGTTGTTGCGAACAAAAGATGGGATAAGAAACAAGAATGTTTCGTCAACAAACAAGGTGAACCGGTTGTTCCAAGAAGTGACATAGTTCATGATGATGTTCTTCTTGTTATTCCTCGATCCGGAGAATATTATTCCAATGTTGCAAAAGACAAGACATATGTGAAAAGGCTGGATAAAATCATCAGGGACGCTATGACAACAAAACTGAGGAAGAGGAATGAAGAAAGAATGAAGAAGAATATTGAGAATCTGGTTGCTGATTTGAAGAAGGTAGTTGAGGAGGTCAAGGTTGAAGAAGTTCAAGTCGAAGCAGTTAAAGAAGAAGATGTGAAGATTGTTGAAGAAGTGAAAGAAGAAGTGGTGATAAATGTAGAAGTTGTGAAAGAAGCTGTTACTGAAGAACAGCAAGTTGAAGAAGCCAAGAAGAAGAAGGAAAGTTCGATAGAGGTGAAGATTGAGAGTTCAACAGTTGTTGTTGGTGATGTTGGTGCTAGTGAAGAAAAGAAAGAAAATGCTGATCAGACAGAAACGGCAACAAACACCGAAGTGCCAATCACTGAGGTAAATTCTGATTCTAACATATTGACTGAAATTGTTGAACAGTGCAAGAAATGCATGGAAACGTGCAGTGCTTGTACTGAAAAAGATGAAAAGATCAGAACAAGAGATCTTGATTTAACAAAACTTGAAGAAGTTTTCAAAAACAAGTGCAAAGAAATGTTTGAAAATGAAAAGGTTTTAAAAGAAAATAATGAAACGCTTTCAGAAAAATATAAAAAATTAGAAAAAGAAAATGAAGTTTTGAAAGAAAATGTTTATAAAATGACAGAAGAATGTTCACAAAAAGAAAATATTTGCCAAGAAATGAAAAAAGAGTATGATTCAATAAAATTGGCTTATCATATTACAAAAGAATCATATGAAAAAGTAAAAAGTGAAATGAAACTTGCTCAATCAAGATTGAAATATTGTTCTGAAACATCAAAGGAACTGAAACGAATGTATGAAATAAAACAACAAGTTGTGAATTCTTATATTGAAGATGTTGCTAAACTTAAGCGTAAGATTGCTGATTTAGAACAGGATAACAACAAATGAAAAAGTTATCACGCATCGTCATATGTGCTTGAACGAATTTTCAACATAAAACCGGATGGAAAATATTCTGAGCAAAATACGAAAGGTATTGGCTCAGAGTTTCATCAAGTTCCACCACCGGAAAAGTTTGTGTTTTATGATGATGAAAAGGTCGAGAAAGCTTTCAACATGGTAGATCAATTACCAGACAACATTGATATAACCTATTCCAAATCTGATGATTCTCATGATTCAGAGGTGGTAGGTAAAGTCGTTGAAAATGTGTTGAAAGAAGAGTCGGTTGAATCAGGTAATTCTGAATCACAGGATGAAAATGAAGGTAATTTTCATGATGGATATCTGAAAAACACAAAATCCGAGAAGAATTTGAATGATGATTCAGAGGGATTGGTTTATACCATGATTGGATCGGGCAAATTATTTTTAGATGTTGTATTCCCGATTCAGAATGTGATTTCAGAAAAGGTTGATAAAGTTTTCAAGATGATTGAGATTGAGAAATCTGAGATTTCAAAGTTTGCTGGAAAAGGTCACAAAACTTTTTATAACAAACCTGGTTACAAGAAGAAAAACATGAAGGCTGAGTTGGGTTATAAGAAGAAACAAGGTTGGAAAAGAAATGAAACTCCAAATTTTCAGACAAAAATGAGTTTTGTTCAAGGAAAAAGTTTTGAAGAGGAAGAAAAACTCAAATTTAGACAACAGTTTAATAAAGAGTTTTGTGTTCAAAAGAGAAAGCAACAACCACAGGTCAAAGATGTGTCCAAGAGAACATGTTTTAAGTGTGATCAGATATGACATCTTGCACGAAAGTGTCCGAATCTGAAACCTGTGGATGTTGACAAAAAGAAGTTTGAAAATGTTGAGAAACAGAAATCTGAAGATATGAAACATAGGTCAACCAGATTTGATTCAAAACAAACTTGGAGGTACAACACAAACAAGTTTGTTTCGAACCAAACTTGGAAATCAAACCTAAATAGGTTTGATTCGAGACAGACCTGGAATTCTCACACACCCAGATTCAGAACAACACAACGTTGGAAAACAACTGTCGATGCTATAAAACCCCAAGAGTTTTGGAAACCAAAAGTTGTTGTTCAAAAACAAAATGTTCAAAAAGAGTCACATTTTTACAAAAGAGGTACTCCAAAAGGACAGACATGGAGAATTAAGAAACAAGTGACTCTGGTAAAAGATGAGAAAGTTGAAGTTAAAAATGAAAAAGTCTTGGATGACAAAGATTTTCCAAAACTGAATGATGCATTTTGTGTTGAAATGCCTAAGGTCAAACAGACCTGGGCTAAATTGTTTAAGTAATCAAGTAGTTTGATTGTGCAGGTGCTCAACAAAATTAAAGATTGTGAAAATGGAAGTTGGAGCAGCCTGGCACAACAGGAGGAGAAGGCTGCTGGATCCTGGTTTGGTTGAAAACAGGAAGTTTATTTGTTTTTCTGTACATAAATAAATAATATTTCAAAAACCATAAAAATTTGAAAAAGTAAAAACCAAAAATATGTTTGTTTTTAATTTTTGTCAAAAATAGAAAATTTCAAAAATATGTGTTGATTGAATATGCCGAAACCCTCACGGCTGAACAAACATGATTAATTTCACTAGATTGAAAAACGATTTTCAAACTGTAAAATATCAATGTGTTGTAAATCATGGGGGTATTTACTGCTTTTCATGCAATTTGGTACATAGTTAGCAGAAAATGGATGGCGAGACGAAGCTATCAGTATTGGTTGTCAAATTTTCTTTAAATGATTTTGCATTTTAGGGGGAGAAAAATTGTCAGAAAATTCAAAAACATTAGAAAATTTGAAAAAGCCAAAAACATGATAAAAATTCAAAAATTGAGTTTTTGCGTAGAAAGAGGAAATGATAGTACATCAGTAGACAGTTACAGTATGCTAAAGAAATGTAATGATTAAATAGCGTTAAACAGTCTCACTGATGATATGCCGATAGGTTTTTATACATTTAGTAAACTTTTTCGGGATATAAATCTAAATTCAAACTTGCTTATTTCGTGGGGAACACTACTTGGATATATAGGTAACCCCTGAAATCTCGTTTGAAGGACCCCTCTTTCTGAGATACTAGGTCTTTATGCTTAGTGATATCTGGGGTATTATCCCGGGACTTCTGATTTTGCGGAAGCAATGGCCTAGTCCCCGGAGAATACTTTCTGCTTGCTTGAAATATAGCGCTGCCCTCATCAAAAATGATGAAACAATAAAATTGATAATCATTATTGTTGTAAAAAAGATCCTCTAAAGGGGACACACCAAAAGTCGAAGCCGTCATCTCTCTGCTGAACGGAAGTTCTGACCTGAGCTCTCACGGTTCTTCGCAATTTAACCCCTTACAGATATCATCTAGGTATACTCACCTGTAAGACTGAATATTGGGATCTGGATACGGGAGTATATTCAAGAGGTGGGACACATGAATGAGTTTAAGTTCTTAAAACACCTAATTCGTATCCTGAATCAGTTGAAATTGGTGTGAAAAATTAAGTGGATCAGTATATCGACAATCTAAGTGAATTGTTTAATTTTTAATGTGTAACTAAGCTCAACGGTACTTGTGACTTGTCAAAAACTGATATGATCCTCTAACGCAAACTCAAACAAAAATATTGTGTATAAATATGTTTGTAAATATTTCTTTATTGCTTTATGTTTCAGAAAAATTCAAAAAGATTTTGATTTCTGCTTTATTTTCGACAACCGATGTCTGGGAAGCTGAGTTTCAAAATCTAAGTAAGCTGATTGTGTTTTTGAAAATAAAACAAGTTCATTAATTTAAAACTTGAATTAAAATCAAAAACAGTTTGTGATATCTCCAAGGTCATTAGTTTGGACTTGGATGATTAACTGTGGGGGATTTGGTTGCTTATATTGTTAAAGAGTCAGTTTTTGATTCTGAATCTGCCAATATTCATAATATGTGTTAGTTTAGAAAGATTGAGTGAGCCAGGTTAAAATTCCTGGATAGCTAAATTTTGAAATGCTTTTACTTATAAATGGATGAGTGATTGCAGGTAAGAGTCCAGACTACGATCCTGAAAGCTAAGTCTAAGGGGGGGTCTGAAGACGAGCTCAAAGCAAGGGGGAACTTGTAACCGGAAAGAAAAGGTGACGATCCCTAAAGCACGGAAGCTTGACGAAAGGGGGAGCCTGAAGAATCTGTTGATGATAAGAGCCAGAAGTAGATCCTGGTATACATATTGAAGACTTAAAGAAAGATTGATAGATGCTTACAGTGTTAGAGCCAAAGACAAAGTTTGAAGATTGATCAAGACTGAAGATGTGTTATGATAAAGAATAGACACTGAAGACTTCGTCAATATCCAAGGGGGAGTCTGTTAGTGCACTATGTCTATTGACTTCGTCTTGTATCATGTAATAGGATAGGATAACTAGTGCTCGAGGTGCGAGAAACTGAGATTAGAGAGTTTAGTGGTGAGTTCGCTTGAACGTGCCTTGTCCATTTCAAGCGAAACCTCCACACCTATATATAGGGCACTTGTTTATTTCATTTAGTAACAGATCCAGAACTTGTAACGGGGTGCTGCCAAAATTTGTTCAGGTTGTAATTGTTGTTAAATCAATCATAGTGACAGATTAAAGAGTATCAAGCTGTTTCCACGTCCATTTCATTGATTCCTCCTTTGATTCGGATATAAAGCTCTTCTGAACGACTCGTTCGGGTCAAACAACGATCCTACAAATTGGTACTGGTACAGTTGCCAGGGTTTCTTCATTTTGGTATTCGGTAAAAAGCTAGATTGGTATGGTATTTTTCTGGTATATAATACTGATTAGAAATGTGAAGCTGTTTTCAGGAAGTTTTTGTAAGGATGGGCTAAACTGCTAAAAGATCTTGGTTCTTTTCTGTCAAAATTGATACAACTTAATCTACTGACTACGTGAGATTGGATGACTTCAATTTGTTTAACATGCAGTAGTTGCATTTCTGATTATGTTTTTTCATACTGTTCAGTGGCTTTACATATGCACATGTATTTTACTATTTGTATAATATACTTAAAAACTCAGTGATGATACATTTGATCACAGGTAGTAGTTTTTCATTTTTTTTTCTTTATTAATATTAGTTTGATAGTTGTTTTTTGCCTGTAATCCATCTGTTTAGTTATTAATATTTTGAATATTTTTTTCTAATTACTTCTGATTTGTGATTTGTAGGCATGTTGTTCTTACTCATGAAGTTGTGAAGCTTTTTCCAAAGAATTGACTTACATCCGAGGTATATTGTTGATTTTGATATGTTATAAGGTTTGATATATTTATATCCATTTGTCTGTGTTTTAGGGTTCTTGTGAATGGTGGCGGCGATGGTCGCTGATGTTTTCGGTTTATTAGGAAGACCGTTAATGGCGTTTGTTAGCGGCGATAATCGCTGATATGTAGATCATGAGTTGATTTGGTCTCAAATCCACTGTAGATATGAGTTTTTAACCAAAATCTAATTGCATTAAATCTTTTTAAAATTGTTATAGTATAACATGAAGAACACCGGCAGAGTAGAACAAGTGTGCCTCCCTCCGTTCAAGCATCAATTTTACACCTTCAAGGTTCGATTACTTTTATGAAAACATAACCTCTGTAGGTAGATCTGGTGCTTTTTTGATGATTTGCGATATTGTTATGGTTTTTGAAAGCAATCTGTGTAGATTATGCTATATGATTATGTTTTTATCGTTTAAGTTTCATATATTGTCTCATGTTATATGATTATGTTTTTAAAACAGTGTCTTCATCCGAGAAAAAGTGAAACCACTGTCATTCGGTTAAGGGCCAAGCACGAGCTTGCCTAACTTCAAACAGTGTTTTAATCCAAGAAAAAGTGAAACCACTGTTTTGGGTTAAAAACAGTGTTTTGAAACCACTTTTCGGTTAAAACAGTGTTTAAAACCACTTTTGGGTTAACAGTGTTTGAAACCACTGTTGGTTTAAAACAGTGTTTGAAACCACTGTTTTAACCCAAAAGTGGCTTCAAAACACTGTTTTAACAACACTGTTTTAACCCAACAGTGGTTTCAAACACCGTTAACCCAAAAGTGGTTTCAAAACAATGTTCTAACAACACTGTTTTAACCCAACAGTGGTTTCAAACAATGTTTTAACCCAAAAGTGTTTTAACAACACTGTTTTAAACCAAACTTCCATCCCCTTTATCAAAGTTAGAGGCTTGGTAATTATCAAAGTTAATGGAGGGTGCCTTATATAACTTACAATATTTGTCCAGTATTTATTCTTTTTATTTTACAATTTAGCCATCCATGATACTAGTAGTAAGTTAAATGATTGATGTGTTAATCTTACATATAAGATATAAAAACATATTTTAGTGAAATAAATTATTTTGGCCAAACTTGGACTTTTAAAGAGGTAAATCCCTGACTTATCTCTCAAAAATTGAATCTTGGTTCTTTGGTTATGATATCAAGTAAAAATCTAATAGTGGGAGAAACAGAACTGTGTAGAATTCAAAAATAATTATATTGTTAACAATCTGTGTAGGCTTCAAAAAATTTCAGTTTGAAACTGTGAATTGTGATTTTGACTATGTAAATTGATTTTGGTTTTGTAGGTGTCGGTAACCTACCATGGCCATCAAATTGCACGGGATCTTACGTTCAGCCCCAACATATCATGCTATGGTAGCACTCTTTGAAAAGGATCTCAAGTTCTCAACTTCGAGTTCGTTCTGGTCGATTTTACCACCTATGAACAGACCACACCTCAGTTCGTTGCTCTCATCGTACGGTAATCCCTATCACTAGATTTCTCAACAATTAATCTGTTGTTCGCTTGATATTTTCATAATTTTATACATTATGTGTATGAATTGAGTGTATATATATATATATGCAGCCATTCAGTGAAGTTCCAGGGTTGAGGATGGTGATTTCAAGCTATTAGATACTAATATATTACATTTGACTATTTTAGTGTCAGTTTCAGTTTTTGTTTCTATTTCTTAGGCTCAGTATTTAGTAATTTGTTGCAGGATCTGGTACTTAAGGATGCGAAGAAATCAGTGATTTATCTGCGATATAGACATTGTGGATCGAAGTGGAAGCATAGAAGTTTGATCCGACGTCTTCGAAAATGACTTGGGAACACTACTTTTATTACTAATATCAATACTTTACATATTGTTGTGTTATACTGTTTGCAAATCACAGTGTTCTAAAAATAAAATTATGACTTACCATATCAAGGAACTAATTAATGTGGTCATTTTGGTTCTTCATTTGATTCTTGCATATTTGTTGCGGAACTGCTAACTAATGCAAATTAGATCATTGGTTTAAAAATTTTAATCTACGCCCGCTTGCGGTATGCGCATATAATGTATAAACCCTTTGAGTCCTTTTGAGTCCAAATTTTAACCCTTTGAGTCCAATTTTTTTAATAAAATTAGACTCAAAACGTTATAAAATGAACAAAATACGTATATATTTTAAATGTTAAGTATATTAATCATAAATAATTTTTAATATAAAAAATTTTCTCGAGCTCGGGAAGCAATCCCGGGTGATTACCTACTACTTGTGTATATGTTTGCTAGTGCAGAATTAATAAACCAATTTACGTTCATATGGTATCAGCCACCTCTACCAAACTTGGTGATTTTGGTTGCCTTGCATATCCGTGGTTACAGCCTTATTCAAACCACAAACTTCAACCACGATCTCAAACATCCCCACAATCTAATCCCCCACCCCTTCTCACCAACCGTCGCAGACCACGAACCACCTCTGTTGCCTCCCCTATTCAACCTACTGTTCCCACCGAAACTAACCCAACCACATCCCTTTCCCAAAACACGAACTCTCTCAACCCTCACAATACTCGTTCAACTAAGAAACCAAATCCTAAATACCATAATTCGGACTATGTTTTATGCCACTCACTCTCTTCCCGAACCATCTACTATCACTCAAGCCTTAAAACAGCCTTTATGGCGCAAAGCCATGAAAGACGAGTTTGATGCTTTACAACGAAATCAAACTTGGACACTCGATCCTCGTGAATCCCAACCTAATCTTGTAGGGCCGTGGTTTGTTCTATTTTGCCATTTCGGGCCAATATGAAGGGTATTATTTATAAAATTTAGGGTGATTTGTTATTGTTAACTTGTTTTGTTATTAGACTATGCTCTGGGGAAAGAATAAAATGGTAACTTCTTTTTTAATGTTTAAGAACGTTTTTTATTTGATATTAATGTTTGACCCGACCCCGACCCGATTCACCGACGTCCGACCCGAACATAAACCTCGAAACTACGCGATAGAAAATTTTTATTAGGTCCGTTACCTTCCAACCCCCGAACTTTTTTTTCAAGCTTCGCCACTGGGCGCCGCAGAGAATGAGTGAGATGTGGGCGCGGGTTCTTGAGCTTGAAAGGGAGTGTGAGAAGATGAAGTTTGAGATTCGGGAAGCGAAGACCAAAAAAAGTTGGATCTTTTTCTGCAAGCAGAGGTGGCATCGGCGTTATTAGTTTCGTTTTCATCATTTTTGATAAATTGTCCTGCTCTTGTTATTTTTTGTGTATGTATACGATAACTAAGTTTTGTTGAATTGTTTTCGCGCTAACAAGCTCTTTCTAAAGGAGTCAGATTTTAACCAAGGTTGTTTTGAGGGGGCTTTTGTATGGACCAGAAGCTCGATCCAGTCCGTCGGATAATCGAATATGGCATTTGCAGTGAGCAATCTTCAAGGTGGCTACTTGAATTTTTGATCCTCAGAGACCATAGGGCTGCTTCATGTTCACCAAAGAAGCCCAGCTTGTAGCATAAAAAGGCCTACTATAAACGGATTCTTTAGATATGCGATTTAAGATTTTCTTCACCCGGGGCGGTCAACTTTTAACACGTGATGATGATATATGACGAGTTATACAAAACAAAACACCACCGCCACTAGTGTTTATCACGCGTCAAAATGAAAACGCGTCATAATTATCACACGTGAAGAAGTGTTGGGTGATGAGAGAAATTGTTGGTTGTGAGGGAAATTGTTGGGTGTGGTGATGAGTGATTCAAGGTAACTTTCACCATCCATTATTTGATGTGGAAATTGCATAGCTACATGCTTTAATATTGTCCATAGATGTGCGGTGCAGGTCCTCGCAATTGCTTTAACATAAGCCGTTACGAAGATAAAGGTGTTAGATATCTTGCTTCCGGTGGTACTCCTTTTGAGTTTGTGTTTCAAAAGGCGAAGTAACTCGTGTTTTTATGGAGATTAATAAGCAGGAGTGTAAATAAAGAATATGTATGGATGCATATGGGTTTAAGCTCCGATTTAGTTATTTTTGTCATAAAATTAAACTATTCATTTTTGTCAAGTGACACCAAGGTTGTCTTTAAGACAGGGCCCTCTCCAAAAATTACAACTAAAATTTTGGCCATGTACATTTTTTGGCCGAGCAGCGCCCCTCGAGAACTCTTCAGGGGTACACTAGTACGTACATAGCCTAACTAAATTAAAAAAAAAAACCAAACATAAATTTATACATTACAACAATAAAGTAGCAATATATGGCACCAGCTTTTCCTCAAAAAAAAAACCAAAAAGAAATGCGGGGTATCATTAACAAATTGCCTCGTCCAACGAAAACTAGTGTTTTCTCAAACAGCAATGATAAGTTTCAAAACAAGAGCATGCATGTAAAGGCTTTTTTATGTTCAAAAAAGTAAAGATGCAACTTCAATTTCATGACAAATGTACAAAACTAAAGTAATATGTAATTTGAACTAAAGATCAGCAGACTTCTGACTTTCAATTGGAGACCACTTTTACTACTAAAGCACTTCATTTCTCACTTTTGCAGGTTCATCATGGTGGTGCTGGAACAACTGCTGCTGGTCTTGAAGCTGCGGTAAAAATAGAAGAGTGTTTTTTTTAAATAATTAATAGAAATGAAAATTTATGATTAGAGAGTTTTGGAGGTTGAAGATGAAAAAAGTGGAGAGAGAGAGAGAGATGAAAAGACGGTTTTACCCTCACATGCAATGCATGTGAAACTAGCAAGATTGGTGAAACTTAAAGGACGTTTTGTGCAATTTACTCATGATCAAATGAACTTATAAGGGAAACATGTATACCTCTTGTTTTTCTTCTTCCATTGTAGAACGACAACTTCTCCATGATCTAAGGTTAACACTGGAACAGCATGTTTCTTCAAAAGAAATAATGGCTGTTTATTAAAAATTTGACTTCAAAAGAAATAAATAGTTATTCATTTTACCTCTTGCATCTCCGTGTAAAAGTCTCTATCAAGACTTGCAAACATAAACGGTCCCAATTCCTTGTCGTTTAGGGTTTCACCTATACAAGTGGAAGGTTGTTGAATATTCTCCGGATGATTGCAGACACACTGGATCGTGTCTGAAATCAAGACACGAATCTTATCAGAAGTCTTCTTTTTTGAGGTGGAACCGAATTTAGAGCCCATTTCAAGTCGAACACACCTAAATAGAAAATGTTAATGTTGTCTATATACTAAACTGCAAAAAACAAACACTAAGCAGCAAAAAAATAAATACCATGTGGTGCATAGATTGATATTCTTATAACCCCCAGCAACTTTGCACAAAGCTCCACCATCTACATCAGCCCGCCACTTGATGAAAGATGCATCACAAAGAATTCTCAGACCCGATCCATCAAAGAGTTCCTAAAATGTGAGGAAACCAAGATTAAAACAGTAGCCTAATGCCTAATTTAAAAGTTGAAAATTAAGAATTTTCATTTGCTCTATTTTTCAATCTTCTCTCTCTCTAAACACCACTCTAGCCATCACCCTTCCTTTCTTCATGAATTCTTCAAAGATTGGACAAATCCCTAGCACACTCACCGTGATTCCCCCTCTAACCCCTGATCCTCCATCTAGTTTGTCACTTAACTCTCAAAATACTGCCTGTGACAGTGATTTTAGGCACCTTTTGGAGCCACATGGAGATATCATACAACAGCCGACACCTGCTACCCCAACCCTAGTGATCTGCCCTTGAAATCGATCACGAATTTAGTAGATTTGATACCATCTGAATCTGATTTCAGTATCAATCCCCCTCAATTTCGTCCTTCCAATGGTGTTCAACAAACGAATGGAGCCTGGGGTGGGCGAAAATTGTGAAACGACAAGGCCAAAGGGGTAGGGGCTCCCCAAAGAACGACAGCAAAACTACCAGGGGTAGAGGCTCAAAATTATCCTCTTGTGATTAGGAATTGGAAGCTATTCGCAAACTTCATCTGGCTCAGGATGATAACAACAGGAATTTCACAAAGCCCATGGGATCTCGAGAACCTCTAGAAGCCGTTCTTATTAAAAGCAGGGTTCAAATCGCTGGTTTCGGGGTGGTAAGGAGACCGAAAAAAGTGGTCAAGTACAGCCCTATGCTTTCAAATATTAGAGTAAAGGGATTTGTTTTGCTGAAACCAAAAGAAAAAGTTAAAAATTGTATATAATAGCAACAATTGTACAAACCTCTCCTTTCCTAGCTTTTCCAATAACCTCTTTATTGAACCCGGGTTTCTTCATCATCTCAACACTTTTTGTTTCCACGAAGTCTTTCAAGATGACCGGTTTCCCATCACGAAATGTTAATACCGGCACGAGTTTTTCCTATCAAAGAAATAATGATTAAAAACACATGAGATATACATAATTAAACAAACATGGAGATGGTAGTGTATACCTTTCGTATTTTTTTATAGAGATCTATATTGAGACTAGCTAGAATGAAAGGTCCCAAGTTTTCATCCATCAGTGTTTGTTTGATACAATCATCCTTTTCTACAACATCGTCAGGCTCGTTATGCTTGCACACGCATTGAATAGTTTCCGCCATCGCCAAAGCCAATTTGTTCTCGTTGGTCTTTTGTTTAAGTGAATTAAGAGTAGCTCTCATGTAATCTTGTACACACCTGAATCAATGCAGAATAGGTTAGTTTATATTAAACTAGAAAACAATAACATTTGCAAAATATAAACCTACCACGTGGTGCACAAATTTACGTGTTGAGTGTTAAGAACACCGCATAGAACTGCACCAATGGGGCCCTTAACAGTAGGGCGCCAATCAAGGAACGTATGATCACATAGTATTCTGATATTGTTTCCATGGGAGAGGTCCTTAAACATAAAAAAAAAAAAAAAAAAAAAACAGACTAAATTAATACTATATTACTTTTGTATAAAAGTCAAATCATAGGTGAATCGGTTTAGCATTTAAATACGGAAATGAAAACGAATAAACTTAATTAACAATAAATCTAAGCCTAAATCTAATCGATAATCACGAAACATATCATCTAAATCAAAATCTAAATACGGAAACAGAAACAAATAAAGAGTATCTAAACAAGGAAACTAATCATCGTAACGCTAATTCGAGTTAAATCTAAACCGAAAAATAATCAGAAATCGCAGCATCTAAATACGGAAATGAAAACGAATAAACTTAATTAGCGATAAATCTAATCAATAATCACCAAACATATCATCTAAATCAAAATCTAAATACGGAAATAGAAGCAAATCTAAATCAAAATCTAAACACGGAAATAGAAAAAATAAACGTAATCATCGCAACCTAAACCGAATCTAAACACGGAAACTAATCAACGTAATGCTAATTCGAGTTAAATCTAAACCGAAAAATAATCAGAAATCGTAGCATCTAAATACGAAAATGAAAACGAATAAACTTAATTAGCGATAAATCTAAAAGCCTAAATCTAAATCAATAATCACGAAACATATCATCTCAATCTAAATCTAAATACGGAAATAGAAACAAATAAAGCGTAATCATCGCAACCTAAATCGAATCTAAACACGGAAACTAATCATCGTAATGCTAATTCGAGTAAAATCTAATCAATAATCACGGAAATAGAAACGAATTAAACCTAATCAATAATCACGAATCGTCACATCTAAATACGGAAACAAATAAAGCGTAATCATCGCAATCTAAACACGGAAACAAATCATAATTCGAGTTAAATCTAATCAATAATCACGGAAATAGAAACGAATTAAACCTAATCAATAATCACGAATCATCTCATCTAAATATGGAAACAAATAAAGCGTAATCATCGCAACCTAAACCGAATCTAAACACGGAAACAAATCATAATTCGAGTTAAATCTAATCAATAATCACGGAAATAGAAACGAATTACACCTAATCAATAATCACGAATCATCTCATCTAAATACGGAAATAGAACGTAAATATCGCATTAGATAAAGTGATAAATCGCAAGCAAACCGAATTCGCCATTGTTGAACGCAAGGGAGAGAAGGAGGAGAGAGCACCAGATCCAAACAGGAAACTAAAACACCATTGCCCCTAAAGTTAAGTCGTTTTTAACCAGAGATTGAAAAAAGGCGCCAAAATATCAAAAAAGAGTAAACTACCGTTTTGGCCCCTGGGGGTTGGGCCATTTAACCCTAACTGTTTTTGCCCCCACACTTGACTCCATCAATTTCACTTTAATGAAAGGGTATTTCTGTCATTTCGCATTTGAGGGACTATATGTCTATATATATATATAACTTATTAAAAATAATTATATTCAAAATAAAAAAATTTGATTAATTAAAAAAATATAACTTACTAATAATATTGTGCTATTATGTATTTATATAACCAACTCAAAATCAAATAATAAGACCATCTCATAAGATATTTATTTCTTTTTAAAACTATTACATGACTACTTATGTGATCTTTGAGTCAATTTCATCTCTATAGCTCTACGATCTAAAATCTAAATTCAGCAACTGTTGTGTGATTAGAATACCTAATTTTTAGAGTTAATGTTTGGTTGGTCCCTGTGGTTTGCAAAAATTGCAGAATTGGTCCTAGTGGTTTACTAATTACATGTGTGGTACCAAAACTTGTAAAAAATGAACTCGCTTGGTCCCTAGCCCTAACATCAGTTAAATATCTGTGTTAAAACACCCCATGTGCTTGGCACATGAGGGTAATTTGGTCATTTCAGCTCCTTCTTCCCATCCCACCCAATTGACTTGTGGTAACTTCAAAGATAGCTGTTCCGTCATCATCACTTATTACATTGAAGTTGAAGGAGATTAAATATGAAAATCAATTTGGGTTTATCAATTTCAATTGTCGTTCAGATTCATTCATAGCATTTAATGACCGTTTCACATACAATCACCGTGAGTCTGATGTGTTGTGAGGGCAGTGAAGGGAGAGTAGGTTTTAGTTGAAGGCGATGAAGTGAGAGAGTTAAAAAAATAGGAATTTGTTCTTGAGACCTTTGGGTTTTAGAGCATTAAGGTCAATCCAGTTTACTTAAGGTATTAGATATAGATTATAGATATTATGTTTACCAATTCATGTTTCACTATAAAACTTATGACTGTGAGTTAAAACTACTAAGGCTAAACTACTAATTAAGGCTCCGGAAATGATAATCCAAACCAGTCAGGTTTAACATTGATTCAGTTTACACAACCAGTTCCAACTTTCAAACCGAACAAAACCTTTTTAAGTTACCAAACCACGAAAACAAAATAAGGAACAAAATTGCTTGGATCTCAAACCTGAGATGGTGGTGGTGGTTTGGGGAAGAAGAAGAAGAAGAAGGGGGTGGGGTGGGGTGGGGTGGGGAGAAGAAGGAGCTGACATGACCAAATTACCCTCATGTGCCAAGCACATGGGGTGTTTTAACACAGATATTTAACTGATGTTAGGGCTAGGGACCAAGCGAGTTCATTTTTGACAAGTTTTGGTACCACGCATGTAATTAGTAAACCACTAGGACCAATTCTGCAATTTTTGCAAACCACAGGGACCAACCAAGCATTTAACTCTAATTTTTAAAAGAATTCATGTCACTGCTACCGAATAATTGATAAATCAATCAATATCTATAATCAAACACAGGTCAGAGCATAAATCAGCATTACCTCTCTCTGATGATTTGTCTACTCTTGACAGAGCTGCCACTTGCACACTCTCCTCTGTTCTCTCTTCTTCTCCGTCTCCCAACTCAAACAGCACCATTTCTGTAATTAGTTTAATACCCGTCCGGCGGCCGGGTTACGTTAACAACATGAATGAACCTACGAACACAAAGAGAACCACAAAACAGCATCAACGTTCAGTTATAAGATAATAGTACAACTCGTTTAACTTGGGAGTAAAACGATGACCTACCTACTTAATTAAAAGAAACAAAAAGCAATGAAATCAGTAACCGATGAGCTACTGAAACGTGAGAGCGACTTGTACCACTTCAAATGAAAATGTCAATTAACACTCATGTATTAAAATGTTTTGTGTAACACAAAAGTAATCTACTATCATTTTGGGTTGTTGCTAAAAGTGTGTGCAAATTTTAGTCCGATTAGTATTTACGAAAGAATAGTTTACGCTACAGTTCATTAAAAACCAACTCAGTCATGCACCGGATTCATCACGAAAACTATAAGCTATGTTGTACCTGGGCTGGAAACCTAGATTCGCCTTTGCATTTCTTGTCCTCCCAAGCAGGGGGATCGATGATGGAACCACCAAAAGTTGTTGCCTACATAAGATTGCTCAAGATAAGTAAAACCAATAACATCCAGTGACAAACAACATACTCCAAAGCTGGAAAACTAAATAAGTTTATAACTTTATAATCTTGGGATTAACACAACCGTGAAAATGCAAGGAAAACACACCTCAAAAATACCATACAGCTGATGAGTGCGGTATAGAGTTATAGAGCAACAGAGTTACACCCAGGTGTGATTGCTCAAACAAAGTCCCTGCATCTGGGTGGCAAACCTGCACCGTACATAGCATATTACCACCAAATTAACAGCAAAGCACAAAAAAAGAAACCAAAGATAATTTTATGCAAGTATTGCAAAACACAAAGGATAACAAATAATGTCTAAGCTTACCACTGTAAACTTACATAGAGATTAGAGTAGAGACACACCGAAGAGTTGTCTCTTTAAGTCTTCCTGCATAGTGCCGTTGTTATAGACAGAGATGTATCCACCAAGAACGTCATCTCTAGGGAGCGTCTCAGCTGCAGGCAAAGTCTTAAATCTTTTGTCAGCAGCATTTGTATTGTTGTCACTAACTTCATTGTTGTTGTTGCTGCTGTGGAGATCTTGTTGCAACCGTTTCCAACATACTTTCCACTAATCAAGTTCTCCATAACTCTATTGTTGCCCTTATGATACACAGCAATTGTGTTGTAGGCCTTTGCATTTCTTGTCCTCCCAAGCAGACCTAAGCAATAATCACAACAATGATTATTTAAAAATAACAAACAATTTAATGTCAAAACATATTTTAAGAAGCAGAACTCTCGCCTCCATTTCTGCTTCTCCCTTCTGTAGGCTGTCTAGAATACTGCCGTCTGTAGGTGCTTTCACGGTTCATTGTGCTAACTATTTAAACGGAGATCTATCCCAACCCAACAGAAGCATTGAGGAAATAAGGGGGCATATTACAGAAAAAAACCCTTTGTGTGTGCAACGGCTCAGGAGTGGCAGCCCGATGTTTCATGTTATGATCCCCCTGATATTGAGCCAGTTGAAGTCGACCATACCCTCCCAAAGACAAAGCGCATGCCAAAATTCCTCAAAGGGTTCAAAGCAGCCTTTTATACTATCACGGCAACACGATCTTTGGTGATTCCTATGGAATCTGAAATAAAAAAGTAGCATGTATGTGGATTAATTAATTAACATTAAACATCTAGCTAAATCATGCATTCACTAACCTCTAGCAATTTTGAAAGGATTTATTATTATAAATAAATGATAAATAAAATAAAAGGCAAACGTTAATGAGGCATCTATGAATGTCAAATACAGAAGAAACCATAACTTTTTGTTTTTACCGATCATATACCATACCTGTGTTGCTGTGATTGTAAACTGGCACTCGGCTCTATCAGTTTCCTTAGTCAGAGTCTTTCAATATAGCTGCAATGACATGTTTTTGTTAACAGAATAGTTGTAAATAAACATACTAATAATATGACGACTATCCCGTGCCATTACACACATATCAAACACAGGTCAGAGCATTACCTCTGATAGTCAAAAAGCCGACTTCCTTTGGGCTAATCTGTCTACCCTTAACGGAGCTGCCACTTGCACAGCACACTCTCCCCTGTTCTCTTCTTCTCCGTCTCCTAACTCAAAACAGCACCATTTCTGTAATTTGGAGGATGACCTAATTAATTACATGTGTTAGATAAATTTAATTAGGTCTCGCATTTCATCGATCTTAATTAATTAATAGAGTCCAGTAATAATACCCTTCGAGTGCTACAAGATTCAGATGATGAACTTTCCCGGTTTTTTAACCTCCCTCGAGAAATCTTCTTGAGATTTGACAAGGCTCGAGACTGTGAGCTTTTTGATGGCAACTGATCGGCCATCTCCCAGAACAGTTCGGTATACTGGGCCAAACCCTCCACGGCCGAGAGCTCGGTATACCCTTCATGTGCTCCTGTACTGAAGTCGGGTTCGCCAGAAAACATTACCAGCTTGCTGCTTGCCAGAATTTGTGTCTGTGCTGGGGGAGCTGCTGAAACCACCACCAGATAAAGGGATTGTGGCTGCTGACCTATGGTAAACCGGACTTTAATATTGAGAACCGTGAAGAAAAATCATGGCGATAACAATCACAGCAGCTGCACCAATTGCAACGAAAGCCGAAATGCTAAGAACTGTTTGCTTGTTATCAAGAGTCTGAGGGACCAAGTCAACGTCTGAACCGGATGAGTTGGGGTTGAGTACTACCGGTTTAGGAAGCACAGCTGGACAACTTCTGTTCACTGCAGCACCGCAAAAGGTTGAATTGCCAGCTACAGAGGATGGAGATATGGTGTTGAATGAAGCGCCGCCTGGAAATTTAACTTGTAGTTGATTGTGTGAAACATTGAATGTAACAAGACAGGCAAGGTTTGCTAATGGCTTTGGTAGGGTTCCGGTGAGTGTGTTAAGAGACAAATCTACAAACTTCAGATCAGCAAGTTTCACCATTGCTACAGGAACTTGACCGGAGAGACTGTTTCTAGATAATATCCTGCAAAAAGCATATAGATTAGATCAAAAATAACAGAACGGATTATAAAACATAATAAATCAAAGAATCTTACAGAGAAGTTAGGAATGAACAGGTTGCAACTGAACTTGCAATGTTGCCGGAAAGAGAGTTCTGTGATAATACGAGAAGTTTCTCCTCCTGCTTCAACATGAATGCTTCCATTTAACTGGTTTACACTCAAATCAAGACTATACAGGGCATTTAACTTGCCAGTGACAACTTGCTAAGAAACTTCAACTGCATTAACCCCCGACCCATCTTCCCCGACAACCCGAACCCATCCAGAACAAATAGATCCGTTTTGATGTAGAAGTCGAACCGTCTATGACGAATCCATACTTTCTCTCCATTTGATCTCGCATTCCCTGCAATAACCCCTCCATTTTTCTTTCAAGCAATTCCACCTACAAGTTTAAAACTTACAATTAAAACAACATTTACATCAGTAGACTTAGCATATGCTAATTACCATACATTTGAAAGATAATATAAGTTTTCTTGGTGCATGAAACTTCATAATCAAATAGAAAGTACCAGAATTTATATACACCGTTTTCATGTATCAAGATGGAGATGGTTGCTTAAAAATACCTTAATGCTAACTGTAAAAAAGACATACAATAGAAACCAGAAGCAAATCTTTCTTTCTTATGACAAGAAAAGGCATGTCAAAAAGAGAAGCTGACTGTGTGTATGTCGTGTGAGTGTACTAACACCTTATAGCTATAACTTTGCAATAGTCAGTGGATTTTCTTTTTCATTCGCACATTCCGTGAAACATTTAATATGAATGAAACTTCATAATCAAATAGAAAGTACCAGACTTTTTATACAGTAATAAACTAAAACTTTCAACCAAAAAACTTGTTTATCATCTAAAAATCTGCACAAAAGCCTACAATTGTATAAAGAATATGAAAGAACAAAGTACTTCCCTTAGGTCCATTTACAAGCCTACACAAAGCGAAAGCATGTTCTAATTTTGTAAATTGTCCAAAGAGAAACCTTCTAAAAAAATACATTTACACTAATCAAGCAACCAATCTCTATACAATATCGAATCTTACTACAACCATAACAACTAAAAAAACTTTAAGTAAAAACAAACCTTTAAGTAAAAACATCAAAATGATAGAAACAAATTAAACAAACCTCGTCCCTTGTAGTACATGGCCAAATACATAACTTGCATCCATATGTTTGTTCTAAGGCCTAAACAAACCCAAAACAAAAAACAAAACAAATCAAACAATTTCACCATAATTATCAAATCTTATCGACCACTCAATCCCCCCAAATATCATATTCATATTTACATCATCACCTGCCCAAAAATATGAGCACTCGAATGCCAACGATGACATGTCCTCAAGCATCATAGTCGTGATTTTAAAGAAACTACTTCAGGTGTAGATCTGCCAGTGATGGTTACAAATCTGAAGAGAATACGGTACTTGCCGGAAATTTAGGGATACATGATAAAGGGATCTCTTTGGAAATTTAGGGATACATGAAGAGAATACGGTACTTGCCGGAAATACGGTACTTCAGGTGTAGATCTGCCAGTGATGGTTACAGATCTGCCGTAGTGGTGTCGTCGCCGCTACACTCCATTCTGAGAGATAAAGGGAAAGAGAGAGTCGTGACTCTGGCGGGCGGTGGCGATTGAGTGGTGGTGGCGGCCTGATACTGGTAGCAGTGGTGGTGATCTGTGAAGAGTCTCCGACAAGCAAGAGTTTGAAGAGGTAATTGCTGCAAACAAGAGCAACAGAGATGAGAGAGGTTGAATGCGGTTGAATGCGGCTGGAACAAAATTAGGGTTAACTTAACAACGGGTCTAGAGAGACGGTTATGAAATACCCGTGTGTTTTCTTTCCGGGTTTAAAAATTGGATCCATGTAATTAATTCGGTTATGCGACTAATCGGCGGGAAAAAAAAGGGCTGCGGATGATTGTGAGAATCACAAGTGTCCAACTATTTAGTCTTTTATTAAAGAGGTACTAGGTGTTGTTCACCAGTTCGATGGACGCGGGTACATCGTAAACATTGAATGTAAGTCTACTTTTATATGTAAAATATGATGTGAAATTTTTTAATGAATTCCAATTTGTATTATACTTAAGAATACATTAAACTTGTCGACTGATTAAATTTAGACACAAGAAAAGCATACGAACCCACAAAACATGTTTAATTTCACTAAATGATTTAATTTCACTAACACAGAAAACGCAGTAATTAAAAATATATTTTCTAATGAAAGTAATTATTATATTAATTAGTAAGTAATTATCGGTTCATTTAGATTGTCAGGGATTTGATATATAATGTAAATGTGAAGAAGATTTGGTGATATTTTATAGAACCAGTGATGTCACATGGCATGTTGTGAGCTTTAGCCCAATCATGATCATCATCTAAAGGTTCAGGGAAGTTAACAAAAACTCATCAAAGGCATTTGAAGTACATGAAACAGTTGCTTCTTTGACCTCTTCCATGTGGTCAACCATTCACATTATATGGACAACTTTTTTTTTGGAAAAGAAACGGAAATTTTCATTAATCAATCAAAACATACCAATTAGCAAGTTACTAAAATGGAAAACATACAGAGCACGATTTAACTTTTACATGGCACTTAAAAAGTCAAACTAAAAAGTATCCAGTTGCTCAATGGCATACTCCCATGCTTTGATCTTTTCGATACCCATTTAAACGTCTTTTCCTTTATCTCTTCGACCATTTTGTACATGCTAAAATCCTTGCCTCTGAATATTTTTTCATTTCGTGCGGTCCATATATTCCACATGGTTTGAGAAAAAAATGTCATGAATTACCTTCTTTCGATTCACTGTTAAGCCCAACCCATTTATACGTTCCAGCGCGTCTTTCACCGAATCCCATTGCACATTTGTAGATAGCTTCGTCCACCAAAGAATTTCTCCGAATTTCTCCGAATTTCTCCAAATTTCTCTTACGAACCGACAGCGAACCAACAGATGATCCGAGTCTTCTTCAGTGTTCCAGCACATCACACAAAAATCACAGGTTTGCAAACTCCTATCCATTAAAGCCACACCTGTTGGGATTTTTCCTTCTCTTACACCCCAAATGAACATGTTTAACTTGGGTATGACTACGTTATTCTACCAAAACTGACTCGTTTTATTGTTCGGATCAAGTTGTTCCGAACATGACTTTCTTACCTCTTTAACTGTAAACCCGATCTCTTTGCTATTCTTCAATGCCACTGATCTGTTATGTTTGTTACCTTTTGTTGAATATCAACAACTTCTAGTATCTTGGAACCCTTGAGTAAGTCTTTTCGTTTCATTACTCTCCTATTGCGGAGATGCTTGGTGGTAAGATTTAGGATTTGTGTAGCTTTGTTGAATGCCCATTTTGGTGTGCAATCATATTTTCATACCTGTTGAGAACAATCATATTGTATGTGAAACAAATGAGCTCAACCAAATATATATTGAATTTTCTAATTATATAATCATGACTAAATATATCATGTTCAAAGAGTTCAATGTGAACAGTTTATACCTTCCCACATGTTCGGTTTGCGAACCAGTTTGAACGTGTCAATAGAATCTGAATACACCCATTTGGCTTGTTATCGAGTTCCAACCATTTCTTAAGTCTATTACGCCAAAACCATCCAGATCACCACCATCACCAACTGGTGCGGTTGCCCTTGTTCCACTCAACCATCTCCACTGTTCTCTTCACCGGATCCATCTTTTACACTCACCCCTAAATTGTGGTTTCATCGGCCAAAGATAAAAAAACAAAATCTGTTATAGCTAACAATTAGAGTTAATTGATAACTCATTTTAATTTTTGCAACAGACCTTTACGGTTAACAATATCCATATCCCAAATCAATGTTTATTTAAAAAAAAAAAAAGACTATAATCACATATCCTAAATCAATGTTCATTAAATAATACTAAAATTACAATCCCAAAACATCAATATTCATTAACTATAGTCAAATTAGGTTGACCATGAAGTAGTAAGAGAAAACCATGAAGCAAGATCAGAAGTCATGGATGTAGCAAACCTGATACTCAAGCTTCTAATTATCAAACCTGCAAGGAAGCACTTTATTAGTTCTTCATAATCTCAAAATTAGAATACCATTAACAAATTTAACTATTGTGTGTATGCTTCATTAATTAGGGAAAATAAAATGAAGTATAAAAAATCAAATCAAACATTATGTAAGGTTTCTGGTGCTTCATCGACCAACCCCCTCTACTGCATTTCACAAACAGTTCCTCTGCTTTATAATGTTGCCCAGATTTGCAATGACAATCTATAATTATGTTCAGTCGGTTTCTTTATAGACACTCCATTGATCCATTTGTCCTTGTATCTGAAAATGGCAAGATAACTTAGTACAAAATGTCACATACAGTAAAAATTTGACCGGTGAAGAGTGTTTAAGCAAGTTGCTTTGTTCCGGCTATCATGTTGGGCATGTCAATTGTGTGCGGAACTCTGCACAAAAGCCTACAATTGTACAAAGAATATGAAAGAACAAAGTACTTCCCTTAGGTCCATTTACAAGCCTACACAAATCTACACAAAGCGAAAGCATGTTCTAATTTTGTAAATTGTCCAAAGAGAAACCTTCTAAAAAAAATACATTTACACTAATCAAGCAACCAATCTCTATACAATATCGAATCTTACTACAACCATAACAACTAAAAAAACTTTAAGTAAAAACAAACCTTTAAGTAAAAACATCAAAATGATAGAAACAATTAAACAAACCTCGTCCCTTGTAGTACATGGCCAAATACATAACATGCATCCATATGTTTGTTCTAAGGCCTAAACAAACCCAAAACAAAAAACAAATCAAACAATTTCACCATAATTATCAAATCTTATCGACCACTCAATCCCCCCAAATATCATATTCATATTTACATCATCACCTGCCCAAAAATATGAGCACTCGAATGCCAACGATGACATGTCCTCAAGCATCATAGTCGTGATTTTAAAGAAACTACTTCAGGTGTAGATCTGCCAGTGATGGTTACAAATCTGAAGAGAATACGGTACTTGCCGGAAATTTAGGGATACATGATAAAGGGATCTCTTTGGAAATTTAGGGATACATGAAGAGAATACGGTACTTGCCGGAAATACGGTACTTCAGGTGTAGATCTGCCAGTGATGGTTACAGATCTGCCGTAGTGGTGTCGTCGCCGCTACACTCCATTCTGAGAGATAAAGGGAAAGAGAGAGTCGTGACTCTGGCGGGCGGTGGCGATGGAGTGGTGGTGGCGGCCTGATACTGGTAGTAGTGGTGGTGATCTGTGAAGAGTCTCCGACAAGCAAGAGTTTGAATAGGTAATTGCTGCAAACAAGAGCAACAGAGATGAGAGAGGTTGAATGGGTTGAATGCGGCTGGAACAAAATTAGGGTTAACTTAACAACGGGTCTAGAGAGACGGTTATGACGAAACATTCACATTCCGCTTCGATCCAGCGGAGGAGAAGAGGGATGTCGGAGAAGGAGCTGGTCACCGGAGGAGGAGGGGGGTCGCCGGAGAAGGAGGTAGGTCGCTGGAGAAGGAGGTAGGTCGCCGGATGAGAAGATGGAGGTCGCCGGAGGAGGACGGAGGTCGCCGGAGGAGGAGGTAGGTCGCCGGAGGAGAAGAGGGAGGTCGGAGAAGGAGGAGGAGCGGTGGAGGGAGGGGCCGATGTTTGAGGGAGGAGAAGAGGGAGGTGTGAAGATGTTTTAAGAAGAGGGTCCATAGCTTATTTTTTAAGATGAAAAAAGCTGAGTTCAGATCTGTTTAAACAAAAAAAACAAACAGTCTTCAAGGGTAACGTCTGCGCACCTGCAGACATCAGCCCCCTTGAAGATGTTTGAAGAAAAAACAAACACCCCCTTAATGAATTCAAATTCGCATTATACTTAAGAATACATTAAACTTGTCGACTGATTAAGTTTAGACACAAGAGAAGCATAACGAACCCACAAAACATGTTTAATTTCACTAACACAGAAAACACAGTAATTAAAAATATATTTTCTAATGAAAGTAATTATTATATTAATTAGTAAGTAATTATCGGTTCATTTAGATTGTCAGGGATTTGATATATAATGTAAATGTGAAGAAGAATTGGTGATATTTTATGTGACAACCCGAGTTTTCAAGGTCTTTCCTCGACACGTTGCTTGTTTTCACAACTGTGTTTTCATAATTTGTGCGTTGTAACGGGTGCACGTTTGCTATATGATTATTTTATTATTGTTTGGTCTTAAGATTAATGAATTTGATTAAGGTATTGAAAACTCATTAACTGTTTGATTAGACTTAACCCTTGCACTCTCACATTTGACGAAACACTGAATCCTCGTTACAAACCTTTACTCGACGAAACACTGGGTTTTTCGCCATCATCGTCACGACGAAAGATGGTCTTTCGTCGGGAACCTTATTCGCTGAGTGGGTTTGTGGCCCAGGTGAGGCCCAAGCACGAAACAGTCATATAAGTACCTTATATCCGCATAACTATGCATAACGTGATAATCTACGAAACCCTAGATCTCTCCCTTGCACTCGACGGCAACCATCATTCCTCTCGAAGCTCTTGCTAGTTTCATCTCGTAACCGTTTAGTATGTGATTATCTGATTAGACCTGCTTGTTCCATTGTTGGATGATTGTTATGTGTTGACTATGATCTATTGTGAATGTAGGGATTGGTATTAGAAACCATACTCATATGTTGTATTAATTAGGGTTTTGATATCTTAACGTTTAAGCCTATAGAATGGAACACGTGTGATAAAGATTTGATGTCTTGTATTCATTCATGTTCACTATTCAGATTCGATGTCCTGTTTGATTTATATTATCTGTTGTTTATAAATATGTGATACGAATACGAGCATGATGATGATCTGGTAATCTAGAGTTCATGGATAGGTGTGATATTGGTGATTGTTAGGTTAAGGGTTCATGAGATTATTGTCAGTTGGATTGGATAATGTTAAGAACTGTCATGTCAAGGCTGTGAACCTTGAAAACTGTTGTTTATGGCGACGAAAGTCCCTTCCCCACGAATTTACCCCGTCGACGAAATACATTAGTGTTTCTTCACAACACACCTCGACGACATACATTAGTGTTTCGTCACACTCATCTCGACGAATAACATGGGTGTTTCGTCACCCACGTGCCGACGAAATACCTTGGTATTTCGTCGCCCTGAAGGCTACCTCATCAACAGACTATGGTGTAGAAATGTGTATGATAAAGAATGACTATGTTACTGCCTGTTAGTGATAGTTGTGACTGAGGGAAACATGATTTGGTTTTGAATGGCACACATAACTGTTGAATATTGTTGCGAAACATGCGTGTGAAGTGTGGATATGTATGAGTTCTAATTTCTGTTATGTGTTGTTCGGAAACCGTTGCTTGAATGCACATCATGAGTATAATTTATACGTGAACCAAGCAAATGTAAACTAATTTCGTATACATGAATACTATAGGCTTTGATTGATAAGTGTGAACGAATAACTAATCATACCGAGCAAACCAAGGTGAGTTCACTTCTCTCAAAACAAGCATGCGTCCGGTGGGGACAATCAAACTGACAAAACTTGCAAACGGATTTTCGTAAACCCATATCCTTGTAGGGGATATGAGGCGGTTTTCTATACCCACATCCTTGCAGGGGATGTGAGGCGGATTTCACAAACGCATATCCTTGCAGGGGATATGCAACGGTTTTCAATAAACGTTAATGTTGGATAATACACTCACTCTCTATCACTTAAGTCCCATCATACTACCGGGTTAGTTGCTTGTAGGGCAACGGGGTTATTAGTTGATAGCGCTATTAGGTTTGGCACCCTCACGACATACCTGGATAGGACAGGCGTGAACTAATAACTTTAAATCATGACCAATGATTGATAGAGCATTGGAGAAGGGCAAAAAAGGCCGTCTGCGGTATCGAGTTATTATCAACATAGCATAACACATCATAAGTCACTACTTGGTATCAAACGGATAAAACAAATTGTGAACTCACCAACGTGTGTGATACACTTTTCTGCATGCTTGCAGGTCCTTAGGTACACTGTTGTGGAACTTGCTGTCTGGGAAACTGGAGTGGTCATGGGTCGTGGCATTTGGACGCTTTTCAATATTGCATTATTGAACACTTTTATTTAAACAAACTATTATGCTTCCGCTGAACATGTCGATTTTATCAAATGATGTTTGATTTACACATTTACATTTAATGAAAGGTTTTATTTTATCTTATATGTCTATGGTTCAATGTGATTAGTGGCTAGATCCTGGTACGTCACACGCCTCGCGGGGTTTCCGCTTGTTGCATATTTGGGGGTGTGACAGTTTGGTATCAGAGCCACTGGTTATAGTGAACTAGGTTTTAAAACTTTTTCATAAAACCAGACTATAACCAAACAGTATCGAAAACGACCATGACACCCAGCTCCAGATTGCAAGGTTCATCCTCGGTTTACGTTATGCATTACTTGTTTAGTAATCACACACTCACGACTTGTATGAAACTACATACTAGATACCATGATGTGATTACCTGTGCTGCATGTTTTGGTGAAGTTCGATAGTGTGACACTACTCTTCGACTTTTATGATTATCAATCCTGCGATGCTTTTCGTTTTGCTATTTGAATGTGGGGGAAACATTTAGCGCAAGTTAAGAGGCACTGAGATAAGCATGCAAATTGCCTTATTATTATGGGTGTACACATAATAATAACGTAAGGTGCATGTAAGTCCCAGTGAGGCTTAGCGAGTGTGAGAAGGGTTCCGCCCTGTTGTTTGGTGTAAACTTTGTAGTTTGTAGATGTCAACGTGAGGTTTGACTCCTACCTTATCTCGATTCTTAAACTTGTTCCCTCTTTTTATATAGAAACATGAGCGGACGAGGCCATGGACGTGGACACATTGCGATGACTCAGGCTGAGTTGACAAATCTGATTAACACACGTGTGGCTGAGGCCTTGGAAGCCTACCAAGCTGGTACGATATGTGCCAATTATTCATTATTCTTGTGTCGCGTACACAACTCTTACCCGTATGCTGTATTTTCTTCATCCTTAGGTCTGCCAGCGAATCCAAACCAGAACAATCCACCTGTGTGTACGTTCAAAACGTTCATGGATTGCAAGCCTCAAACTTTAAGTGGAGCTGAAGGTCCCGTGGGACTGCTCCGTTGGTTCGAGAAAGCCGAATCCGTTTTTGCTATGTGTAACTGTCCAGAGGGGGATAGGGTAAAGTTTGCTTCTGGCACCTTGGAGGACGGTGCTTTGACTTGGTGGAATGCTCAGGTGCAGATGATGGGCGTCGAGATGGCAAACGCGACCACTTGGTATGATTTCAAAGAGCTGATTCGAGAGGAGTACTGCCCTCGGGATGAAATCCAAAAGTTGGAAAACGAGTACTATAACCTGAAGATGGAAGGATCTGAGATCGAGGCTTATACGAAACGATCTCACGAGCTGGCAAACATGTGTCCTAATTCATCCTGACCACCACCTCGCAGGATCGAGCTGTACATTAAAGGATTGGCACCATCAGTTAAGGGGTTAGTCACTGCAGCAAATCTCAATGACCTACCCCGGATTATCAGATTGGCTCATAAAATTACTGATAAGGAGGTGGAGCGTGGCTCGCTGCCACCCCGTATTGCTGCTACTACCACTGCTGCTATGGTTACCACCACTACAGATAACAAGCGTAAGTGAAACGACACTAATAAGACAGCAAACTCGAATCAATCACAGAAGAAGCCTGATAACAACAACAGCTGCAGCTTTAGTCAACCATCTTCGGTTAATCAGAATCAGAACCACAGCCAGACTTCCGGTTACGCAGGAAAGCAGCCGAAGTGCAATAAGTGTGGTTTCCATCACTATGGTCAGTGTAGCCGAGCATGTCAAAGGTGTGACAAGCTGGGTCACATGGCGAAAGATTGTAGAGCTTCGCATCCCAAGCAACAGCAGCAACAGAGGCAACAACCCCAGCAGAATCGGGGTAATCAGAAGGGATGTTATCAGTGTGGCAGTGAAGGGCATTTCAAGAAGGATTGCCCACAGTTGAACCAGAATGCCAACAACAACAATGGGGGTAACCGCCACAACAACAACAACAACGGGGGAAATAACAATGGGAACAACAGTGGGAATGGCGCTCGCGGGAGAGCATTTACTATTGGGGCAGGCGATGCAAGGAACGATGGCAACGTCGTGACCGGTACGTTTTCTGTTAATGGTATTATTGCTTCTGTGTTATTTGACTCTGGTGCCGACTGGAGTTATGTGTCTTTGGGGTTTAGTCGTCAGCTAGGATTGACTCATGCGTCTCTCGTGAACAAGCATGTAGTGGAATGAGCTTATGGCAAGTCGATAGAAGCCACACATGTATTCTTAGGGTGTAAACTCAATCTTCTAGGTCAAGTGTTCGACATTGACCTTCTCCCCATCAATCTTGGTAGTTTTGATATAGTCATTGGTATGGAGTGGTTGTCCAAACACGGAGTAGACATACTTTGCAAGGAGAAGATCGTGCGTGTACCTCTCCCAAACGGGGAATCATTATCCGTCCAGGGTCATCGAAGCGGTGCAACCGTCAACATCATTTCATCCATGAAAGCCCAGAAATGTTTACGAAAGGGCTGCCCTGCTATTTTAGCACTTGTTACTGACACCTTGTCTGAGGGAAAGAGAATCGAAGATCTGCCTGTCGTTCGTGAATTTCCTGATGTTTTCCCTGAAGAACTTCCAGGTTTACCTCCATATCGTCAGGTGGAGTTCCACATTGATCTCACACCAGGAGCAGTTCTGATTGCTCGCGCACCATATCGTCTTGCACCTGGGGAGTTGCAAGAGTTATCAAATCAACTCCAAGAACTATTAGATAAGGGCTTTATTCGACCCAGTTCTTTGCCTTGGGGAGCCCCGGTGTTGTTTGTAAAGAAGAAGGATGGATCCTTTCGCATGTGTATTGATTATCGAGAACTCAACAAGATGACAATCAAGAATCGTTATCCTTTACCTCGCATCGACGACCTGTTCGACCAGTTGCAAGGGTCGAGCTTCTACTCGAAGATCGATCTAAGATCGGGCTATCACCCGAGGAGGATGTTCCAAAAACAGCTTTTCGCACGTGTTATGGTCATTACGAGTTTCTGGTTATGCCATTCGGGTTAACTAACGCACCAACATTATTCATGGATCTAATGAACCGCGTATGTAAACCATACCTTGACGATTTTGTCATTGTGTTCATCGATGACATTTTGATCTATTCTAAGAGCAAGGAGGACCACGAGCGGCATCTGCATCTTATTTTGGAGCTCCTGAGGAAAGAGCAGCTTTACGCGAAATTTTCTAAGTGTGACTTCTGGATTCGAGAAGTACACTTCCTCGGTCACATCGTTAACGAAATGGGGATACACGTGGATCCTGCTAAAATTGACTCAATCAGGAATTGGGCCGCACCAAAGAATCCTTCAGAGGTGCGACAATTCCTTGGCCTCGCTGGGTACTATCAAAGGTTTATTGAGGGCTTTTCAAAGATCGCTCAACCCCTCACCGCTCTAACATAGAAGGGTCTCGTGTATTCCTGGGGAACGAAATAGGAATATGCTTTCCAGCTTCTAAAGCAAAAGCTTTGCAGTGCACCAATTTTGTCTCTACCTGAGGGTACCGAAGATTTTGTAGTGTATTGTGACGCCTCTATTCAGGGTCTCGGTTGCGTGCTGATGCAACGCGAGAAAGTGATAGCTTACGCCTCTAGACAGTTGAAGGTCCATGAAAAGAATTACACGACTCACGACTTAGAGTTGGGGGCCGTGGTGTTTGCACTCAAAATTTGGAGGCATTAGTTGTACGGTACTAAATGCACTATTTATACCGACCACAAGAGCCTTCAGCATATCTTCGATCAGAAGGAATTGAATATGCGACAGCGTCGCTGGGTGGAACTCTTAAACGACTATGACTATGCAATCAAGTATCATCCAGGTAAGGCTAACGTAGTAGCTGACGCCCTTAGCCGAAAGGAAACGAAACCCAAACGTGTTCGCGCCTTGCAGCTCACTATTCACTCAACCTCCCAAACCAGATCCGTTCTGCACAAACTGAAGCGTTGAAAGAGGAAAACATCGAAGCAGAATACTTAAGGGGCATGGAAAAATGGCTTGTAGAGAGATCGGATGGTATTCTCTACGTATGGATTCCTTTGTTTGGTAACCTTAGGGAGGTTGTCATGGATGAAGCGCACAAATCTCGATACTCTGTTCATCCGGGTTCGGATAAAATGTATCAGGATCTCAAGGTTTTGTACTGGTGGCCGAAGATGAAGGCCCACATCGCGACTTACATAAGTAAATGTTTGACTTGTTCAAAGGTCAAAGTGGAGTATCAGAAACCCTCAGGCCTACTTCAGCAACCAGAGATACCCATGTGGAAATGGGAACAGATCGCCATGGATTTTGTCACCGGGCTACCTAGAACTCAAAGCGGGAATGATACCATCTGGGTGATCGTTGACCGTCTCACGAAATCTGCGCACTTCCTCGCAATCAAGGAAACTGATAAGTTCTCACAACTCGCCGGTGTTTATTTGAAAGAGGTGGTTTCTAGGCACGGGGTGCCAACCTCTATCATCTCTGATCGTGATCCACGTTTCATATCTGATTTGTGGAAAGCGATGCACAAATCATTTGGCTCACGTCTCGACATGAGCACTGCCCATCACCCTCAAACGGATGGTCAGAGTGAACGGACCATCCAGACATTGGAAGACATGCTGCGAGCATGTGTTATCGACTTTGGTAAAGGTTGGGAAAGACATTTGCCCTTGGTGGAGTTTTCTTACAATAACAGTTACCATACCAGTATCCATGCATCCCCGTTCGAGGCTTTGTACGGGCGGAAATGTCGATCTCCTCTCTGCTAGGCTGAAGTGGGTGACAGCCAAGTCACAGGCCCGGAGCTTGTGCTCGAAACTTCTAAGAAGATAGTACAAATCAGAAATCGTATGGCGGCGGCGCGTGACCGTCAGAAAAGCTACGCTGACAAGCGTAGGAAACCTTTGGAGCTTGCTGTGGGCGACCGCGTGATGTTAAAGGTCTCACCCTGGAAGGGTGTGGTACGTTTTGGGAAACGCGGCAAGCTTAATCCGCGTTATGTCGGGCCATTCAAAATTCTGGAATGAATCGGTAAGGTGGCATACAAGCTCGAGTTACCTGCTGAGTTGGGTAACGTCCATGATGTTTTTCATGTTTCACAGTTGAAGAAGTGTTTATCCGATGAGACACTTGTAGTACCGTTTCAAGAGCTGAAAATTGACGACAAGTTGTAGTTTGTCAAAGAACCAATCGAAATTATGGACCAAGAAGTCAAAGTTCGTAAGCACAGCCGAATTCCAATCGTGAGAGTTCGTTGGAACTCAAGACGTGGACCAGAATTTACGTGGGAACGCGAGGATCAGATGAAGCTAAAGTATCCTCACCTTTTCCCAAAGAAGCAATCTAAACCTAGTGCAACTAAGGAATTTCGGGACGAAATTCCCCTTCAAGTTGGGGATGACGTGGCACCTCGGGAAAATCCACAGTCATTCTGATTTGACACTTAGCCGCTTTCGGAGTACTTATCAAATTTCGGCACGAAATTTCTTTCAAGTTGGGGATGATGTGACAACCCGAGCTTTCAAGGTCTTTCTTCGACACGTTGCTTGTTTTCACAACTGTGTTTTCATAATTTGTTGCGTTGTAACGGGTGCACGTTTGCTATATGATTATTTTATTATTGTTTGGTCTTAAGATTAATGAATTTGATTAAGGTATTGAAAACTCATTAACTGTTTGATTAGACTTAACCCTTGCACTCTCACATTTGACGAAACACTGAATCCTCGTTACAAACCTTTACTCGACGAAACATTGGGTTTTTCGCCATCATCATCACGACGAAAGATGGTCTTTCGTCGGGAACCTTATTCGCCGAGTGGGCTTGTGGCCCAGGTGAGGCCCAAGCACGAAACAGTCATATAAGTACCTTATATCCGCATAACTATGCATAACGTGATAATCTACGAAACCCTAGATCTCTCCCTTGCACTCGACGACAACCATCATTCCTCTCGAAGCTCTTGCTAGTTTCATCTCGTAACCGGTTAGTATGTGATTATCTGATTAGACCTGCTTGTTCCATTGTTGGATGATTGTTATGTGTTGACTGTGATCTATTGTGAATGTAGGGATTGGTATTAGAAACCATACTCATATGTTGTGTTAATTAGGGTTTTGATATCTTAACGTTTAAGCCGATAGAATGGAACACGTGTGATAAAGATTTGATGTCTTGCATTCACTCATGTTCATTATTCAGATTCGATGTCCTATTTGATTTATATTATCTGTTGTTTATAAATACGTGATACGAATACGGGCATGACGATGATCTGGTAATCTAGAGTTCATGGATAGGTGTGATATTGGTGATTGTTAGGTTAAGGGTTCATGAGATTATTGTCAGCTGGATTGGATGATGTTAAGAACTGTCATGTCTAGGGTTGTGAACCTTGAAAACTGTTGTTTATGGCGATGAAAGTCCCCTCCCCATGAATTTACCCCGTCGACGAAATACATTAGTGATTCCTCACGACACACCTCGACGAAATACATTAGTGTTTCATCACACTCATCTCGACGAATAACATGGGTGTTTCGTCACCCACGTGCCGACGAAATACCTTGTTAGCTTTAGCCCAATCATGTTCATCATCTAAAGGTTCAGGGAAGTTAAAAAAAACTCATCAAAGGCATTTGAAGTACATTAAACAGTTGCTTCTTTGACCTCTTCCATGTGGTTAACCATTCACATTATATGGACAACTTTTTTTTTTTGGAAAAGAAACGGAAATTTTCATTAATCAATCAAAACATACCAATTAGCAAGTTACTAAAATGGAAAACATACAGAGCACGATTTAACTTTTACATGGCACTTAAAAAGTCAAACTAAAAAGTATCCAGTTGCTCAATGGCATACTCCCATGCTTTGATCTTTTCGATACCCATTTAAAAGTCTTTTCCTTTATCTCTTCGACCATTTTGTACATGCTAAAATCCTTACCTCTGAATATTTTTTCATTTCGTGCGGTCCATATATTCCACTTGGTTTGAGAAAAAAATGTCATGAATTACCTTATTTCAATTCACTGTTAAGCCCAACCCATTTATACGTTCCAGTGCGTCTTTCACCGAATCCCATTGCACATTTGTAGATAGCTTCGTCCACCAAAGAATTTCTCCGAATTTCTCCAAATTTCTCTTGCGAACTGACAGCGAACCAACAGTTGATCCGAGTCTTCTTCAGTGTTCCGGCACATCACACAACAATCACACTTTTGCAAACTCCTATCCATTAAAGCCATACCTGTTGGGATTTTTCCTTCTCCTGCACCCCAAATGAACATGTTTAACCTGGGTATGACTACGTTATTCTTCCAAAACTGACTCGTTTTATTGTTCAGATCATGTTGTTCCGAACATGACTTCCTTACCTCTTTAACTGTAAACCCGATCTCTTTGCTATTCTTCAATGCCACTGATCCGTTATGTTTGTTACCTTCTGTTGAATATCAACAACTTCTAGTATCTTGGAACCCTTGAGTAAGTCTTTTCGTTTCATTACTCTCCTATTGCGGAGATGCTTGGTGGTAAGATTTAGGATTTGTGTAGCTTTGTTGAATGCCCATTTTGGTGTGCAATTATATTTTCATACCTATTGAGAACAATCATATTGTATCTGAAACAAATGAGCTCAAGCAAATATATATTAAATTTTCTAATTATATAATCATGACTAAATATATCATGTTCAACGAGTTCAATGTGAACAGTTTATACCTTCCCACATATTCGGTTTGCGAACTAGTTTGAACGTGTCAATAGAATCTGAATACACCCATTTGGCTTGTTATCAAGTTCCAACCATTTCTTAAGTCTATTACGCCAAAACCATCCAGATTACCACCATCACCAACTGGTGCGGTTACCCTTGTTCCACTCAACCATCTCCACTGTTCTCTTCACCGGATCCATCTTTTACACTCACCCATAAATGTGGTTTCATCGGCCAAAGATAAAAAACAAAATCTGTTATAGCTAACAGTTAGAGTTAATTGATAACTCATTTTAATTTTTTGCAATAGACCTTTACGGTTAACAATATCCATATCCCAAATCAATGTTTATTTAAAAAAAAAAGACTATAATCACATATCCTAAATCAATGTTCATTAAAAAAAAATACTAAAATTACAATCCCAAATCGTCAATATTCATTAACTATAGTCAAATTAGGTTGACCATGAAGTAATAAGAGAAAACCATGAAGCAAGATCAGAAGTCATGGATGTAGCAAACCTAATACTCAAGCTTCTAATTATCAAACCTGCAAGGAAGCACTTTATTAATTCCTCATAATCTCAAAATTATAATACCATGAACAAATTTAACTATTGTGTGTATGCTTCATTAATTAGGGAAAATAAAATGAAGTATAAAAAATCAAATCTAACCTTATGTAAGGTTTCTGGTGCTTCATCGACCAACCCCCTCTACTGCATTTCACAAACAGTTCCTCTGCTTTATAATGTTGCCCAGATTTGCAATGACAATCTATAATTGTGTTCAGTCGGTTTCTTTATAGACACTCAATTGGTCCATTTGTCCTTGTATTTGAAAATGGCAAGATAACTTAGTACAAAATGTCACATACTGTATAAATTTGACTGGTGAATAGTGTTTAAGCAAGTTGCTTTGTTTCGGCTATCGTGTTGGGCATGTCAATTGTGTGTGGAACTCAGTAAGAGTACCATATATTTAAAAGTGTCTCCATTTTTAACTCCAATTGCCTAAAAATGCAATTTGTAAAAGCCTAGGTTGATAAAAAGAAAAAGAATCTAACAAACAGAGCAAATAACATATTAAACTTATAATCTTTGTATGAACTGTTACCATTGTTATTGCCCCAATGGAACAAATTCACAGAAAGTTAAAAGAATATAAAGTAAGAAATCCCATACAATCAATTTCTAAATTTCTAAATTAAAATGATAACACCGACAAACATGTTCCAGTTTTGAATACTTAAAGCTTTTAACATTTTTATTTAGCCCTAAATCAAAAACCAAAGTAACCCACCTGTAGTAACAACAAAAAAAAATCATATTTCAAATGTATAAAACAAAAATAAACCTTAAAAACAAACCTGGATGTTTAGCAAAGATCAAAATTTAAAGTTTTTTTGTTGAGGCACAAATCAAGAACCCATGATACCCACTTGTAGTAACAACGGGTCCTCTTTAAAGTTGTAGCCACCACTAAAAGCAAAATAGATCATTATTAATTATTACTCGCAAAAAGATAATTATTATTTACTACTCAAATGGTTTGAGCAAGACTTGGTGGACTAAATAATCAAGTTGTTGGGATGGATCATGATGGAAATAGTTCATGTTATCAGTGGGGTTGGGAATTACCTCAAACACACCAAAGCTCCCAAATGCCATTCCAAGATCCTCCACAACTTTTAGTGAAAGCAAACGTACCATTAACTTTTTATAGACTTGATTTCCATGATTGGCCAAACTTTGTAAGTATATCCACCATAAATAATTAAATATACATATGAATATTAATATTGAAGAAATCAGCATACCTTGGGAAGTGCATTGCAAGTCTTCTCTTGGTCAGCTTCTTCATCAACTAATTCTCTCGCCCATGTTACACGTTTATCTGCGCAACTTCCAGGCCCAAATCACCTGTGATATAAATTATTAGCCAAAGCCATCAAACATATATATTGACGGTAATAACCCTTCCCCTCTTTTTAACGAATCAAACCAAATGCTTCAAAGTGAAAGAGGACATTACCACATCTCCTTTGTAATATAAGTAAAAAATATAAATAACTAACTTTGTATGCCATTGAACGAATCAAACCAAATGCTCCAACTCTGTATTTAGTAGACAAATAGGTTAGTTTGATTTATAACACAGATCACATACGTGTTCATGTGGACAACCTATACATAAAGAGAATTGGTTAATTACCTTGACTTATTATCATTTATTTACTTTCATCAATTGTATCGATGTAAGAATCATAATCAGATTCACCAGATGGGGGATGTCATAAGACCCATATCGACAAATATATCCTCAAGTTGAAGGCAAATCAATAACAATTTCAATTAAACTACTCTTCTGATTCATTAATGAAGTTAAAATATACGAAAATAATATCTGGATATTAAAAAGCATGGCTTACATCCTAAGATGGCTTATTAACATATAATGGTGTAAGACGGATGTTGCAAAACTTGTTATTTCGCTGCAAAACAAAACAAATCAAACTAATTAATAACTTGGTTTATAAGACATGTCCCTAAATCGATCAACACATATTTTTATTGATAATTATGTTCCTACATTCGGATATGCCTTCGGCCTCCTCGACCTCATCCTCTGTTCAACAATTAATCTCATAACAAATCACGATTAGTTTGAAATCAATCAATTACTTGGAAGTACAAGGAAAATACACTAACATACTTCTTAGGAATGAAAGGGATTTTCTCATCCTTACCTGAAGTTCATGATGCTTCAAACGACCCATAGTAATCCAACCATTTCTAAAAGTGAAAAATAATAATACATCCAAGAACATTTCAATTTCTAAAAACTACCCTTCGTTCCTTACGGATCAACCGCCCGACAATTTCAGCATCAAATCCATATCAACACAAAAAAGTTCCACAAAGAAAGTTGGAGTAGCAAATGGAAGATGTTTATAGAGGATGGTGCATGCTATTCAATATCATCCAGATATGAGATTAACTGCTTTACAATGTCAACAGGTGGTGGAGTTGTGTGTTCGCAAACATGTTCAAGTTTTTGAAGACATCTCCGAGCATTCATCAAGGGGAGTTGGTAAGTGCACTAACTGCTGACGAAAGCGTCGAAGATAATTTTGTAATAATACCTAGAATATTTTGTATTATTTCTAAGTGTTAGGTGTGTCAGGATTTATGTTAATTGATCAGGGGATAACCTGATCATGAGTACTTAGTGGGTTAAACTCGGACATGTCTGTGTCGTCCAAGTTTAACAGTGTGTCCTATATATGTGTATATAATAGATTTGAAGTTATTGGATCATTTGTGTTAGAATTTATTGTGTATTCAGTGTGTTGTTTCTAGTGTGTTGTTTCTAATACAATCTGACAACAAGAAACTCTTAGTTGTTACAGTAAATCCATTATATGATCAATAGTATGAATAACTCTCTCCCCTCTCTCCTCTGGTTTCCACCAAATTTTGATCACAATTTAACAATGTGCTTTTGCATCACAAATTGAATGCATGAACACGAAGTGCCCAGTTGCTCAATGGCATACTCCCATGCTTTGATCTTTTCGATACCCATTTAAACGTCTTTTCCTTTCACTACTAGAAAAGAGGGTTTTTGTCATGAATCTTTTGGTCACAAAACGGTAGCAATTTCCTTGTTGTCACCATTTTGCCACCGAAAACTTGGTGACAAAAACACCCGTGTCAATTGCCCTAATGCTACCACATAGCCACCATTTTTATATTTCGCTACCAGATTTTGCCACAACAAAATTGGTCAAAATTATTTGCCACCGCTTCTTGTTTGCTACCGAGTTTTGTGACGGATTTTTTGCCACTTTTTTGCCACCGTTTAATATTGCCACCATTTAGCTACCAACCATTTGCTACCATTTTTTCATTAAAAATCGATGGCATTTAACACACTTGTTGAATTATTTGCTACCATTTTGTGATTGCTTAATTTTTTTTTCATAAAAATTACATATCAATAAAATTACAAAATTATATAAAAAAGTATAATAAGTTCACGAAAACCCAAAATTATATATAACATCTATGTTTGAAAAGCATATAAAACATTGGAATAGAAATGTCAACTGAAACATTAAATAACTAAAATTATCTTAATATGATAAACATCGAAACATTCAAAACCAAGTGTTTATAGCTTATCTCCGAACTGTACTTGTTAACATAGCTTCAATTTGTGACATCCTATCGAGCATAGCATCTTTATCAACCTTATATTTTTCCTTTTCTGCCAACAACTCCGCAATAATTCCATTTAATCTTTCTTTTTCTTCATCATTTTCCTTAACGAGCCCCACGATTACTAAGTTCAACTTCTCAATCTACAAAACAACCAATGAATTGAATCAAGAAGTCAGAACTGACGAAAACTAATAACGGGTCAAGTTGGTTGCAAAGATAACAATATCCAATTGTGAGCTACAATTCAAGTACTAGATGCTGAAAAGCATGTTTCATTATGTTTACACATTCAATTCAGATATAAATGGAAGGGTATTTTAGTCATTTTACTGAAATTTAACATAAAAATTAACTATGTTTGGCGTTAGTACCCAAAGGTATTACAAAATTGAAACCATGAAAACTGAACCTGTTAAAAAAAAGTTAGTACCCAAAGGCGAAACTAGCTATAAACCACAGGGTCCATCTGTGTAATTAACTCTAAATTATAATGGCAAATCATGTGTTTTCTAACTATATACCAAAACTTACATATCAGTCTTTTAAAATGGAAACAGTTAAGTAAAAAGAATGCTTACTTTCAGAATCTTGACCCGCAGCCTCCAAATAATAAGGAGATGAAACCCAAAACTTTTGCAAAGCGTCACCCCATGATATTAATTTACTGAAATCTTCTTTTTGTTTGAGATTAACATCAGGGAATTCTTTGATTTCCTGCAATCAGAAATATATCGCTTTAATAACCAACCAAAAGAGAAATTTTTTTTTTCTAATGTTGTCATGGTTTTTAGAAAAAAAAAAACAGAATCAAACTTGACTTACAGGATATATTTCATACTTCTCTTCTTTTGCATGATGAACGTATTTCTTACCACGTCCCTTTTGTCCATACGCCATCTGAACAAACCGTGGCACCAAATGCAAATTCAATCACCTGCGGTATGAAAAATACACAATGTCATGAACATTCATACGCTAAGTAAATAATAACCAAAGTATGAAACAAGTCATGAACATTCATACGCTAAGTAATTAATAACCAAAGTATGAAATGAAATCATGATAGGGTTAAATTCGGGTTCTAACCCTATACTCTGAAACCAGTTTGAACCCAATCAGACCCAACCCTTTCCTCTTGAAAAACGACTCTAACCCGACTCAGTTCTGACTACGTTGACCCAACCCGAACCGATTCAGGCTTAGAACCCGAATTGTGCACCTCCAGTATAAGGTTCGTTGTCAGACTTTATTTATGTCGATTGTTAACCAAAAAAGGCAAAACAGTAGCCAACATCTATAAAAAAGAATCTCATTATTGATTTCCCAGGTGTCTGAATGAGCACAACACTGAAACAAATGATTTAAGTTACACTGCCTACTACTGCAATCTCTTCTAATCCAACAAAATATCACAACAAGAGCACAAAAAAGATATAAAAAACAAAAATTAGAGCTTCATACAAGTGAGGAATATGCAAATGCCTTGAGATTATCCCCTTCCTCAGTTGTCTCAAAAGCCATAGTACATATCGCACAACATAGCGCAGCTCTACACCTTCAGAAGACACGGTATATCACAAACATTAGTAAATATGTTACCGAAAATAACAAACTATGAAACCAAACTTCATTGAAATATGCACACGCCCAGTGTCATTGTGACAATCTGAGATTTCAAGGTCTTTTCCATACACATCACTGATTTCATAATCCTGTTTTACAATTTGATTCATGTGGTGTCGAGTGTAGTTATGTGAATGATTTACAGTTTATGTGTATTATTTGGTTGTTAAATGTGTGGTGTTTAGTATAATTAAACATACTTTAATTAAGATGTAATATAAGGTTTTTCTCCATTAGTCAACCCGACGAAGAAGTGGGTTTTTCGCCGTCACCAGCCCGACGAAGAATGGGGTTCTTCGTCGAGGAAGGTGTTTCGTCGGGAACGGGCTTCTGCCCAATCTGTTTTGCGGCCCAACTGGTTATGTTATGTTGTGATATAACCTTTGTAACCGCTGGACGTAAATACAAAACCCTAGAGTCTCCTCTCCCCTTGTCAAATCTCTGAGCGACGGCAACCATAGGATCTCGAAGCTTTCTATCTCGTTTTGGCTAAACACCCCTATCACGAACAATAAGTTCTCAATTGGTTGATCTGTGTTCTTTGGCGATAATGGTCTAGAGTTAAAAACTGATGTGGTAGATCTGATATTGTGATCTCTTGCCTAAAGATTTGTGTTTAGACTTGTATGTTCTTAGAATTAATGGGGTGCAACGATAGGATACGATGACTGTTATGTTGTGATAATTTTGTATGAATACATGGATTGATTCATGATAGTGTTTTGATCTTGTGAACATAGTACTTCGATGATGACCGGCCGTATGAATGTTAGTTATATAATTAGGATAAGAACGTTAGAAGTGTCTCAATGATCATTGTTTGATTAGAATTGTATGTGAATTGGAAACTGCCATGTTATGGTGGATGATGATTGTCTCCACGTAGGGTTGTTTAATTAGCAAAGTAACCGTCGTTTGATCTTGAAGATTGTGTAACTACTAACTGTTGATATTTGATCAAGGGTTGTAACATATAACTCGACGAAACATAGGGATATTTCGTCAAGTCCTTATCAACAAAGGGTGGGTATTTCGCCGAACACCAACACGATGAAGAATGGGGTTCTTCGTCGGAGTTGTCCACGACGAAAAATAGGGGCTTTCGTCGGACGGTTTTTCACCGAAGGGTAACCTGTTGGGCTTGGGCTTGGTTAGGTAGCCAGTTAGCTGTTGTGTGACTATTGTGTGTTATATATGGGATGTGGACACATGTATGAACTGAGTATACGTTACGTGATGCATGGCAGTACTTGTGATGAATGTGATCTCTGAAATATGTGGCATAATTGATAAATCGTGAAACTAATTGTTATTGGTAACCTCGGTAGGGTTGATTGATTAACTGGGTGGTAACTTAGCATACCGAGCAAACCAAGGTAAGTTCATTTCTCTTGAGCATGCGTCCCGGTGGTTAGGACAGTCATTGGGTATCCCTGAGAGGGATAGGTTTTTGGGTAAATCAATAGGGTATTCCTGAGAGGAATACGTCTTGTGGGTAAAATCTGGGATGTTGGATAATACACTCGTCCTATCACCTTTAAGTCCCATCTTGTTTGTTACCTGAGAGGTAACGGAGTATTAGTTGGTAGCGTTATCTAGGTTTGGCACCCTCACCCCGTACCTGAGAGGACGGGTGTGAACTAATGACTCATTCATGCCCAATGCTTTGATAGGAGCATTGGGGAATGGGCAAAATAAATCTGGAGCCGTCTTGTATCCGGGGTATTATCAACATTGAAATCAATGAACTAAATCAATGATTCCATTTATGATGATGCACCCGTTGAAAATGACTCCGTCCGTTCATTTTCGTTTTTGAAGAAAGTCCGTTGTGGAAAATGAATATCCTGTTCCTTCATTTCCATTTCTAATGAAGCACCCGTTGAAAATGACTCCGTCAGTTCATTTTCGTTTCTGAAGAATGTTCGTTGAAGAAATGAATATCCTTTTTTATTATTCCTTCATTTCCATTTCTGAAGAATACTCGTAGAGGAAAATGACTCCGTCCGTTCATTTTTGTTTCTGAAGAATGTCCGTTGAGGAAATGACAGGATTATGCCTTGCATATCTTTGGTGGTTATTTAACACAAAGTCACAGACAGACTCCTACGAATAAATTTCGGGACGAAATTTCCTAAAGTATGGGAGACTGTGACACCTGTGCCTCTGCGACCATCAAACAAATACCAAATCAATGAAATAATGTGTTTCATACTTGGGATTTGTGTAAAGGTGTGTATCATGTGCACATATCAATTCATGTTCGATTTCGAGCTTTAAATCGCTTTCTTGAAGGTTATACGCGAACTGATGCATAAATATAACCAGTTTAATGCAACAAACACTCCGGAACAGTGACATAGTCTTAACATACCTTAAATAACCTTTACATAACTTAGAATTAAGTTTTGGAGGGTTTGGTGTGGCGAAATCAAGTTTATTCGCTTACAGGGACTAATTTTGACAAACTGTGAAAGTATGCCGATTCGTACTGTAACAAACATTTCGGAACTTGATCATAAGTTAAATATGCCCTAAATATCCTTTACATAGCTTAGAAATAGGCTTTGAGGTGTTTGGTGCGCAAAAATAAACTTTCTTGATCAATAGGGACTAAAAGCGTCAAAAAGTGCATAAGTTTGCATTTTCGCGCATATCATACGTTCTGAATATATCCGGACATGTTAAGGCATATATTACTTGTCATAGGACTAATTAGGTAGTCCGAACGCGTTTTACGCGAAGGACGTGTTAAAGTGGCGTTAGCTACCTTAACGAGTCGTAATGGGTCGTAAACACTTAGGTTAGGTTTCGTTTTAGAATGTAGGATTTGTTAAACCATATTACATGAGTCCTTACACTCATTTGGTTTACGAAACCTCATTTTATCCGATCCTCCGATTTAGGTCCGTTTATTAACATAACCTATATTAGGTGTAAGGACCTGCAAAAATGTCCAAAAACGACCCGTAAGTAAAAACCCGGACCCCTGAAACAATAGTACTCATAAAAAACCAAGAAAACAAGAAATTTGGATTTCAGGCGGGCCGCGTAAGACTTAAGACTAGGCTTACGCGGGCCGCGACAGGACATCTGGCGACCGGGACACGTTCCTGGCCACGTGTCAGCCACGTGGCGGGCCTACACGTGACACGCTAGCCCTAGTTGTAGACTAGGTGGCGCTCGCGGGCCACGTAAGGGTCTTGTGAGGGTTTATGCGGGCCACGTAAAACCCAAAATCTGGCTATAAATGGGACAGGCATGGGCAGTTCAACTGTATGCGAGAAAAAAATTTCAAAATCACACTTTTTCTGTTCGAAAATTTCGTTTAAAGTAGGAAAACACTGCTACGATAAAGGGTAATAACTCGATCACTGCTACGATACAATGTCCGATTAATTGAAACCGATCCGATGGATGTTTAAGTGCTGCCCGTATTTGGGCTATACTTTGTCATTCGTCGTGAGGGTTTTGATTTCGTGAGTTTATCGTAAATGTTGTATTAAGTTACTAACCTAGTTTCGTGTGCATTGTTATTTAAACTAGGTTATAAGGCTAAATCAGTAGGCTAAACTCTGCCCAATTAAACCTGCAATGTGAGTCATTCTCTTTTTATCAACTGTTTTACTAAATCTCAAATTATTTTCAAAGTTATAATTACAGGGATTAAGTCGTGGTTATCTTAATCACTGGCAAATGGGGTATTGTGCACATTACTAATTTCTCACGGTTAGGTTAACAAACCTAACAGTGATAATCATCACTACTTGGGTGAAAGGACCCAATAGTGGTATGACCATCGTCACCAGGGTGTGACACGGCGCCAGATAAAAATAAGATAGTAGCCATTGTAATCGCTCTTATGCTGTAATCTATAACTATGTGTCGTTTTATTAAAATCGAGTGACTCGCCAGTATTTACCCTCTGATAAAATCTTTTTAAACATGTTTCAGGTGATTTACTGTGACCAGGGAAAGTGCCACGCAACACTAATAGCTTGAGGAGGTGGCTCAGTAAAATAAATAAACATGTTTTGTAAAACGGGGAATTTTCTCGTGAAATTCCTCTACTGTAAATTATGGGAGTTTGTTCCCAAATTATGAAATAAAATAATTGGGCATTTTCAGTTTTCACGATCCTGTTAAAATTTCCGCTGCCAAAATAACATCAATACCACGGGTTTTCTGTCCCGCGGCTCCTGAACCGGGTAAAACCGGGACGAGGGCCGTGACAGAAAAAGGTGGTATCAGAGCCACTGATTTAAGCCAATTAAGTATTAAGAAATACTTAATTTTTCAAATTGTTATTTTGTGATTTTGTGAAAATTTAGTTTAAGTTTAACTTAAAATTTTGTTTTCTTTATATATGTTATCAGCATGAATGAGTTGTCTGAAGCTCTTCAGAACCTCACTATCCATTCTACTGACATGGAAGTTCCCGGGAGTTTTTCCGGTTATCTGGCCGACACTGAAGAACCAATGAAATTCTAGGCCCAACCGCAAGAGAAACCAAAACCGAAAATGAGGAGGAGAATTCTGGACTGGAAGCGTGGGCGTAGGAAGAAGCCAACCGCCCAGAAGGTTAAAAAGACTGAGGATCCTAAAGGGAAAGGAAAAGAGATCGGGGAAAGTTCTGGACAAGGCCAAGAAATGCCACCATGGGAGGAGCTTGATCGCAAACTGGCAAATTGTGACCTCATTGGACCTGCCAATGAAAACCTCTTCAATTACCCTGCTGAATCACAACTTTCAGTTAATCTGCAACCTGCTATCCCAGACCCTATTGTCAGCCACCAACTTTTACCCGGTGAAATGGAGGAATGGTGGACAAGTGACTGGCAGTTTCAGCATTTCATGAATAACCCTAACGTCTATTTTCCCCAGTTTGACCCGGAGCCTGCACCAAACCCACCTATGAGCACAGAGAACTTGGTTGAACTCCGCCACTATGGCGAGGAGCTGGTGGACGCAGGAAATAGAATTCAGGAAGTAGGGGAGAAAATCACGTGGAAATACGACAAGAGGGAACGTCGTTTCTGAATGGGCCGGTTAACTGCGGTGGGGGTGATGTTTGCGTTTGTATAATAATAATAATAATAATAATAATAATAATAATAATAATAATAATAATAACAATAATAGAAATATAATTATGTAAAATAACTTAAAATAAAACTTTTGTAAAATAACGGGTGTGTAACGATGTATACTAATATATATATATAAATATGAAAGTCGCAAAGTCGACAATTTTGGCTATACGTGTTGACATGATTATGTGTGATTGTTTTATTGTGACTGGTTATTATTTATTTTATTTTGTGCCAATGATTTATATATTTATATATTGATAATTATCAGATGGAACACGCCGTCAATGAGCCAGTTAACGAAGATAACCAATCTGAGCAAAACAATGAGGATCACTTTCTTAATAGGCAAGATATAGAAAATATCGTTGCTCAGGGAATAGCCAATGCTATTCCAGCAATCCTTGCTGCTGCCCGAAATCCAGTTGAACCTCCACCAGCTACTCCCAGCAAACGTACTCGTGATGACAACTTCAGTAACAGTGTAAATGGAGGCGACAACAATAATAATAATGATGTGATGCAAGCCCCATTTCTTAAGAAAATGAAAGCTGCAACGCCTGGTTGCACTTACAAGGAATTTCTTGCCTGTAAACCAATCGAATTTGCAGGTAATGAAGGGGCAACTACTGCACTGCGTTGGTTAGAGAAAACCGAAGCAGTAATTAAAATAAGTAAATGTGCCGAGGAAGACAAGGTCATGTACGCGTCGCATCTTTTTAAAGAAGGGGCACTTGTCACGGCCCCCGACCCGGTTTGACCCGTTTCAGGAGCCGCGGGACAGAAAATCCCGTGGTATTTATTTTGACAGCAGAAGACTTTATCAGGATCTTTTTAAAACTGCAATTTCCCGATTATTTTATTTCACAATTCGGGATATTACCCCGGTAATTTACAACCATATGATTTCACTGGGAAATCTTTATTTTACAAAACATGTTTCTTTATTTTATATTGAGCCACTTCCTTAAGCTTGTAGTGCTTCGCGGCACTTTTCCTGGATCACAACAGATCACCTGAAACATGTTTGAAAAAGTTTTGTCAGCGGGAAATACTGGTGAATCATTCTTTTTACTAAAATGACACCTTTGTTATAATTTACAGTATTAAGAGCGATTACAATGTTTCCATATATCAACCAACTACCCACAGTATTTGTCACTCGAACATCCATTGGTAACCTCAGAGTCCAATGGTGTCTGTGACTATGGTCATATCACCCCTTGGCTAACTCGTTGTCCAATGGTGAAGTTTATCAAGTAATGTATACAAAACCCCACATACCGCCTGTAATTTGGTGACTACAAAGACTTAATCCCTGTAATTATAACTTTGAAAATAAAACATGCTTTTGAAATTAAATTTGATAAAAAGAGAATGACTCACATTGCAGATTTATATGAGCAGAGCTTAGCCTACTGATTAGCCTTTTAACCTAAATTTAATAACATGCACACGAACTCGGTTAGTAACTAATACAACATTTACGATAACTCACGAGATTAAACCTTCACAACGAATGACAAAGCATAAACCCTAATGTGGGCAGCACTTAAACATCCATTGGATAGTTTAATCGACCGGATATTGAATCGTAGCAGCGATCAAGTTAATACCCGATATCGGAGCAGCGCCTCGCTAATATTGAAAGTAATTTCTACTTCAGAGTACTACAACTTTGTTTTTGAAATTTTGTTTCGACACCAGTGGACTGTGCATGAAACAAGCTATTTATAGAGACTGGTGGAAAGAAAACTCTGTCCCGAATACGAAAAGGAACAAATGACCAATAAGTTCCTAAACCACCGTATGGTGGATGTTGATTATCGGGGATATACTTCAACATTCTTTGAATATGCTAGAGTGGTACCAACCCTGGCTTCGCCAGAACCGGTGCTTATTTCTCACTATATTTGGGGTTTGATTAGCGAAATCCGTGGTACGTTCCTTGTACACGATGTTTACGCAAAAGTATTGTTTGACTCTGGGGCAAACCAAAGTTTCATCAATACTTCATTCTGCCAAGCTCTTAACTTACCCTTAACCAAACCTAGGCAGATTTATACAGTAGAAACCGCAGATGGTAATTCTGTTAACATAAATAAAGTTTTGCAAGAAGGAAAGATAGAACTCTTAGGCCACAAATTTCCTGCAAACTTGTTACCTATGAAGTTAGCTGGATTCGATGTCGTGCTAGGAATGGATTGGTTAATAGCCAACCATGCTCGAATCCTCTGTGATAAGAATTCCATAGAAATTCATACACCCACAGGAGAAATAATTATGGTTGCAGGAGATAAGCCACGAAAGCCAATGAAATTCATTTCAGTAATGAAAGTGGCCAGTTATGTGACACCTGTGTCACTACAACCATCATACAAATACCAAACCAATGAAATATTATGTTTCATACTTGGGATTTGTATAAATAGGTGTATCGTTTGCACATATCAATTCTTGTTTGATTTCTAGCTTTAAATCGCTTTCTGGAAGGTTATACGCGATCTAATGCGTAAATGTAACCAGTTTAATGCAACAAACACTCCGATATAGTGAAATAGGCTTAACATACCTTAAATAACCTTTACATAACTTAGAAATAAGTTTTGGAAGGTTCGGTATGTCGAAATCAAGTTCATTCACTCACAGGGACTATTTGCGTCAACTTGCAAAAGTCTGCCGTTTCGTAAGACAAAGTACAGTCCGGAACATGATCATAAGCCAAACATACCATAAATAACCTAAAAATAGCTTATAAATAAGCTTTGAGTGGTTCGGTGTGTGAAAATATGCTTATTTGATCTTACAGGGACTAAAAGTGTCAAAAACGGCATAAGTTTGCATTTTCGCGCATATCTTACGTTCTGACCACATTTGGACATCCAAAATTTTTGTACACACGAAAATATTTTTATTTTAGTGATCGGCATGCAAAAATACCATTCGTCGCTTAATTTGGATCGTTTGCGCTTCCGTTTGAATTTCGTCGTAATTTGACGAATAACGTGACCATACGACCAAACGAACTGACATCCAGGAGTTTTCTGAGCATATTTTAAGTTCTCTAAACTTTAATGACCTTGTAGAGCCTTGAAAATGGCTTAACAGGGGTTAAAAGTGCTTGAAATGAGCTTAATCAAGTGCAGGGACCTGAACTGTCAACTTTGAAACTATTGCTGAACTGTGAGGGCCAGGCGGGTCACGTAAGGCTTGTCCCACATCTTACGCGGGCCGTCTGAACATGCCAGCGACAAAAAACTGATTTTCAGCAACAGTTTGATAGATTAGGGGCTGTTATGCAAAGTTCTTGGTGTGTTAACCAAGTTAACACCTCTCCAAGGCTTCTAATCTGCTTGTAATAATTGTATGGCCATGATTTCTTGCTTGAAGGCTACACAAGCAAGTGTCATGATCTTGTTCTTCATGCTCTACTATAAATAGCAAGGCCATTTAATTTGTTTTTCAACACACTTGATCTAAATTCTCTAAGTTGATGTTTTTATAACTTCATACCTGAGAATTATAAGATCAAGTTCAAGCAAGGACCCTATGTAAGCTTCCTTCATTCTTTTATTGCTTTCCTAGCATGAAAGTCAAACAGTGTTTGACTTTCAGCTTTGACCAGTCAATGGTCAACACGAAGTTCGTTTGAACTTCGCAACGTGAGCGTAATCACGATGGTTATAGTCCCTAGTGACTATACCTACTGATTACCACGTTGACTAGGCGTAGTGACGAGTCGTAGTTTCGGTCAAAATGCGCATTTACACGTATTTTGCAACCAAACTACTCTTGGTATCAAAACACTTTGTTTTGATATCAAAACCTGTTTTCTAAATTAGTTAAGCATGTTTTAACATGCTTAGCTCGCCACTTTTAGTTTAGTGCTTGTTTAAGAGTCGTAAGTCAAGCGGTCTAAACCACCGCTTAGACTTTCGAACTCGACCCGTTTGGTCGATCATTAGGATCCGACCAAGCATGGTTAGTGACCATAGTTGCATAGGGAATAACCTTCCGAGGTTATACCTTATGGTCACGTAGTTTAAGTAGTTATATGATAGGTAGTTTATATGCCTTAGGTAAATGACCAAAATGCCCTTTTCATGCATAATTGGATTTTAAGCATATGTAACTTAACTTTTGTCACCTAAACTGATTATGCAACATAATTAAACATATTTAGGCATATAATACTTGTCATAGGACTAGTTAAACGTCTCGAACGCGCTTTTGGGCGCACGACGCGTTAAGGTAGCGCAAGCTACCTAAACGGGTCGTAACGGGTTGAAAGCACTTAGGTTAGGTTCCAATTTAGAATGTAGGCTTTGTTAAACCATACCACATGAGTTCCAACACTCATTTGGTTTACAAGACCTCATTCTGTCCGATCTTCCGACTTAGGTCCGGTTTATTTACATAGTTACCTATATTAGGTGCCGTTTGATTCCGTGATCCCTCTAGCTTTGCTTGGTTGTTGTTCAAGACTTCTAAGCGTCCTCATGTGAGTACATAGTCCCCTCTTTTACTGTTTTCAATGTTTTGGGGTGAAGCATGTGTACCTATTTGTTATGTTCATGATTTCAAAGTATAATTGATTATACATATTAGTACTTATCTTTTGACAAACTGAATGATTATTTATGGTTTAAACACTGATTTTTTAAAGATTATAAAATTAATTGTTGGATAGTACTTATTTTGTTCACCAGACCGGTTGGTAGTATGATATAGCGCTATAGGATTTGACACCCCATTCCTGTTGTCATGGAATGTCAGAAACCAATATTTTTATCCAAATAGAGATTGCCTTTGTGGTATTTCTATAGTCTCAATTGGTGTAGTCTGATGCACTAAGGTTTGGTTGAATTCTTAAATCACATTGTTATTGTATATTTTATTATACTCCCAAAAGTATAGTTTGATATACTCTCATATGTGATATGGTACAAAACAACATATATCTTATAAATTTCTAAAACACATTTTGATATGTTATTTATAAAACCAAAGCATAGTTTAATATGTTATTTATAAAACCAAAGTATACTTTTGATATATTACCAAAAACGATTATTTTGACTACTAAAGTATATTTAATATACTATCTGTTTAACGATTTTGGAACCAAAATATATTTTGATATATTACTTATTCGACTTTCTTAAAACCAAAGTATATTTTTATATATACTACAAACCTTTTTATCAAAACATTATTTTACAAACTCGTTTTACTTAATTAATTATTTATGCATTATTCTTTTATATCATCAAATTGATTATCAATTTTCACATGATTTATAAAGAAAACATATTTTTTTAGGTTCATGACTACTTTTTGTTAAACGTTCTTTTAAAACTTATAAGTCATGAACCATGCATTAATAAAACCTATGTATCTCACAAGCATTTTTATGCTGACGTACTTATTTTTACAAATGTTTCAGGTGCTGCTTTATGATGATTGTTGATACATACTATACATAGGATGGACTCGTGCCTTAGCGACTTTAAAACTTGAAAGATAACAATTGTACTTATTTGAATTGTAATAAACAATGAGTTCAATAATTCAATAAAACGAAATTATTTAATCCATGGTTGTGAAACAATGATTCTGTTACAACACTCTCCGACGTTTCCGCCACGTTTTGTTGTTTTACGTGGTCGGGGTGTGACAGAAAAGTTGGTATCAGAGCCAATGATTATAGGGAATTAGGTTATTAGTAATGCTTTGACCTAGACTATAACCTTCCTAGGACCCTAACACAAGTTATCTTGTGTTTAGTTTTAAAACAATACCGTCACTTATCCTTAGGTGACAACCACAATAAGAATACAAGATTCCGAATCCGCTTTGAAAACCAATCATCTGTTCTAGGATGATTGATTACTAGGTTTTGAACCCTCTGTTATATGGTTTTGAACCCTCATAGTTTTCAAAATCTCGTCAAAGTTTGGGTCTAAATAATGTGAACATATGCAAACTGGAAGGGTGAATGCCTGTACCTTGAGTTTTCTGTCTAAGGCTAGAGTGTTCGTACAAATCCGCAGTAACGGACCAGTCACTCTTACCTGGGAACTCTTGGGGTGAGTGTTCACTTATAGGCGAGCATGTCTTCAGTGATACATTATATTGATCCATTTACTTTGATTAGTCACTACGTGTCGTTTGTTTGTTCGAGGTAACGAACGAATGATCGCTTTCCTTGTGTTTTATCAATGTTTTCAATACCTCTTTTGTTTTTCCAATCATCGACCTCACTCGTTTCTCATGTTCTCTTATTCCTTTTAGACAATGCCTCCTCGACGTGATGGTCAATCTTTTACTGCTGAGGAAGTCGCAGCCCTTGTTACTCAACAAATGGCTGCAGTGCTTCCAGGCGTAGTAACTCAGATTCATGAGTTATATAACAACAATAACACCCAGTGTAATTTCAAGACCTTCAACTCTGCCAAACCTTTGAAGTTTTTTGGATCTCAAGGAGCAACCGCGCTCCTTCAATGGTTCGAAAGTTTGGAGAGCACATTCAGGCATGTACAATGTCCGAATGAGCGTAAGGTTGAATTTGCATCCAGTGTATTCGAGAAGCGTGCCCTTACCTGGTGGAACGGTGTGATGCGTGATAGGGGTGCCGATGTGGCACTAGCTCAAACTTGGGAAGAGCTTCGAGCTCTAATGATGAAGGAGTTCTGTCCTCGTCATGAGCTTAGAGCATTAGAAAGGGAATTCGACGATTTAAAGCAAGATAGTGGTGAACATCGAGCCTATACTGATCGTTATGAGGAATTGAGCCTGTTATGTCCTGCCATGGTCACGCCTGTGGATAAGGCGATTGAGAAGTACATTGATGGTCTTCCTGATTTAGTTCAGGATATCGTTACTGGCAGCAACCCTACTACTGTCAGACAGGCCATTGAATTGTCTGCCACCCTGACTGAATCCCATATCAGGAAGGGTAAGCTTCTTCGAAAAGGCGACCCAAGACCATCTGACAAGGTTGCTCAAGTTGAACCAAAGGAAAAACAGGCCGAGACACCCAAGAAGAAGAAGCGTAAGGCTTCTCAAAACTGTGCCATAACTGCTCCGAACAATCAGGTTGCACCAAACCAGCCAGCACAACCTCGTAAAAGGAAAAATTATGTTGGTACCGCACCTTTGTGCAACAAATGCAACCGTCATCATCTGGAGCAAGAGCAGTGTCACAAATGTACCCACTGTGGAAGATTGGGACATTTGGTCGATACATGCCGTTATGCAAATCAAGCTTCTGCAAACCCTGCTGCTGTTAAAGCACGGTTCCCACCTGGGTCGTGTTATAACTGTGGTGACCTCACTCACTACCGCAACAATTTCCCAAGACTTGTTAACGCAAATCCAGCGCGTGGACGAGTGTTTAACATAAATGAGGCAAACGTGAACAACGATGCAGCAGTGAACAATTAGTCTCTTGAAAAAACAAATTCCTTGGTTGTTATCTATCGAAGTTTGAATCGACTCAGTTGTTATATAAATAAAATTTGTTGTTTCAATTTTTATTTTGCAAAACTGATACAATTGTGTGAATGTTTGATCCAACCCTTCGATGACAACACCAAGACAAACTACTCGTGTGGTTCTGTCATTTTATGATCACTTGTGATCTCCCCGAAAATCTTAAATACATGTTTCTTTTAAGAAACAAAGACAAATCTCTATCAAGATCTTCCTATCTTCATAGTTAGATTATTGAAGATATTTAAAGTGCCAAACGGAATTCACGGATTTGATTCCAGGTATGCTTTAAATGCATGTACTCAATTAACAAGGAAATCAACAAAATGAAAATCAAGTTAATAAATTATGTGATTATGTGTTTATGTGTTTTCTTCTATGTTTCATGTTTTTATGTGATTCATCCAAATCCTCATAGAATCTCCCATATCTCTATGTGAGGGATTCATAGTAGGATATCAAAAGGTACTATCTTAAATCCTTAATGGACTTCTACGTCGTAGTTAAGTCCCTTGGATTATAAAGTACTATTCTATAATTAGACCCCTTGAGTGGTCTGGTTAAACAGATTGATTCAAAAATCTGGTTAGGAATATCATGTGATGATATAATTGAAAAGATCCCTTAAGTGATCAATTTAAAGAGATCGTACGACGGTCTAGTTAAGAAGATCATGTGTTGATCTAATTAAAAAGATTGTTCGTTGATCTAATTAAAAAGATCATTTGGTGGTCTAGTCAAGTCACTTCATGTTTATCCGATTGATTTTTCCCCTACACATTATGAAATGAACTATGCGGACTGTGCAAGGAATTACGTAATTATGGATGCATACATAATTATGGAATTCAGTGCACAGAAACCACAGCAAGTTTTGTCATGTGTTAAGACCTATAGTGATGGGAATAACGAAACGAGAACAATGTAGAAAGGAGCATGGTGGATACGCCGCTGGTACTTCCTATATATAAGTGTTCCTTATTACATTGAGAACATAGCGTTATTTAAAGTTACTAGAAGTCCTGGACCTTGACCAATGTCATTTTATCTTACACTCTCTGACACTGATTTCAAGCACACACCAGTTTCCTATGATAAGTCTTCATAAGAAACGTTCTTCTGTCTGTAGTTCGAAACTCCATGTTTTGTCACTACAAGGACTTCACTTTAAGAGTTGACAATTTTGCTAAGAATCATAACATGGCCCAGAGTTTTACTTAAGGTTCGAGGGATTTATTTGAAAGCGAAACCGTCACAGTTGTCCTCACAAGTTTCCTCTAAAATTAAATTTCGGGACGAAATTTCCTAAAGTAGGGGAGTCTGTGACACCTGTGTCACTTCAACCATCATACAAATACCAAACCAATGAAATATTGTGTTTCATACTTGGGATTTGTATAAATAGGTGTGTCGTTTGCACATATAAATTCTTGTTTGATTTCGAGCTTTAAATCACTTTCTGGAAGGTTATACGCGATCTAACGCGTAAATGTAACCAGTTTAATGCAACAAACACTCCGGAATAGTGAAATAGGCTTACCATACTAAATAACCTTTACATAACTTAGAAATAAGTTTTGGAAGGTTCGGTATGTCGAAATCAAGTTCATTCACTCACAGGGACTATTTGCGTCAACTTGCAAAAGTCTGCCGTTTCGTAAGACAACGTACAATCTGGAACATGATCAAGCCAAACATACCATAAATAACCTAAACATAGCTTAGAAATAAGCTTTGAGTGGTTCGGTGTGTGAAAATATGCTTATTTGATCTTACAGGGACTAAAAGTGTCAAAAACGACATAAGTTTGCATTTTCGCGCATATCTTACGTTCTGACCACATCTGGACATCCAAAATTTTTGTACACACTAAAATATTTTTATTTTAGTGATCGGCATGCAAAAATACCATTCGTCGCTTAATTTGGATCGTTTTTGCGTCCGTTTGAATTTCGTCGTAATTTGACGAATAACGCGACCATAGGAAAAAACGAACCGACATCCGGGAGTTTTCCGAGCATATTTTGAGTTCTCTAAACTTTAACGACCTTGTTGAGCCTTGAAAATGGCTTAACAGGGGTTAAAAGTGCTTGAAATGAGCTTAATCAAGTGTACGGACCTGAACTGTTAACTTTGAAACTATTGCTGAACTGTGAGGGCCAGGCGGGCCGCGTAAGGCTTGTCCCACATCTTACGCGGGCCGTGTGAACATGCCAGTGACAGAAAACTGATTTTCAGCAACTGTTTGATAGATTAGGGGCTGTTATGCAAAGTTCTTGGTGTGTTAACCAAGTTAACACCTCTCCAAGGCTTCTAATCTGCTTGTAACAATTGTATGGCCATGATTTCTTTCTTGGAGGCTACACAAACAAGTGTCATGATCTTGTTCTTCATGCTCTACTATAAATAGCAAGGCCATTTCATTTGTTTTTCCACACACTTGATCTAAATTCTCTAAGTTGATGTTTTTATAACTTCATACCTGAGAATTATAAGATCAAGTTCAAGCAAGGACCCTTTGTAAGCTTCCTTCATTCTTTTATTGCTTTCCTAGCATGAAAGTCAAACAGTGTTTGACTTTCAGCTTTGACCAGTCAATGGTCAACACGAAGTTCGTTTGAACTTCGCAACGTGAGCGTAATCACGATGGTTATAGTCCCTAGTGACTATACCTACTGATTACCACGTTGACTAGGCGTAGCGACGAGTCGTAGTTCGGTCAAAATGCGCATTTACGCGTATTTTGCAACCAAACTACTCTTGGTATCAAAACACTTTGTTTTGATATCAAAACCTGTTTTCTAAATTAGTTAAGCATGTTTTAACATGCTTAGCTCGTCACTTTTAGTTTAGTGCTTGTTTAAGAGTCGTAACTCAAGCGGCCTAAACCATCGCTTAGACTTTCGAACTCGACCCGTTTGGTCGATCATTAGGATCTGACCAAGCATGGTTAGTGACCATAGTTGCATAGGGAATAACCTTCCGAGGTTATACCTTATGGTCACGTAGTTTAAGTAGTTATATGATAGGTAGTTTATATGCCTTAGGTAAATGACCAAAATGCCCTTTTCATGCATAATTGGATTTTAAGCATATGTAATTTAACTTTTGTCACCTAAACTGATTATGCAACATAATTAAACATATTTAGGCATATAATACTTGTCATAGGACTAGTTAAACGTCTCGAAAGCGCTTTTGCGTGCACGACTCGTTAAGGTAGCGCAAGCTACCTAAACGGGTCATAACGGGTCGAAAGCACTTAGGTTAGGTTCCAATTTAGAATGTAGGCTTTGTTAAACCATACCACATGAGTTCCAACACTCATTTTGTTTACAAGACCTCATTCTGTCCGATCTTCCGACTTAGGTCCGGTTTATTTTCATAGTTACCTATATTAGGTGCCGTTTGATTCCGTGATCCCTCTAGCTTTGCTTGGTTGTTGTTCAAGACTTCTAAGCATATTCATGTGAGTACATAGTCCCCTCTTTTACTGTTTTCAATGTTTTAGGGTGAAGCATGTGTACCTATTTGTTATGTTCATGATTTCAAAGTATAATTGATTATACATATTAGTACTTATCTTTTGACAAACTGAATGATTATTTATGGTTTAAACACTGATTTTTCAAAGATTATAAAATTAATTGTTGGATAGTACTTATTTTGTTCACCAGACCGGTTGGTAGTATGATATAGCGCTATAGGATTTGACACCCCATTCCTGTTGTCATGGAATGTCAGAAACCAATATTTTTATCCAAATAGAGATTGCCTTTGTGGTATTTATATAGTCTCAATTTGTGTAGTTTGATGCACTAAGGTTTGGTTGAATTCTTAAATCACATTTTTATTGTATATTTTATTATACTCCCAAAAGTATAGTTTGATATATTCTCATATGTGATATGGTACAAAACAACATATATCTTATAAATTTCTAAAACATATTTTGATATGTTATTTATAAAACCAAAGCATAGTTTAATATGTTATTTATAAAACCAAAGTATACTTTTGATATACTACCAAAAACGATTATTTTGACTACTAAAGTATATTTAATATACTATCTGTTTAACGATTTTGGAACCAAAATATATTTTGATATATTACTTATTCGACTTTCTTAAAACCAAAGTATAGTTTTATATATACTACAAAACTTTTTATCAAAACATTATTTTACAAACTCATTTTACTTAATTAATTATTTATGCATTATTCTTTTATATCATCAAATTGATTATCAATTTTCACATGATTTATAAAGAAAACATATTTTTTTAGGTTCATGACTACTTTTTGTTAAACGTTCTTTAAAAACTTATAAGTCATGAACCATGCATTAATAAAACCTATGTATCTCACATGCATTTTTATGCTGACGTACTTATTTTTACACATGTTTCAGGTGCTGCTTTATGATGATTGTTGATACATGCTATACATAGGATGGACTCGTTCCTTAGCGACTTTAAAACTTGAAAGATAACAATTGTACTTATTTGAATTGTAATAAAGAATGAGTTCAATAATTCAATAAAACAAAATTATTTAATCCATGGTTGTGAAACAATGATTCTGTTACAACACTCTCTGATGTTTCCGCCACGTTTTGTTGTTTTACATGGTCGGGGTGTGACAAGTTATTCAAGAAAACAAGGAATAGTGTATATGGTTTCAGTAGTTATTGATACTAAACATAAAGAACTCAAGGAAATTCCAGTAGTATCCGAATACTCGGATATATTCCCAGAAGAACTACCTAGATTACCACCCGATAGGGAAGTAGAATTTAGAATTCATCTAATTCCCGGAACTACACCGATAGCCAAGGCACCTTATCGGTTAGCACCCACCGAGATGTTAGAATTGAAAAAGCAATTAGATGAATTATTAAGCAAAGGATTCATACAACCTAGTTCGTTCCATTGGGGAGCACCAGTATTGTTTGTGAAAAAGAAAGATGGGTCGATGCGAATGTGTATCGATTATAGAGAATTGAATAAGGTTACAATTAAGAATCGATACCTATTACCTAGGATTGATGATCTTTTCGACCAACTCCAGGGAGCTAGATATTTTTCTAAAATAGACTTGCGCTCCGGATATCATCAGCTGAAGGTACAAGAAGAAGACATACCTAAAACTGCTTTCAGAACTAGGTACGGTCACTACGAGTTTACACTCATGCCATTTGGACTAACGAATGCCCCAGCAGCATTCATGGACATGATGAATAGGATCTGTAAACCGTATTTGGATAAATTTGTAATTGTCTTCATCGACGATATACTTATTTATTCCAAAAGCCAGGAGGAGCATTGTGAGCACCTGCATGCACTCTTAACTTTGTTAAGAAAGGAAAATCTTTATGCCAAATTTTCGAAGTGTGAATTTTGGCTACAGGAGGTGCAATTTTTAGGACACATGGTGAATCACGAAGGTATTCACGTAGATCCTTCTAAGATAAAAGCAATCATAAAATGGAAAGTCCCACAATCAGCCACGAAAGTTAGAAGTTTTCTAGGATTAGCTGGATATTACAGGCGCTTTATAAAAGATTTTTCTAAGATAGCTGTGCCATTAACTAAGCTAACCTGTAAAACAATTAAGTTTGAATGGGGACCAAAGCAAGAAGAGGCCTTTAGAATTTTGAAGCAAAGGTTAACAAATGCCCCAATTCTAGCTTTACCTGACGGAACAGAAGATTTTGAAGTTTACTGTGACGCTTCTAAGTTAGGATTAGGATGTGTGCTGATGCAACACAAGAAGGTAATTGCGTATGCCTCAAGGCAATTGAAAAAGCACGAAGAAAATTATACCACACATGACTTAGAATTAGGAGCCATAATTTTTGCCCTTAAGATTTGGAGACATTATCTGTACGGAAGTAAGTTTACTGTCTATACAGATCATAAGAGTTTAAGGTACATATTTGAGCAAAAGTAGTTAAACATGAGGCAAAGAAGATGGATGGAAATTCTAAGTTATTACGACTGTGATATTCATTATCACGAAGGAAAGGCGAATGTAGTAGCAGTTGCCTTAAGTTGTAACTATCATGAGAAACAACGACGAGTTCGTTCTCTTAGACTAAGTTTACAATTTGAATTAATGGAACAACTGAAAAATATTCCGGAAGCAGCAATCAAGGACGATGATGAAGGAATGAACGGACGAATAAGGGAACTAGAGCAAGGGGTTGATGGAATTTGGAGATTCCATAAGAAAAGGATTTGGGTACCTAAGCAAGGAAATTTAAGAAATAAGATTTTAGAAGAAGCCCATAAATCTAGGTATACCATGCATCCTGGTAATAATAAGATGTACCAAGATTTAAGGGATAACTTCTGGTGGATAGGAATGAAAAAGGACATAGCCATATACGTCTCTAAGTGCCTAACTTGTTCACAAGTTAAGGCGGAACACCAGAAACCCTCAGGTTTACTACAACAATTAGAAATGGCCGTATGGAAATGGGAATTAATAACCATGGACTTTGTTACTAAGTTACCCAAAACCAGAAAAAGGAACGACGCAATCTGGGTGATTATGGATCGATTAACTAAATCAGCCCACTTTCTACCCATGAAAGAAACCTTTAGCATGGAAAGGTTAGCAAAGTTGTACGTAGACGAAGTAGTATCATTACATGGAGTCCCACTCTCCATTGTATCAAACAGGGATAGTCGCTTCACTTCATATTTCTGGACAAGTTTCCAAGAAGCAATGGGGACCCGACTAAATTTAAATACTGCATACCATCCCCAAACAGATGGACAAAGTGAAAGAACGATCCAAACCCTGGAAGACATGCTCAGAGCATGTGTCATAGATTTTAGTGGAAACTGGGATGACCACCTACCCTTAATCGAATTCTATTATAACAATAGTTATCATGCAAGCATCGAAGCTGCCCCATTCGAAGCACTGTATGGACGGAAGTGTAGAACTCTAGTTTGTTGGGCAGAAATAGGAGAAAGCCAATTATCAGGTCCCGAGATTGTGCAAGAAACCACCGACAAGATCACTCAAATTAAGGAAAGACTAAAGACGGCTTGAGATCGCCAGAAAAGTTATGCAGACAATCGACGTAAGCCGTTAGAATTTCAAGTTGGAGACAAGGTACTATCGAAAGTTTCTCCCTGGAAAGGAGTAGTTCGATTCGGTAAGAAAGGAAAGCTGAGTCCAAGGTACATAGGACCGTTTATGGTTACCCAACGAATAGGACCAGTTGCCTATCGCTTACAACTACCAGAAGAGCTAGCTGGAGTACACGACGTATTTCATGTATCTAACCTCAAGAAATGTCTATCTGATGAATCACTGGTAGTACCTCTCCAAGACATAGAGGTAAATGAAAAGTTGAAGTTCATGGAGAAACCGCTCCAAATAGAAGACAGAAAGATTAAATTCCTCAAACATAAAAGATTGGTTCTGGTTAAGGTCAAGTGGGATTCAAAAAGAGGACCTGAGTACACCTGGGAGCTGGAATCGGAAATGAAGCGAAAGTATCCTCACTTATTTCAGTAAATCTCGAGGACGAGATTTTAAATAAGGTGGGGAGGATGTAAGGACCTGCAAAAATGTCCAAAAACGACCCGTAAGTAAAAACCCGGACCCCTGAAACCCAAGTACTCATAAAAAACTAAGAAAACAAGAAATTTGGATTTCAGGCGGGCCGCGTAAGACTTAAGACTAGGCTTACGCGGGCCACGACAGGACATCTGGCGACCGGGATACGTTCCAGGCCACGTGTCAGCCACGTGGCGGGCCTACACGTGACACGCTAGCCCTAGTTGTAGACTAGGTGGCGCTCGCGGGCCGCGTAAGGGTCTTGTGAGGGTTTACGCGGGCCACGTAAAACCCAAAATCTGGCTATAAATGGGACATGCATGAGCAGTTCAACTGTATGCGAGAAAAATTTCAAAATCACACTTTTTCTGTTCGAAAATTTTGTTTAAAGTAGGAAAACGCTGCTACGATAAAGGGTAATAACTTGATCACTGCTACGATACAATGTCCGATCGATTGAAACTGATCCGATGGATGTGTAAGTGTTGCCCGTATTTGGGCTATACTTTGTCATTCGTCGTGAGGGTTTTGATTTCGTGAGTTTATCGTAAATGTTGTATTAAGTTACTGACCTAGTTTCGTGTGCATTGTTATTTAAACTAGGTTACAAGGCTAAATCAGTAGGCTAAACTCTGCCCAATTAAACCTGCAATGTGAGTCATTCTCTTTTTATCAACTGTTTTACTAAATCTCAAATTATTTTCAAAGTTATAATTACAGGGATTAAGTCATGGTTATCTTGAATCACTGGCAAGTGGGGTATTGTGCACATTACTAATTTCTCACGGTTAGGTTAACAAACCTAACAGTGATAATCAATACTACTTGGGTGAAAGGACCCAATAGTGGTATGACCATCGTCACCAGGGTGTAACACGGCGCCATATAAAAATAAGATAGTAGCCATTGTAATCGCTCTTATGCTGTAATCTATAACTATGTGTCGTTTTATTAAAATCGAGTGACTCGCCAGTATTTACCCGCTGATAAAATCTTTTTAAACATGTTTCAGGTGATTTACTGTGACCAGGGAAAGTGCCACGCAGCACTAAAAGCTTGAGGAGGTGGCTTAGTAAAATAAATAAACATGTTTTGTAAAACAGGGAATTTCCTCGTGAAATTCCTCTACTGTAAATTATGGGGGTTTGTTCCCAAATTATGAAATAAAATAATTGGGCATTTTCAGTTTTCACGATCCTGTTAAAATTTCCACTGCCAAAATAACATCAATACCACGGGTTTTCTGTCCCGCGGCTCCTGAACCGGGTAAATCCGGGACGAGGGCCGTAACATTAGGTGCCGTTTGATTTTCGTGATCCTTCTAGCTTTGCTTGGTTGTTAGTCAAGACTTCTAAGCATCCTCAAGTGAGTAGATAGTCCCTCTTTTACCGTTTTCAAATATTTTGGGGTGAAACACATGTGCCTACTTGTTACTTTCGTGCTTTTCATGTTTTTACATCATATGCTTGTTATGTTCATTAGTACACATATAGTACATGATTTCATTATGTTTTGCTATGTATGTTCACTTAGCATGCTAGCACATTGATTTTCATAATTTCATTTTGTTGCATATGTTCATCCAGCATATGGACACATTGTTTTACATTTTGAACCGTTTGCAACTGTTTGATTTATGTGAACCATTTGTAACCGTTTGATTTATGTGAGTTATTTGTAACTGTTTGATTTATGTGAACCGTTTGTAACCGTTTGATTATTGTGAACCGTTTGTAACTGTTTGATTTATGTGAACCGTTTGTAACCGTTTGATTTATGAGAACCGTTTGTAACTGTTTGATTCATGTGAACCATTTAAAACTATTTGAACCGTTGGGTTTGGGAAGTGATTAGGTAACGGGGCGGGTGTAATGTGTTAAAAGCATGGTGGATACGCCGCTGGTACTTCCTATATATAAGTGCTTTTAACACATTATATATCGTTGCGTTATCTAGATCACTTGGGCAAGGTTATCAAAACAAAGTTATATTACTAGGTTTTTCTAATAATATACAACATTCGAGTTTTATTTCAAGAACGATTTACAATTTGGGTTTACTTAAACAAATGTTTTGAGTAAGATTCATGGTATCGAGGTTTTATAAAATAAATCGGTTTTGACATAGTTATTTCAATTTATATTACAAGTATTTTACAAAACTTGGTTTTCTAATTATCGATTTACAAAGGTATTTAGGTTATTTTCAAAATATAAACGAACCATGAATCCGACACTCACATAAAATCCTATGTACTCGCCGACATTTTTATGCTGACGTATTATCACATGTGTTTCAGGTACCATAGTTGATGATGTTTGATGATGATATTGATACATGCTCACATAGGAACGGACGAGGCCTTAGTGACTTAATAACAATGAAAGTTTATTTGTTCATGTTTTGTTTCTAATTTCAATGTAATGTAATACATTTAATTTAATAAAACAGAACTTCAATCCATTTGTTATGAAACAATGATTCTGTTAAAACACTCCCCGACGTTTCCGCCATGATGTGTTGTTTTATCATGGTCGGGGTGTGACAGAAAAGTTGGTATCAGAGCCCACGGTTATAGGGAATTAGGTTATTAGTAATGCTTTGACCTAGACTATAACCTTCCTAGGACCCTAACGCGAGTTTACTTGCGTTTAGTCATAAAACAATATCGTCGCTATCTTTAGGTGACAACCACAACAAGAAAACAAATTTCGAATCTGCTTTGAAAACCAATCATCTGTTCTAGGATGATTTATTATAAGGTTTTGAACCTTCAAAGTTTTCAAATTCTCGTCAAAGTTTGGGGCTAAATAATGTGAACACGTGCAAACTGGAAGGGTGGGTGCCTGTACCCTGGGTTTTCTGTCTAAGGCTAGAATGTTCGTACAAATCCGCAGTATCGGACCAGTCACTCTTACCTGGGAACTCTTGGGGTGAGTGTCCACTTATAGGAGAGCATGTCTTCGCGATACATTATGAGGACCTATTTACTTTGATTCAGCTTTTGTGTGTCGTTTGTTTGCTTCGTGATTCGAACAAATGACCATCACCCATGCCTTTTGGTCGAAAATTGTAACATCCTTACCCAATGCCATTTCATTTGTTTTCTCTCTTGTTTCCCCTTTTAGAATGCCTCCACGACGCGACAATCAGGTGCCTAATGAAGAACTGGCAGCCATCATTACGCAGCAAATGGCTGCGCCCAAACATCGTTGCTCAATGTAACTAAGCTCTCAACAACAATAATGCTCCCTGTAACTTCAAGACGTTCAACTCAGCTAAGCCGTCAAAGTTTTCTGGGTCTCAAGGAGTGACTGCACTTCTGCAATGGTTTGAGAGTCTAGAGAGCACCTTCAGACATGTTCAGTGTCCAAACGAGCGAAAGGTAGAATTCGCATCTAGTGTTTTCGAGAAACGAGCATTAACATGGTGGAATGGTGTGATGAGAGATAGGGGTGCAGAGGTAGCACTGGCTCAAACCTGGGAAGAGCTTCGAGCTCTAATGATGAGGGAATTCTCTCCTCGTCATGAGATCAGGGCCTTGGAAAGGGAATTCGACGATCTTAAGCAAGATAGCGGTGAGCATCGAGCCTACACGGACCGTTATGAGGAGTTAAGTCTGTTATGCCCGAACATGGTCACACCTTTGGATAAGGCAATCGAAAAGTACATTGATGGCCTCCCTGACTCAGTACAAGACATTGTGACTGGTAGTAATCCCACTACAGTTAGACAGGCCATTGAGCTATCCGCTACCTTGACTGAATCTCAGATCAGGAAAGGTAAACTTTTTCGAAAAGGTGACAAGAAACCGATCGAAGAATCAAAACCGATCGAAGAATCGAAACCGATCGAAGAATCAAAACCGAAGGGTGAGCAGACTGAATCCTCCAAGAAGTCAAAGAAGTGAAAGGTTTCTCAGAACTTCGCCGTGGTTGCTCACAATGATCAACCCGTCCCTAAACAACCAGCTCAACCCCCTGCTAGGAAGCCATACAACGGAACTGCACCCTTGTGCAACCAATGTAGCCTTCATCATCATGCCAATGTAAAGTGCCGCAAATGCCAAACTTGTGGACTTATAGGCCATACAGCAAGAGTCTGCCCAGCTGCAGCTGCACCAAATCAAGCTGGCAACAATCCTGCTCAAGCTCATTTTCCACCAGGTTCTTGCTTCAACTGTGGCGAGATGGGCCATTTTCGAAGGAATTGCCCAAAGCTTGCTAATGCAAATCCAGCGCAGGGATGAGCATCTGACCGATTGGAAGACAACGCTATTTAGAAATAATCAAGCTTTATGTATTATTTTCTTTTGTTGTCAAGGTCTATGAAACAGTTGTTGATGTTGTTTATAAATAAATCTTTGATTTACATTGCAATGTATTTATGTGGTTTCATGTATAAACAACATATCCCCTACAATACCGACAATCAAGGAATCGTATTCCTTGAATAACAAACTACCCCCAAAATTCTTCCTCTTGCGTTTTCCACGAAAATCCTAAGTACCCGTTTCTTCCAAGGAAACGAAGCGCAAGGGTAAGTTACAACTCTGGACGAATACCCAATCCTTAATAAGGTACCTAAGGGTATTTCCGTAAGTCCTTAATTGTTGTATACATTAATTCGAATGTTATGATTCCTTGTAATAAAAAATCGAATTTTTGGAAGATCATCCTATCTTTTCAGATAGATTCTTGAGGACGTTGAAGTCCATCGACTGGGTTCCTGGTATACCTTGAATACCCATGTTCAAATCAACGTCAAGTTAATAAATAACAAAATAATAACCAAGAAAACAATTATGTGTTTATGTGTTGACCCAATCAAAATTGTCTCAAGCTTGTTCAAATTATATCCCTTTCACATTATAAAATACACTATGCGGACTGTGCAAGGAATTACGTAATTATAGATGCATACATAATTATGGAATTCAGTGCACAGAAACCACAACAAGTTTTATCATGTGTCTAGAGTTAACTCTATTCATTTCCATTTCTGATGAAGCACCCGTTGAAAATGACTTCGTCCGTTCATTTTTGTTTCTGAAGAAAGTCCGTTGTGGGAAATGAATATCCTGTTCCTTCATTTCCATTTCTGATGAAGCACCCGTTGAAAATGACTTCGTCCGTTCATTTTCGTTTCTGAAGAAAATCCGTTGTGGGAAATGAATATCTTGTTCCTTCATTTCCATTTCTGATGAAGCACCCGTCGAAAATGACTCCGTTCGTTCATTTTCGTTTCTGAAGAAAGTCCATTGTGGAAAATGAATATCCTATTCCTTCATTTCCATTTCTGATGAAGCACCCGTTGAAAATGACTCCGTCAGTTCATTTTCGTTTCTGAAGAATGTCCGTTGAAGAAATGAATATCCTTTTTGATTATTCCTTCATTTCCATTTCCGAAGAATACTCGTAGAGGAAAATGAATCCGTCCGTTCATTTTCGTTTCTGAAGAATGTCCGTTGAGGAAATGACAGGATTATGCCTTGCATATCTTTGGTGGTTATTTAACACAAAGTCACAGACAGACTCCTACGAATAAATTTCGGGACGAAGTTTCCTAAAGTAGGGGAGACTGTGACACCTGTGCCTCTGCGACCATCAAACAAATACAAAATCAATGAAATATTGTGTTTCATACTTGGTATTTGTGTAAACGTGTGTATTATGTGCACATATCAATTCATGTTTGATTTCGAGCTTTAAATCGCTTTCTGGAAGGTTATACGCGAACTGATGCGTAAATATAACCAATTTAATGCAAAAAACACTCTGGAATAGTGACATAGGCTTAACATACCTTAAATAACCTTTACATAACTTAGAATTAAGTTTTGGAGGGTTTGGTGTGGCAAAATCAAGTTTATTCGCTTAAAGGGACTAATTTCGACAAACTGCAAAAGTATGCCGATTCGTACTGTAACGAACATTCCAGAATTTGATCATAAGTTAAATATGCCCTAAATATCCTTTACGTAGCTTAGAAATAGGCTTTGAGGTGTTTGGTGCGCAAAAATAAACTTTCTTGATCAATAGGGACTAAAAGCGTCAAAAAGTGCATAAGTTTGCATTTTCGCGCGTATCTTACGTTCTGAATATATCCGGAGATCCAAAAATTTATGTAATCATTAAAATATTATATTTTAGTGATTGGCATGATAAAATTCCATTCGTCGCGTGATTTGGATCGTTTTTCGCGTCCGTTCGTGTTTTGTCGTAATTAACCGAACAACGCAACTGTACGGCCGAACGAACCGAGATCCGAGATTTTTTTGAGCATATTCTAAGTTCCCTATACTTTAACTTCATTTAGAGCCTTGAAATGGGGTTAACGGGGCTTAAACGTGCCAAAAATGCATCGAAAACCAAGTTTCAGGCATGCAGGGGCTGTTTTTGACAATCTGCCAAAGATGGCCAGGAGGGGCGCGTAAGCCTTGGGCTATTCTTACATGGCCCGCGTAAAATGCCCAGATCAGCAAACTCAGTTTTATCATTTCAGCAGCTGGTTTCTTGTTTTGAACATGGTTTTTAACAAACCATTAACTGGTTTTAAGGTCCCCTAGTATTGAAATACAATGGGCACACATGGAGGGTTGAGATTCAAGCTCGGTTTACGAGGAACGATCCTAACGGTGGACTGAAATCTATAAATACCCACCAAGATTTCATCTGCAACCCACATTTGATTCTGATTTCTCTAAGTTGGAGACTCAAAACCTTCATACCTGAGAAATCTTGGATCAAATCTCCATCGCTTGGACCTTTTGTAAGCTTCTTTCGTTCTTTTATGCGTTTTTAAGCGTGAAAGTCAAACAACGTTTGACTTTCTGCTTTGACCAGTCAATGGTCAACACGAAGTTCGTTTGAACTTCGTAACGTGAGCGTAATCACGATGGTTATAGTCTCTTGTGACTATACCTACTGATTACCACGTTATTTAGGCGTAGTGACGAGTCATAGTTTCGGTCAAAATGCGTATTCTGCGTATTTTGCAACCAAACTATTCTTGGGTATCAAGACCCTTTGTCTTGATATCAAACTTGTTTTCAAACTTCGTTAAACATGTTTAACTCGTCACTTTTAGATTAGTGCTTATATGGGGTCGTAAGATAAGCGGTCTAAACAACCGCTTAGGCTTTCAAACCCGACCCGTTTGGTCGATCATTAGGATCTGACCAAACATGTTTTGTGACCATAGTTGTATAGGGAATAACCTTCCGAGGTTATACCTTATGGTCACTTTGTTTAAGTAGTTGTATGATAGGTAGTTTATATGCCTTAGGTAAATGACCAAAATGCCCTTTTTACGCATAAATTCATTTTAAGCATATGTAACCTAAATTTTGACATCTAAACTGATTAGGAAACATTATTAGACATGTTAAGGCATATATTACTTGTCATAGGACTAGTTAGGCGGTCCGAACGCGTTTTACGCGAACGACGCGTTAAAGTGGAGTAAGCTACCTTAACGAGTCGTAATGGGTCGTAAGCACTTAGGTTAGGTTTCGTTTTAGAATGTAGGCTTTGTTAAACCATATTACATGAGTCCCTACACTCATTTGGTTTACAAAACCTCATTTTATCCGATCCTCCGATTTAGGTCCGTTTATTAACATAGTTACCTATATTAGGTGCCATTTAATTTCCGTAATCCCTCTAGCTTTGCTTGGTTGTTAGTCAAGACTTCTAAGCATCCTCAAGTGAGTACATAGTCCCCTCTTTTACCGTTTTCAAATGTTTTGGGGTGAAACACATGTGCCAACTTGTTACTTTCGTGCTTTTCATGTTTTCACATCATATGCTTGTTATGTTCATTAGTACACGTATAGTACATGATTTCATTATGTTTTGCTATGTATGTTCACTTAGCATGCTAGTACATTGATTTTCATAATTACATTTTGTTGCATATGTTCATCCAGCATATGGACACATTGTTTTACATTTTGAACCGTTTGTAACTGTTTGATTTATGTGAACCGTTTATAACCGTTTGATTTATGTGAGCCTTTTGTAACTGTTTGATTTATGTGAACCGTTTGTAACCGTTTGATTTATGTGAACCGTTTGTAACCGTTTGATTTATGTGAACCGTTTGTAACTGTTTTATTCACGTGAACCGTTTGAAACTGTTTGAACCGTTGGGTTAGGGAAGTGATTAGATAACGGGGCGGGGGTAATGTGTTAAAAGCATGGTGGATACGCAGCTGGTACTTCCTATATATAAGTGCTTTTAACACATTATATATCGTTGCGTTATCTAGATCACTCGGGCAAGGTTATCAAAACAAAGTTATATTACAAGGTTTTTCTAATAATATACAACATTCGAGTTTTATTTCAAGAACGATTTACAATTTGGGTTTACTTAAACAAATGTTTTGAGTAAGATTCATGGTATCGAGGTTTTATAAAATAAATCTGTTTTGACATAGTTATTTCAATTTATATTACAAGTGTTTTACAAAACTTGGTTTTCTAATTATCAATTTACAAAGGTATTCGGGTTATTTTCAAAATATAAACGAACCATGAATCCGACACTCACATAAAATCCTATGTACACGCCGACATTTTTATGCTGACGTATTTTCACATGTGTTTCAGGTACCATAGTTGATGATGTTTGATGATGATATTGATACATGCTCACATAGGAACGGACGAGGCCTTAGTTAATAACAATAAAAGTTTATTTGTTCATGTTTTGTTTCTAATTTCAATGTAATGTAATACATTTAATTTAATAAAACAGAACTTCAATCCATGTGTTATGAAACAATGATTTTGTTACAACACTCCCCGACGTTTCCGCCACGATTTGTTGTTTTATCGTGGTCGGGGTGTGACATGAACTCACCAGCGTTGTCTGATACACTTGTTGCATGCTCGCAGGTCGTTAGGTACGTGGATGGGGAACTTGCTATCTGGATGGCTGGAGTGGTCGTGGGTCGTGTTGCTTGGATTTACAAGACTTGTTTACTGATTTCGCATACATTGGGTTTGAAACATTTGAACAGTGTTTTACTATTTGCTTCCGCTGATACTGTTTAACTTGGAATATGTTTTACGAATGTTTTACTTAATGAATGGGAATTTTGTTAAACATCTTATGGTTAGTTCAATGTGATTGGTGGCTAGATCCTGGTATGTCACATGCCTAGCGGGGTTACCGCATGTGGTATTTTGGGGGTGTGACAGTCATCTATATGAGAAATGCCAAAACAAATCTCCCGTTGTCCGATAAAAATGGTAGCATTTCCTTTTTCAGAAAAATTCAAGAAAATTTTACCTATCAATATAAGTGTGTCAACCGTGTCAGTTACTGGGTCGACGGGTCGGGACTCGGTTGAATTGTTGAACCCGAGCACAAACACAACCCATATACTGATTTGTGTCAACTAGGGATGCTAAACGGGTCGTGTTTGCGGGTTGGCGGGTTCAACCCAACCCGAAAGTTTTACACGAACCTGAACCCGACCCGAACCCGAAAATCGTATTATACATATGAACCCGAACACGACCCGAAGTTTTGTGGGTTGACCCGGACACGACCCGTTCAACCTGAATTTTTTTTTTCTTAAATTAATATATTGAAATTAAAATTTACTTAAAAAAACACAAATGTATATAACACAACTCTATTAAATTATAAAATCTTATGCTAATTTCTCTTTTTAAGTTATTGTTATGACATAAAATACACACCTCATTTAATTCATGACAAAAAATAAGTTGTAAAAAAAGAAAATATAATATAAATGTGTTAAACGGGTCAACCCGCCAACCTGATCGGGTTGCGAACCCGACCTGTTAACCTAAACGGGTTCGCGGGTTCAACCTGAAACTGACCCGAACCCATCTTGACTAAACCTAAACCCGCGAATTTCGTGCTAGGTTCGTATCGTGTTTTCGGGCCGTGTCCGAAATTCACACCCCTAGTGTCAACTGTCAAGGAAATCAACCCTGACCTGGACACACTTATTTAGACTTAACATCATTAGCAAAATCTTGAACTTTTCAGCAGAAGGGGGAGTAAAGGAGTCAAAATAAATTCATTAAATTATAGTAGTAGGAAAAGGGGAAAGAACATCATTAAAAATCACACACAATTTTACTGATAAAATTGAATAAGTATATAATTAAAGCAAATGGTGCATGTAAAACCCAGTGAAGAAAATGCAAAAATAATAATGACCACAGTCAAATAAGAACGAAATAATCTGCCCCAAGAAAGTGGCAAATTCCCCTACCACCAGTCATTGAAGCTAGTTTCTTGTATCCATTGATCAGAATTTAACGTTTGTCAGCTTATAAAGAATCCTTACAATAGGAAGTTCAAACTGATTAGGATTTTAACCATTTCCAGGAAAACCTTGCATATAGACTACTAACCCTATGAACTAGTGGATATTACTAATTGGGTTGCAAGCCTCTAGCTTCTACAAGCACAAATCCAGTTTTAACACTTACAGACTGTACAAACTACGAACATCAACAAAGGAAAATAATCACTTGAAACTATGCCATAAAAAGAATCAAACAATAGAATTCAAAGAGGTTGCGCCTAAGTCCAGCGATATTGATCCGATGAACAGAGCCTGGTGAACACAGGCTTGTCCTAGAATGAAGAAGAAGTGAAGCGATTAAAGCAATCAACCAGCATTCACCCTTTTGTGACTTCAAGATACTAACCCAACCTAACCCAAGTCCACGATTTCAAGAACCTACGTCTAGACCATGTAATTCTGGTGAACCTATTCCGAGGAACAATCAGAACCTAGTCGATTCCACGCAATCAATCGATCAAGCGCCCTAGTTCGCTAGTCGAATTTAGTAAGGGCTTTAATTAAGGGGCCTCTAAAGATAAAATGAAAAGGCCTAGTGAGATTGTGAACTGTGAAGTCCATACTAATTTCAAAACTAATTAGTTTAATTAATATACAGACAAGCAAATGAAGATCTATTGCTGAGAAGATTACAAAACATAATCCAACTAACAACTCAATATAATAATAAAGCACACAACATGAATAAACAAACACTGGAAGTATAATAGTATTTCATCTAGTTTCAAAATCTTGGAACCCTAATATCAGAAACACAAAATGAAGAATCTCGAATAAAAACGAAGCCCTAAATCGAGAATCACGCTAGTAATGGGACTTCATTCCCTATGATTTCAAAATCTAAAATCGAAATCAGACAAAACCGTAAAAACTAAAATCAAGGGTTAAGATGAGAGATTCTTACTTAAATATATGGAGATGTCTACGAATCTACCATGGAAGACCACCAAATCGATCAGAGCAAACGTATGGAAGCAGAGTTCTTTGAATGGCTTGACGCAGGGGAGCGGGTGAGAAGCAGGGATTAAAATTTTGGGAGAAGAGTTATTTGGCTGGAACCCTAAATAATTGACTTTTGAAGCGTGCATATCCATAAAAAAAATAACCCGTCAATTTGAATTTTTATGTTGTCACCAATAACATGGTCATAATTAACAAATACCTTTTTATTTTTCATGCTTTTGCGTATTTTTTCTACAAATTGCCACCGAAAATAAAATGGTGGCAAAAATTACAACCACTTTGCTACCATATCATGATAAATACACTAATTTTCTTTTCCGTGGCAAATCGGTGGCTAAATTTGCTACCATTTTTTTCGGTAGCAAATTTTGGTCACAATTGCCTAATTTTCTAGTAGTGTTTATGATGTGCGTGAAATGCAACATATAAATTACATCAAATGTGGCATAAAACTAACCTTTTTTTAGTACTAATGTTGGAAAAAGTGTGCTTTTGTCTTCCTTTTGTATTTTCAGGATTAAATAAGCTCAAATGAACAAAAGAAACAAAAAGCCAGCTAAATCTAACAAGAATACAAGAAAAGGAATAAACGTGGCATGCCCGACCCCTCGACATCATCTTCCCAAGCAAAAACAAGAGAACAGAAGGCTGAACACGCCCCGTGCTCAATGAGCACGGGGCGTGCCCAAGTGTCTGCAGAAAAGACAAAGTTGTAGAAGCTTCTATCACCCACCACGGGGGCGTGCCCAGCGGACACGGGGCCGTGGTCAACTATGAGATTCGCAGAGTCTAGGCAAATCTTGATAGTACAGATACGCTTCTGCACACGGGGTCGTGCCCAGCGGACACGGGGGCATGGTCAACTAATGCAGACAAACTGCATTTAATGAAGAAAGAGAAGATGGGTGGACACGGGGCCGTGCCCAATGGACACGGGGCTGTGTCCGGGCTTCTGTGCAGTCTATAAATAGGGGTGCTTGTCTCACTTGCAAACTATCCCTTGACAAGCCACCTCTCTCACACTTCACCCACCCACCACCACCATCACAACCCACCTCCACCACCATCATCCATCATAGAGTGTGTGTAGTAGTCTCGGGATCCAAGATTGATAGTAAGAGTTCTTGACAATCAAAGGCCATGTTTGCCTAAGTCTCTTACATCACTTGGTGAAGACAAGCATTTAGTGTAATACTTTGTATTTTTAATCTTTTCGCACTTTTTAATTGGTTATGTATTAATGACTTTAATAACTAGTTTCTTATGTTGAAGGTGAGTCTTCCTTATCATTTGTCCGTGGTGTCTTGGCGTTATTTTACTGTCTATATAAAATAAAAGATTTACACCATTCATATCTCCACGGTCTATATGGAGATATGTTGGCTACCTGGTCGGGGGTTAAGGGAATGGTTTGGTAAGAGTCTTGCCTTGTTCAGTGTATAGATCCTGCAAGGACCTGGGTTAAGTTTAGTAGGACCTCCTTCAATACCCACTGGTATTGGATGGCGAGGGTTCGAACTTCTTGACCCCCTCATATGTAAGCTACTATTAAAACATTAACCCGGCTACTTAGGATTGTATCCCTGCTGACTCAAACTACTTAGCCGAGGGTAACGTCACCTTCAAAAGAGGGGCCTACCACATTACGCATTAATAACTTAATTAATTATCTTTCAATAATCCAACCCTTTAGGATTGTATCCTTGCTGACTCAAACTACTGGGTTGAGGGTAACGTCACCTTCAAAAGAGGGGCCTACTACTATAACTAAGATAATCTCTTAAAAAGTGCGGAAATAATCAAAGGTTACACTAAAGGCGAGTCGGATCCAAGTGATTCATCTTGTCTATCTGTTTTTTATTTTTATTTTTATTTTCAGCATTTTTAGTTTGTATTTTCTAGTTTTAAAACCTTTTTCTAAATTTTTGATTTGGTTAGACGTTGAGGATAAACCGGTATTAAAAGCTCTTGTGTCCTTGGACGACCTCGGTATCTTACCAACACTATACTACGCTCACGATGGGTGCACTTGCTCATATGTGTGTTTGGTGTTAGTAAAATATCATGTTTTATAAATTTAAAACTTGACTAAAGTGGTTAAAAAGGGCTAAAAATATATATAAAAACTTATAATACACCGCACGCATCAAGTTTTTGGCGCCGTTGCCGGGGACACAAGGATTTTAAGAAAACTTAAAATCGACGGCCTAATCAGTTTTTCAAAACCTTTTTAAATCACGCGCACATTTTTCTACATTTTAGTTAGTTTTGCATTTACAGTAATCTGAACACAGGGCCGTGTTCACTGAACAAGGGGCCGTGTGGCATTTTTTTCATAAAACACCCAGATACAGAGTCTGAACACAGGGTCGTGCTCACTGAACATGCTCCCGTGCTGCACAAAACCAGTCACTTTTATTAAAATGCCCAGATACAGAATCTGAACACGGGGTCATGTCCAGCCTCTGTTTCCGTTTTTATTTTTGTTTTCTGGTCTCGAGACTCTGTTGTGGTCTGCTAAGTGATTCTTATGGATCAATACTCAGGAGATTACAACTACACCTATGAGGAGGATGATTAAACGGAAGACTATTGCACCATTTGTGGTGACCCGCACTCGGTACAATATTGTGACTTATTTCAACCATCCACTTCATACACCTTTTATGAGGAGCCCATGTACGAGCCATCGACTTCATACACATCCTATGAAGACCAAAGGTATGAACCTTCTCCATCATACTCATATTTTGATGAACCAAGGTATGAGCCTTCATACTCATACTTTGAGGAACCAAGATATGAGCCACCACCTTCATACACTTATTATGAGGAACCATGGCGTGAACAACCCACCTCATATGAGTATTATGAAGAACAAATTTACGACCCTTATCCATCATATACTTACAATGAAGAACAACGGTGTGAACCATCTACTTCCTATGAGTATTATGAGGAACAAAGGATCGAACATCCGGATTCAAGCTTTGAGGATCACAATCCTTACTCTATCACCGACATAGCCGATAGGATAATAGAAAAAATTAAAACTATCGAACGTTGCATAAAAGAATCTCGCGCAAGGGAAGAGGAGTCCCACGCAAGAGAAGATTTAAATAAAGAAGAGATAGTTGAAAATATAAAAATGGAAGAACAAATAAGTGAAAAACCGACACATGAGTTAAACAACGAGAAAGGTGAGTCCGATAACGTTAAAATTCAAGAAGAGTCTAATTTTCAAGAAATTAATCTCTTGTCACCTTCTTTCGAAAATCATTGTTTAGTACCCACTCATGCTAAGTTTTTAAAAGAGTTAAACACTAACACTAAAATTGACGAAACGGTAAGCATTAAGTTAACAAATGATCAAACTTCGCTAATAAAAGAAGACCCATTTGAAATCAACATTACACCGGTTCCATGTTTTTTTCAAAACTCCTTTATTAGTAATATCACAATTGATAAAGATCTTTGTGTTAATATAATGCCAAATTACATTTTCAAAAAATTAAGTATTAGTGATTTTTCTCAACTTCAAATACCCATTTTTCTATCCAATCGGAAAGTAATAAAATCAATCGGTATAGTTGAGGCTGTCTTGCTCCAAACAAATCAAATGGTAATCCCAACCGACTTTGTCATCCTTGATGACGCTCCTCTAGTGTTGGGATGACCTTTTGTAAAAACCCACGAAGCTTTGAAAAACCGGAAGTACAACAATCTATCTCTTCAATTAGGGGCATTTAAAAGGAGTATTGATCTTGAGCGTTCAATGACATATCCATTCGGCAATAATGACCCCCTAATTGAAGATGAAGATGAACCACCCGATACAAGAGAAGAAATTGACCACTTTGTTGAAGAAGAGGTCGCCATAGAACAAACTTTTATGGTTCTTGATTGAAATGAGCAACCTAATAAGGAGTCTCCTAAAGACCCACCTCTTGAGCTCAAAGAACTTCCTAAAGGTTTGGAATATGCTTTTCTAGACAAAGATGGTAAATCACCTGTAATTATTTCGTCAAAATTAAGTAGTTTAGAAAAAGAAAAACTAATTACACTTTTGAAAAAACACAAAAATGCGATCGCTTAGAGGCTTATAGATATCAAAGGAATAAGTCCTTCCATGTGCACGCACAAAATTTTAATGAATGATGACTATAAATCGGTAATACAACCACAACGCAGAGTAAATCCAAATGTCCAAGAAGTGGTTAAAAACGAAGTCATCAAATTACTTGACGCCGGACTTATTTATCCTATCTCCGATAGTCCTTGGGTAAGTCCCGTCCAAGTAGTTCCAAAGAAAGGAGGTATGACGGTAATAACTAACGAAAAAAATGAATTAATACCAACGAGAACCGTCACAGGATGGAGGGTATGTATAGATTATAGGCGATTAAATGAAGCAACAAGGAAAGACCACTTTCCTTTACCCTTCATTGATCAAATGTTAGAAAGATTACCCGGTCATAAATTTTATTGTTTCTTGGATGGTTTTTCAGGTTACTTTCAAATCCCGATAGCACCCGAAGACCAAGAAAAGACAACATTTACATGTCCCTATGGAACTTTTGCTTATCGACGCATGCCATTTGGTCTATGTAATGCCCCCGCAACCTTCCAACGTTGCATGGTGGCCATCTTCCATGACATGATAGAAAAGACAATGGAAGTCTTCATGGATGACTTTTCTATCTTTGGAGATTCATACGACCAATGCCTCGATAACCTTGAACGAATGCTATCCCAATGTGAGGAAACTAACCTCGCCCTTAATTGGGAAAAATGTAATTTCATGGTAACGGAAGGAATAGTACTCGGTCACAAAATCTCAATCGAGGGAATGGAGGTTGATCGAGCCAAAATAGATACTATCTCTCGATTACCACCCCATCCTCCGTTAGAGCTATCAGAAGTTTCCTAGGGCATGCCGGATTTTATAGGCGATTTATCAAAGACTTTTCTAAAATCTCAAGGCCTCTAACAAAATTACTTGAAAAAGATGCTCCTTTCATCTTTGACAAGGATTGCAACCAAGCATTTCTAACGCTAAAATAAATGCTAGTCAATGCACCTATCATGATAGCACCTGATTGAAAATTACCTTTCGAAATCATGTGTGATGCAAGTGACTTTGCAGTTGGAGCTATCTTGGGACAAAGAAAAGAAAAGCATTTTCACCCAATTTATTATGCTAGTAAAACACTTAGCGATGCACAAGAAAATTACACAACAACAAAAAAAGAGTTACTAGCCGTGGTATTTGCTTTTGATAAATTTCGTTCTTATCTTGTTCTTTCTAAAACAATAGTCTATACAGATCATGCAGCCATTCGATATCTCTTCAAGAAACAGGATGCTAAACCACGTTTGATTCGGTGGATTCTACTCCTCCAAGAATTTGATATTGAGATCAAAGACAAAAGAGGAGCAGAAAACACCGCTGCAGATCATCTTTCTCGCTTAGAAGACCCAGCTTTGGAGGCAACCAGGGATGAGCAAATCAACGAAAAATTTCCAACAGAGTCCCTGGAAATGGTGGAATACCGAGAAGAGCCATGGTATGCAGACTATGCTAACTACCTAGCTAGCGGTATAGTCGCGAAAGGATGGCCACATCATCAAAGAAAAAAATTCTTTGCCGATGTGAAGCATTATTTTTGGGAAGATCCTTATCTTTTCAAAATGTGTGCCGATCAACTCATCCGCCGATGCGTACATGGTAGTGAAGCAAGAAGAGTTCTCCGCCATTTTCATGAAGGTCCATACAGAGGACATCATGGTGCCGCTAGTACCGCACGAAAGGTATTTGATTCGGGATTTTATTGTTCGACCATTTACAAAGACGCCCAAAGTCTTGTTAAGACTTGTGATGCTTACCAACGATTAGGTAATATTTCTTCCAAAAACGAAATGCCACAAAATGGCATTCTTGTTTTTGAAAATTTTGATGTGTGGGGACTCGACTTTATGGGAAATTTTCCACCGTCAAAAGGAAACAAATATATACTTGTGGCGGTAGATTACTTGTCTAAATGGGCCGAGGCCGAGGCACTTCCAACAAATGATGGAAGAGTCATGGTAAGATTTCTGAAAAAATTATTCTCTCGTTTTGGAACACCTAAAGCATTAATAAGTGATAGAGGTACCCATTTTTGTAACCATCAACTTGAAATTTTTTTAACAAGATATGGGGTCTATCACCGGGTCTCAACGACATATCACCCTCAAACAAACAGACAAGCCGAAGTGACTAATAGAGGTTTAAAACGAATACCCGAAAAAACCGTAGGGTTAAATAAAAAAGAATGGGTCGATAAATTAGATGACGCTTTATGGGCTTTTCAAACTGCTTATAAAACAACAATAGGTGCACCCCCATATAAGCTCGTCTATGGAAAAAGTTGTCATTTGCCAGTAGAAATAGCACACAAGGCTTACTGGGCAATTAAAAATGTAAACTTGGATTTAGAATTTGCCGGTAAAAATCGATTTTGCCAATTAAATGAATTAGACGAATTAAGGAATTATGCATACTCTAACTCCGAAATTTATAAGGAAAGAATGAAAAATTCGCATGATAAACACATTAAACCTAATAAATTTCGGGTAGGAGATCAAGTTCTATTGTTCAATTCACGACTTCGATTGTTTCCTGGTAAATTAAAGTCTAGGTGGTCAGGACCTTTTTCCATCACCCATATTTTCCCACACGGTGCCGTCGAAATTAAATCTCGAAATGGAATTCAATTCAAAGTCAATGGCCAATGGCTGAAGCTCTATCAAGGATTCATTGAGGATGAGGAGGAAGAAATCTCGCTTCAAACGGTCGAAGAATGAAAGCATCAACATCATACCTGGTAAGTTACGAACAAGCGGGTTGACATCTAAATCGGTAAGTCTTCTAACCAAGTTTTTGGGAAACAGGGTGTAACAACCCCAAAATTTTTATAAACTTATGTTATTAAAAGAATGCATCATGGGTAAGTTGACCAATAAAAATATAAGGTATTTTGGGCAAGAATAGGAACCGTTTAATAATTAAATTATAAAAATACTTTATATTTGGACCTACTCTGTTTTTAAAGAAACTTGGTTCAAAATGTAGATAAAATTATTCTTGTTCAAAATGACATAATTATTATTTGATAAAACGTTATATTTTAGAAATTATAAAACGCCAAATAAGTGAAGCAGTTAAATTAATTATAATACATATATTAATAATATAAATATAATAAAGAAAGTGTAAAATGAAAGTAACAACATTTACATATGTAAGTATACATTAAATAATAATAATAATAATAATAAAACAAATAGTAAATCAAAACTAATGCATGTGTGTGTATGCATTATACACGTGTCTTCCTTTCAAAGAAATCAAAAAGCAAAATTTGCAATTATGAACTTGTATACGTGGATCATTTCAATCAATTCTAACTTAAGATATAAGCATCAAACTCCAAGTATAAATAGAAGTGAGATTCAGCCATTTCAATTGTCCAAACCCTTCCTGCTATCGTCCCCCTCTCCCTCTCAATTCTATAATGTTTATTTTACCCCATAATAATAATAAAGCCCTGCCCTGTTTTAAGTATTTTAACCCTTGATCACTAATACCCTGTCCAAGTGACGTAGGGCCCCGTAACGTATGTCAAGGCTCTGCCTAAATTCATTGGGGTTCTGTCTAGTGACGTAGGGATAAAGTGAAATTGGGTCACTATACTTAATGTGAGTGCACTATATATTTTATCAAATAACCCAGGAGTAATACCCAAAATATAAACACCCTCTTAACACACCTCTGACACCCTACACTTTCTAAAATACACCCCGTATGTAAAAACCGAACCTGTGATACAATATAGTATTTAAATAAAATATAAAAGTTTAAATCTAGGGCTGAGGCGGGCCGCGTGAGCCCACCCCAAACCCTTACGCGGGCCGTATGAAAGCTAGAACCAGACTCCTTTGATTTCTTAAGTCAAGGCGGGCCGCGTAAACCATATATTAAGTTGACGCGGGCCGCGAGTGCCCTGAATTGTGGCGCAGCCCGGTGCCGCCACGTTTCCCAACACCCGTCAAGCCTACTTAATGACTCAGCAAAGCTACGCGTTGACCCAGCATTGACGCGGGCCGCGCAAGCCTTGCCTGTTCTTTACGCGGGCCGCGTGGGAACCAGTTTCAGCACCTATATAAGGATGGCATCGGATCTCATTTCAGTTCGCTCACAATTTCATTCTCAATCTCACTTTCTGAATTAGAGGCATTATAGTCGGGTATTATATCCCCCTAATTAGCGAGGTTCTGCTCCGTTGTAAGTATTATAACCCCATTTTTGTAATAGTTACGCTGCCCGATTGATTTAGGGTTCTGTAACAACTGTTGTGGTTCTGCCCGACGTAGTTGTTGGAATGCCGTCTCGGGGAGAGTATCATTAATAATTTCAAAGGGTTATGATATTAACCAATGTGCATTTGTATAAATTATAGATTATATCCAGGAAACCCCTTACGAGAAGCCTAAGATAGCAATGTGAGTTTATCCTCTTTTTATTAATGTTTTTGGAATACTTTACAAAACCTTAAATGTTTTACTATGAAATTAAGCGGTGATTGAGTCTTTGTAGTTCTTCAATTACTGCCGGTATTGTGGGGTTTTGTATACAAAATTTACTACGAGTAGTAGTAAGTCTGAATGACAGTGCATTACCATTGGACGACGAGTTAGCCAATGGGTAATTTGACCATAGCCATAGATCCGGTCGAGTGGCAAATACTAAATGAGTAATTGTGTAGAAATAAACAATGTGATCGCTCTCAATACTGTCTTAATTGATAAAATGTTTCTTGATTAAACTGGGATTCACTCACCAGTATTTCCCGCTGACAAATGTTTTTAAAACACGTTTCAGGTAACACAATGTGAAGAGCCAAGTAGTAAAAAGCCAGCTCGAGAGCACGGACGGCTTGTTAAACTGTGGCTATAAAAGTTATCTAAAATACGATGTTTTAAATTCAATAAAATAGGGATTGTCCCTATAAATGTATTGTAACAAGAAACTTGGGTTTTACCAATGTGATTATTAATATCAAATAAGGTGGTTTTACTCTGATAAAATATTTCCTAACTACGGTCCTGATGTAAATTCCACTGCGAGACTAAATAAAACTGATACCACCAAACTCTGTGATCACAATAAATATTGATACCACCGCCACTAAGCTCGCGGCCGCCCGTTCCCGGGACAGATAAGGGATCGGGGGTTGTGACAGAAGGTGGTATCAGAGCCTAGCCACTGGTTCAAGCCAAAGAAATGTTCTGCTGACACTTAAATTTTAATTCTGTGTTAGGAAATAACTTATGTGATTATGTGTTTTATATTATTTGACTATTTGTTAGTCTACAGTATGGGTAAGCAAAGAATTTCGGACATCTATCGTCAACTAGATAGTTCACCAAAAGATAAGGGAAACTTATTTCAACCAAATCCCTCAGGATACTCAGCAGATATTGAGGAAGGAATATTTATTCGTAAGGCACAGTCTAAGAAATCATTTACCACTAAGAAAAGAAATTGGGTTATTAGCAAAAGTCGAGAGAAAATAAAGAAGTCACAACCGAAGGGAGCAATAATCAGTCAGAAAATAAATGCACAAACTTAGGAAACAGGCAATAACCTACTACGGAAAGATGAATTAGATGAACAATGGGTAAATCTCCATATGTTAGCCACTACAGCAGTAAATGCTAACTTATATTAAATAGTTGAAAGGCTAAACCAGTACCAGTACCCATGCCACCTATGAGCTAGAAACTTTAAAAGGAACTTTGCCTATTAGATAAACAACTTAGTAGAGACAGGAGATAGAATAAACTTTACATAAAGGCATGTTGAGCATAATACTCCTATAACATAAATAGACTAAAATAAGTTACGGATGCATAATCCCTAGTTTATTTTGAATTCCAGTTGTAGTTTGTAATAAATATATATATATGAGTCGCAATGTTCGCCGTTTTTAATCAATCTATTTTTATGATTGTACCCAAATGTTTGTACTAGAAATTTGTCAGTGATAATTAATACCACCCACTCAAATAATATCATAATATGCATCAAACTAAATTAGTTATTAACAAAACAGTCATATTTATGATTCTCTTTTGGAACCAATTATTTACTTTGATTTAAAATACATATTGAAATATATAGTATAAAGCTTTAAAACTTTGTGGTTTTAATAATATGATTTCAAAATAATTTATATTTAAATAAATAAAACCAAAGCTATTGAATTAGCCAAAAGGATTTTAAGAAGTAATAAAAGATTGCTTTAGTGGATCTAGCCAAAGCAAGTTTTGAAACCCAGGTGTACCAATTTCTCACTCTATTTTATCATTTCTGATTTATAACTAGCTGACCATAAGACTTCATATTTTCATAGTTTTATGAAATAATTGATGTTGGGATTACTTGTAAAATTTTCTATTGAAATACTTAGTAATAAAATAGATGGTTAAATAAATATGATGGGTATTCATGATTTAATAAAATCATTTAAAAGTTTTTAAGAGATTTGGGTTGGTTGGACTATGTAAAAAGGCCTAATTAAACGTTGAAAAACATTTCTACAAATCTTTAAGGTATGTCCAAGATAGGTCTTATGCCTGAAAAAAAAAAAATTTAACCAGCCTTCATAGTTATAGGATTGTGTATCCTAAATTATAAAGAAAAATATTCGAGTCAACTGGCTGATGTATAATAGTTAAATAATACAATATTAGTAAATGAGTGGAGTTGATAAAATGATATGTTAAACTTACCCTAAGTAGTTGCGAAGTTTTTTTTTTTGGTTTGTATATTAGCACATGATTTGTTGGTTTGCCTAAAACCATAAATTAATTATTTATTAAGATGTTCTTTCACAAAATAATTTATTAGTTTAAACTTAAATTTATTTTATAGTACATCTTTGGAGTATCTTTAATGAAACACTTGAGGGAAATATTCATTTTTCAAACAAGTGTTAAAGTTTGACCAAAAATAGAAATCCACTAGTACCTATGGGTATCTATCCTACACGGTTTTCGGTTAGAAAATAATTTGATATCTAAAATCTAATATAATTTTTTTTTTCAAATTTTCGACTCGTACAGTAAGTCAAATACATTTTGACTTATATATTACATTTATAATCTTATAACTCATAATATTTGAGTTCATCCGTACCTTTTATATTATTAGTATAATGATAAAACATTTTACAATGATATATGAATAATATATTTTACTATGAGATAGTACAGTAAGTAAAAGATATATTTTATATCTAAAATTTTAATAAAATATCATGGTGTAATAAATTCTAATAAGTGTAATATAGTATATAGAATAGTATATACACTTATGTTATAAGTCCGTTGCGGGTTTATTAAAATGTAACAAGGTTATTAGATCTTTTTACTAGAGTATGTATACAAATCCTATCTTCTCATAAGTATAAATATATTGTACTATACGAAAATAATATACTGTATATTTTTTATCTTTGCACATTTACTTATGGTGAAAGATTAGATAATTAAATTTTTAGAAGTAAGGATATGGCAACAGTGAAAACATCTTTTCTTATCCTACTTAAATCAATGATTTAGTATCTGTTTATTTATTTTACCTGGCACATTAAAATGTTCCTAAACATTCATTTTTCTCACACTAGAATTAAAAATGGATGCCTCACATAAGAATAGTTGACTCAAATGTGTGTTTGGTACTTTTGTCCCTTATATAACTTTATTTAAAATTCAGATTACAATTTTAATATTGCAATATTTTTAAATAAATTACTATTAATATTGTATGGGATATACATACGTATTCTAATATATTACTCAAATATATTTAGAATCAATTTTTGAAACGTCAAACTTTGTATTACTTACTATGTTATGTGTTTTAAGTCTATAATTAAAAATCCGCTATATCATTATGAATTTCAGAAAATAATTTATGTATAGTATATATATTTCTTGGTAACCCATAAATACGTTGTTATGGGTCACATATGCACATATTCTTCTAAATAATGTCTCTTAAACTTAAATGTATATTATAATTGATTCTTAAAGAAAAAGGTAGGAATATGATAATTGGAATATATATATAGATGATTATTTGAGGAGAAATTATTAAAAGTAACATAAAGAGTGAGTCTGGTATAGTTTAACCCATTAGTTAAAAATGAAACTGTTCTTATGAGTCCAGAAAAATTATATTTTGAGTAATTTATTTCCCTAGACTTTTAAATTCCAAAATATTTTATTTGATAAATTTATTTCAATATACTACTTTTATCAAAGGATAAAATAAAGTCATGGAAATATTACGTAAGTGTAATATTAACTAGAAATTTGAAAATTCTATACACATATATGCATATACCTGATAAAATTTCCTTACCCAATATAATCTCTTCTGTAAGATAAACATAAGAGAAAATGTCATTGGTAATTCATATAAAAATATGAAGTTATTATAAGAATAAACCATGAAACCTACTATGTTTTAAAATGTCATTTGTCTCAATGAAATATTCCTTGTAACGGGATCTAAGATTTTATATGCATAAATAGAGTTAGCTATAAATATACTCTTCACATTTAACCAAACCATATTGTCAATGGAAGACAATGATATATTTGAAACTCCATTCTCCAACCAAAAGAAAATCACCACCATAATAATATCTATGCTTAAATGAAAGAGTTGGGATATTGATATTCACTGGTAACAATCAGGACAGTATTTAGACTGAACCTAAGAAGAATGTCTTAGTATAAAGCTTTGAGATAAGCCAATTACTTGCATAGATAAAGTGTGATGGTTATTGGTATCCCGTGAGGATGATAACTAGAACAGTGCCTGTATGATAAATAAGCGATAACAACTGGCCACTGTTATTTCTTGTTTATTGATACTACTCGGTTCTAGAATATTATCCAACATGAGAATACTAATTTCCTTGTTTCTTGATGCAAACTATGATAATTGCCTCTCCGGTAAAACTGGGCATGGTGCGGTAGACTCTCCAGCTTGTCCGGGTGAGATGGGGTTACCTCTCCGGCGAGACTGGGTGAGATGGGGTTACCTCTCCGGCAAGACCGGGTAAGATGGGGTATGTGTTATAATAATAGAATTCCCTAAATAGTACCATGATCTGATGTCTGACTTATGAATCTGTTTACATTATGGATAATGTGCATACTACAGTATATGAAATATTATATAGATATGTATATCTATAAAGAAATCCAAAGACCATAATTGACAATTAGGGATAAATCACGAACAGGTGTGTCACCGATAATTTGAGATTTATTAGGAATCTTCCGTATACTTCTATAATTTCAGTATCAAACACTATTTCGTTTGATCATCAATCTCGAAACTCGTGCGACAAGATGAACGACGGGAACCCTATAAGTTGGGATGTCATCGAAAATATAAGAATTTCCTTTGCGATTATTGACTCATTAGGAAACCTATAAAAATTGTGCTAAGACACAAAACATCTAAACACTTACGCAAATAAGTTTGCCTTAATTAAGAAACTTTTGAGAAGATAAGAGTCTCAAAACATAGAGAATAGTTCTGGTCAAAGTAAAGTGAAGTTCAAAACAAAGACCAGAATATACCTAGAAACTAGACTAATTAAAAATATTCATCCATATTTCAGGGAATCTCGAGGACGAGATTTAAAATAAGGTGGGGAGAATGTAACAACCCCAAAATTTTTATAATTCATGGGTAAGTTGACCAATAAAAATATAAGGTATTTTGGGCAAGAATAGGAACCGTTTAATAATTAAATTATAAAAATACTTTATATTTGGACCTACTCTGTTTTTAAAGAAACTTGGTTCAAAATGTAGATAAAATTATTCTTGTTCAAAATGACATAATTATTATTTGATAAAACGTTATATTTTAGAAATTATAAAACGCCAAATAAGTGAAGCAGTTAAATTAATTATTATACATATATTAATAATATAAATATAAAAAGTGTAAAATGAAAGTAACAACATTTACATATGTAAGTATACATTAAATAATAATAATAATAATAATAAAAAAAAAACAAATAGTAAATCAAAACTAATGCATGTGTGTGTATGCATTATACACGTGTCTTCCTTTCAAAGAAATCAAAAAGCAAAATTTGCAATTATGAACTTGTATACGTGTGATCACAATAAATATTGATACCACCGCCACTAAGCTCGCGGCCGCCCGTTCCCGGGACAGATAAGGGATCGGGGGTTGTGACACAGGGCACTCACACGAGCATTTAAAAAAAAGAAAAAAATTATTTTAAAAATTGGCCACCCACGGGGCCGTGTCCGCGCAACTATCGGGATAAAACCCCCTTTTTCATAACAATTTTTCATTCCACACCCCGTTTCCCCGAAAACTCAATGGTTCAGGTGATTTTTCTGCAAGATTTCAACGTTTCCTCTACTTCTAACAACACCAAGGTATGATTCTATCATCATTAGTAGTTAGATTAAGCACTTGCATGTAGTTTAACATCAAAAATTTGGGGAAAAATCTAGGGTTCTTGAACTTCAACCGGATCGAACCTCAAATTTTTGCTTAGATCTGTTAGCATTAGTTTAGATACATGTTATAGGAAGTACATCAACTTGTATTGTTTGTAGATTTGCCCGATTTCTCACAAAAACCCCAAACCCTTGTTTTTTAACCGAAAAAGATAAAATTGAAGGGGTAAACGGTTTGTTTTGGGAAAACCGGCACTTGGGGTTTCATTTTCGGGGAAAACCGCCCCTACTGGACCAAAAATTTTCAACTTTTCGGGACCGGGTCGAAAAATGGAAATTTTAGTGAACAAACGCCTGGACACGGGGTCGTGCCTAGCGAGCACGGGGCCGTGTCCAGCCAAACTCAGTCCAACATGGGGCGTGTCCGCTGAACACGGGGGTGTGTTCATTCGACTGTTTTCAGTTTTCTTTGAAATTTTTACTCTTTCTTGCTAATTGTTTGGTGTTTTCTTTCAGATGGCCAAGAAATTCACTCGATTCAATGCTAGTGAGTTGGCGGCTCAAGCCCGGTATGATGTTTTAAGGACTAGGCCCGAGGAGAACCACAGACAAGTATGCACAAACACTCTTGAGGCAGTGAACCAACTGGACCGATTCAACACTATTGTCACCGGCCCATTACGAGCTGCCCTTTGCACTCGGCTTCACTTTGTGCATGAATACAGCATGGAGTTCTACAGCACGCTCGTCTTCAACACAAGGGCCGAACCGTTTGACAATGAAGGGTTGGAATTCCGCTGTGGAGGAACCACATACCGGATCTCAATTGCTCAATTTGGGGCTCTGGTGGGGTTGTACTCGGAAGAAGATGCTGGGGATGAGGAAAACACCGGCGGTCACCGCGAGATCAAGGAAAGTGACCGCCAAGCTGCTTGGGCTCAAATAGGAGAAGGCCACTACAATCCGAGCCGAACTAAAAGTACCCTCTTGCGAGACCCTCTATACCGCTACATCCACAGGGTCCTCACCTACTCTCTTAGTCAGAGGCACAGCAGCGGTGTTGTAGCTTTGCGGGATCTACTAGTCCTTTATTGCATCCACAACCGGGTCAACCTTGATGTTCCATACCTACTACTCCGAAACATGCACTGGAACTAGCTTGCTACTCCCCCGACTCCTATCTTCTTTGGAGGGTGGATATACCGCCTCTTCAAAAACTTCGTGAACATGCCGAGGTCCTTCCACAAAGGGCCATGGTCGGGGAGAGTAGACATGGTCATTTGCCGCTCCATGAACCTGATTTATGAGACAGATGACGGGACGGTCAGATTCCAAACGGTTCAAGGGCATGCATGGAACCCGCAAGAAGCACTCGTCTTACACGCTCCACCCATCCAGCCTCCTCCTCAGTACCATTACCAGCCCCACGGTGATCCGGGTCAATCCTCCTCACAAGGAGGCGGTTTTCCTAACTTTCAAAGCTTACATGATTTATTGCAGGAAAACCTAATATGCACCAGGAACACCTACAACATGGCTAGCAACACATACACCTGGGTCGGAGCGATAGAAAGAAACATCTCCGATATACAGGATGATATCGGGAACATCCGGGAGTATATGGCGGGCCACGGAGGAGGTGATGATAATAATGAAGACGAGGACATGGACTGAGCGGGAGGAGTAGAAGGTAGCATCCCACGGATGGAGGTCCCACAGGTTAACCCCCTTATCTCACAAACAATTTCCGGCCTGCGTGCCGTTTGTTGAACAATTTACTTTCTCTAACACTTTTTAATTTCTGCATTTCTTTTTCTTTTTTTTTTAACTTGTGGTATGGATGATTAACGTTGGTAATTTAGGATGTTTGTATGATGATTGTTTGGTATGGTATTTATTAGTTAAGCATGTACATACGAGGCTTAGAGCATTAAACATTAGTGCTACTAAAGTCGGGACAGCAAAACCGAAGCTAGAAACTTGTCTTACACCTTTGCAGATTGTCTACACGGGGTCGTGTCCAGCCGACAAGCCCCCGTGCCCATTGCCCCCAGACCTGCTGTTTGTCTAGATTATGTAGATTTTTGCCAGACACGGGGTCGTGCCCAGCCAACACGCCCCCGTGTCCACCTTCTGTAAGTTCTCGTTACTGGCAATCTGACCACGGGGTCGTGCACATCCGATACGGGGCCGTGTCCAGATGCCCAGTAACATAATTTTTTTCTTTTTCACACCCTTTTACACATTTAATCAACCTAAAAACTTATTTTTGGGACATATTGAGGACAATGTGTAATTTAAGTGTGGAGGGGGATTGTCACGGCCCCCGACCCGGTTTGATCCGTTTCAAGAGCCGCGGAACAGAAAATCCCGTGGTAATTATTTAATTGAGTTAACAGCGGAAGATTTTAACAGGATCTTTTTAAAACTGAAATTTCCCGATTATTTTATTTCACAATTCGGGATAAACCCCGATAGTTTACAATCATATGATTTCACTGAGAAATCTTTATTTTACAAAACATGTTTCTTTATTTTATATTGAGCCACTTCCTTAAGCTTGTAGTGCTTCGCGGCACTTTTCCTGGATCACAACTGATCACCTGAAACATGTTTGAAAAAGGTTTTGTCAGCGGGAAATACTGGTGAATCATTCTTTTTACTAAAACGACGCATTTGTTATAATCTACAGTATTAAGAGCGATTACAATGTTTCCATATATCAACCAACTACCCATGATATTTGTCACTCGACCATCCATTGGTAACCTCATTGTCCAATGGTGTCTGTGACTATGGTCATATCACCCCTTGGCTAACTCGTTGTCCAATGGTGACGGTTATCAAGTAATGTATACAAACCCCACATACCGGCTGTAATTTGGTGATTACAAAGACTTAATCCCTGTAATTATAACTTTGAAAGTAAACATGATTTTGAAATCAAATTTGATACAAAGAGAATGACTCACATTGCAGATTTAATATGAACATAGCTTAGCCTACTGATTAGCCTTGTTAACCTAGTTCAAATAACAATGCACACAAACTAGGTTAGTAACTAATACAACATTTACGATAACTCACGAGATTGAAACCCTCACAACGAATGACAAAGTGCGATACTTAAACATCCATCGAATTCACGACGAATGACAAAGCATAACCCTAATTTGGGCAGCACTTAAACATCCACTGGATTGATTTCTATCGACCGGACATTAAATCGTAGCAGCGATCAAGTTATTACCCTGTATTGCGGCAGAGGTTCGGGATTATAATTACTTTTGAACAGAACAGTGGATATGTGGGTGTACGTAACGAATTTTAACGTCGAAATAGTGCCAAACTTTAAGTCCCAGGCCCCTGTATTTATACCCTAAATTGGTACCTTCCGCGTGTCGCGGCAGGAGCACCTGTACCTGTCGCGTGTCGCGGGGAAACCCAAAATAGGGTAGGCTTGCTTTGTCACCTATTTAGCCCTGCCGAGTCGACGAAATTCAATTTTACGTGTTTTACAACAGTTTTTGATGGATAATCATAATTAGGGAATACCCCCCCTTGAGTTTTAGGGGCCCTGATCCTGATTCCGATTGTTCTGAAAATTTGGGTGTCTTAATTAGGGTTTCCTATTGGACAAATTAAAATAATAATTAAGACTTTTGATGAGAGTTGTTACAGGGATGCTAAAACCTTGAATTTTGCAAGTCCTAATTACAAGCCTTACACAAAACTCTATTGGAACCGCTAATCACCCCAATTTTTCAAAAATTTTCATTTTTTTACTTGTCTTGGTTTAATTCGGGAATTACAAGTTTTAAAAAGGTTATATTTTTACAAATTTACAACCGATAGCGTCATGATAAAAAGAACCAATATAAGAAAATTATGAAACGGCATGACAAATCTAGTTAAAATTTGATTATATATACTTGATCACATAAAAACCCATTCCCACAAAAAGTGAGTTTTGAGCCTTTATTGAGCATATAAATACACATCTTTAAACTAAATACTCATTTTTCATTTCTTGTGTGAATAGCCGCTTGGTTTCTTACGACTCTAGAACTTGCCACGACGATACATTCCCGGTCCTTACCAACTTAAACCCAAGTAAGTAAATGATGGAGGCATTAGGACTAACCCTTTTTATTTCTTCACCATTATTTTTCTCTTTTTTACCACCTACCCAAAATCCCCATAGTTAACCCATTTGAGCCTAAACCTTTTCATTTCTTAACCCAAAACAAACACCCTTCACCCACCAAAACCTTTTTATTTTAAACCCATTATTTTAGTAAAAAGCTCGGTTTTTCATATGACATTCCTTATAAAAAAAATAAAAAAAAGATGATGATGAAGCCAAGAAATAAAACAAACAAGTTTATCAAAAAGAACTTTGTTTGAAGAAATGCTTCATTAGAATAAAAAAAAGGTTACAAAAATAAAGAGTCTTACGAAAACCGACGCTTTTTACGTCTTTCGCCCTTTTCTACTAACCACTAACCCAACCACCTACCTTTAACCCAAGCCTACCCTTTCCCCAAAAGTCCTCTTGATATTTACAAATGTTTATAGTTAAAAAGGCGGAGGATTGATTGCTTGGCAAGCATATGGTAGAAGTAAGTTCCATGCCGCTCGCGAGTGTTTCACAAAAATACATCTTCGGTCGAGTGTTGAGTGATCTCCCGTGAGGTATGTGAACTTGTATATAAATGGAATTTTAAAGAGGCATGTTATGCCCAAATAAGTAATTTATTTTATGTAATGTTCTAAATAAATCATGACGAATAGGATTGTAAATAAAATAAAAATAATACCTAATAAAAATCTTGGAATCCCGACACTCTATGACAAGCCCAAAAACCTTCTCTTCTACCCATTCCATTTGGGAGTGTAAAGCCACATTATAAAGAGTTTTGCTTGAGGACAAGCAAAGATTCAAGTGTGAGGGTATTTAATGTGCGTGAAATGCAACATATAAATTGCATCAAATGTGGCATAAAACTAACCTTTTTTTAGTACTAATGTTGGAAAAAGTGTGCTTTTGTCTTCCTTTTGTATTTTCAGGATTAAATGAGCTCAAATGAACAAAAGAAGCAATAAGCCAGCTAAATCTAACAAGAATACAAGAAAAGGAATAAACGTGGCATGCCCGACCCCTCGACAGCATCTTCCCAAGCAAAAACAAGAGAACAGAAGGCTGAACATGCCCTGTGCTCAATGAGCACGGGGGCGTGCCCAAGTGTCTGCAGAAAAGACAAAGTTGTAGAAGCTTCTATCACCCACCACGAGGGCGTGCCCAGCGGACACGGGGCCGTGGTCAACTATAAGATTCACAGAATCTAGGAAAATCTTGATAGTACAGATACGCTTCCGCACACGGGTCGTGCCCAGCGGACAAGGGGGTGTGGTCAACTAATGCAAACAAACTGCATTTAATGAAGAAAGAGAAGATGGGTGGACACAGGGCTGTGCCCAATGGACACGGGGCCGTGTCTGGGCTTCTGTGCAGGCTATAAATAGGGGTGCTTGGCTCACTTGCAAACCATCCCTTGACAAACCACATATCTCACACTTCACCCACCCACCACCACCATCATCCATCATCCATCATCCATCATCCATCATAGAGTGTGTGTAGTAGTCTCGGGATCCAAGATTGATAGTAAGAGTTCTTGACAATCAAAGGCCATGTTTGCCTAAGTCTCTTACATCACTTGGTGAAGACAAGCATTTAGTGTAATACTTTTTTTTTTTAATCTTTTCGCAATTTTTAATTGGTTATGTATTAATGACTTTAATAACTAGTTTCTTATGTTGAAGGTGAGTCTTCCTTATCATTTGTCCGTGGTGTCTTGGCGTTATTTTACTGTCTATATAAAATAAAAGATTTACACCATTCATATCTCCACGGTCTATATGGAGATATGCTGGCTACCTGGTCGGGGGTTAAGGGAATGGTTTGGTAAGAGTCTTGCCTTGTTCAGTGTATAGATCCTGCAAGGACCTGGGTCAAGTTTAGTAGGACCTCCTTCAATACCCACTGGTATTGGATGGCGAGGGTTCAAACTTCTTGACCCCCTCATATGTAAGCTACTATTAAAACATTAACCCGGCTACTTAGGATTGTATCCCTGCTGACTCAAACTACTTAGCCGAGGGTAACGTCACCTTCAAAAGAGGGGCCTACCACTTTACGCATTAATAACTTAATTAATTATCTTTCAATAATCCAACCCTTTAGGATTGTATCCTTGCTGACTCAAACTACTGGGTTGAGGGTAACGTCACCTTCAAAAGAGGGGCCTACTACTATAACTAAGATAATCTATTAAAAAGTGTAAAAGTGCGGAAATAATCAAAGGTTACACTAAAGGCGAGTCGGATCCAAGTGATTCATCTTGTCTATCTGTTTTTTATTTTTATTTTCAGCATTTTTAGTTTTTATTTTCTAGTTTTAAAACCTTTTTCTAAATTTTTGATTTGGTTAGACGTTGAGAATAAACCGGTATTAAAAGCTCTTGTGTCCTTGGACGACCTTGGTATCTTACCAACACTATACTACGCTCACGATGGGTGCACTTGCCCATATGTGTGTTTGGTGTTAGTAAAATATCGTGTTTTATAAATTTAAAACTTGGCTACAGTGGTTAAAAGGGCTAAAAATATATATAAAAACTTATAACACACCGCACGCATCAGTTTATCTCTTCGACCATTTTGTACATGCTAAAATCCTTGCCTCTAAAATCCTTGCCTCTGAATATTTTTTCATTTCGTGCAGTCCATATATTCCACATGGTTTGAGAAAAAAATGTCATGAATTACCTTCTTTCGATTCACTGTTAAGCCCAACCCATTTATACGTTCCAGCGCGTCTTTCACCGAATCCTATTGCATATTTGTAGATAGCTTCGTCCACCTTCGAATTTCTTCAAATTTCTCTTGTGAACTGACAGCGAACCAACAGATGATCCGAGTCTTTTTCAGTGTTACGGCACATCACACAAAAATCACAGTTTTGCAAACTCCTATCCATTAAAGCCATACCTGTTGGGATTTTTCCTTCTCTTGCACCCCAAATGAACATGTTTAACTTGGGTATGACTACGTTATTCTACCAAAACTGACTCGTTTTATTGTTCAGATCAAGTTGTTCCGAACATGACTTCCTTACCTCTTTAACTGTAAACCCGATCTCTTTGCTATTCTTCAATACCACTGATCCGTTATGTTTGTTACCTTTTGTTGAATATCAACAACTTCTAGTATCTTGGAACCCTTGAGTAAGTCTTTTTGTTTCATTACTCTCCTATTGCGGAGATGCTTGGTGGTAAGATTTAGGATTTGTGTAGCTTTGTTGAATGCCCATTTTGGTGTGCAATCATATTTTCATACCTGTTGAGAACAATCATATTGTATGTGAAACAAATGAGCTCAACCAAATATATATTAAATTTTCTAATTATATAATCATGACTAAATATATCATGTTCAAAGAGTTCAGTGTGAACAGTTTATACCTTCCCACATTGTAACACCCCGAAAACGGGTTTGTTAATCAAACCATATTAATACTAAAAGACGGGTAAATTACCGTAATGGTAAAAGAAACCCGGTGAATATTAGGATTTTTAAATAAATAAGCCTAATATTAAATAAAAGCTGAAAGAAAGCTTTTAAGAAAATAAAGTTTATAGAAGCCCGAGTTAACGGGACTTAAAATAAACTGAGTCATGAATTCCCCGAACCCACTAATTTAACTAGGAATGTTTAACCTAGTTAATGAGTGGAAATAGTGTTAGAGATAAGTAGGTTGTAGCCTACTTAATAACTAAACAAACAAGAGGGGCCAAATCTGGATAAACTTGAAAGTTATTTAATAAAACGGGTTTTAAAAACAAAACACACACAATCGTATGTTCTGTACGTCGACCAGGAGGTTCCCCAGGAACCAAAACCCTAATCTCATTCAAAATCAACAAATTGAAGGCTTAAACGAAGCTCAAATTCACAATTGAACGTGAATTAATGATCACCTAAGCTAGGGGATCATAAGGTATGTCAAATTTTAATGATTTGTGAAGTTGTGAAAATTTATAAATCTCATAATCTGTGACTTAGGGATAAATTATTGAAGTTATGGTTGAATTAGTGATGTATATTTGTTTAGGAATCAAACCCTAAGTGAAAATTATACATAACATGCTATAAATTGAAGGATTTGATGATTTACCACACTAGGTCAAGTGGGTTTTAATCGTAGGAAGAACTTGATGATATAATTGTGTTTAGGATCATCATATACGATTGTAATCAAGAAATACTTGAACAAAATAGTGTGTTCAAGTACATGATCATACTTACTAGGAAATGGGTTTGTATGATAAAAATGAAAATGATGATATATTCTTGATTTGAATGATGTTTAATATCATCACGTGTTAAAATGATTAAACCGGTAACATAAGAATGATGCTTATCGGATAATTTATAAAGTATATGATCGAATGATAAATTTGACATAAGAAGTGTAGGATGGAATAGTCGTAAATGATTATGACTAATCTAACCTTCTTACAATTTCAATGATAGTTTGACGCTTGGCAAGCTAGGTGGAAGCTTACACTAGTCTTATATTCTAGAGTATCCTCTTATCGTATTAATTACAGATAAGATAAATTCATAATTTAGAAATGATGTTCCGGTGTGTAGTACTACGGAACAAGATAACTGAATAAGAAAAGAACCCATAGTGATGGTTAAAAAGTAGTTAAATCAGTAATTCGATCATAATATGATCGAATGAAAAAAATGAACTTTTATTGGTTACCTAATACGGTAAACCAAAACAAATAATAAGGGTAAAACGGTAATTTAGTCACTCGTTGACAATAACCGTTAGTTTTGAAAGACACTTTATGGCATAAGACATATAGGGGTCAAAATAATCAAGAAATGGGTTATAAGTAAAATGAGTGTACGGTGTAAACCGGAGTGAGTCATGTAGACGAGATGATACTAAATAACATCTCGCAAAGATAAACAGTCAATTAGACCAAACGGGTTGAATGGTGAAAATATCACCATTTGAAAATATAGACTAATGTATATTGTCGAGTTTTATATTCACAGGAGTGAATAGGTGAAAGATAACTTGCATCGCTAGTAAGTAGCGATTATTAAAGTAAGGTGTTTAAAACGGGTCAATATATTGATCCGAGCCAGGTATGTATAATAGGTTAACTACTCAATTTGCACTAGAGGTTCATTGAGAGTTAAATGAAGTTAATAGACATTCGGTTACTTTAAATAAGTAAACCGAATGATTTAAATGATGGTCATGGTGTTTTGAAAACCTAATGACCTTTAATATAAGATCATAGCTAAAAAGAAGGATTTTGGGTCAAACATGCTTTCCAAAAGCCCTTCTTCGTAAATGAAAGGCTAAAATGGACCAAAACGCCCTTGTATGCTAAATCGAGCGAACGACCCTTACAGGTTGTTTGGAAATGAGTAGTATGCTTAAATAAATACTTAGAATAAGTATAAAAAGCGAAAAAGGTAAGTCTTTGGTCATTTGACTCTATAAGAGTCTTTGCCGTAGAATAACGATCCAAGGGGTAGAACTCGGAATATAATGATTGCCACATTAAATCCACCCCAATTATAGTTGTGGTGGAAGATCATTTGATAAATAAGGTGGAAATAAGATGCTAGAAATAAACGAGCTTGAATTATGCGGAAAAGTGCTTAATTACCCTTAACGGGTCAAAAGAAGCATTTAAGTAAAAACGGGTTTAAGAATGTACATAAACTCGTGAATTGAACCTAATATGATAGACAACATTGAAATTATAAGGTACATGTGAAATTGGGATCAAACAAATATGTTTGGTTGATAAATGCATAAACTGGTCAAAAATTTGTAAAAAGGTAATAAGCCAAAGGCTTAAAAGTCTCAAAATTTATTAAGCCGGATGTCGGATTTTAACTCCATGGGATGGAGAGTTTAATTACGATCACGTAGGAAGAAACGTGGTGCAAATCGGATCAAAAACGAGAAAGTTATGTCCGTTTTAGTGAAGTTCGGATTTGCTGAAAAATATTGCATTCAACAACAACAATTCAGGACAAAAGGTGGCGTCGCGCCACGCGACAGCAAGACCCAAGAGCCGTCGCGCGACGCGATGGTATACTGGCCTTGCGAATTTTTTTATTTAAATTGTTTAGTCATGCGAACTTGTTTAAACATGTTTTAAACTACTTATGACTAATTAAATTCATGTTTTATGGATTGTAGGTGTAATTTAAGGTACCGAGGACGATCAAGCTCGATAAAGAACCGAACACACTCAAGATTCAAGCTTCCGCGAATGATTCGTCGTCATGTTTGAAACAACGAATTTACATACAAAACGTTAGAATGTTTTATGTATGAAAATGTTTAAAAAAAATAATTATTATAATTTCTAGTGTATTGTAATCATTAATACACAATTATAGTCGGAATTTATATGAAAATCTTATAGAATGGACTAAGGGTCTTACACACATGTTTGGTTTGCGAACCAGTTTGAACGTGTCAATAGAATCTGAATACACCCATTTGGCTTGTTATCGAGTTCCAACCATTTCTTAAGTCTATTATGCCAAAACCATCCAGATCACCACCATCACCAACTGGTGCAGTTGCCCTTGTTCCACTCAACCATCTCCACTATTCTCTTCATCGGATCCATCTTTTACACTCACCCCTAAATTGTGGTTTCATCAGCCAAAGATAAAAAACAAAATCTGTTATAGCTAACAGTTAGAGTTAATTGATAACTCATTTTAATTTTTGCAGCAGACCTTTACGGTTACAATATCCATATCCCAAATCAATGTTTATTTAAAAGAAAGACTATAATCACATATCCTAAATCAATGTTCATTAAAAAATACTAAAATTACAATCCCAAATCATCAATATTCATTAACTATAGTCAAACTAGGTTGACCATGAAGTAATAAGAGAAAACCATGAAGCAAGATCAGAAGTCATGGATGTAGCAAACCTGATACTCAAGCTTCTAATTATCAAACCTGCAAGGAAACACTTTACTAATTCTTCATAATCTCAAAATTAGAATGCCATGAACAAATTTAACTATTGTGTGTATGCTTCATTAATTAGGGAAAATAAAATGAAGTATAAAAAATCAAATCTAACCTTATGTAAGGTTTCTGGTGCTTCATCGACCAACCCCCTCTACTGCATTTCACAAATAGTTCCTCTGCTTTATAATGTTGCCTATATTTGCAATGACAATCTATAATTGTGTTCAGTCGGTTTCTTTATAGACACTCCATTGGTCCATTTGTCCTTGTATCTGAAAATGGCAAGATAACTTAGTACAAAATGTCACATACTGTATAAATTTGACTGGTGAATAGTGTTTAAGCAAGTTGCTTTGTTCCGGCTATCATGTTGGGCATGTCAATTGTATGCGGAACTCAGTAAGAGTACCATATATTTAAAAGTGTCTCAATTTTTAACTCCAATTGCCTAAAAATGCAATTTGTAAAAGCCTATGTTGATAAAAAGAAAAAGAATCTAACAAACAGAGCAAATAACATATTAAACTTATAATCTTTGTATGAACTGTTACCATTGTTATTACCCCAATGGAATAAATTCACAGAAAGTTAAAAGAATATAAAGTAAGAAATCCCATACAATCAATTTCTAAATTTCTAAATTAAAATGATAACACCGATAAACATGTTCCAGTTTTGAATACTTAAAGCTTTTAACATTTTTGTTTAGCCCTAAATCAAAAACCAAAGTAACCCACCTGTAGTAATAACAAAAAAAAAATCATATTTCAAATGTATAAAACAAAAATAAACCTTAAAAACAAACCTGGATGTTTACAAAGATCAAAATTTAAAGTTTTTTTGTTGAGGCACAAATCAAGAACCCATGATACCCACTTGTAGTAACAACGGGTCCTCTTTAAATTTGTAGCCACCACTAAGAGCAAAATAGATCATTATTAATTATTACTCGCAAAAAGATAATTATTATTTACTACTCAAATGGTTTGAGCAAGACTTGGTGGACTAAATATTCAAGTTGTTGGGACGGATCATGATGAAAATAGTTCATATTATCAGTGGGGTTGGGAATTACCTCAAACACACCAAAGCTCCCAAATGCCATTCCAAGATCCTCCACAACTTTTAGTGAAAGCAAACATACCATTAACTTTTTATAGACTTGATTTCCATGATTGACCAAACTTTGTAAGTATATCCACCATAAATAATTAAATATACATATGAATATTAATATTGAAGAAATCAGCATACCTTGGGAAGTGCATTGCAAGTCTTCTCTTGGTCAGCTTCTTCATCAACTAATTCTCTCGCCCATGTTACACGTTTATCTGCGCAACTTCCAGGCCCAAATCACCTGTGATATAAATTATTAGCCAAAGCCACCAAACATATATATTGATGGTAATAACCCTTCCCCTCTTTTTAACGAATCAAACCAAATGCTTCAAAGTGAAAGAGGACATTACCACATCTCCTTTGTAATATAAGTAAAAAATATAAATAACTAACTTGGTATGCCATTGAACGAATCAAACCAAATGCCCCAACTCTGTATTTAGTAGACAAATAGGTTAGTTTGATTTATAACACAGATCACATACGTGTTCATGTGGACAACCTATACATAAAGAGACTTGGTTAATTACCTTGACTTATTATCATTTATTTACTTTCATCAATTGTATCGATGTAAGAATCATAATCAGATTCACCAGATGGGGGATGTCATAAGACGCATATCGACAAATCTATCCTCAAGTTGAAGGCAAATCAATAACAATTTCAATTAAACTACTCCTCTGATTCATTAATGAAGTTAAAATATACGAAAATAATATCTGGATTTTAAAAAGCATGGCTTACATCCTAAGATGGCTTATTATCATATAATGGTGTAAGACGGATGTTGCGAAACTTGTTATTTCGCTGCAGAACAAAACAAATCAAACTAATTAATAACTTGGTTTATAAGACATATCCCTAAATCGATCAACACATATTTTTATTGATAATTATGTTCCTACATTCGGATATGCCTTCGGCCTCCTCGACCTCATCCTCTGTTCAACAATTAATCTCATAACAAATAACGATTAGTTTGAAATCAATCAATTACTTGGAAGTACAAGGAAAATACACTAACATACTTCTTAGGAATGAAAGGGATTTTTTCATCCTTACCTAAAGTTCATGATGCTTCAAACGACCCATAGTAATCCAACCATTTCTAAAAGTGAACAATAATAATACATCCAAGAACATTTCAATTTCTAAAAACTACCCTTCGTTCCTTACGGATCAACCGCCCGACAATTTCAGCATCAAATCAATATCAACACAAAAAAGTTCCACAAAGAAAGTTGGAGTAGCAAATGGAAGATGTTTATACAGGATGGTGTATGCTATTCAGTATCATCCAGATATGAGATTAACTTCTTTACAATGTCAACGGGTGGTGGAGTTGTGTGTTCGCAAAAATGTTCAAGTTTTTGAAGACATCTCCGAGCATTCATCAAGGGGAGTCGGTAAGTGCACTAACTGGTGATGAAAGCGTCGAAGATAATTTTGTAATAATACCTAGAATATTTTGTATTATTTCTAAGTGTTAGGTGTGTCAGGGTTTATGTTAATTGATCAGGGGATAACCTGATCATGAGTACTTAGTGGGTTAAACTCGGACATGTCTGTGTCATCCGAGTTTAACAGTGTGTCCTATATATGTGTATAGGATAGATTTGAAGTTCTTGGATCATTTGTGTTAGAATTTATTGTGTATTTAGTGTGTTGTTTCTAGTGTGTTGTTTCTAATACAATCTGACAACAAGAAACTCTTAGTTGTTATAGTAAATCCAATATATGATCAATAGTATGAATAACTTGTTGAAAATTTGTGGAAAAAGTATTTTTCACAAATATAGGAAAATGATTTTTTCCTATTTTGGACTAGAAATAAATATAATAAAATGAGCGGGTTTTATATATTTATTTGTGGGTTTGTGTTCTATGTCGGAAGAGCTTCGCAACAAACTAAACCACGTCCAAAACGGAGCTAAGATGAATGAGATATCGATGCTCAAAGTTTGGTGTTTGAAACTTGAATGCTGAAATAAGTGGGAAAGTGGCACCTTGTCCCACATCGGATGAGAGATGAAACTTAAAGGGGTATTTAAGTGGGAACTATCCATCCTTATTGTTTCATGGAAGCACTCACTAGTGTACTCGCGAAGGGTGCGGAGCACCCTAACTCGCACTCGCACTCGCACGCGTGGCGTGGGCGATGAGGCGCAATGTGGCGCTTTGATGGCGCACTTTGCACTTCGCCCGCTTGAGAGCCGCCTTTGTATTTTTGACTGCGTGCGCGTGGTGGAGCAAGGGTTGTAAGGACCAAGTGGTTGGGGAAGTGCGCGGCGCACCAAAGTGAGCCAAAACGGCGCGACTGTGTGGCGTGCTCGTAGAGGCTTACAAGTGACGTGGCGCACGCGCGTAGGTGCACATGGGACTTAGGCGCACGCGCGCATGGCAGTGAGCCAAATGGACGCAGCGCGCATGAGGGTGCAGACCTGCACGCGCACCAGTGTGTCTTGCGCGCGCAGAAGCTTCCAGCCGCAGTTAATGCAGTGCAGTTACGTTTTCAGCATTCGAAACTGACGTAGTTAATGCGTTTGACTGAGAATTTAATGACGAATTAAAATGCATTGAAGACGTTTAATGCAGTTTAATTCTCCCATTAAATTCGTTTTTCAGTTTCGACCTTCATCTGTAGTATAAATAGAGGATCGAGCTGCAGAATCAAACACATCGAAAACTAACAGCAACATACAATCTTCTCTGAATTGTCATCTTCTTCTTCAAGAGTTCAAGGTACACCTTCGGGTTGGAATCAAGACCGGCAGTGCAACTGCTTGCGGCTGTTGTATCCTGGAAACAAACGTGATCTCCTGGGAGACACGAAATTTGTTTTAAGGGACCCGTGTCTAACACGATCCTCAGCCAAGAACAGTGTTTCTGTTCGTTTTTCTTGTTCTTGTTTTTCCATTTTTCAGTTGTAATTGTATTGTATTTTATTTTCATTCTGATTGTTTATGTATTACAACTTAATAAAGTATTTTATTTAATTTTTACACGAACAGATTCCTACAATCTTAAAACAAAATTTTTAAAACACCATTCGTGTATATCACATACAATTCTGCTGTGATCAGTGTTGTAGTAATTGCTAGTCGCTAGTCGGGCGGCGGGGTGGGGACTAGCGATTAATCGGAATTTATGGGGATTAATCGGGATTAATTTGATTAATTGACGACTAATCGGGGATTAATCGGTGATTAATCGGCACATAGTCGGGATTTTTACAACCATGGCTGTGATTAATTTTTTTTTCCACAGCAGGTTGTGTTTAAAAAATATTTTTCTCTGTTTTGATTCAAAGTTGCGCCTTTGTCAAAACAGAACTCTGCTTCTACTCCTTTCTGTCGCTGAGTACTAAAAATCTCCTGTTGTAGTCTTCAAAGTTGGACTTAGAAGTTACACGGCTGGTTTTTTGAACTCCTAATAATAATAAAGTAGCGTCTTTATTATTTTTGAAAACAGATTTTAACTTGTTTTCTTGAAACTTTTCAGAATGTCGACTGAAAATGTGAACACGAGCAACACCAATGTTGTTGTTGGTACCCCTGCCAACACTGTGGGAGCGTCTACAGTGGCGAATCATGCTGAACGACCCGAGAAGTTCTCGGGTCTCCACTTCAAAAGGTGGCAACAGAAGATGTTCTTCTACTTGACCACCATGAACCTTGCGAGGTTCTTGAATGAGACCGTTCCCCAACCTGCGGAAGGGGAAACCGATGCTCAGGCTCTTAGCGCAGTAGAGGCATGGAAGCACTCGGACTTTATATGTCGAGGCTATGTTCTCAATGGTCTCTCGGATGCCTTGTATAATGTGTACTACAACGTCAAGACTTCCAAAGAATTATGGGATGCCTTGGATAAGAAGTACAAAGCGGAGGATGCTGGCACAAAGAAATTTGTGGTAGCCCGTTTCTTGGACTACAAAATGGTTGATAACAAGACTGTTATGAACCAAGTCCAAGAGTTACAGATTATACTTCATGAATTTGAGGAAAATGATAACGAAGTCGAGGAATGTGCAAAGGAATTTGAGGAAAATGATAACGAAATCGAGGAAGGTGTAATGCACTTTGAGGAGGGTGTTGACGACGACGAACCTGCTAACGAGGAAGGTGTTCACGATGACGAACGTGCTAACGAGGAACGTGCTAACGACGAGAAAAAAACAAAAAAGGTATGACATAATTGTCAATTACGTGTTATTCGTGTTATATAATGTTGATATAACTTTAGAGTGAAAAAAATGATTTTGTATATGTGTTATTCATTATTATAATTTTTATTAGGTAGGAGAAATCTAGAAAATGTTTGACCCGTCCCGACCTTAACCCGAACCCGACCCGAAAATTGTGTCATACATATTAACCCGATTTCGTTATCATTTTGGTGAAATATTATAGTTATATATAATTTTTATTAGGTAGGAGAAATCTAGAAAATGTTTGACCCGTCCCGACCTTAACCTGAACCCGACCCGAAAATTGTGTCATACATATTAACCCGATTTCGTTATCATTTTGGTGAAATATTATATATGTTCTGGTGAAATATTTTGTTAAAAATAGATTACTTAGGCTTGTAAATAAACTAAACGAACACGAACGAGGCATGTATACTGATTAAAAGTAGAAAATGTATGACACGAAATTTCATACAAACCCAAAAATGTGTCATACATATTAACCCGAACCCGATGTTGAACCCGAGTTTTTTTATTGTTTTTCCGACAAATTAATACGGTAGGATAGAGGATCCTTGTAGAAGGATCATAGGATACCCTGTTTCTGCTGAGGATCACTAACCCCTTTTTGTATCTTTTGTGCAGCTATATCTGTTTCTCATATCATTTCATCACCTACAACCAAAGAGAGGGTTGCTGCTTTCCGGAATCTTGATCCTGCAATAAGATCATTTCAAGCAAACACCAAGGATTCTCAAGAAGTATCCTCAGGCTCAGTCACAATGTCAAGTAAGTATCCGAGTTTATATTAAATGTTTAAATGTGAATAAAAGAAGAATACTTATCTGTTGTTTTGTACTGGTAGGCGCTGGAAAATCCTCAAGGTCAGCCTCCCGCTTTAGTGTTAGTGATCTTAGCACTGTGGCTCCTCAGTCTGGGAAGAAGAAAACTGCTGCTAGCCCAAGTGCTGTAGTCCCCAAGCCTGTCACCTCCAAGGGGGGGAAGAAGAGGAAGGCCACTGAAGCTGACAATCTCGAAGGCCTGCCCCTCATTCGCCACCAGTTTCAGGAATACTTTGCTGATGTAAGGATCACCAACTTTGCTTCATTATCCTGCCCACTTGAGGGTCACGGATCCTGAACTTTACCTTGTCTTTTTGCAGAAATTCGCCAAGATCGAAATGCTGTTTGATGCATATGTTAAAGAGGCTGAGCAGAAGCACCTGGAGTTCCAAAAGATCTTCCTGGCCAAAGATGAGACTATCTCTCGCCTTGAGAAGGATCTGAACTTGGCAAAGAAGCAGCTGGTAATGGCCCAGATAAACGCTGATCATGAGAAGCATGAGGTGCTGGAGGATGCTAAAGTCTCTGCCGCCATCACCATGTACAAGATCAAGCTGCAAATGGCCCGGGAAGCTGAGGATCCTGACTTTGACAGGACCACTTGGGACCAAGAGGGCTGGAAGGCAAAGCTAGCTGAGCTAGACGATGAGGAGGAGGCTACCGAGGTCTTGGCGATCGAGGCAAGTGGCAGTGGGAAGGATCAAGCTGGTGGTGCTGATGCTCGTGGTGATGCAGCCAAGGTGTGAGTTGCGGAAATGGGCGATGATGGATATTTCTAGACGCGGCCGGAGCCCATTTTTTTTTAGGATTTGGTAGTGGTTTTTTGGTTATGATGTTTTTATTTCAAACAATGATGGTCTGTAATAACTAAACAATAGCTATTAGGGTTGAGGATCATGGATCCTTCGAACAATAAGTAGGATAATAGGTGGTGGAGGGATCCTCTGTTTGGGGGATGAAACCACTTGTTATCCTGCCATCTTTTATTTCCTGCACTTTTTAGACCTGTTAACAATGGACACCCTTAGCCAACCCAAGTGGACGGGCCACGTATTGCTGGTAGAAGCTTGGGTTAGCAATTTTGACAACCTTTAAGGGTTTAACTTTTGGTAAATAAATAAAACTTTAATCTTTTGGCTATTTCTTGTGTTGTTATCCTTGTTAATTCTTCATCTTTCAACTGTTGTTATGTACTTTCTTTGAATTCATAAGTAAAGAATAAAGGTTTAATAAATCATATCAAAAAGTTTTAGGATATGATCAAGGATCAAATATCCTATAATCGATAAACTCAAAAAAGTAGTATAGTTTAAGGATCATAAATCCTGTTGTCAAAGGATAAGGTTCACTTATATAAACAATGAATAAAATTAAAGTAATTAAGGATCATACCTGAGAATCAAAGTTAGGATCCCAAACCTTTAACGTTTAGAATCAGGATAACCAAAAGACAAACCTTAATAAAGGATCAAGGATCCTTGGCTGTTTGACCTGAAATGGAACATAACTTGGGACTAAGCCAATATAAGAGAAGAGTTAGCAACTGGGGACAAGCCCAACAATTCTGGGGACAAGCCCAATATACTGGGGACAAGCCCGAAAAAACTGGGGACAAGCCCAAAAAACTGGGGACAAGCCCAAAAAACTGGGGACAAACACAAAGGATCTTGTGTAAACTAGAGTATGGCCCTCACTGGCGACTATCCAAACTTAGTGACATGAACATGCCAAAACCTTAGCTAACATGAAAACCTTAGAAACCTTAGGAACGGATGTATGGTACGTCTACCATTATACGTATGATCCCGGATACAGCCAGCATAATGAAATTGTCAGCCCCTAAAGCGAGTACTGGTCCCATTGCCATGAACTATACCAGGATAATCGTGCGCTACTGGCGATACTGGGGACAGGCCCAAATAACTGGGGTCAAGCCCAAAAAACTGGGGTCAAGCCCAAATAACTGGGGTCAAGCCCAAATAACTGGGGTCAAGCCCAAAAAACTGGGGTCAAGCCCAAATAACTAGAGACTTTTGTGGATACTCAATCCTTCATTAAGGATACATGAACCTTCTGCAAAACTCAGAATCAAGTGAAAAGAGGATAAAGGATCCATGATCCTTTTCCTTGTATAGAGGATAATTAAAGAATGTAATAGTTTCAGATTAGATCATTACCAAAATGAGGATCATCCATCCTCTAAGGATCCTTCAAGGATGTGGATCATGAATATTGCTAAGGATCACACATCCTTATCACATGAAGTATTTCTTCAGGTGGACAGCATTCCAAGCTCTTGGTAGCAAATCACCTTCCATTGTTAGCAATCGATATGCCCCCTTTCCAGCCTCAGCTTCAATCAGGTAGGGGCCTTCCCACTTTGGTGCCAATTTTCCATCAGCAGGATTTGTGGTATTCTGAAATGCTTTCCTTAATACCATATCACCAACTTGGAACTTACTGATCCTGACATTCTTATTGTAGGCTCCAGCCATCCTTTGTTGATAACTAGCCATCCTTATCCTTGCCAAATCCTTGAGTTCTTCTATAGTATCTAAGTCTTGAACCAAGTTTTCAGCATTCTCTTCTCTGGGTACCTGTGTTAAACTAAAGGAAACAAAAGAGAGTGCCAATTCTTTGACTATCTCTAAATATTTGATTAGCTTTTCACCTTTAACAGCATAGGATCCATTAAAGTGATTAGTAATTAACAATGAATCTACATGTACCTCAAGATACCTGATCCTCATATACTTAGCAATTTGCAAACCAGCTATCAAGGCTTCATACTCAGCCTCATTGTTAGTAGTTTGAAACTCACAAGCTATGGAGTGGGGTATTATGTCCCCCTGTGGCGATTTTAGTAGTATTCCAAGTCCTGTTCCTTTGACATTAGAAGCTCCATCAGTGAAGAGTATCCAAGGATCCTTAGTTTCTTCAAGCTGTTGAACTTCTAACTCAGCTTCCCTTTGCAAGTCACTACTGAAATCTGCCACAAAGTCAGCTAAGGCTTGGGATTTAATGGCAGTTCTAGGCTCATATCTTATATCATAAGCACTGAGCTTCACTGCCCACTTAGCCATCCTTCCTGATATTTCAGGTTTCCTGAGAACATTCTTAATTGGAAAGTTAGTCTTAACAATAATGGCATGAGTTTCAAAATAATGTCTTAATTTAGTAGATGCCATAATTAATGCAAGGATAAGTTTTTCTAAATGTGAATACCTGGATTCAGCATCAAGCAAACTCTTACTTACATAATAGACAGGATGTTGTGTACCTTCATGATCCTTAACAAGGACCGCACTTACTGCTTTGGAGGATACCACCAAATACAAGGATAATATATCCCCTTTTTCTGGTTTCATCAAGGCAGGGGCTGAGGATAGGTAATCCTTAAGAGCTTTGAGAGCGTTTTCATGCTTTTCAGTCCATTCAAATTTTTTGTTCTTTCTCAAAATGTCATAGAATTCCTTGCATTTTTCTGATGACTTGGATATGAACCTGTTCAAGGCTACGATCCTGCCTGTCATTCTTTGCACATCCTTGGCGTTGGCAGGAGATTTGATATTCACAATAGCCATAATTTGCTCTGGACTTGCTTCAATGCCTCTTTTTATCACCATATAGCCTAGGAATTTACCTGCTTTAACACCAAAGTGACACTTGGAAGGATTTAGTTTCATATTAAATTTATCAAGGATATTGAATGCTTCCTCCAAGTCTCTAAGGTGATCCTCAGCTTTCTTGGACTTAACCACCATGTCGTCTATATAGACTTCCATAGTATGTCCAATTTGTTCCTTGAACATCATATTGACTAGCCTCTGATAAGTAGCACCTGCATTCCTCAGTCCAAATGGCATAGCAATATAACAATATATACCTGTTGGGGTCATAAAGGCTGTATCCTCTTGATCAGATGGTTCCATCTGAATTTGTTGAAATCCAGATGAAGCATCCATAAAAGTCAACAACTCATGACCCGCGGTAGCATCCACCATGGAGTCAATGTGGGGTAATGGGAAAGGATCCTTGGGACATGCCTTGTTTAAATCAGTAAAATCGACACATACCCTCCACTTTCCATTTTTCTTTTGAACAACAACCACATTGGCTAACCACCTTGGATACTTAACCTCTCTTATCATACCTGCCCGAAGTAGTTTATCTACTTCCTCTTGGATAATGGCATTCCTCTCATGTGCAAACTTTCTCCTTTTTTGATGAATTGGCTTGAATGACCTGCCAATGCCAAGTTTATGAGTAATTATATCTTTAGATATACTTGTCATGTCCTCATGCTTCCAGGCAAAGGTAGTTTTCCTCCTCTTAAGGAAGGATACTAGATCCTGTTCAATGTTGCTGAGGATCCCTGATCCTATGAAGACTATGGATTCAGTATCATGAGGATCCATAAGGATTTCTTTCACATCCTGTTCTCTTGCCTCCAAGACATCTCTTGAAGGATGCTTTAATTGCTATTGCTCCATTGGTCTTGAGGCTGGCTTCATTGATGACGTGTAGCAATTCTTAGCTTCTTGTTGATCACTCTCAATTTTCACCACTCCCCACGGGCTAGGAAGCTTTACACATTGATGATAGGTAGATGGGACTGCCTTCATGTCATGTATCCATGGCCTGCCAAGGATAACATTACAACAGGATAAGCAATCTATAACACAAAATTTTTGATAAGAATGAAGTCCTTCAATATAGATGGGGAGTTTGATGTCCCCCAATGTGTTCTTGGTTTCTCCACTGAATCCCACAAGAACTGAGGATCTTGGTACAATATCCGATTCAGGGATGTTCATCTTCTTGAGGACATCAAGCTGAATGATGTTTACTGAGCTTCCTCCATCTATCAGGATCCTGCGAACAAAGTGGTTAGATATAAACAAAGTGATAACAAGACCATCATGATGAGGATCCTGCACATCAACACGATCATGCTCATCAAAAGTTATAACTTTCTCCTGTGTAACAGTAGAGGTCCGGATGGGTCTATCTCCATTATCCATCTTGGTCTCCTTGGCATGTCTTTTGGCTGCTGAAAAGGAAGTACCACAAATGTCTGATCCACTAGATATGAAGTTTATAACTTGTGCATCTGCTGGGGGAGCAGGAGCTCTTTCTAGGATCCTCTCAGGATCCTGGGTCCTTGACTTCTTTCGTCCCAAAAGCTCCTTCAAGTGCCCCTTGCTTAACAAGTAACCAATTTCTTTTCTAAGTGCAATACACTCTTCAGTGAGATGTCCGAAATCCTCATGATATGCACACCATTTGGACTTGTCTTTTGTTGCGGCTGGTTTATCACTTTTCCTTGGCCATCTTGCTTTCTCACCTAGATTCTGCATTACAAGAATTAGTTCATTGTTATCAACAGAAAAACAGTATTCAGAAATTGGAGGATAATCCTCATCATCATCTTCTTGTTCTACGGCATGCACATTCTGGTTATCAGATTTGTTGTAGGACTTGAACTTATTATTCTTGAAGTAGGATCCTTGCTTTTCCTGTTTTGAGGATCCTGCCAATCTCTCCTGGATCCTTTTATCATCCTCTAATCGGATGAATCTAAGGGCCCTGGTTCTCACTTCATCAAGATTCCTGCATGGGGTCATAACAAGATCATCATAGAATAATGAATCCCTAAGCAAACCCATTTTAAAGGCTTCCACAACCGTAGATATATCCAGGTTAGGGATATCTAAGGATTATTTACTAAACTTGGTGATATAATCTCTAAGTGATTCATTTTGACCTTGTGTTACCCTATATAAATCACTAGTTAAACGCTCAAATTTTCTGCTACATGAGAATTGACTATTAAACAGATTAACTAGATTGGCAAATAAAGTAATAGAGTAAGGGGGAAGACTTAGCAGCCATTTAAGAGCAGATCCTGTAAGTGTGGATCCGAAACCCTTGCATAGACATGCTTCTTTTAACCTCTCTGGGATGGGGTTGATCTCCATCCTTTCTCTATATTGAGCTACATGTTCTTCTGGATCCGTAGAACCATCATACAACTTCATAGTTGGTATTTGGAACCTTTTGGGTATCTCAGCATCACAAATAGGTGGTGCAAAACGAGATATCCTATGGCTCCCATCTGCAATTTCAGGAATGGGCTTAACCACTCCTGGAACACTGGATATCATATCTTTCAGCTTCTGTAATTCCCTAGCCATAGCTTGATTGATACCTGTATTCTGCATAGAGCCATGGTTAGTGTTATAAGAATTATTGAAAGTGTTACCTCCCAGAGGATTCAAGTTTGGAATCGCAGATGTGAATCCATATTGATGGGATTCTGGTATGATTGAAGGACCAGAAGAGGCAATGGTCTGGATTGGAATGAAGTCTCCTTGATGAACATCTGTGCTTGGGGGTTGTACACTTCTTAAGAATCCTTGATCCTGAAAGATGTTGGATCCTTGAACCTGGAAGGAGGATCCTTGGACCTGTGAGGATCCTTGGACCTGTGAGGATCCTTGGATCTGAGAGGATCCTTGAACTGTGTGGGTCCCCAAATATCCTCCTGAGCTGACGAAGGATCCCTGATGCTGGAAAGAGGATCCCGAAGGCTGAAATAAGGATCCTGAAGGCTGGAAGTGAGACCCAAAAGCCTGACTCATAGTTGTTGTTCCATAACGCCTTCCCAATGGTTCAGTTTGATATTGGATGTCCGGAGCTGCAGTTTGCAAGGCGGTTATGGCTGGAGTGTCGAAAACCAATGACCTTGGTATCAGAGGAGAGTGATCCTCCCCCGATCTCTTCTGTTTCTTGATGTCACCAATTTCCCAGAGGATCCTTTCGTTGGTTTTATCCTGCTCTTGTATGTGATCCCTCATCTGCAAAATCAAAGTAAAAAGATCATTAGTAGTAGGATTAGAAGAAACAGAAGAAGTTGGTGGTTTTGAAAAAACGGGGCTTTGTCTCTTTGCAGCATTTTCATCATTCTTCTGGGATCCAGAAGGTGGTGGAGGCAAAGGTGGAATGCCCTGTGAAGAAGTGACTGCCGACATTGAACTGGAAGTGTTTTTTGCTGGAACTGGAAGTGTTTTTTGCTGAAGAAGCCATCTGCTTGGTTGTAATGAATCGAAATGATCACAAAAACAAAAACTTCTTAGGAATGAAGCACCAATTGCCTCACGGTGGGCGCCAAACTGTTTTGGTCAAAAATCAAGCAAGGATAATGCAACCAAAGCTTTTGTTGTGAGGTGTGATGCTTGAATCTATGAACAATTGTATGAACAACTTGCAAATCAAATAAAGAGATGACACCAGGGTTTATACGAGGAAAAAGCCCTTGATCAAGAGTTGATCTCCGGCATAAAAAACCTCGGGTGATGGAAACTACCGATCTCCAACTAAGATTAATCAAAAGGTTGATACAAATCGGGATGATAACAAGCTTGTTACAAGGATCACTAATGTGCAACGTGCAAGAAATGTATGAAATCGCCAAGTAAACTGCCGAGAACTGTTTGAGAGTGTGTGTTTGCCAAAATTAGCTAAGTGTTCTCACTCAAGCTTGTTATCCCCTATTTAAAATTAGAAATAACTAAACTAACTAACTATCCGCTAATCTCGCTGGCTTCCCACGATCTCCATAACGTTCACAAGGGCCAAGCACGTGCGGAATATTGAGGAAATATGCTCCACGAATATAGGCAAGACCAAGTCCATGCACATACTCCTGCAAAACAAGCTTACGCAAGACAATCGTTAGTATAAGGATAATTATAAGGATCCTAAATCCTGATCCTGCAACACCTACTGAGGATCCTTAATTCAAACAGAATTCATGATCCTGGCAGTACATGAGGATCCATGATCCTTAGGATTGGAAAATCCTCCCCTAACACTACTTATCAAAGGCTAGTCAATATGATGTTTAAGGAACAAATAGGACACACTATGGAAGTCTATATAGATGACATGGTGGTTAAGTCCAAGAGAGCTGAGGATCACCTTAGAGACTTGGAGGAAGCATTCGATATCCTTGACAAATTCAATATGAAATTGAATCCTTCCAAGTGTCATTTTGGTGTAAAAGCAGGCAAATTCCTAGGATACATGGTAACAAAAAGAGGCATAGAAGCAAGTTCAGAGCAAATCAAGGCAATTGTGAATATCAAATCTCCTGCCAATGCCAAAGATGTGCAAAGGTTGACAGGGAGGATTGCAGCCTTGAACAGGTTTATCTCGAAGTCATCCGAGAAGTGCAAGGAATTCTATGACATTTTGAGAAAGAATAAGAAATTTGAGTGGACTGAAAAGCACGAGAATGCCCTCAAAGCTCTTAAGGATTACCCATCCTCAGCTCCAGCCTTGATGAAACCAGAAAAAAGGGGATATATTATCCTTATATTTGGCAGTCTCTTCTAAGGCAGTAAGTGCAGTCCTTGTTAAGGATCACGAAGGTACACAACATCCTGTATATTATGTAAGTAAAAGTTTGCTTGATGCCGAATCTAGGTATTCACATTTAGAAAAACTTATCCTTGCTTTGATTATGGCATCTACTAAATTAAGACATTATTTTGAAACTCATGCCATTATTGTTAGAACTAACTTCCCAATTAAGAATGTTCTCAGGAAACCTGAGATGTCAGGAAGGATGGCCAAATGGGCAGTGAAGCTTAGTGCTTATGATATAAGATATGAGCCAAGAACTGCCATTAAATCCCAAGCCTTAGCTGACTTTGTGGCTGATTTCAGTAGTGATCTACAAAGAGAAGCCGAGTTAGAAGTCCAACAGCTTGAAGAGACTAAGGATCCTTGGATACTCTTCACAGATGGGGCTTCAAACATCAAGGGAACTGGACTTGGAATACTACTAAAATTGCCACAGGGGGACATAATACCCCACTCCATTGCTTGTGAGTTTCAAACTACTAATAATGAGGCTGAATATGAAGCCTTAATAGCTGGTTTGCAAATTGCCAAGCACATGAGGATCAATTATCTTGAGGTACAGGTAGATTCATTGTTAATTACCAATCACTTTAATGGATCCTATGCTGTTAAAGGTGAAAAGCTAATCAGATACTTGGAGGTAGTCAAGAAATTGGCAGACTATTTTGTTTCCTTTAGTTTGACACAGGTACCCAGAGAAGAAAATGCAGAAGCTGATGCTTTGGCCAACCTTGGATCATCATTGAAGATTCCTGAGGATATTAAAATCCCCATAATCTATATTTTGACTCCTGCTATCGAGGATCATACAACAATGGAGATTGTAGAGGATCCTGTACCCATACCTGGTGATGCAGCACAATCATATTCAGGATCCTGGATCCTTCCAATTATGAGATATATACAACATGAAGAGATTCCTACAGGAGAAAACCCCAGGGCTTTCAAAATCAAGGTATCTGAATTTACAATATTAAATAACATGTTATATAAACGATCTCTTGCAGGTCCATATCTAAGGTGCATAGAGGATCCTGAAATTCAAGAAGTCCTAAAGGATTTTCATGAAGGAGATTGTGGAAACCATACCGGGGGCAGAGCACTGTTCTAAAGGATCCTTAGGATAGGATACTATTGGCCTACAATGAAGAAGGATGCTGTGGATTATGCCAAGAGATGTGATGCTTGTCAGAGACATAGCAATATCCTTCATCAACCAGCAGAGCTCCTGCATCCTATATCCTCTTCTTGGCCATTCATGAGATGGGGAATGGATATAGTGGGTAAACTTCCCAAGGCTCCAGGAGGAAAAGTATTTATGCTTTCTATGACTGATTACTTTTCCAAGTGGATAGAAGCTGAAGCCTTTGCTCGAGTCAGAGAAAAAGAAGTGATATCCTTTATCAAAAGAAACATTATTACCAGATTTGGTATTCCTTCTGAAATTGTTTGTGATAATGGATCCCAATTTATTAGGAGTAGAACTACTAACTTTTGTGACAGCTGGGGGATTAAGATGATAACATCAACACCGGTCCACCCACAAGCTAATGGTCAAGCAGAATCATCCAACAAGATCATCATCAACAACTTGAAGAAGAAGCTTGGATGCAAGAAAGGAAAATGAGCAGAAGAACTACCTTATGTGCTATGGGCTGATAGGACAACTCCCAAGAATGCCACTGGCCAGACTCCATTTTCTTTAGTGTTTGGAGCAGAATCAGTGATCCTTACAGAAATGGTGGTTCCTACTGCAAGAACAAGCATCCGTGATCCTGAGGGAAATATTGAAAACTTAGTTCAAGACTTGGATACCATAGAAGAACTCAGGGATTTGGCAAGGATAAGATTGGCTAGCTATCAACAAAGGATGGCTGGAGCTTACAACAAGAATGTTAGGATCAGGAAGTTCCAAGTTGGTGACATGGTGTTGATGAAAGCATTCCAAAATACCACAAATCCTGTTGATGGCAAGTTAGCACCAAAGTGGGAAGGCCCCTATCTTATTGAAGCTGAGGCAGGAAAGGGGGCATATCGTTTATTAACAATGGAAGGTGATTCGTTACCTCGAGCTTGGAATGCTATCCATTTGAAGAGATACTTCATGTAAGAAGGATCAGTGATCCTTGGTCTTCCTCATTTCTGGTTTACATGAAGGATCCTTAGAGGATATGTGATCCTCATTCTGGTAATGATCTAATTCTAGCTTACTTAATCCTTTACTTTATTTAATAACAAGGGAAAGGGTCTGTGATCCTTTATCCTTTCTTCACGAAAGTTCTAAGTTTTGCAGAGGTTGGTACATCCTTCACAAAGGATCACGTATCCATAGAGATTTCCTAAGTTTAATGGGCTTGTCCCCAGTTTTTGGGCTTGTCCCCAGTTTCAGGTTCTAATACATTCGCCAGTAGCACACGATGATCCTGGTGCAGTTCAAGGCAATGGGACCAGTACCCGCTTTAGGGGCTGACAATTTCATTGTACTGGCTGTATTCAGGATCCTACGTATAATGGAAGACGTACCATACATCCGTTCCTAAGGTTTCTAACGTTTTCACGTTAGCTAAGGTTTTGGCATTTTCATGTCACTAAGTTTGGATAGTCGCCAGTGAGGGCCATACTCCAGTTTACACAAGATCCTTTAGGCTTGTCCCCAGTTTTTTGGGCTTGTCCCCAGATTGTTGGGCTTGTCCCCAGTTACTAACTCTTCTCTTATATTGGCTTAGTCCCAAGTTATGTTCCATTTCAGGTTTCCAAAGTTATACACTTAAGGATCCTGGATCCTAACCTTTTTCTAAGGTTTGTCTTTTGGTTATCTTGATTGTAAGTATAAAGATTTAGGATCCTAACTTAGATTCTCAGGTATGATCCTTATTTACCTTGACTTTATTCTTGATTTATTTAAGTTACCCTTATTCTTTGACAACATGATATATGGTCCTAAAATTATGTCACTTTTTGAACTTTTCGATTATAGGATATTTGATCCTTGATCATATCCTAAACTTTTTGACATAATCTAATATACTTTTGTTCTTAACTTGTAAATTCAAAGAAATTGTGTCATAACAGTTGAAAGGTAAATATGCACAGAATTAACAACACAAGATAAGCCAAAAGATTAAACTTTTATTTATTTATCAAAAGATTAACCCTTTAAAGGTTGTCAAAATTGCCTACCCCAAGCATCTACCAGCAAAACGTGGCCTGTCCGCTGGGGTAGGCAAAGGGTGTCCATAGTTAACAGTTCTTGGAGTGCATGAATATAAGGGCGGCATGATAACAATGGCTTCATCCCCCAAACAGAGGATCCCTCCACCAATTGTCATCCTACCAATTGTTCAAAGGATCAGTGATCCTTAAGCCTAATTACTATTGTTTAAGTACAGACCAACATTGTCCACCATCACAACATCATCAAAAAAAAAAAAAAAACTACTAAACCATAAAAAAATGGGCGCCGGCCACGTCCAGAAATTTCCATCATCGTCCATTTGTGCAGCTTAAACCTTCGCTGCATCATCCCCACCATCTGCTCCTTCTGCCTGATCCTTCAACCCACTGCCACCAGCCTCGATTGCCAGAGTCTCCTCAGCCTCTTCCTCATCATCCAGCTCCGCAAGCTTCTTCTTCCAGGCCTCTTGGTCCCAGGCAGTCCTGTCAAAGTTAGGATCCTCAGCCTCCTTTGCCATTTGAAGCTTGATCTTGAGCATGGCGATTGCAACAGAAAGCTTGGCACCCTCCATCACTTCCGCCTTCTCCTGATCAGCTGTGATTTGGGCCAGGACCAGCTCCCTCTTCGCCAGGTTGAAATCATTCTCGAGAGAGGCAATTTTTTGACCCTTTGCCAGGAACAGCTTCTGGAAGTCCGAGTGCTTTTGCTCAGCCTCTTCAGCTTGTGAATCCAGCAGCATGTGGATCTCAACAAATTTCTGCAGAAAAGGAAACATATGTCAGGATCCTTTATCCTCAGTATGGGAAGATTAGATTTAAGGATCCGGGATCCTTACCTCAGAGACATATTCTTCGAACTGGTGTTAGATGAGAGGCAGGCCTTCAAGAGCTTCAGCAGCTTTCCTTTTCTTGGCACCTTTGCCACGTGTGCTCAAGCTTTTGGGGTTCGGAACGCTGGGGCTGGCAGCAAGTTGCTTCTTGACGGATTTTGAGGCAGCAAATGCATCAAGGTCACTGACACTGAACCTAGAGGCAGACTTTGAAGATTTTCTAGCGCCTACAAATGCCAAACAACAGATAAGTATTCTCATTTTATTTTTATTTAAACATTTAATTATGTATAAACTTGGATACTTACTTGACATGGTGAAGGAACTGGAGGATGCTTCTTCTGAATCCTTGGTTTTAGCTTGAAATGTCCTCACAGCAGGGTCAAGCCTCCAGAAGGCAGCGATTCTTTCCTTTGTTGCAGGGGAATTTTGAAGATGGGAAACTGAAATAGCTACACAAACAGAAAGAAGGATTAGTTATCCTTAAAAGAGACAGAGTCCTCCTATAATCCTTGTGTAAGGATCCTATATCCTACCATGGGTGGTCCACTTTTTGGGAAGGTCTTTCCCGTCCGGAATAGAGTCCCTCCTTACAAAAAAGAAATGGTTTTTCCAGTGGGTATCGTTTTTTGTGGTTTTGAGGATTGGATGAGTATCACCAGGTTTGTGTTTGAACAGGAAACAGTGTGAACCATGGCTAACAAGATTGTATAACTCAGCCAACTCCGGCATTCCTATCTCTATACCTTCCTGCTCAATGATGTTTTCCAGGGTATACAAAACTCTCCACATCATCGGCATGGCCTGAATGTAGCACATGCCGGTGAGTGCAAAGAAGGATTGGGTAAAAGCAGGGAAAGGATAGGAGAACCCTATCAAGAAGGGGGTGGCCGGAAAAGCAACCCAGGTGTCGGAAATACAGTCACTCTTCAATGAAGAGTCAAAAGGTTTGAAGACAGCATTCGCCGGGAAGCAATGGCGGATTCGATCGATTTCTGGATCAGTGAAGCGGAAATGTTCCGAGGAAGGATTTTTGATGATACCTTGGCTCTTCAAAGGACTATCCTTTTTAGGATCCTTGGCAGGAGAGGATCGTAGCTTCATTGTGATTTCAAGATTTTGAAGAAACAGAAAATCAGAATAAGAAAATGTAGAGAGAAGGAAGAAGAGAGATACCTGTTCAATCTCTGGATGGCGATTTAAAGGAGAGTATCGCTCGAATTTAAATGCAATTTGATCCTTATCTCTAACCTATATAATGATGATTTTGCAGGTAGTCTAATCGCTGATGTCATGATCGTAACGGCTAGTCCGCTTACAACGGCTAGTTTCTCGTCAACCAAGTAGTTCCGGATAGAATAAAAAATATGACTCATTAAGTTGTATTTTATTCCTCATATTTTGGGGGCAATTGTTAGGGATGGATTTTCTAAGCCTAAGGATCACGGATCCTCAAGTGCAGCCAGGATAACGGATCCTCAATTTGGTTTGAATTAAGGATCCTCAGAAGACGTTGCAGGTTTAAGGATCCAGGATCCTCATTATTATCCTTACACTAACAGTTGTTTCCACTATATTTGAACTTGTTTTGCAGGAATGAACGAGTGGGACTTGGTCTTGCCGAGATTCTAGGGGAATATGCTCCCTTATTCTGCACGTGCATAGCTTGTATGACCGTTATGGAAGTCGTGTGGAGCTAGCACAATTTGCGGATTGTTTGTTATTTAGTTTATTTCCATTTTTATAAGGGGATAACGAGCTTGATAGTAAGAACAAGTTAGCAAACACACACACTCGATAACTCTCGGCAACATATCGGCGATTTCACATTTTTTGCACACTAGTGATCCTTGTAACAAGCTTGTTATCATCCCGATTTGTAACCTTTACTTGTTTAACATAGTTGGTGATCGGTAGTTTCCATCACCCGAGGTTTTTTATGCCGGAGATCATATATTGATCAAGGGATTTTTCCTCGTATAAATCCTTATGTCACTTGTTCATTTCATTTACAAGTTGTTCATACATTCGTTCAAGCATCACACCTCACAAAATAAGATTTGGTTACATTATCTTAGCCTGATTTTTTTACCAAAACAGTATTAATATAAAACGATGTTTAATTACATTTTGAATTACGTTTCTTGTTGCGTTATGGTTAATAAACGACAAGTGAAAAACAATTAAAGACATAAAAATTTGACATTTTATAACATACACATTGCGTTATGGAAACAATTAAACACATAATAATAATTGATAAATAAAAAAGTTGACATTTAATAAAACGTTATAATATACCCATTTAGTAAAATTTGACATTTAAAAGTTTAACAATTAAAGAGTAATAATACTCATTTAGTAATATTAAATAAAACTCGTTTAATAAAAATTTGACATTTAAAAATTTTGACAATTAAAGACATAATAATAATTCATAAATAAAAAACTTTGTTATAATATATACAATTCGTTTTATAAAAAAAATTGACATTTAATAATACTTATAAAAAATTGGCATTTTATAATATACACAATTCATTTCATAAAAATATGAAGTTTTTAATAATAATACTTAATAAAAAAACATATGCACATTTTTTATTAAAAATATACACAGTTCATTTAATAAAATATGAAGTTATAAATACTAACACAATTTTTTATAACAACATTTTATAAAAAAATATTAATTTTCTTATATAAATATTTCACAACTTCCCCATACAAAAACCCTGTCAAAATAAAGTTCCTTACATCCCAATCATTGGCTGACACCCAATGGTTGGCATTAATTAGATGGTAGGGACCATTTTCAAACGTATTGGGCAATGAGGGGCGTATTGGTGGGGTCAGTTTGAGGCGTATTGGGCAATGAGGGGCATTTAAGGTTAGGGGATGTGTAAATACTTTTGGGGGATGTGTGGACTGTGGATACCTCCACCGTAAAAAAAAAGGAAGTTGCATATCATTAGAACATTTTCTTTTGGTTTACTTCCCATTCCACACTTATTATTTTTACGAAACACACAGGTAATATTGTTCGGGACACACATGGTACATTTCATCATATGACCCATAAGATCAAACTGGGAACCATCAATTTGTAGGAGAACCGTGTAGTTGGTAATTAGAAACTTAAAAAAACAATATATGGATACTAGATTACTAGTTTTCTTAGTATGATGGCGAAAACTTATTTTATTCGATAATTCAAGGGCCAAAAATATAACTTTGCGGTGCAAAAGGGGGTATCTTGGTGCTTTTACATTAAAACTGACTACCCAATTTAAGAGACCATCAACTAGAAATTGATCAACCATAAAATGCTCACTAGCAATGTTATTTACAAATGTACTGTTCTCAAAGAATTCTAATTTAGGCCTCTTGCTAATTGCACATTTGCCTCTTTTGTATAGTTTTCAAGCATAGAAAACTAAACGAACAACCTTCTAGTCCGTAATTATCTTCTAAAGTGTGTTAACAATCGACCCTACTTAAGGGCCAACGTTCTCGTTGGTCACGACTAGTTCTCTCTAGGCCATCACTTCGTGGGCCACTACTCTGAGTTTGGCTCTGATACTAATGTTATATATACAAAATAAGAGAACTCGGCCCCAAAGACTGGTCTATGGGTGAGAGAGCACATTTGGTATATAAACCCAATATTTGTTGCTCATACCACCGATGTGAAACAAGTCTCGCACCTTGCAATGATTTGCGTCCATAATATGATAATTCCTTTGTTCTCTTTCCATTTTCCTAAATCTTTCTACATCGAAACCCAAATGAAAGTGAACATTTTTTTTTTTTTTGAAACTGAAGTGATCATTCACAAATAATGTTGTATTAAAATTTGTTAATTTTTTTTTTTGTCAGAAATGTGTAGCCAAAAAAATAAATCCTAAAAGATAATAATTAAATATATTGTAGGAGATTCGTAGCAATTTGCGACGTAGTAGTTTCGTAGAAAATGTGTAGTAAGTTGCGTAGGAAATGTGTATCAATACCCTCACCCTTTTTTTTACAAAGGCAATGGATATAACATTAGAATGAAAGGCGTACCTCCAACTTCCACTTCCTCTTAGATTCGGTTGTGATGCGTTTATCCCGTATTGACAAAATAATAATAAAAAGACAAGAGATAACAAATGGGCTCACCGTAGACCGAGTGTCGTGCCAAACATAAGTACGAGACTAGTAACAAACAGGAGTAGCAGGCAGTGGCGGACCCAGGATTTTTATTGGGTCCAAAAAAAAAAAAAAACACAAAAAAACGAAGAAACAGGTATCGAACCCATGACCTTTTGTGTGTAAACAAGGGGTTTTACCACTGCACTAGGTTTCATTGTTATGGGGTCCAACTAAATTATTTTATGGGGTCCATAGACAATTTTATATACCGTTTCTACTACTTTTTAAAAAAAGATTGGGGTCCGGGGACCCCGTTCCTCGTAACGTAGGTCCGCCCCTGGTAGCAGGAGTTGTCGATGGTGAACACCTTTTACATCAACGATTAAATATAATTGTTATTGAAGACTCAAAACCAGTTAGTCCGGCCTGGTTAGAGTAAGCTTCAGATGACCTAGCAAAAAACCTGCAAGATCACAAGGAAACAACACACAGTTAGCCTCGTCACAGGGAGGGGGGCCTCTCTGTGACCAAGCTCGGGCGTGAGAATAAGTATTTGTGAGGAGAAATAGGTCAGGGAGAGAGAGGGGAGAATTTAGAGAGAGAAAGTAGCGATTACCCATTTTGGGGGTTCAAGTATGGTATTTATAGTCTTTGGGTGCGGTGACGTGGCGAGTTAGTTAGGGCCGGACCAGTCACTGTCATGACGGTTATGACCGTGGGGCCCAGTTAGTTATGGCGTACCAGTGCATCTGTCCGTTCCGTCTACGGAATAGGGTGCGATCCGACCTTGATATGTTATGGCTCGGTTCTATGTTTTGGCAATGATTCGGTCCGACCAAGGACGTATCCTCATCAGTTATAAAAAAAATCATTGTCGTCAAAGTAATATCACAGAAACAGTGAATTGATTATATGAATCCACCAAACTATTAATTGATTAATTAATTTATATCAATTAATTAGTTGAGGAAAAATCAATTAAATGTTGCTACGGAAATCTCACATGCAATGCAATTGAATCCACCGATATTAATTAATCGAGTAACCTGAATCAATTAGCTAATTGAATCGAACGACAATCGAGTCGTAGAGACGGCAACACGACACTACAATTCAGTGGTTCATGACACGGTGGCAAAAAAAAATAAAAAAAATAAAAAATAAACTGATGGTCGCGACTTGCAGCCGAATATGATGATCCGAACAAGAGGGTAGATTGAAAAAATCAAGGCTTGATACCATGTTGATGTTTGTGAAAAGGAAATATTACACAAGGTTTATTATTTTAAAGTTGTCATTAAAGTTAAGAAAAATGTAATCAGTTTTGAGTTTTGTTTTCTAAATAGAATGTGAGAGTTATTTACAAATGCAGCCTCTTCTACTTTTCTATTCGGTTTGATTGTGAATTATGACTTGAACTCTTTGTAATTATGTAACCACATCATGGTTGCAAAAGTCGCTAGGCGCTCCCTAGTCGGTCGACCGGGGAGTTGAGAGTACTCGGCATAGGCGGAGAGTACTCGGGGAGTACTCGGACATGTTAAATTATAAAGAAATTAGTTTTCGGAAATTAAATATATGTCTAATAACATAAATTTACTAATATTTATGACAAAATACGTGAAAATGATATTAATGATAGTCATATAAATTATGTTTTATTATTTTGTAAGTCAAACTGGGCCCAAATTGACCTACTAGATCCGATTTTGGCCGAGTTTGACCGCGTTTGATCGATTCCAAGTAATTAGGCGGAGTTAGAGAAAGTCGCCTCGGCAGCCTACCTTGTAGTGACTACTCGGGGAGTACTCGGCCTTGGAAACCTTGTTTTACAACCATGAACCACATATAATACTCTTATAAATTCTACTTTTGCCTTGAAATTAAAACATGTTCAAATTAATGTTCTAATAACTAAACAAACAATCAAAATATCTATCGAGTTTTTAAAGTTTCGAGTTTACCCCTTTTGCTTCTTTATATGTATATATTTTTATGTACGTGTTGATATAAATTCGAGTTGGTCTACATTTCGTCGTAAACTTTTATTGGAAACGAATCAGGTCAAATATAATACGGTTGCATCCTTATTTTATGTACGTTTCTAGTTGTCTACATATTGATGTAAATTTTGCTCCGAATCACGTGAGGTCAAATATAATGCTCTTTCATTTATTCATAATCGATGATATAAATTAAAGTTACTCAACGTTTTGACTCCGTTGCAATGTACAACGGGTAAATTTAATATTATATTATTATTATTATTATATATTATGACTTTAGTCCTTTCACTTCAATACACTCTTGTTTAGCCAAATTTTTTTTTTCATTTTTGTAGTTTTTTTCTTTTTTAAAAGCTCTAATTAATGCCTTTTAATCATGTCGTTTTTTTTCTTTTATACACATTTTATGCTTTTTTCGTATGTTTCCTATGTATGAGTTGGATCACATATAATACGTTATGATTTTCGTTATAAATTCGAGTGTCTCTCTGGAAGCAGCAGACTCTCTATCCCATGAGATGGAGGTAAGGTTTGCTTACATCCCACCCTCCTGAGACCATACAAATAGCTTTGCTACATGGGATTTAGGGGGTATATATGATTGTTATTTGATCCAACCACAATACTCATATATGTTACATTGAGTTAAATCGAATACATTGAAACACGCATTATCATATAATTGACGCATCACATAACGCTTAGACCAATCCATTCGATGTTAGTGGTACATCGCCCACGGGCCGTATTACTAGTTATATTTTAGTTTTCTTATGCTAAAAGAAGTTTTGAGGTTCAGGGTCCACCCACCAATCGTCACCATATATTGAGTGATCTGTTTTTCTTGCATAAAGCCATAACAAAAACAAAATGCCTGTAGTTGATAACGACTACACACACAAAATAGCTTTGAAAAAATGCCACAAAGCTTTTTATAAATAAATATAAATATATTAAAAATGCATTATCCATGGAATATTTCTGATTTACAAACGCCTATAAATTAAGATAAACCTCTCACTAAGGGGAGGGGTGGTTATCACTTAAAAAATTCAATCACTCACAACATCCAATCAAATTCCGCCATATTATCAACTATTATTTCATCACTCACCACCTTTTTTAGTGACAATGGTCATCACTCACAACACCCAACAATAAACCCTCACACCCCCTCACATCCATTTATCACTCACAGCCCATCACTCGTTGATTTTATCACGCCAACCTTCCATCACTCGTGATCTTTGTTAGTGGCGGTGGGAATCTCACCAAGTTCCACGCGTGGAACTTTTCATCACCCACAAAATAGCCCACCACCCCCAGTCCCCTAATATATATATTATATTACACCGCATTGATCAAAAGATCTTAATCATACCATGAAGCCACCACTACTACTCTCTTATGTTGTCTTCCTCATCTTCGCTACACAATCAATCCCCCCTACCACTGGCGCTGACAATTTCGTATATGATGTTAAAGGGAAAAAGGTGTTGAATGATGCTCCCTACTCCATTGGTCCAGTGATCTGGGCTAAGGGTGGCGGAATCAAGTTAACCGACACAAAAAACAATAAGAAAGTTTGTCCATCATATGTAGTGCAGGACCCCGCTGAGGTTAACAAAGGTGGCGAGTTCCTCTTTACTCTCATCTCTGAAGAAGAAAAACGTGAAAAATATCTCCAAACATCACGCAGTCTTGGTATTGACTCTGGGCGGCCCAAGAACGGTTCCTGTGAAAAGTGGACCTTTTGGCAGATCTCCGACCCTGACGCGAAGCCACCTTCTAACTTGGTTACAACTGGCGGGACCTTTGAAGAAGATGTTTCATGTTTTCAGATTGTTGATTATCCTAAGCCAACAAGTCCAAAGGTGCATAGCTACATGCTTCAACATTGTCCCTATTATTGTGGAGGCACCCCTCCTGTTCGTTGCTATAACGTAAGCCTTTACCAAGATAAAGGGACTAGACATCTAAGTGTTTCCAGTGGTACTCCTTTTGAGTTTGTGTTTCAAAAGGCCAAGTAACTCATGTTTGTATGGCCTGGAATTCATAATTGGAAGCATCAAACTTTTATCCTTAATAAATAAGCGAAAAACGCTATTATTGCCCTTATCTATGAACTTGTTTTAAAATCAATTATGGGTTTGTGTTCTCCTTGTTAGAGTTTTGCAACCAGCTAACATATGTCAAAAACAAAGCTAAGATAAACGATCATTCATACTTAAAGTATTGACTTTGATACATAACTTGAAAAAAGGAAAACCTTAAAATGTGGGTGAACAAACCTCGGGCTTAGAGTGGTTTATAAAGAAGGAACCAATGCACCTGGTAAGAGAAGTGGGGGTGGTATCACTTGCAAAAATTCTATCACTCACAAACTTCAATCAAGGTCCGCCATGTCATCAACCATTTTTCTATCACTCATATTCTATTTTAGTGGCAATGGTCATCACTCATAACACCCAACAATAAACCCTCACACCCCCTCACATCCATTTATCACTCACAAGCCCATAACGCGTTGATTTTATCACGCACTTGAAATCATCACTCGTGAAAAAGTTGGTGGCGGTGGTCTTCACAATTGTTCCACGCGTTGAATTGGCTATCACGCGTTGAAAAGCTATCCGCCCCCACTCCCCTAATCTTATTTAATTTTTTTATACTCCCAACTTGTATGCACAAGGAAAAGATGCTAAATTATGACCCAAATTTTCAACATATTATAAGTGCATTTCCATAACCCGCACACAAGAACAATTGAAAACCATTGACAATTCCTTACAGGATAACAATAAATTGAACCTGTACAAAATTGTTGTATATGATGGTTTGAAGTCTTTTACTAATATGTTTCATATTAAAAATACGCGTCAAGAGTTATATATTTATATATAAGGTCAAACAAATTACACCAAGATAGCCGGTAAGCGGGCAACAAGCTGCGCCGCTACCCCCTTTTGAATAGCGAAACCTAACCTAGTAAAAACGAAACCCCGATCTCTAGGAGACGAAATGTTGCTGTGAACAACCCGTTGGACATATATTCATATTTATTCTAATATATTTTGTTTATTTACAACAAAAAGTAGATCCAATTTTCCTACATATATCCTACTGTTTTTACCTAAAGACTATACAAAATTTGTAACACCCTTATTATTATTTAACAATTTTCGTATAATTTACGAAAATAAACGGGTAATTAGAATTTCAATACATTGAAAATACGGGTTTCATTAAACTTTATTTACAGAATTAAAACAATACAAAATAACATGTTTGAGTTCGTCATTTAACAAAACAACGATACATAGTGCGGAAGCTTATTTCTTGATCGTGTTCGGTTCTTCGTTGTGCTTGATCATCCTCCGGTGCTAAAATCATACCTGAAACTCATAAAACATGAGTTGGATTAGTCATATGTAACTTAGAACGTATTTAAACGAGTCCGGGAAGCGAAACTGATTAAAATAAAATTTTTTCGCTAAATCAGGGTTCTGTCGCGTGTCGCGGAGGAACCATGTTGTTCCTTCGCGTGTCGCCTGGGAAACCAGTTTCCAGCAGGTTGCAGTTCAGATCAGCTATGCCAGTTTTTACGGAAACGGCCATAACTTCTTCGTTATTGATCCGTTTTACCCGATTCTTTTTCCTACGCGTCCGTAATTTAATCCTCCATCTTATGGAGTTAAAATCCTACATCCAACATAAGAAATTTTGAGACTTCTAAGCCTTTGACTCGTTACCTTTTTACCGAATTTTAACCCGTTTATGCATTTTATCAAACAAACGTATTTGTTTGATTCCTATATTACATACACTTCTACAAATTAATGTTACCTACCATATTAGGTTCTAATCATAGGTTTATTACACAATTTAAACCCGTTTTCGCTTGTATGCTTATTTTGACCCGTTAAGGGTATTTAAGCACTTTCGAGCCTAAAATCGCTTTCGATTGTTTCTAGCATTTCATCACCACATTTCTTATCCTATAATCTCCCACCACAATTGTGTTTATGGCGGGTTTGATGTGGTGATCTATATAAACCAAATTTTACCTCTCGAATCATTATTTTACGGCAAAAACTCAAATAGTACCGTTTGACTAATATAATACCTCTTTCAACTTCTATACTTAATCTAAGTATTTACTTAATCATAAAACTTGTTTCCAAACAACCTTTAAAGGTTGTTTGTTCGAATTAGCTAACAAGGGCGTTTTGGTCCTTTTTAGTCTTTCAATTACGACAAGGTCTTTTGAGAGAATGTTTGACCCATGATTCTTCTTTTGAATTATGATCTTGCTCGAAAAGTCAATATGCTTTTCAAAACGCCACTACCCTCTTTTAAAACATTCGGTTTACCCACTTAAGTAACCCATTGTCTATCTAAGACTTCATTAAATACTCATTGAACCTTACGTTCTCAATGAATCATTACTCTATTACACATACCTGGCTCGGGTCACTGTATTGACCTGATTTAATGCCTTGCTATAATATTCGCTAAATAGTAGCGATGCAAATATCATTTCTACATTTATTCCTGAAATCATATAACTCAACAAGAATCATTAGTCGCTATTATCAAAAGGTGGTATCTTCACCCTTTGACCCGTTTGGTCTAAATGACCGATTATATTGGCGAGATGACATGTATTTTCATCTCGACTATATGACTCGCTCCGATTTACATCGTGTGGTCGCTTTACTTATAATTCATTTCTTAACACTTTTCGGCCTATTAAGGCTTACTTCATAAGTGTCTTTTAAAGACAATAGTTATGGTCGATGCATGACCAATTTACCATTTTACCCTTATTGTTTGTTTTGGTTTACCCTATAAGGCAACCATTCAAAAGTTTATTTTCCATTTGTCATAAAATGATCAAATTACCGATTTAACTCCTTTTAAACCATCAACATGGTTTCTTGTCATACTCGACTATCTTGTTCCGTACGTTTACACGCCGGAACATCATACCTCAATTATGTATTTATCTTATTCGTAACTAATACGATAAGAGAATATTCTAAAATATAAGACTAGTGTAAGTTATACTTACCTTGCATCCGAATTATGCTTTTCCCTTCATTCTTGATTCGTTTGACCCGCTTTCACTCCAAGTTTCACCTAGCTTGTTTAAGCGCCAACTATTATTCATCATTTCACAAGGTGGTTAGTTTAGTCATAACTTAATACGATCATTCCACCCTACGCATTTTATATTCAAGAATTATCATTCATCGTATTATAGGTCGGTTTGACTGTTTAAAGTCAACGGCCTATTAATCATAAGTGATTACATGATGTAGCTTTACTACTTATTTAACTACTTGGTCAAATACACGGTAGCATCATACTTAGGCTACCGTTTATTCACTTTGTTTACCAAGTTTTATAACCATAATTCATCGAATTAACACTACATTAATCTTTCTTAACACATGATGATATCAAGCTTCATTTTTAACATGAATTTATCATCATTTCCATTCTTTTTACACCAAACCCAATTCATGGTAATTATGATTCATGTACTCAAACACCTAAATGGTTCAAGTAGCATACTTTTATTATCTAATATGAGGATTCTAATCACAATTTAGACACTAACATCATCATATCATAAAAACCCATCTCTATCATGTATGAACAAGTACTCAATCATGTAAATTTGTTCAAGTACTTTGTTTCTACTATCAACTATGATGATTTCTAGCACAATTATATCATCATCTTCATTATCTAGCCATAACCCACTTAGCACATACAAGGGAAATCATCAATTCCCTAGTTTTCAACACTAGTTCATCAAATTGTTAACTAGGGTTGTTCCTACACATAGATTTCTTCACAACTACACTCATGGATTCGTCATCCATTCCCAAATTGTGATTTTGAGTGTTCATAATAACTTCAAGACATCACCAAATTACAAAATTTAACATACCTTATGATCCCTTTGACTTGGTGATCATTTATACGCGTTCATGCATTGATTCGGGGCTTGATTCGAGCTCCAATTTGGTGAATTTGTTGATTTTAGGGTTTGAGCTCTCTTGGTCGCTCCTGATGATCGATCCACACACACAAAGTGTGTGTGGTGTGTGTGTTTTTTTTTATTAAAAGAACTTGTTCCCTTTTTGACGATTTTGGTCCCTCAAGTTTTGTTAACTAGTAAGTAGGCTACAACCTACTTATTTTCAACAATACTTTGTTTTGTTAACTAGGTTAAACTTTTCTTGTTTAACTTAGTGAGTTTGGGGTAGTCATAACCCGTCTTATTTTAAGTCCCGTTAGCTCGGGCCTTCTATATACTTTGTTTTCCTCAAAGTATTTATCCTCTTTTAATTAACATCAAATTTATTTATTTAAATCCTAATATTAACCGGGTTAATATTTTTTTTTTTTTACCACTAACGGTATTTTACCCGTCGTCACTAGTAACGTGGTTTAATTACCAAACCCATTTTTGGGGTGTTACAAAATTGTAAGAAACGTGTTTATCATGCATACAATAGATACAAAAGATGTGGATATTCGTGACTCGATCTCAAGGATAAAGAAAAGATAAGGTGTTCTTTTTTACAAACAAGATCTTGTGAAATCTAGCGAGGTCCCATACCATTGAGTGATATTCCCTGGACAAGTTAATTCATGCCATATGGAAAAAAATAGTAAAAAAATGATTAATAATTGTGTGGGATCCTCATTCTAATCATAGTCTCGTTTCATTTCATTTGGATGTGGATACATGCTCCATGTTTTGTCATAATTTAAATAATTTCTTTTTTGTCCCTATAATTTGTTCATTTTAACCGGTTGAGGGGTATGGTTTTCAGGTTGAATCGGTTTCATACCACATATCGAACACACCTACATCATCATTTGTGAAGGGTATGTTACCTGTGCATGATCCTTTGATAAAGCAAGCATACGCACTTCAGTACCATCGTCAATTGGTCATCACCATTTGGCTATAATAAAATTAGGAATAATAGATTTTAATAATCTCAACTATTAGTTGTTGGCCGTCAACGGTAATCTTGTGAGGATACCCTGTTGAAGAGGATGACCAAATGGAGAACCACCAAGTAAAGCCTCCCGAATTCGATCATTAGATCTGAATCATTACGATATACAAATACACTCTTTTTTTTTTTTTTTTTACAAAGGAACGGATATAACATTAGAATGAAAGGCGTACCTCCCACTTCCACTTCCTCTTAGATTCGGTTGTGATGCGTTTATCCGTGTAACTCACCAAAATCCCAACCTTCACCGTATCAATTAAAGGGCCCCTTCATTCTTACAAGAAAATACTCGGCCGTCAATTTTGTCAGTCATCCTTGATAAGTTCTTAAGCACGCTCTTAGAGTCTTAGCCTTCATCTGTGATAAGAAAAAAGAAGTTACATATCATTTCAACATTTCCTTTTGGTTTACTTCCCATTCCACAGTTATTATTTTTACGAAACACACGGGTAATATTGTTCGGGACACACATGGTACTTTTCATCATATGGCCCGTAAGATCAAACTGGAAACCATCAATTTGTAAGAGAACCATGTAGTTGGTAATTAGAAACTTAAAAAAAACAATATATGCATACCAGATTACTAGTTTTCTTAGACCACCCGTAGTGGGGCATTATTTAGGCATTATTAAAAAAAAAACGCCCCCCCCCCCCCCCCCCCCCAATTACATAGGGCGTTTTTGGGCATTATTTTTGAAAAAAAATTGGTTTGGCGTTGTTAAAACAACGCTTTGTACATGTTGACCAACCAATCAGCATTAACTCTTCCCTTTTTTAATCCAATAGGTTTTTTTGTTGATTTTTTTATTTTTATTTAATTATTTACACCCTTTAACATAATGGCCACATCCCCACTACACCCATTTTAGAAAAACGCCCAATAATGCCCCTTGCTGACTGTACTGCCACATGGCGGAAAACGCCCTAGGGTAAGGGCATTATTCACCCAAACCACTACACATGGTCTTAGTATGATGGCGAAAACTTTTTTTATTCGATAATACAAGGGTGGGCGGGAAGGACCACGGGCCAGGAACCGATATTTTGAAGAGCACGTTATTTGAAAAAAATCCAATATGTATATGTAAAAAAATAAATTAATAGGGTACAAACATCAACATACGCCCACTTACAAAACTATTTTTATGGTTTAGATTAGTCATTAGCCTATTGACATTAGGTTTAGACCTTTAGTGAGCCCAATATCCAATTTCGTTAAGGCCTAAGGACACATTTTTTCGAGCTCGAATAGGGTAAATGAATTCTCAGGGTTGGTCATGTGCCAAAAGTATAACTTTGCGGTGCAAAAGAGGGTATCTTGGTAATTTTACATTAAAACTGGCTACCCAATTTAAGAGACCATCAAAAGTCTAAATTAGGCCTCTTGCTAATTGCACATTTACCTCTTTTGTATAGTTTTCAAGCATAGAAAACTAAACGAATAACCTTCAAGTACGTAATTATCTTCTAAAGTGTTTTAACAATCGACCCTTCTTAAGGGCCAACGTTCTCGTTGGTTACGACTGGTTCTCTCTAGGCCATCACTTCGTGGGCCACTACTCCGAGTTTGGCTATGATACTATTAATGTTATATACAAAATAAGAGAACTCGACCCCAAAGACTGGTCTATGGGTGAGAGAGCCCATTTGGCATATAAACCCAATATTTGTTGCTCATACCACCGATGTGAAACAAGTCTCGTACCTTGCAATGATTTGCGTCCATAATATGATAATTTCTTTGTTCTCTTTCCATTTTCCTAAATCTTTCTATATCTTCGAAACCCAAATTAAAGTGATCATTTTTTTTTTGAAAGTGAAGTGATCATTTTAATTAAAAGTGATTTGGGTGGTGTTTGTTGACTAGCAGAGCCGGCTCAACCATTTTGGAGGCCCAAAGCAAAAAATAAAAACGGGGCCTTTTCAGTTTATATTTGGGTTTTTAGTTGTGTTCTTTTTTTCTTTACCAGCTACGTTTTAAATAGGTTTAACAAAATTGTTTTAAAGAGGTATTAAATGACTCAAGCCTAATTAAGCATCACGATTTTGGGCAAATCAATCAACTTTTCTCAATTTGGTAACTGTAAGTTTAAAAAAACAATTAATAACACTAAAACCTAATAAAATAAATTAATGCCACAAAAGATATTGATGAGATTCGAATACAAATCTCTTGGTAACAATGAGAAAATTTAACCAGCCTGCTATAGTTGAATTTGGTTCAAAATATTCAAAGTATATCTTTAGATCTCAATATTTTTATTATCTTTTTTAAATTTGTGGCCCTATTTGGGTGGTGGCCCAAAGCAAGTGTTTGGGTTCACTACCCATGGGCCGGCCCTGTTGACTAGCCGAACCCGTCATTTACTTTTCTTTCATATATACATTTTGACACAAAAAGAAGTTTTTAGGTTCATGGTCCACCCCCATTGCCAACATAATTGAGTGGTCTACTTTTCTTTCATATATATAAAGCTAAAGCAAAAACAGAACGCCCCTGTTGTTGATTACGAATAATGCAAGCAGAATAAACGTGTAACAAAGCATTATATAATAATATATTTTTTTAAATTGCATTATCAATGGAATTCTGATTTACCAACGTCTACAAATACAAGCTCTCACTTATTTTATTTCACACCATATCAATCAAAACATATCATATCATGAAGCCAACAATCCTCCCTTATGTTGCCTTCCTTCTCGTCCTCATCTTCGCTACACAATCAATCCCCCCTACCACTGGCGCTGACAACTTCGTATATGATGTTAAAGGGAAAAAGGTGTTGGACAATGTTCCCTACTACATTGGTCCAGTGATCTGGGCTAAGGGTGGCGGAATCAAGTTAACCGACACAAAGAACAATAAGAATATTTGCCCATTATATGTGGTGCAGGACCCCGCTGAGGTTAACAAAGGTGACCAGTTTACATTTACCCTCATCGGCAAACAAAAGTATCTCCTAACATCACGCATTCTTAGTATTGGCTCGGGACCACCCAAGGGTTCGTGTAACATGTCAACATATTGGCAGATCAACGATCCTGAAGCAAAGGCACCTTCTAATTTGATTACGACTGGCGGATACTTTGACACAGCCGCTACATGTTTTCAGGTTGTGGATTATCCTAAGCCAACAAGTCCGAAAATGCATAGCTACATGCTTCAATATTGTCCATGGATGTGCGGTGCAGGTCCTCGCAGTTGCTTTAACATAAGCCGTTACGAAGATAAAGGTGTTAGATATCTTGCTTCCAGTGGCACTCCTTTTGAGTTTGTGTTTCAAAAGGCTAAGTAACTCTTGTTTTTATGGAGATTCATAATCAGGAGTGTAAAATAAAGAATATGTATGAATGCATATGGGTTTAACTTCCGATAAAATTAATTAATATTGTCATAAAATTAAGGGAATGGTTATCTACACATCCCCTCCAATTTATCTACACACTCCCTGCCCTATCTCTCCTCATAAGGCTATAGGCCTGAAATTGAGCCCACCCATACGTGGCTTATAGGGCTATGCACCTGAGCTCAGACTCACCTATTTAATGCCAATCATTGGCTGTTACTCTGTTAGAGCCAACGATTACTCAATGATTTCCCGATGATTGTGTTGTTTTAGATGGAACAAGTTTGGTGGGTTTAATACTTGAAAATGTGGAAAGTTGTGAAATATTATTATAAAAAAAACTTTATAGATTTTTTTTTTATAAAATGTTGTTATAAAAATGTGTATATATCAAGTTTTTATTGATTAAATATTATTATAGGAAACTGCTTAGATTTTTTTTTTTTTTTTATAAAAATAAGGTTATAAAAATGTGTATGTATCAAGTTTTTAATTTATTAAGTATTATTATAAAATATCATTGTTTTTAATTAAAAATGTGTATATATATTTTTATTTATTAAGTATTATTATAAAAAAACTTCATAGATTTTTTATAAAATGTTGTTATAAAAATGTGTATATATTATAAAATGTCAAGTTTTTATTTGTTTTTCATTTGTTAAGTATTATTATAAAATATCATCATTTTTAATAAAAAATGTGTATATGTTTTTTTATTTTTTAATTATTATTAAAAAAACTTCATATATTTTTTATAAAATGTTGTTTTAAAAAAATTTGTTATATATTATAAAATGTCAAATTTCTTTTTTATTAAGTATCATTATATTATGTCTGTAATTGTGTTTCACTTATCATTTATTAACTATAAAGCAACACGAAACTAATTCAAAATGTAACAGAATATCGGTTTTTTATAACACAAAACATGGCACTTTCATACAAAATGTAATAACTAAACCATAAATCGCTAATTGTTACATATTCTTAAATTCTTGTACACGAAACCGATGGGTCTAACGCCCACCGGTCGCAACAACAAAAGGGACCTAGACACGACTGTCTTGAAATTGGGTGTTGATACTCTAGGTTCCAACGGGCTTTCCGTCCACCAACTACCACATCAAGAGGACACCGACTCACGTCAGGTGGAGCAGTGGGTGCCAGAACTGACTAAATAAACGACTGTCCACTCTAGTGCGGGCCCTCTTGAAATTGGGTTTCATGGTATCCTAGGTTCCGACAGGCTTTCCGCTCGTCGGTGAATACCTCATGACCACAAAGCCCGTCGGTGAATACCTCATGACGACAATAATTTGTCAAGTGACACCCATGATTTTTTTTATGTAGAATATATATAGTTATATCAAACCAGAGTTACACGCAAGATTTTTCGACACAAACACCCTTGTAATAATGTTAAGAAAAATTGGCACAATTTAAAAAAAAAAATACGCTAATTTTTGTTTAAACATAGAGAAGTCTAACTCATCATTGACTGATTTTCCCTGTGTAGGACCGAGTTTCGTGACCGAAACCGTGATTCGTGTGAGATCGGTTCAAGACGGGAGAGATTAGAGATGATAAACAAACAACTTTGTATTAATCCGGTAGTAAAACATTACAAATCGGCCCGATTACAAGATAACCGAACTAATACCAAAGAAGTATACATCCGGGGAGAGACCAAGTGGTGATCTCTCCCGGTGAGGTCTCAAACCTCCTAAAAACTCCCAGTGTTGCAAATGGCAAGGGTTTTCTATTTATAGTCACACCCCTTGTCTTGCAAACACACACGGTCAAACAAATAACCCTCTCGTTTGACCACTTCAAACGAGCGGGTCAATACACGTTCGTTTGACCGTTTCACTAACTATTACAAATTCAGCGTAAAATAATAACTAATCTATTCGACAAGCATCGGACACAAAATCTGCATCAACAAATTCCCCCTTGTCCGTTGCTGTCGAATGCTGAAAATGCAACTGCAATCGATCTTCAGTCAAGTATTCATCTTCTATGTATTAACAAAATTCCCCCTTGACCGATGATCCAGGTAAGTAGTATCTTGATGCTCCTTGTATAATATTTCCCCCTTAAAGTACGCGTATCCGTGTTGGGTGTTGTGCAATTTCCTCAATTGACCGATCTTCCGCTGATCTTCCAATACTCCAACCGGCATTTGATAAGGGTTCCAATCTTTAAGAACTGCATCAAGTCTTGATCTTGTCATAAGAACTCTGTTTCATACAAGCATACTACATTGATAGAGATTTCTGGTGAACTGTCTTCTGTAAACCGTCTTTGTGGAATCGACCAAGTAATGCACTTTAATCTTCAGCATCAACACTCAGGAAAGTCAGCTAGACCAAGTGTATCCCTTGCAAGCTCAACCAGCATGCTTAGTTGAACTACATCCAGATCTCATTGTCTCGCCTTTGTGAAGTTGACCACGTAATGCACTACGGATCTTCAGCATCAGTACTCAGGAAGTCAGCTAGACCAAGTACATCGTTTGCAAACTCAACGAATTGAGTTACCCCCAGATCCCTGTAAAATCCCAAAGAAACATCAAACCCAAAACCGAATCCTGCAGGTCTTCAGCCTTGAACTATCAGCTTTCATTAAGATTCCCCAGGTCTTCAGTGAACAGCGCTTTTGTAACTACTGTAGACTTTAGAAACCTGTATTTTTCCGTGCAAAACCCTTCACGCTGGCTGGAGAATTAATTAAAATCCTCAAATATGTGTATGTGCAAAACATTCCACGCCGAACCGTTTGTATCACCAGAAAATCACAAACTCTACCACCTGTGATTGCGTTTAGAAATTTACCGAAGAAATTCAACAGTTGAAAATTTTTTATCCCCCCATTTCTTTGGTAAAATCTCTAAACCTTAACAGATTCTCTCCACTTCAAAGAAACTGTCGTCAAATGTTCACCAATTCCCTCCACTAAGCGGAACTGTCGTCAATCTTCATTGAATGTTATCGGTTCCGAAAAATCACGAAAACGACTTTCTTCTTTGCATATTCTAGTTGAATAAGAACGTCCCCTAGTACCCCGTAGGATCCGACTTGTATCCCTCCAAAGACTTTGTGAACTCGTTAGGACCGGTATTGACATTCTAGGTTCATTCATTCGTTACCAAATGCGAGAATATGACAATAAACAAAAAAGATTTCTTCGTTGCATATTCTAGTTGATAAAGAAATTTCGCCTAGTACCCCGTAGGATCCGACTTGTATCCCTCCAAAGACTTTGTGAACTCGTTAGGACCGGTATTGACATTCTAGGTTCATTCGTTCGTTTTCAAATGCGAGAATATGACAATAAACAAAATGTTTTCGAACATTTACGAATAACCGATAACCATCATAAACATTGACGTGCGGAAGTGAACATACCGTATTGTTTTTGGCCCATAATAGTCGCGTCACCATTTTTGACATTTGCATCGGTAACCGTGACTACCCCACATTTTTCAAAAATCAAGTTTTCATCATCTCTTGTTTTCATCATGCCGCATCATCCCGCGCGCTCCCAAACCCGATCAAATTCGACGTTGAAATTTAGAAGCACCGTTTAACTCAACTTCGCGAACACCCGACCCGACTCCCACAAGTAATTTGTTTACTCAAACAAATAAACTAATGAAAATCCAATACCCATAACAACTTGACCTTTAGGTGAGCCCATCATAGAAATCCAAGACCCATTTCATAAGAAAACATCCAATATTAGCTATTTAACACCAGCCCAAACCAAATATTATGTTGACCAAAATTGTGAGCAAAAGTATTTTTTTTTTTTTTTTTTTAATTGCTGCCAAACTAATAAATTTGATGAGGCCCATCTTTAATAAAAAGTCCCAAGCCCAACTTGAAGTCTCGATACATTCTTAACCCAACATCATACATCCAACAGTTTTGAATGGCCCAACTATTTTATTTAACTAATAAAGTTCTGGAACCCACCATCCACTTTGTGTCTCTCTGTTTCTTCGATACACCAAGAACCAAAAGTCAAGAATCAAAACCCCCAAAGTAAAAATAGTGACATCTCATATCTGTCCCTCTTCTTCTGCGATTCCACTTCCAAACCCTAATCGATCATCACCTTCTATCCAGCGGTTAATGTCTTCAGCGATTTCACCTTCAAAAACAATCAAACCAGACACTTCTTTCTTCTTCGATGCAATACCAGCTGAAACCCCTGTTCTCTCTCCGATTCCCAGCAACAATCGGACATCATCATCCGCTGAAGATGACCCGAAGAACCAGAACCCCTGTTTCAGATCGAAAGATATATGCTGGACGATTGATGTTTGAAAGATGAATTGGTCGAAAGATATCCTTCGAGCTGATCAGACTTTTCGAAAGATGGATCAGGTCGAAAGATATCCTTCGAGGATAATCTTTCGAAGTTGTTGAGGGTTCCCACAAATATCTGGTATCTTTCGGGAGTGGTATCTTTCGACCCTTTCACCTTTTTCATCTTTCGGGAGTAGCCGCCAAGAACATCTCAAGAACACAGCGACTGTTCTTATGCAGATTTGACAAAAACTTTGTATATTTGATTTTTGATGATGATAACTTGATTATATAGGTGAAAAACATAAAACCGAACACTTGTTTCCGCACAGATCTGAATATTCGGGTCCAGATCTGAGTTTTTCTCATTTTCACCCAACTTTTCTTCTTGAACAAAAATCACTAAAATCACAGATCTAGAGCACATGTGACTTAGTAAACGGTTAGATTTACTAAATCGGGCACCATGGCTCTGATACCAATTGTAGGACCGAGTTTCGTGACCGAAACCGTGATTCGTGTGAGATCGGTTCAAGACGGGAGAGATTAGAGATGATAAACAAACAACTTTGTATTAATCCGGTAGTAAAACATTACAAATCGGCCCGATTACAAGATAACCGAACTAATACCAAAGAAGTATACATCCGGGGAGAGACCAAGTGGTGATCTCTCCCGGTGAGGTCTCAAACCTCCTAAAAACTCCCAGTGTTGCAAATGGCAAGGGTTTTCTATTTATAGTCACACCCCTTGTCTTGCAAACACACACGGTCAAACAAATAACCCTCTCGTTTGACCACTTCAAACGAGCGGGTCAATACACGTTCGTTTGACCGTTTCACTAACTATTACAAATTCAGCGTAAAATAATAACTAATCTATTCGACAAGCATCGGACACAAAATCTGCATCAACACCCTGGACAAGTTCTTGACATATATAAAGAATCAAATATTTTTATGGTTTCACAAATTAATAAGCTTCTATTAACATTACATATTTAAAGTTAACAATGGTTCAAAAACCCAATGTGTCCTCGATAATGATTAAATATTCTGACGTTAACATTTACTTTTTAGTTCTATTTCTACTTGTATATGCTTAAATTTAAAATGTTAACAATGTTTTATTCTAGGTTATAAACATGGGGCTTCGTTGTTTTTAACAGTAATAATTAAAAAATAAAAAATATAAATAAATTTGATAAGCATCGTGTAATTTCATACTTACCATTTTGTTTTTATTTTTTTCTACTTGTATTTTAAGAAATCTTTATGTTTTGAATCCGAAGTAGAAGCAATGTTTTAAAAACCGGTTCATAGCCGGTTGTACCGGTTTACGGATGCTTAGCCGGTACGAAACACAACAGTAAAACTTTAAATCACGGTAAAATGCGAGCAAGAAACACCGCCGGTTTGAACCGTAAATAGGTAGCGGCCAAAGGTAAATTTTGGGTTATTTTTTTTACAACGTGATTTATAATGTGTGGGTTTTAATATGTCTGAAAAGCATGACAACATAATAAAAAAGGTTAACGTGGTTTGTTTTCCTTGACTACACATACAATGATACTTTTTAAAAATAGTGAATATTCATCTTTTAAGCGATTGCGAACTTTGGCGATCATGATGCATTTAATTCTCTCATGATTTAAACATATCGTGCACTTTCATTTAGAAAAACTTTGTTGGAAAATTGTATACTATTGGATTGTTTTCTAATATGTAATCATACACTTTGGATTACTTTTTGAGTTGGAAATTATAATTTATGGAATTTTAGAGTTAATTAGTTAATTTTTTAGCCCAATCCGGTAAAAATAAAAAAACCGATTTTATAAAACATCGAGCATAAGCAATCTTCAAATTATCATACCTATGGTCAATCTTTGCTTTTTAAGCATGTATAATTAAGTAACAAGCAACATATCCATATATAGTACATCGAATTTAGCCTTTTATGTTTTAAATTCAAACAATAGTGCTATTTGATATGTATCAAGCAATCAAGCAATATTCAGGTTTTAAATCCGTAAGTATCATAGCCGCAATTTCATATTTTAACTATCATACATGCACTTGTCTTACCTGTTAATATCTTTGAAAAAGTAGACACTTTCCAACATCATTGCATGCAAAAACTAGGATGTTAAAAATTGTTTGGCATAGATTGGTCAGACATTACCAAGAAAATGGTAGAGGTCAAATCAACAGAATTATGGTAGATAAGGTAGAACAATGTATCACTAAAACTTATTTATGAAAGATAAAATTTTATAATTTTTCTGAAATATAAAGATACCATTTTCCTTTTATTTTATTATATGCTTATACAAGTGGAAATTAATTAATATATCAATAAAACCTATTTATGAAAGATAACATTTTATATTTCCAAGTCTTAAATAACATTTGAAATTTAATATATAAAAGTAATGGAAGAAATAAAAGGTAAATAAAAGTAAAAGTAAATATGTCTATTTAAGTAACATTTTAAGCAATCTTTTTTTGTTTTGAATCTAAAGTATCATACTTTTTAAATATGTCTATTCAAGTAACATACAACATATAGAATTTACATTTTATGTATTAAGCAATACTTATGTGTTAAATCCGTAACTATCATACCTATCATTGTCAACAGTTGTTAGGGATACCTTCCAATTCCAATATCATTGCTAGCAAACAACGCTAGGGATGTTAAAAATTGTATAACAAAGATGTTTTAAAACAATTACCAAATTCATCAATGATCAAATGAACTTATAAGGGAAACATGCAATGTTTATAGAACCGGACCGGACGTCGAACCTGTCTCCTTACCGGTTCAATGGTCCGACCGGTGGACCGGACGTAAGAACCGGAAGGTATCCTAAATATTATAAAAATTAATATGGTTAAATCTGAAAACACTGGAAACATGTGTAACGACAACTTCTCCACGATCTACAGTTAACACTAGAACGACATGTTTCTTTAAAAGAAATAATGGCTCTTTATTAAAAATTTGACTTCAAAAGAAATAAATAGTTATTCATTAAAATTAATAGAGATTACGAATTACCACTTGCATCTTCCAGTAAAAGTCTCTATCAAGACTTGCAAACATAAACGGTCCCAATTCCTTTTCATTTAGGGTTTCATCTATACAAGTGGAAACTTGTTGAATATTCTTTGGACGATTGCAGACACACTGGATTGTGTCTGAAATCATGACACCAATCTTATCAGAAGTCTTCTTTTTTAATGCGGAACCGAATTTAGAGCCCTATTCAAGATGAACACACCTAAGTCATTGTAGAAAATGTTAATGTTTTCTATATAGTAAAGTGCAAAAAAAAAAAAAAAAAACAAACACTATGCAGCAGAAAAAATAAATATAATCTGGTGCATAGATTGATATTCTTAGAAACCCCAACAACTTTGCACAAACCCGTAGAATCTTCTACATCAGCCTGCCACTTAATGAAAGATGCATCACAGAGTTCCTAAAATGTAAGAAAGTCAGTGTCATGCAGGTGTAGCTGTTGTCCCAGATGGTAAAGGTAAACCTGCAGGTGGTACTAGTCCAAATGAAGGGAATGTGTGGCTGAAGCACAATGGGGTGGGGAAGTCTTATGTCGACCAAATGAAACTTAATGACAGAGTCCACAATCAGGGCCGACTCAACGGTTTTGGAGGCCTAAAGCGAACTTTAAACTTGGGGCCCTTTTCATATTTTAACTTAGATGTTTTGTGTGTGTTTATATTAACTTAGTATAGTGTATATATGTTAGAATGATAGCATAAAGACGCAAATCAAACTTATAAGCTTACAGTATAACACTATCTAGGCACACATATATAATTTCATTATATAACGGTTTTGGAGGCCTAAAGCGAACTTTAAACTTGGGGCCTTTTTCATAATTTAACTTAGATGTTTTGTGTGTGTTTAAATTAACTTAGTATAGTGTATATCTGTTAGAATGACAGCATTAAGACGCAAATAAAACTTATAAGCTTATAGTATAACACTATCTAGGCACGCATATATAATTTCATTATATATATATATATATATATTCAAGATTAAACTGTGGTTATTACATAGAATTATACATACCTTTTTATAACTTCACACAATTTCTCCCTAAAATTTATATAGGCCTTCATCCCATCATTTACAAATTAACTTAAAGCAATCAAATTACACAGACAAGCAATAAAAAAATAGGTTCAATCAAATTAAGCAACAAAAAATTAAACAATCAATAATATGATATGATTGATGAATCAAACTGTTAAGTGTTACTAACTTGTTAATCAACTGAAGCCAAAAAGGAAGAAGCAAAATACCCATTACGAACATAATTTTAAATTGATTGAAGGAACAAGTTCGATCAATGAAGAAGAATTGTGTAACACCTCGTGTTACGAAAGTCAAAGTCAAGGTTAAAGTCAAAGGAAGAAAAGATTGCTAATTGCGATCTGTCACTCCTTGCCTAACTACTGATTTGACTTTCTTGGCTTGTAATCGAATCTTTTATTTTATCGCTTTAGTTGTATTATGTGGAGTATATGTGAATAATCGAGGTTTTATCGATGTTTTATTGCTTTATCGCTAATCGCATCGCAATCGCATTCGCAACTCGAATTGTGCGTTCTGGATATTGTTTTAGGTGTGTGCTGCTTATGTGTTACTTGTGCATGATTACTTTATGATTGTGGTGATTAATCAAAACGCAATCGCAACTCTATCGCAACGCAACTGAATCGCAAACGCTAAACGCAAGTTATTTATGATGATTGTATGTTAGATATAGCGAGGGTTGGTTAAGTTATTTGTAATAATATCACGTCGCATACTTGCTTAAACGCATCGCAATGCTCAACAAGCGAAACGAAACACCGAACACCAACTCGCCGGAGCCACTCGATCGAGTGACTACTCGATCGAATGGCCATCCGATCGGATTGCCATCCGATCGGAGTGTCATCCGATCAGTGCCTTCCTATCCGACACTGGTGCACTTTCCTTTTTTGCCAACCTATAAATACCCCCTGTCACATCATTTGTGATGTGACAACTCCCTCATTCGACCAGCCGCATTCCAGCCCTTCTTTCTCTCGATTTCTCGCGATTCTTGTTCGTTTTCAACCTAAATCTTGTACTTCTATGATCTACACGCACTTCTTCATCATTTTCACCTTTGAATCTTAACTTTTAACCGTGAAATCAGTGGATTTGATGTGTTCTAGGATGATGTCATCATGAAGTTCTTATGAACTTCAAGATTTGGCTTCATTTCACCAAGAACAACTTAGATCTGAAGGATTTCCACATGATTAAACAATGTTTTCGCACAGATCTAAACATTTTCAAAGTTAAAAGGATTGAAAGACACTTTTCCAACTTTCTTTCAACTCTTTTACACTCAATGCACTCAAAACGATAGAATTGGAGCTCTTTCAGATCTTCTACTCATTCTTAGTAAAGCATCGGTCTGAGATCTGGTTTCTATCAAAGACACAACCGATTTCGGGTTAAACACGAACAACCGTCAAGAACCAGTAAACTGATCGGATTTGGGTAATTCCTGTTCGATCGGACGACTTGGGACTTGACGAGGTTCCGTTGTTTAACATGTTGTCATACCGTCTCGATCAACTGCAAAAACTTTCAAAAATAATCAAGTTCAAGACGATCAGGTTCGTTGGGACGGATTGCCGTCCGATCGGATGGCTTCGTTGGGACGGATTGCCGTCCGATCGGATAGCCATCCGATCAAACTGCAATCCAATCGGATTGCACTTGGTTCCCAAACTTAAGCGTTTTCTTCAAACTCTCAAAGATCTGAACGTCGAACGGATTGCCGTCCGATCGGATTGCCATCCGATCGAATGACCATCCGATCAATTGACATTTGGAACTTCGACACTTGATCCTTTTCAAAATTTTCAAAGAACATCAGTTTCTAACGGATTGCCAACCGATCGGATTGCTATCCGATCGAGTGACAATCCTGCTGTGAACTTGTTCTCACTAAGTATCCTGCCAATCGGATCGCTATCTGATCGAACGACCGTTCGATCGACGACCTGAAAGGTAGAGATAGTTCTCTGTTTTCAAAATGCTACAACGAAAATTTCAAAGCCATCATACACAAACACATCCTTCCCAATCGAATGTCAATCCGACCGAATGGTCATCCGATTGGATGACCATCCGAACGGATTGACATCCGATTGAATGGCCAACCGATCAGATTGCCATCCGATCGGATTACCATCCGACACTTAGACACTTTTCACCGATTTACGCGTCGTTCATCGCTTACGCTATCGTTAACTGTTTAGGCTAATCTATCTCAACGCTCCCTTCAATCCAAGAGAGTGTTTACTTGCTAAACACGATCTGTGAGTATACTCGATCCCGTTTTGCTTTACGCACTTTTGGGTGTTACATACGTTACTTACTCAAACCACATCGATCACACAACACAAACACTATTTATACGCTGATCGTTATTGCATGCTACCAGGGGTGCAAACGAGCCGAGCTACTCGCGAGCTACTCGAGCTTGGCCCGAAAAAAAGCTCGAACGATCCGAGCTTAAACGAGCTCGAGCTCAAGCCCGAGCCTAAAAACAAGCTCGTTTAGTAAACGAGCCCGAGCCCGAGCTTCGCTTATCGAGCTCGAGCCGGCTCGCGAGCCTAAACAAGCTTTCTGTTTATATATTTTTTATTAATATATTAAAAATAAAATTATATAATAATAATTACCGTTTATGTAAATATAAAAAAAGAACTAAATCATATGTATAATAATAATTATAATTAATATAAATTAATTAATAAATACTAAACGAGTCGAGCCCGAGCCGAGCTCGAGCTTGAATAATTACCTTCGAGCCGAGCTCGAGCTTTAGAAATAAAACTCGAATCGAGCCGAGCTCAAGCTCGAGCTTTCATATGTTAAACGAGCTCGAGCTCGAGCCTGGTCTAGCTCGGGCTCGGCTCGGCTCGTTTGCACCCCTACATGCTACGTGTTATTCGATGAATGCTTGTATGTTATGTTAACACAGTGATTGTTGCCTGACACCTTAGCAACGATAGTACTTTAGTTTGGACTCAGCACCTGTCGTGGACAGGGGTTGTTAAGGGCTTTACTTCACGTGTCCCAGTGGGGATATGTGTTGCGCATTCTACAACTCGCAGTCACGTCTGTGCATATTTCTCTGTCGATAACCTACTAGCCTTCACTTTGTTACATGTTACATGCTGGTTATGCGTAAACGATTTCGAACTCTATTATACTATTAAACTTGTATGCTCACCTTTACACTATGTGTATTGGCCTTTATTTTAACGTATGTGACAGGTGCTTAGGATGCTATGCTTGCTATTTGATGGAATTGAGCTAGGATGGAGTCTAGAAACAAACACTTTAAATCTGAGTTGTCGGAACAATTTATTTGTTTTGAGATAATATGTTTGTAATAATTATTTTACTGAATATGTTTTGGTATGGGACTTAACGTTAAAGTTGTCGGAACAATTTATTTGTTTTGAGATAATATGTCTGTAATAATTATTTTACTGAATATGTTTTGGTATGGGACTTAACGTTAAATATTCGGTAATGTTAGTTGTTATGGATTTCTCTTGGACAATCTGTTTCGCTCAGTGCCGCGCCCTGATGTTTCCGTCATCGGTTGGGGTGTGACAAATTGTAGCAATGATATTGTAGCATATTGTCACGACCCGCCTAAAAATTAGTTCGCTTCGCCTTGTTTCCGGAAACTTCCAGGCTATTCAAAGCACGTTAAAGGCTGCCGGAACATTCCGGAGAATGCTACAAAATTCTGGTCTCAAAGATTAAGCTACAAAGTTGCGAAACACTCTAGAAATGGCTGGAAAATTCAGCCACAAAAGCTCCAGCCAAGAAGGATCTAGATCATCATTGAATCATCAAGTAAATATCAAGATATTATCAAGGAACCCTCTAGAAAAGGCGGATTATAAGTGCAACCAAGGAACACTCTAGATCAACCAAGAATGTGCCCCAAGTGTTGCTGAGCAAGAATACTCAAGAATCTATCATGAAATATCTTGTATGGAAATCTCTAGATTAGGATCATTCTAGATCTGTTCGAACTAGTATAAATAGGTGTTAAGGGGTCTTATTTGAGGCACCCAACTTCTTGTAAACACTTTGTGTTTTGGTCAAAAATCAGACTAGGATAATGCAACCAAATCTTATTTTGTGAGGTGTGATGCTTGAATTATATGGCAATTGTATGAACAACTTGTAAATGAAATGAACAAGAGACACAAGGATTTATACGAGGAAAAAACCCTTGATCAAGAGATGATCTCCGGCATAAAAAACCTCGGGTGATGGAAACTACCGATCACCAACTATATTAAAGAAATAAAGGTTACAAATCGGGATGATAACAAGCTTGTTACAAGGATAACTAGTGTGCAATATGTGTGTTGTCGCCAATAAGTTGCAGAGAGCTTTCGAATGTGTGTGTGTTTTCTAACTGTTCTTACTATCAAGCTCGTTATCCCCTTTAAAAATAGAAATAAACTAAATAACAAACACTCCGCAAATTGTGTTAGCCTCCCATGACTTCCATAACGGTCACTCAAGCTACACACGTGCAGAATATGGGAGCATATTCCCCTGGAATCTCGGCAAGACTAAGTCCCACTCGTTCATTCCTGTGAAACAAGTTCAAACACAATGGAAACAACCGTTAGTGTTAGGATAACAATGAGGATCCTGGATCCTTAAACCTGCAACGTCTTCTGAGGATCCTTAATTCAAACAGAACTGAGGATCCGTGATCCTGGCTGCACTTGAGGATCCGTGATCCTTAGGCTTAGAAAATCCATCCCTAACACTTTGTACTTGTAACCTTGTTCAAATAATCAAAACACCATCTTTCTTGTAGTATTGCACTACAAAACTAGTTTTTGTTCACATAAACTAAGACTTCCGCTGCGATACATAACCAAACCCAACCACAAGGCTTAACTTAGAAGTATTCTAAGTGCCGCACTAGAGTAAGAAAATAATTCCGTGACACTATGTTGTTTAATCGATTGAAGCAATCCTGAAGCAGAACTATAGCAATCAATTTGAGCCATTTAATCTTACGAAGCCCAATAATGTCACGCGGTAATCGAATGTGTAGTTTTAGTTCCCTAAAAATAGCACCCATGTTATTGGCTAGAGCCTAATTTTCACCTTTCAATAATTAAATTCTCAAAGCCTAGGATAGACGGTAAGCTATATTTATGAAATTTAATTAATTCATATCTTTTGTTTTTTTTAAATGAGGCCCTATTTTTTGGGAGGCCCCATGCCCTAGCTTGGGTTCTTTCTACACTTCATCCGGCACTGTCCACAATATTCATTTGGAGTACTTTCCTCCAGTCAACACTGTGGAGGGTAAGTGTAGAATTGTTTTCACTAAAGAAGAGTTAATTCAATCTAGTAGTGTTTTCTCACATTATCTGTATGGTTATTTTCTGGCATGAAGAAATCCTACTTAATAAATGGGAACCGGGCCATTGCCTAGAAAGAGTGGAACCATCCACTATCCATTTATGGGTTTCGGTGCATACCATACCCATGGAATTATGGACGTACATTGCTTTGAGCAAAGTGTTTAGTGGTATTGGTCGACAGCTTCTTATGGATAAAACTACTCTAAGCCGTGTAGTGGATCAAAATGGAAAACCGGGATACGCCCGTGTGGTAGTTGAAGCCCGGGAAGATCTGAATTTATCTAGTGAGGTCAAAATGGAGTTCCCCACATGCCCAAACGGGTCAGCTAGGATTGGCACATTGGAGGTCACATACCAATGGAAGCCTCAGGTGTGTTCTGATTGCAAAGTTTTCGGGCACTCGCTTTTAGTGTGCAAGAAACGTCTGAGAACAAAAGATTATGAATCCAGGTTTCTTTAACAACAACATTAGTAACATCGCGATATTCAGCTTTAACACTGGATCGAGAGACGACATTAGTCTAGACGAGACTCGACTGCAGTGTTGTAGTCAAATCTTCTTCTAAAGCGGATGAACAAGGTAAAGCTAGTAGACCAAGACAATGTAATATGACAGTAGAGGTGTCGAATGAAAGGAGTTATAAAGAAAATGTGTTTCGTCAAAGATGACCTGACGAGAGATGATGATACGTTGAGTAAGGAGATCCACACACCTATATACCCGATGATTGGCTGATGGCCCAAGGAAGAGATACTTAGAAGACCATGACGTAAGCTTATGAGGAGCATTGGAGGAGTGGTTTAGATAACTGAGGCACCTGAACACACGCATGTGCTCATAAGAAGGAAAGAAACTATACAACATCTCGAACGGTTTGAAATAAAAGTGTCGTGGTTGGCAGAAGACTAAGTATGTGAACTGCCACATGTAAGGCTTCTACCCAAAATTAAGATGCGATGGATGTGTGAAAAACCAATATGCGAATGACATTATTAACTATGCAGATTGTGCGTTCAACTTTCCCATTTTGCTAAGATGTGTAAGGGCAGGAAAACTAAATTTTAGTGCCATAAGTTTGAAATATGTTATGAAAAGCCGTATTATTAAACGCATGTCCGTTTTCACGTTGAAAAGCTTGAATGTCAGTTTTAAACTGATTAATAAAATATGCAGGAAAAATACACCCACATGAAATGCAAACATTTATCTAAGAATAAAACATAACATTTGTAACCAATCATAGTCATACCGATAAAAAGGAGAAGTTCATACATTAGAATAAACAAGTTCAAGTAAACGACTAGCTTTGATAACAAAAGAAGTAAACAAAGAACGACAATGCTTGCCAAGTTGACAGGCCTGGCAATGTGGGTTCAATGTTTTTGAACAAGAAATAAATTTGCGAGAAGTTAAAAAATTGAAAGTTGATGCTCCAGGGTGACCCAAGCGTTGGTGCCAAATGTCATATGACACTGCTACAAGGGAAATATCGGTTGTAGATGGCAAGGAAGGTAAAATAGGAGAGAGATCGCCAACGACGTTGGAGAAGCACTCCTGTTAAAAGGCCTCTAATGGAGAAACCAAATAGATCAAATTTAACAGACACATAATTATCGATGGTGAACCGACGGACATGGATAAGATTTTTAACCGTTTGATTCTGTAAGACCCTAATTCGTATTTGACCAAAAGTCGCAGCGGAAATTCGTACTATAAAATTTCTTTCGTTATAAACGTTTTGACTTACTAGAATATTCATTTTCGAAAAATAACTCTTTTACATAAGTTCATCAATCGGCTCATTTACTAAATAAAACATAACTTATGTTTACTATATTACATACACCAACGTTCCCGTACAATCTATCTTGTGACTCGGTTCTCGATCTCTATCCCCTGATGATCCTCCGTGACCTGATCAACCTGCACTCACCACGTACATTCATAACGTTAGCACACATTATAACACAAATAAAATTTCTCCTTGTTGACTTTTCATTTCATTATCTCTTTACATTCAAGCTTTCCGTCTGATTATACAATCCACGGTGAGACTTCCTTAGTGTACCTGCGTTACACTTCATTCACAAGGCACGCTATTATTATTGTCAATACTAAATTTCAATGATTACATGCGTGCATATTTTCATACATACTTATATATATGCATATGTTCACACATAACTACTTACATACATACGTACCTACATATATACGTACGTGCCTAAATACGTGCATACCTACATACATACATACATGCCTACATACATACATATCTATTACATGCCTTCACACAAACCTACATACATGCATACATTCGTACATACTCACTTGCGTACATATACATACTACCTACATACACACCTACATACATACATTCAAACATACATTCATATCTTCACGTATGCCTACATACGGGCATACGCTCATATATATACCTACTTGCATACATCCAAACATACATTCATTAATACATACAACTTATATTCATACATACATACATACATACATACATACATACATACATACCTTCATACGTATCTACACTTCCTAAAACAAGGAATAAATTAGTCATTCTTAGCTTATACGCATTTAAAAACGGTCCAGACGGGTTCGCATTGCATATGTTAATAAAATATGAATTTTTCAAGGTTCATGAGCCCGTGGCGTCGTGCGATGGCCCATAGCCTTAGCCGTCGCGTCGCGCCACCACCCAATATGATCAGAATGTTCGCAGATGGTGCTGCATATTCCCAGCATAACTCAGTTTTACGGAAACGAGCATAACTTTCTCGTTTTTGTTCCGTTTTACCTGATTCTTTTTCCTACGCGACCGTAATTTAATTCTCCATCACATGGAGTGAAAATCCAATATTTGGACTACCGAAATTTATGACTTTTAAGCCTTCGGCTTATTACCCTTTTACCAAATTTTGACACGTTCATGCATGTATCAACATAACTTGTTTGTTTGACAATAACTTCTTATGAACCTAATAATATCAATGACGTCTATCATAAAAGATTAAATTCTCGGATGTCTGGCATCCTCTTAACCCATTTTCGCTCAAAAGCTTACTTTGACCCGTTAAAGGTATTTGCGCATTTTAAGGTCCTTGGCTTACAAAAATCATACTTCTCGCTTTCCTACTTTTCCAAAACATTCACTTAATCAAATAGCTTGTTTCTAATCAACCTTGAAGACCGTTTTCCCGATTTACCCATCAAGGGCGTTTTTGTCAACTTTGTTCCATCCTTTACTACAAAGGACTTCCTTAAACATTTGACTAATCCCACGACTTAACTACAACTCTAATCGCACATACCTGGCTCGGATCATAGCTATGAACCGTTTTAATACTTCATGCGCTAAATGGCTAAGTAATAGCAACATAATTCCTTTCGCTATTCATCTTGTGAATGCATAATACTTAACAAAACAATTCATTAGTCAATATCGCCAAATGGTAATGTCTTCACTATTTAACCCGTTAAGTCTAGATGTCCATTTTATCCTTGTGGGATTTTCGTTATTCATTATCTCATCCTTGTAACTTATTCCTTCGTTATCTCATAATCAAAATTACCATAATACCCTTTTTACCCTTTTTGACCATCAAACTTAGTTTCTTAACATAATCACATGTTCCGACCCATACCAAAACTTGTCGGAACATCATAATTCACATATTTAGTTACCATGTTCGTAATCTATACATTGAATAGATATTCTACAAAAAGGGGTGTAAGCTTTAATTACCTAGCATCCGAATATGCTTCCCGTGCGCATTAGTCCCGTTTGACCCGCTCCTATCCCAAGCTTCCATGTCGCTTATCAAGCATCAACTATCATATATTATTCTCAAGATGGTTAGCTTATTCATCATTCATCACACGGATCTTATATTAAGTTTATCATTTGACCTTAAAACACGATAATCCATCATTTCTTATCCAATTTCTTTAAACATACTTACACATATATGATTTTCAACATTATTAACATAAGCATATCATTACTTCCATCATATCATCAAAAACCCACTTCATAGCTACTTCTGTTAATCACTTACAAGTGATCAAATCTTAAGTTCTTCATAATTTCATCATACTTTTGATGTGTGTACTACCTCCTAAGCATAGGGTACAACTAGTTCATGCATATCCTTCTAATCTTATTCATAATTCATCAAATTCCTCCTTCTAATCAACATGAATCATTCATGCATAAACATCAAACACACTAGTATCACATTTCTTTTAATTCCTCTAACAAGAATCCATCATACCAATCAAAATACATCAATATTAAGCAAGAATTGGACATGGGTGATCATTCAAGTCGTTATCATCACCATAATCAACGGGTTTCATCTCTAAACATCAAATTAGCCCAAACCATACATACCCCATGTTCTATATGACAATTCTAACACATACTCATTCTCAATTTCATACAAATTCGCAACTTACATCATAACCCACTTCGTGAAAGATCACCAATCTAATCTTTAAGACATACCTTATGATCCCCATGAGAAGGTGATCGCTAATCCATGCTCGGTTATGAATTTAAGCTTCATCTTGTCTTTCGATTTGATGAAATGGATGGAAACTAGGGTTTTGAGCTCATGGAGCTCCTGATCGATTTCTAGAACACACGAATGTGTGTGTTTGTGTGTGTTAACTTTCATAAATAAAACCCATCTTTCCATCCTAACCTTTTTGGTCCCTCAAGTTTCGTTTTGATTGCATACGGGACTAAAAACTCATCATCTTATTACTTATATACATAACACCACTAGGCTAATTTATTCCTAGTTATTTTGTTTATGGTTTCACTTTTACTACTAACGGTACTTTACCCATTCCTTTATCTTAACCGGGTTCTAAATTACCAAACCCATTTTTGGGGTGTTACAAGTCTACCCCCCTTAAATAAGGTTTCGTCCCCAAAACCTTTCTCATTTCCATTTACACATACACATCTATGTTTGACTTCATAGTCACATCATAATTATAGTAATCATCCTATCTCATTTCATAATTATTCATACAATTGACTTCTTCTTAACAAGTCTATACTTTCCATGGCATACTTTCACATAACATTCTCATTTCCTCGACCCGTTAGTAACAGGTCATTATACATATTTATTTAAACTTATAATAATGCTTACCTTCATATGATCAGTTTATAACAGATTTAATACTTTCATCTCATCCTTTAAGATTTCACTTCTTAATGACATAGTTTTCATTCTTATGTCAACTATTAGAAATCAAACATTCTATACTATACCATACCCATTCCGTCATTCATTTCGTAGGTTGTTTTCAATTTACCAATTCATACTATCCGACATAAGTTAAACTTTTACTAACCTCATCTCATATCATCAATCCACGATCCGTGATCCAGATCGATCCGCATTCTTCCCGAACACTAGCTATACCAGGCTAGATTTCGTTTATCCACATATGGTGTCCCCACTTGTACACATCCTTCCACCAATTCAATTGGTTTCATTGCGTCAAGAGTTCTAACATTATCATCAACAATTTAGCGGTTAGCACACTTCATTCTAACATTCATCCTACTAGGTGTTTACTCACCTATAATTCTCCTACAATTTCTTACGTACACGCTATATCGTGTCACACATTTCATTCCTCACATGCATTTCTTATTACTTATATACATAACACCACTAGGCTAATTTATTCCTAGTTATTTTGTTTATGGTTTCACTTTTACTACTAACGGTACTTTACCCATTCCTTTATCTTAACCGGGTTCTAAATTACCAAACCCGTTTTTGGGGTGTTACAGTCGAGACTAAGATATTATTTAAAACAAGTGCTAGTGTAATTAATGGGAAGTAAAGCACCATTTCCAACCATGATTACTTTAGATTAACCACAAGGATAAAGGGAACACAAATTACCTTGATCGAGTTGCATGTGAGTACTTGCCCCTAAGTCCAGATAGTAGTTGTTGTCTAGAGCAGACGGCTAGATAGACATGGAACTGAAAACAGAAGCTTAGTTGAGGTGTTGTGGTTGTTGACAACCATAGACGGGTGGCTGACTAGAAGCAAAGCCATCGTATTGTTCGTGACCAAGATAGGAAGATGTTGGTGCAGTTTTTGTGTCCGATGCTGTTCGAATAGATTAGTTTTATTTTGTGCTGATTATGTAATAGTTAGTGAAACGGTCAAACGAACGTGTATTGACCCGCTCGTTTGAAGTGGTCAAACGAGAGGGTTATTTGTTTGACCATGTGTGTGTGCAAGTGAAGTGGGTGTGGCTATAAATACCACCCATTTGTTTCATTTGCAAGCAGAGAGTTAGGATGAAGGCTTTAGACTTTGGGGGAGAGATCACCACTTGGTCTCTCCCCCGATGTATACTCCTTTGGTATTTTTCGGTTAGCTTGTAATCGGGCCGCTTTGTAACGTTATACTACCGGATTAATACAAAGAAGTTGTTTATCGGTCTCTAATCTCTCCCGTCTTGAACATAACCACATATTAATCACGGTTTCGGTCCGGCACGAACCTACAGAAGACCAAGTAGCAGAGGCCATAGGTAGCGAGTGGCCACCGTAAGGCGCTAGACCACCATGAGGTGATGACACTAGGGTTGTGTGCTGCTGGTTGAGCTGTGGTGCGGTTGAGTAACCCAGTGTAGGCTAGTAGTGTAACTAAGAGGATGTTGTGGAGGTTCAAACCAAATATGAGGACCCCTATAGCACTAATGTCCATTTGAGTTACCTGTAAACTGGAAGCCTCTTCACGCCGGGCACACCGGCCCACGTGTGGCGTTGAGGGCGGCGTGGTATGTGGGGTAGGGAAATCTTCACCGGCGTGGGGGGCTTATGGGTGGTAAGGTGGCGACTTTTTATTGGTTGGTTTTGATTGGTTCTCGTTTATTTTTTTTTTGTTCTTTATTTTTTATAAAAACACCACTTTTACGTCACTTCCATTTTGTATTTTTCTACCATGCCTCCCTTGCTGACATGACTGTCATATGGCGCTTCACACCCCTTTTTATGCCCTCCTACTTCGTATATTCTAAACAAAACATGTGACTGAAAGCCTTTTTACGCCCTCCTAATCCGTAGAGTCTAAACAAAAGATGTGACTGAAAGTGACATGGTATTTAGGTTGGTTCCGAGGTTGAGGTTGAGGTTGACAAAATAATAAGGGTGAAGGGAGTGGTTAAACAGGTGAAAGTGGTAAACTTTAAAATGGACCAATCAGAGAGTGTCACGTCAGAGAGGAGAAAAAGTTTAAACTTTGCTGAAAAGTGTTGGCAATGGTTAGACACTTGGTAAAGTGGTAAACTTTTTATAAAAAAAAAGGAAAAAAGTGTGATTGGTTAAAAATGGCATGGACCCCACTCACCCCACACACACTCTCTCCTTCCCTCATTTCACCGCTTCGGTGTGGGTATGCCGCACTTTTGTTTTGCCGATCGGTGAAAGTGGGGTGGGGGCGGTGTTACCGCGCGGCAAAGGGAGTTTGCCGACCCTTTTGCCGCCCACTCCCTTCACCCTAATAAAAAGACAAAAGGGATAACAAATGGGCTCACCATAGGAGACTAGTAACAAACTGGAGCAGCAGGAGTTGTCGGTTGTGAACACCTTTCACATCAAAGATTAAATATAATTGTTAAAAAAAATCGTCGTCGTCGAAGTAATATCACAGAAACAGTGAATTGATTATATGAATCCACCAAACTATTAATTGATTAATTAATTTATATCAATTAATTAGTTGAGGAAAAATCAATTAAATGGTGATACGGCAATGACGGCAGGAAGACACTTGAAGTATTCCACAGCAAAGAAATCTCACATGCAATGCAATTGAATCCACCGACATTAATTAATCGAGTAATCTGAATCAATTAGCTAATTGAATCAAACGACAATCGAGAGTCGTAGAGACGGCATCACGACACTACAATTCAGTGGTTCACGCGATGGCAAAAAAATAAAAAAATAAACTGATGGTCGCGACTTGGCAGCCGAATATGATCATCCGAACAAGAGGGTGAATTGAAAAAATCAAGGCTTGATACCATGTTGATGTTTGTGAGAAGGAAATATAACACAAGGTTTATTATTTCAAAGTTGTGATTAAAGTTAAGAAAAATATAATCAGTTTTGAGTTTTGTTTTCTTAATAGAATGTGAGAGTTATTCACAAATGCTTCTCTTCTACTTTTTTATTCGGTTTGATTGAGAATTATGACTTGAACTCTTTGTAATTATGTTACCACATATAATACTATTATAAATTCTACTTTTGCCTTGAAATTAAAACATGTTCAAATAACTAAACAAACAATCAAAGAAATCTTTATAGATATTTGAGCCTCTCGAATTTCTAATGTTTCGAGTTTACCCTTTTGTTTCTTTATGCGTATATTTTTATGTACGTGTTGGTATAAATTCGAGTTGGTTTACATTTCGCCGTAAACTTTTGTTGGAAACGAATCAGGTCAAATATAATACGTTTGCATCCTTATTTTATGTACGTTTCTATTTGTCTACATATTGATGTAAATTTTGCCCCGAATCGCGTGTTATCAAATATAATGCGCTTTCGTTTATTCATAATTGATGATATAAATTAAAGTTACTGAACGTTTTGACTCTGCCGCAACGTACGATTAATATTATATTATATATTACACCTTTGACTTTAGTCCTTACACTTCAATACACTCTTGTTTACCCAAATTTTTTTTTCATTTTTGTAGTTTTTTTTTTCAAAAGCTCTAATTAATCCCTTTTAATCATGTCGGTATTTTCCTTTATACACGTTTTATGCTTTTTTCGTATGTTTCCTATGTATGAGTTGGGTCACATATAATACGTTATGATTTTCGTTAAAAATTCGAGGGTCTCTCTGGAAGCAGGCTCTCTATCCCATAGGATGGAGGTAAGGTTTGCTTACATCCCACCCTCCTGAGACGATACATATAGCTTTGCTACGTGGGATTTACGGGGTATATATGATTGTTGTTTGATCCAACCACAATACTCATATATGTTACATTGAGTTAAATCGAATACATTGAAACACGCGTTATCATATAATTGACGCATCACATAACGCTTAGACTAATCCGTTCGATGTTTGTAACGTGTTCGCGGCGCATCACCGACGGGCCGTATTACTAGTTATATTTTAGTTTTCTTACACTAAATGAAGTTTTGAGGTTCAGGGTCCACCCGCCAATCGTCACCATATATTGAGTGATCTGTTTTTCTTGCATAAAGCTATAACAAAAACAAAATGCCTGTAGTTGATAACGACTACACACACAAAATAGCTTTGAAAAAATGCCACAAATAGCTTTGAAAAAATGCCACAAAGCTTTTTATAAATAAATATAAATATTAAAAAATGCATTATCAATGGAATATTTCTGATTTACAAACGCCTATAAATTAAGATAAAGCTCTCACTAATGGGAGGGTGGTTATCACTTGCAAAAATTCCATCACTCACAACATCCAATCAAATTCCGTCATATTATCAACCATTATTCCATCACTCACAACCTTTTTTTAGTGACAATGGTCATCACTCACAACACCCAACAATAAACCCTCACACCCCCTCACATCCATTTATCACTCACAGCCCATCACTCGTTGATTTTATCACGCCAACCTTCCATCACTCGTGATCTTTGTTGGTGGCGGTGGGAATCTCACCAAGTTCCACGCGTGGAACTTTTCATCACCCACAAAATAGCCCACCACCCCCAGTCCCCTAATATATATATTATATTACACCGCATTGATCAAAAGATCTTAATCTTACCATGAAGCCACCACTACTACTCTCTTATGTTGTCTTCCTCATCTTCGCTACACAATCAATCCCCCCTACCACTGGCGCTGACAATTTCGTATATGATGTTAAAGGGAAAAAGGTGTCGAATGATGCTCCCTACTCCATTGGTCCAGTGATCTGGGCTAAGGGTGGCGGAATCAAGTTAACCAACACAAAAAACAATAAGAAAATTTGTCCATCATATGTAGTGCAGGATCCTGCTGAGGTTAACAAAGGTGGCGAGTTCCTCTTTACTCTCATCTCTGAAGAAGAGAAACGTGAAAAATATCTCCAAACATCACGCAGTCTTGGTATTGACTCTGGGCGGCCGAAGAACGGTTCGTGTGAAAAGTGGACCTTTTGGCAGATCTCCGATCCTGATGCGAAGCCACCTTCTAACTTGATTACAACTGGCGGGACCTTTGAAGAAGATGTTTCATGTTTTCAGATTGTGGATTATCCTAAGCCAACAAGTCCAAAGGTGCATAGCTACATGCTTCAACATTGTCCCTATTATTGTGGAGGCACCCCTCCTGTGCGTTGCTATAACGTAAGCCTTTACCAAGATAAAGGGACTAGACATCTAAGTGTTACCAGTGGTACTCCTTTTGAGTTTGTGTTTCAAAAGGCCAAGTAACTCATGTTTGTATGGCCTGGAATTCATAATTGGAAGCATCAAACTTTTATACTTAATAAATAAAAGAGAAACGCTATTATTGCCTTTCTCTATGAACTTGTTTTAAAATCAATTATGGGTTTGTGTTCTCCTTGTTAGAGTTTTGCAACCAGCTAACATATGTCAAAAACAAAGCTAAGATAAACGATCATTCATACTTAAAGTATTGACTTTGATACATAACTTGAAAAAAGGTAAACCTTAAAATGTGGGTGAAAAAACTTCAGGCTTAGGAGTAATATCAAATGACCCGCACACAAGAACAATTGAAAACCATTGACAATTCCTTACAGGATAACAATAAATTGAACTTGTCTATTCATTTCGTAGAAATACACGAGAGGTCTTAAGTCTTAACCAACTCTTATCGTTTCTTAGTTCGTTTGGTTATTATAGCCGAAGATATTGTTGTATATGATGGTTTGAAGTCTTCTACTAATATGTATTCATATTTATTCTAACATATTTTGTTTATTTAGACAAAAAGTAGATCCAATTTTCCTACATATATCCTATCTGTTTTTACATAAAGACAGTACAAAATTGTAAGAAACGTGTTTATCATGCATACATTAGATACCAAAGATGTGGATATTCGTGGCTCGATCTCAAGGATAAGGAAAAGATAAGGTGTTCTTTTTTAGCTGACCAGCTGTTCTTAGCCTTCTGGTGTTCAAACAAGATCCTGTGAAATCTAGAGAGGTCCCATACCATTGAGTGATATTCTTGGACAAGTCAATTCATGCAATACGGAAAAAATAGTAAAAAAAATGATTAATAATTGTGTGGGATCCTCGTTCTAATCATAGTCTCATTTCATTTCATTTGGATGTGGATACATGCTCCATGTTTTGTCATAATTTAAATAAGTTTTTTTTTGTCCTTATGGGTTTGTTCATTTTAACCGGTTGAGGTCCAAAGGCAAAAACGAACATGTGATTTGGTTAGGTATGGTTTTCAGGTTGAATCGGTTTCACACCACATATCGAACACACCTACATCATCATTTGTGAAGGGTATGTTACATGTGCTTGATCCTTTGATAAAACAAGCATAGGCACTTCAGTACCATCGTCAATTGGTCATCACCACTTGGCTGTAATAAAATTAAGGTTAATGGATTTTAATAATATTAACTATTAGTTGTTGGCCGTCATCGGTAATCTTGTGAGGAAACCCTGTTGAAGAGGATGACCAAATGGAGACTCACCAAGTAATGCCTCCCGAATTCGATCATTAGATCTGAATCATTACGATATAACATTAGAATGAAAGGCGTACCTCCCACTTCCACTTCCTCTTAGATTCGGTTGTGATGCGTTTATCCCGTGTAACTCACCAAAATCCCAACCTTCACCGTATCAGAATAATTTATCAAACTAAAAGAAAACATTAAAGTCAAAATTCATATAACGAAAAGACTAGAGCATAAAAATATCAATTAAAGGGCCCCTTCATTCTTACAAGAAAATACTCTGCCGTCAATTTTGTCTGTCGTCCCTTGATAAGTTCTTAAGCACGCTTAACACTCTGTTCCCGAGTCTCATTTAACAGGGGGAGGGGAAAGAAAAGAGATGAAAATATAAAAAAAACCATGTTCCCGAGTTTTTTTAAGGATATGAGGGGAGGGAAAAAGGAAGAAAATTTGTCCATATATTCATCCTCCTAAATTGGAGAGATTAGGAGAGAAAATATTTTTAATTACTAAATTGCCCTCATATCTAATTAAAATGTTTTATGTTTAAAGGGTATAATGGTAAAATTGTTCCTTTTCTTTTCTTTTCCTTCTAACTCGGGAACAAATAAAAAAGTTCGATTCCTTCTTTTTTCCTTTACTTTTCATTAAACTCGGAAACACGAAAAAAATCACATCTTTTCCTTCCTTTTCTCTCTTAATTTATTTTCTTTCCCCTCCTCTCCCCATGTTAAATGAGACTCGGGAACACAGAGTAAGAGTCTTAGTGATACGTACCCGCAATGTATACATGGATCTCATTCATATAACTCCATGTGAATAGCACATGTTATTTAATTGTCATGTTTTATTATTTTAGTATTTGTTTGCAATCCGTAGTACTAGTTGAAGATCCATGATCTTAAGATAGAGGAGTAGTGGGTATCCATGATCCCCTCATTCCATGGATAGTCAGTTATTATTTGGTTCCATGTAATTCCTATTTACGTGGTTTTGTTTTGATAATGAGATATGAAGAAGAAATTATCTAAAATCCTATCTTAAATTTGTTAGCCGATAATATCCCAAAGATATTATTGGCATATATTATTGCAAATATTGTGTGAATATTTTAGTTATTTCCCATTTATTAGGATTGGTAGTTTACCTAGAATAGAAACCGTAAATGGCTCTCTGTATTGTATATATCTTGTCTTTGTATCATTCTAAGGGATCAAGGAATTTGTTAATCTTACATGGTATCACCCAAGGCTTGATCTCGATCAACCCTCCATCCTTTATTTTTTTTTTCTGTTTCCTGTTTGTTCAGCGATCCCTTCCTCTTTGTTCTCTGTTCCATTCATCATGGGAGACAAAGTCGACGATAAGGTGGATCCCAAAACCCAAACCCTACATCCCGTTTATACAGTCACAAATATCCAAAACAAGGTTCGAGTACTCGACGGCGTCAAGGTTTCCTACTCATCGTGGGTTAAACTGTTTCTTCTACACGCCAAAGGGTACGAGGTGCTCAACCACATCGACGGTTCGCCGGCACCTAATGAAACCACTCCTGAGTATCCGTCATGGGCGAAGATCGATGCGGTGGTTCTACAATGGATATATGGTACACTCACGGACGATCTCCTGGTCCGGGTGTTAACTGATGAATCCACAGCCTACGAGGCGTGGAAACGGGTCAAGAAACTTTTCTTAAACAACAAAGGTCCGCGCGCTGCGGCCCTTCAACATGAGCTCAGCAACATTACTCTTGCCGCCATGCCGTCTCTTGAGGCATATTGCCAACGTATCAGTGATTTAGTCGATCAATTGGCTGCGGTAGATTGCCCAGTTAATGCCACACAACAGATCTTGCATCTTGTTCATGGCCTACCCCGTGAGTACGACACCATCGCAACTATCTTGAATCAAAACCTTCCAGCTTGGGAGGAGGCAGTCGAACAACTCCAATCAGAGGCACGACGCATCGCGTCTCGTGAACATCTTGCACCGACACCCATTGTTGCTGTTGTTGTTAACTCTCCACCACCCACCAACCGTGACAACCAGCCTCAATCTCACCGTAACAACCAAAATCGGCGCTTCAATTCGAATCAGCCTCGTCGTGATTCTGGTCGAAATGGCAGACCCCAAACTCGCGGCCCATCTGGCCCGCCTCAGTCAAACCAGCCATGGCCCAACAGTCGTGGCCCAAGTCAACAACCACCTCACCCATATGCTGCCTATCCACAACAGTACCCACCTCCACCATATTGGGCTCAACAACCTTATTGGGCTCCACCCCCATGTCCATATCCAACTCAAAATTGGGTCCAACCATGGGAACAAAGGCCTAATTCTCGGTCTAACAATCATTCTCTAGCCCAATTTGGTCGGTCGGCCCAGGCCCATTTGGCAGAAGTGGACCCTCTTGAGCCCACACAACTTGCTGATGCAGTGCATGCCCTTTCAATGGAATCGGGTGATACGGGTGATGACAATTGGAACTTTGACACGGGAGCTGAGTCTCATGTCACCAATGATCAAGGTAAACTCAACAATTTTTCCATTTATTCACCAATAGCGTCAATAATTGTCGGTAATGGTAACAAAATTCCAGTTATGGGTTCGGGTTCTTCGGTAATACAAACACCAACTAGACCACTCCACCTTAAATCTGTCCTTTTTAATCCCAAAATCATTAAAAATCTTATCTCCGTGCGTCGTTTCAATATTGATAACTATACTTCTATTGAATTTGACCCATTTGGATTTTCTGTGAAGGATTTCAAGGATGGCACGATCCTGAGTCGTCACAACAGTTCAAGTGATCTCTACCCGCTCACCTCCAATGCTTCCGCCACCACTTGCTTTATTTCAACAAAAGAGTCTCCTTTTTGGCACAACCGACTTGGACACCCGGGTCAACCGGTCATGGAGTTTCTTCGTTCACGACAATTTATTTCTTGCAATAAAAATAATTTGTCATTTTTTTGTGATTCTTGTCAACTATCCAAACATAAACGTTTACCGTTTTCGGATTCTTTAAATCGTACTTTAATGCCCTTTGCTATTCTACATTGTGATTTATGGACATCGCCTATTCTTAGTCATGCGGGTTATAAATACTATATGGTTTTAACGGATGATTTCACACAATACACATGGGTTTATCCGTTAAAGTTTAAATCTGAAACTTTCACTAAGTTTACACATTTTTACCAATATATTGCAACCCAATTTCGCATGTCCATCAAAGCTTTCCAATGCGACATGGGGGGAGAATTCGATAATACCAACTTTAAAAATTTTGCAACTAAAAATGGTATTCAATTTCGTTTTTCATGCCCACATACGTCACAACAAAACGGTAAATCCGAACGAATGATTCGTCGCCTAAATGAAATCATGTTCACCATACTCACCCACGCATCCTTACCATCTTCATATTGGGTCGAAGCACTTCACACGGCCTCATACCTTCACAACATTCTTCCAACAAAACTACATAAATTCCACACCCCTACCTCCTTACTTTACCTACGCCAACCGTCTTACGAACACCTTCGCGTGTTCGGTTGCTTATGCTACCCAAATACATCTTCGACTCGGCCACACAAACTCACCCATCGCTCCACTCCGTGTGTCTTTCTCGGCTACCCGGCAAACTATCGCGGGTACCGGTGTCTAGAAATCTCAACCGGTAAAACTATTTTTTCTCGACATGTCACGTTTGATGAAAGTCGTTTCCCGTTTTCCAACCCACCTACACCCACACCCTCCCATACATTCCTCGACCCCTCACCATTAATATTTACACAACCCATTCCTATGCCAAACTCCACTGAAGCAAATGTCACCCCTGGCCCAATAAGCCCACAACAATCACCGCCCAACCCACTGCTTAATTCTGATTCCAATCCAGCCTTTCCTATTCACACCCCACCGCCTAGCGTTAACACCCCATCGGGCCCATCACCTAACCTAAGCCCACCTCATCCCTCATCCTACGCTCACCTCAGCCCAAACCCGGTCTCCCCCAGTTCACAATCCTCACGAGTACCGCCTCATTATTCACCTCCACCTAATACATCAGACCCATTCTACCACCTCAAAACTCTACTACATCTACTCATCCCATGCAAACATGGTCCCGTTCCGGAATTTTTAAACCACGTCATCCACTGTCTCTTCTCACTAAAACATCTTCCAACATCTCACCATTACCCAAATCACACCTAACCGCACTCACTGACCATAACTGGAAAAAGGCCATGACCGACGAATATGAAGCACTATTGGCAAATAATACATGGGAACTTGTACCGAGACCTACAGATGTTCCAATTATTCGTTGCATGTGGCTATTCAAACATAAGTTCCATGCCGACGGCTCTTTAGAACGACACAAGGCACGACTCGTTGTTAATGGCAAGAGTCAAACCGTAGGCGTTGACTGTGATGAAACGTTTAGTCCAGTGGTTAAGCCCACTACAATCCGCACAGTCCTTAGCTTGGCAGTCTCCAAGGCATGGCCCATTCACCAACTCGATGTCAAAAATGCCTTTCTACACGGACATTTAAAAGAGACGGTCTACATGTTTCAGCCACCAGGTTTTACTTCTACCTCACACCCTAAATATGTGTGCAAGCTCAACAAATCTTTATATGGTTTGAAACAAGCCCCACGAGCTTGGTATCAACGGTTCGCTGGGTACATCTCAAAATGTGGCTTCAAAAGTAGCATATGCGACACTTCACTATTTATCTATCACAATGGAAATCAAATGGCTTACCTACTACTTTACGTGGACGATATTATTCTCACGGCATCTAGTGATTCTCTTTTACGAAGCATTATTAAATCATTATCCGCTGAGTTTAACATGACCGATCTCGGCTCTTTACATCACTTCCTCGGAATTGCGGTCCAAAAACAAAAAGGTGGACTAATTTTGACGCAATCCAAGTATGCAGAGGATATTTTATCACGTGCGAACATGTCCAAGTGCAAACCAGTTAGCACTCCGGTTGAAGTCGGCTCTAAGCTTAGTGCTACTACAGGTGCCCCGTTCACCGATGGGGTTTTATATCGTAGCTTAGCCGGTGCTTTACAGTATCTCACCATCACTCGGCCGGACATAACTTATGCGGTTCAACAAGTTTGTCTCTTCATGCACGCACCACGTGAACCGCATTTCCAGTTACTAAAACGGATCCTCAGGTATATTAAAGGTACTATTTCTCAGGGTCTAATCTTATCTCCCACCTCGCCCACTAATCTTACCGCCTATTCAGATGCGGACTGGGGTGGGTGCCCCGACTCCCGCAGGTCGACCTCCGGTTACTGTGTGTTCATGGGTACAAACTTAATTTCATGGTCCTCAAAGCGTCAACCCACGATCTCACGCTCTAGCGCCGAAGAAGAATATAGAGGAGTCGCCAACACGGTCGCAGAAATCAGTTGGATCAGAAATCTCCTACTTGAACTTCACATCCCAATCAAATACGCAACCATAATCTATTGTGATAACATCTCGGCGGTATATCTTGCTGAAAATCCGGTGCAACATCAACGAACCAAACATGTCGAGCTGGATATACACTTTGTTCGGGAGAAGGTACGCCTTGGCACAGTTAAAGTTCTTCACGTTCCGGCAGATTATCAGTATGCGGACATTTTCACAAAGGGGCTACCTAAACATTTGTTTCAAAGGTTTCGGTCCAGTTTATGCCTTCGCTCACTTACGGCTCAAACTGCGGGGGACTGTTAGCCGATAATATCCCAAAGATATTATTGGCATATATTATTGCAAATATTGTGTGAATATTTGTAACACCTCGAAAATTCACGTCCTATAATGTATTGACACGTGTCATCAGCTTGAACGTGAGAAAGTATACTTTAGAGGGACTAAAGTTGACAAACATAGAAAGTATGTGAAAATAAGGGTTCAAAATGTCAACAATGGATAAACATACTCCATAATAACCCTACATGATGTTTATAACATCAAACGAATAAATCATGGATCATACGAAGCTAAAAGTGAGAGATTTCAAACTACAGGGGTTAAATGTGTCAACATGTTTAAAGATATACCTCTGAGTGACCTTTTGACAAACCCGAAGCTTTGTAAATGTTAATTATACTCACTTGAATGCACGATTAAAATTTCACTATGTTTCGTTATCGTATGAGAAAGTTATGACCAAAATCGTAGGCGAGGGGTTAAAGTGCAAACATTGAAAGTTAAGACTTTTCGGGTTAACCGGAAGTGTTCAGGGACTTGGCAAAGTGGGTATAAGTTCTAAGGCCCTTGTGGGTAAACATAAGGGGGTCAAAATGCAAGAAATAACCCTAATTGCCCCTTCGTGAAGCCAAAGGTCAACCTGCAAAACAAAAGAAAGTTAAAATCGAATTCTATTGGGCCAGGCGGCCCGCGTACGGTTTGGGTAATATTGAGGCGGGCCGCGTGGGAGTGCCAGGTGCAGAAAAAACGGGCAGTAGCCTGTTCTACGCGATTATGACCTATTCCACCGGTATTTCTCACTTGTGGACGACCCCTAAGCACCCCCTAGCACCTTAGAACACTTGTTGATGATTTGTGGTGTGTTGTAGACCCCAAGTGTCAAAGACTTGTGGTGATTAAGGTGCTATATAAGGCCCTTATGTGCAACAATTGTTCATACCTTCACAACTTCAACATCTGATCATTCTGGAGCTTAGGATCAGATCCAAGACATCCCTACTCGTGCATAGGACCCTTGTAAGTGCCCTTGACCTTCCTCGTTTGAGTTCTAGCTTAGTTTTAGCTTAAAAGTCAAACCATCGTAAGATAGGTTTGACTTAGCGATTAATCGCTAATAGTCCAGCGATTAGTCAAAGTGAAAGTAGGTATAAGTTGGTATTTATGTGGGTAATAAAACCTCAAAAGGGTTTCCCCTGATTCCAACTCTAACCAGGTCAAGCGTCGGGTCAAACATACTAATGAAAAGTCAACAGGATCCTTAAAAAGCTATTTTTGCATAATTAACATTATAGATCATATACAACCTGTTGGATCATTGTTATAACTTAGTAATAAGTGTAAGAACATGTCTAAACATGTTCAACCCGACAATTTCCTGTTTAGACCCGGTTCGGAACCGAAAGTCGCATAGTTTGACTTTCACTTTGACTTTCAGTTCTGACCCGCTTTAGTATGATTTGAAAATGTCTTAGAGCTTCTTTAGGACCAGGCTACATGTTAGCACAACCTTCTGTGGTTGGTTCATTGATTGACCCATTCGTTTACGCGTTTCCGTTAATTGCTCATATGTTGACCATTATGCCCTTATTACCTTAAAACGTGATTTATGAAAATGTAAAAGTGTAGAAACCTTAATTACTGATATGTAAACTTGTATGCAAAGTTTGACATCAGTTTGACTTGTAGATTAAGAGTTATGCTCATTATCGCAAAACTAATGCTTTATGTTAATAAAACGGCGTAATTAGCGTATAGCCTAGTTAAGCCTACTTTTTGGTATCAAACTTAATACCCACTGATATGATATATTATTTTGGGATTTTTAAAGATTTTTAATTAATTTTAGGCTGAGCATAACTAGTAGTCGTAGGCTTAATCCGGTAATTGTCGGTTTCGCCCTTACGGGCCATAAAATGAGTTTTACTTATCTAAATGACTCCAAACCTTTTGCTACTGATCACATATGATAAATAAATTATTTTAAGCCTTCTGGAAATATAAAAATATCAGATTTAAGTAACAAACCCGGAAATGGCCTTTAATCGCCTTATTTAGCGTTTTTAACGCATAGTATGTTTTAAAATCATATTGAACATACCCGGGTTGATACCTACTGATATATGAGGCAAATTATGATATTTTAACAGTAAGCAAAGGTTGATAAACTCAGACTTCAGTTTTGAGCTTTTCGGCTTATGTGAAATTACCAAAATGCCCCTTCGGAGCATAGTTTGGTTATAAATGATATATTTCACATATATACTTTACCCTACTGTTATAACTCATCAAATTGAGTATGTTTGCTGTTTACATCAGACCTGTAACTCAGTTAAACATCTAAACGCTTTTACAAACTTTAAAATGACCAAACTACCCCTACGGGGCATAGTTTGTGTTTAATTTAGTTCGGGGCATAATGAAAGACATCATACTGATGTCCCAACATATTTGAAGCATATTAACATAGGAAACCTGTATATGGCTCTTACGGATGCCCGTTATGCTTATTACGCGTTCGGTTCGGTTTATGTAACAAGTTTACATAAATTAGCCGAAACGGGTCAAACCTTATCGGTTTTATCTCAAAATCCAGAATGTGTTTAGTTTACCCATATTATACAAGTCTCCAAACTTGTCGGGTCTAAATCACATTCTATTCCGGTCTTCGCTTAATCATGCGTTTTGAACCGTAAACCTTTCCTTAAAACTAACCGGTCTAAGTTACGACTTAAATAAGACCCGTTAGGAATTTAATAGGTTAATAAAACCTTCGTTCCAGATTGAGAGCCCCAGTAGAAGTACTTGTGGTTGCTGATTAGAATATACGGCTGAGTATAAATTGCATTGCTAGCTCAGGTAAATACTTTTAACTTATTTTCCCTTATACGGGCTTGGGATACGGTATTATAAAAATACCGCTTGGTCGGGTGTAGAAACCTTTTAATCGGAGATGATTAAATTGCATAATCCCGTTTTAATCTGTATTGATTGATAACAAATAACATTGGGGGTTAATGACCGTGTCCTGGATATCCTTGGCTCATTTTAAAAAGTGAATGGCCACGACGTAAGCACAAGGTGTAGGCAAAACACCTCCTGTTGCATATGTATAACGTATACTCACTCGTAAGGGTATCTTCTTGTGAGATTATATTTGTGGTGTGTCGATTAATCTTGTCCGGCTTGTATTGTATAATCACCGGCCCTAAATGTTGGACAACCATGTAAATCGGATACAAGATTTTTATTAATAAAATTGTCCCAAGTATAAAAGATTAATTTTGCCTCTGTGCATTTTAATCAACGTGTCAAGATATTTTGTGCCGTTTGCACTCGAATCACTTTTCAAACTCTTTTTCCAAAATGAGTCAGTTAATTGTATTTACCAGTGTAAACTGACGTATTTTCCAAAAGGTTAAGTGACAGGTACTATGCGTAATTGGCTGGGAGCTCAGGGCGTCACTAGGGAATCTTGCAAGTTCTAGATGCCTAAAGTCTGTTGAACAGTTTTCTTTTATTGATCCGCCTGTGGATCCTTTACCTTCCGTTGTAATACTTTGACATTACTTATATTCGGAATGTAATATATTTATCTTTTGCTTCCGCTGTGCATTATTATATTGTGTTGTTTGACCATGATGTTGCCAACCACGTCACGATACTCCCCCACCGGGCCCACCGGTGACACGTGGAAAATCGGGGTGTGACAGGTTGGTATCAGAGAGCCAACACTGAGTGAATTAAACACTAGCCTTTAGTGTTTAATCTCAGTTACACAATTGCACAATTCTAAACTTCTGAGTCTAGACTTAACTTAGGAATATTCTAAATCCTAATCTATAAATTTTTGCTTCCAAATTTTTATTGGATACGTCGCCAAGCGAAGAAGCTGTATTAGAAATTCTCCCCAATCTGGAGCCCTGAAATGCTGAGCTTCGTAGCGCGGCTGGAATGAAACGAGCATCCAAGGAGAGAGCATTCAGAAATAACTTGAAGAAGAAACTCCTTTTGCTGAAGATCGTTTCCTTAATAGTCCTTATAAGGACATATTTATCTTTCAGTCCCTTCAAGGACACATTATCCCTTCAAAGACCCGCTTAGGGCAACTTTGTACTTTTATTTTCATATAATGGATTGATTAAATTAAGTTTTCATTCTAAACATGAAATATGAAATGAATGGAAGGGAAGTGCCTACGGGCTATAATTAACGTCCTCTGAGACTAAATACGGTGGTAGCCTACAGCTCCCTGTCAAGAAAAGGTAATGAACTTTGATTCACACCTAAATGCCTCGATCCCAAACGATCATGGCTTAAAAATTTAACTTGTCCACGTGACTAAGCCTTTTGTGCTATTACTAAATGCCTCGATCCCAGACGATCATGGCTTATAAATTAAACTTGTCCACGTGACTAGGCCTTTTGTGCCATTGCTAATTCATAAATTGCCCTGATTCTCTGAAATCTTGGCTTATAAATTAAACTTGTCTACGCGACTAGGCCATTTGTGCTATTATTAAATTATAAATTAGGATTTATGATAAAAATCCTGAATAAAATAAATATCCTTCCTTCCCTGCCATTAGGCATTTTAAAAAGAATCTTAAAGGTGAAATCTAGCCTACGCGGCCAAGATGGTGAAACCTACCCAAGGGATTCAGATCCTTGTTAACACCTAAGAACGTGTTAGCACTCCTGACAAATGTGATTCGATAAAATCACAACAGTCATCTTTATATTGGATTCTTCTAATTTTCTTATCTAGCATAGTGATTTAGAAATCATGGCTTGTGTCATCCTATAAGATGATCATATTATAAACATCCGATAGTGATGAAGTGCCTGCGGGCAAAACTTGTTGTCCGATAAGACAACGACAGTGGTGGTCTTTGACCTCCTGTCTAAAAATGTTGGACCAGGTCCAAGCATAATAGTCGGTAGGATCCATACGACCTCGACTAATAGCATCTAAGGAGATGATCACATTATAACCATCCCTCAGAAGGGAAATGCCCACGGGCTATATCTATTGTCCTAAAAGACAAAAGACAGTTGAAGTCTACAACTCCCTGTCAAAAGAAGGTAATGAACTTGATTCAGACCTTAATGCCTCGATTCTCTGAAATCATGGCTTATAAAATTTAGAACTGTCCTTGTGACTAGGCCTTTTGCGCCACTTTAATATCCTTAATGTTTTATAACTAGGATAAATTATAATGGAAAATACTAATTAAATATAACTAACAAGTTAACCAATATGGTTTATATTACCATGGTTGATAAATCGTCAAAGATGATGATTCCATAATAATCTCTGAATAAATCATTGTTAATATTTATGTAGCAATCAAGCTACATGGCTGGATTAGATGAAGTTAACAGTCACTTGAAGGAGAGCAATGATACTACCAGAATTAATGTAACTGGAGCAGAACTACAGGCAATAATAGATTATGCTGTTACTCGAGCACTTGATCGGCAGTATGATGAGTCAAATGATACCCACTCTAAGACTCTATCTGCGGCTCGTTGTAAGCCCCCTCTTAAAACACATGAGTCAAGGGAGGACGATGTTCATGACTTGTCAAATCAAAGGAGTATTCCGTCTAGACAAGTTGTGTTTCATCAAGAGGCACCAGTTAAGACCTGTTCATATAAATATTTTGTCTCCTGCAAGCCCAGAGACTTTACAGGAGAAGAAGGAGCCATCGATTGCATGACATGGCTCGATGAGATGGACGTTGTGGTTGACATCAGCGGTTGTGCGGAGCAAGATGTTGTGAAATTTGTTTCACAATCATTTAAAGGAGAAGCGTTGGCATGGTGGAGATCACTGCTCCAAGCCACGGGGAAAGTTCTACTCTACAACTTATCTTGGGATCAATTTGTTGCATTAGTCAAGGAAAACTATTGCCCTCAACATGAAGTAGAAAAGATAGAATCGGACTTCTTGACTTTGGTCATGGAAAATTTGAATTGTCAGGCATATGTGACAAGTTTCAACACTATGTCCCGCCTAGTTCCTTATTTAGTCACCCCTGAACCTAAACGCATAGCGCGTTTCATTGGAGGCCTAGCACCAGAGATAAAAGGGAATGTTAAAGCGTCTAGGCCAACCACATATAGGTCCGCGGTGGACTTATCCTTATCTCTCACCTTAGATGCAATTAGAATTAAGTCTGTTAAGGCTTCTGGCGAGGGAAGAAGAGAAAGAGAGGAGGAAAACTCTCACCGATATAACAAGAAGAAGAAGGGAAGCTCGAAGCGCGGGAAGGATTCCAAGGTTAGGAAGAACTCGAGTCAGTCTGATAGCAGACCCAAATGCAATAACTGCAAAAAGCAGCATTTTGGAAAATGTACAATAGACCCACGCGCTAAATTGTGTGGAATTTGCAAGACCAAGGGTCACAAAACCTTAGATTGCAAGGGGTTAAAGAACGCCACATGTTACAATTGTAACGAGGAAGGGCACATTAAAACCAACTGCCCAAAGCTTATAAAGAAGCCGGGAAAGGCTCGGGAAATAAACGCATGAGTCTTCCGGGTGAACGCCAGGAGATGGTGCAGAAGGATAACTATATAGCAGGTACCTTTCCTTATCAAGCAGTTTATGCAAAAATTTACTTGATACTGACACATGTGATTCAATAATGAACGATCACTGTTGAGAACTGTTGTCTCCGTCTTAGTAGGACTTCGGTCATTTTATACGAAGTAGAAATTGGCCGATGATACCTTAGAAAATGCTCCAACAAACCTTAGATGGATATTTTATATCTAAATAGGAATCACTCTTTTCTGATATTCCTATGGCAAGCTTTCAAGCTACCTAAATTCTTTAATATAATAAAGACAGATGTGACGTTTCGATCCTCTGTCAGAAAAGTGATGGACTAGGTCCAAATCTTTAATGCCACTGATGGTCTTTTACGACCTAGGCTAAGTAATATTAATATATTTTAAATAACGTTCATTAAGAATGTTAGTGCTATAATAGCCTGTATAGGTTATTGACACCATGGTTAGTATATATTAAGGCCATCAGAATAAAAATAGTAGTTGTTGGATTTCAATTAAGAAATTGTTTTATTGGTATTAGGAACCAATATCGAGTATGGCAAACTCGGATAAGACAACAGCCAATCGCGCCATTGATGACGCGACGCAGACTAATGATGCTGAAATTGTAAACCTTAGAATTTCCAAAGATGTTCTTCAAACTATGATAGACGCAGCCGTTGGAAAAGCTGTGAAGAGAGCTGTGAAAAAGTTAAAGGAGCCCCATGCTGCTCGGTCCAAATTTTATTTAGGACCACATTTCCTCACTCGTAAGAAGGATCTCGTTCATGCCTCTGATGCAAAGGATGAACTAAAAAGGAAAAGGGAGGTAGATAACTCCCAGAGTTCTAAGAAAAAGAACAAACAAAAGTCCGACCAGAAACCAGTATGTGAGACCTGCAAGAAGCGCCATTATGGGAAATGTAGGTTCGAACCAAAATCCAAATCGCAGCCCAGGGCTTGTGGGATCTGCAAGTCTAAGGGACATAAAACGTTGGACTGTAAGGACATGAAGAATGCAGTCTGTTTCGGCTGTAATGAGAAAGGCCACATCAAGACTACGTGCCCTAAATATGCCAAAGGAAATGTGGCGGAGGAAGTAAAGCCTAAAATTGAAAGCGCCTAAAATGCCTAAGCTAGCCCATAAATAATGACATTAGGTACGTTCCTTGGCATTTTATCAGTAATTTAAATGCTAAGAGTTTTATTTTGGTTCGGATACCAGTAAATCCTTCATAAACCATAAGTATAACAAGTTTTTAAAACCCTTCATAAGGACTATATATATATTAAGTGTAAGGTAAAACTTACAAGTAAAAAAAAAAAAAAAAAAAAAAAAAAATTACCAGAACTATTTTCTGTTCCTGTAAAAAAAAAAAAAAAAAAAAAAAAAAATCGATAAGTCGCAAAAATGGTGGAACCGGCCGTCCCCGGAATCGAACCTGGGTCTAGGCCGCACCCTTTCGCGCGCCTAGCCAACCGAGCTAGGTGCCTAGTTTGTGAAACTTCCATTATTGATTAAATATAAGCACTTGTACAATAAACTTCTTATCATTTATCAATGATAATTTCTGCTAATTGTCTTGTTTTTAATACAGGCAATAATAAATCTTCATGAACCATAAACTTAGCAAATTTTTTTTATCATCCACAAGGTATAACTACCAAGGAAACCATAGTAACCGATTCTTATAAATCGGCAGGGAATCCTTCCGAAAATCTAAGAGCACTCTTTCTTTGCATAGAGTACGACAACATATGTTATTTTAATTATTTTTCTCATTGTTTTCTATCGCCTGCGAATGCCAAACTATGTTTGATAAAAGTGTCATATGAGGATTGGCGTATCCTAGTGTGTCCCATAAATTATTTCCATGTCTGATCAGCATGGAGGTTTAATACATGGAACCCTAAGATATCCCAATGATCATATTGTACTAAAGTCGACTAGTAGTATTCAAAGAAGATATCCAAAAATGGAATTTTTTTTCCAAGTAAATGTTCCCGATTAAGGAATTCGAGGACTTATAACATAAAGGTGTCACTCATTTGACACGAACAATGATGGATGAACTGGAGCCTGAGATATGGAAAATCTCTGTAGCCTCCTTGTATCTTAATTATCTTCTCAAAAGATGTCCCTGCTTACCTCCTGGAAGGCAGGTAGAATTAAGATTTGTCGCCCGCCGTGGGCTGGAGTATTGTGAAAACTCCATATTAATTATGGAATAAACGAAACCTTGAGTAAGTAGGTTTTAAGACATAGGCTCATATAGCCAGACTCAATATTCTGAGGGTGTTATATTATTAAATAAGAAAGACGGTTCATATTGCTTATGCATGCATGCCGCAACCCTAAATAGGCAACGATTAAGAATTTGCCATCAGCTACCCAGGATCGTCGAATTGTTCGACTAACGACAAGGATTAGCTATTCCTTAATATTAGTTAAGTAATGGTTGGAATAACCACCTTAAGATAAGCTTTTCTTTAATAATTGATATGTAAGTATTAAGGCTACTCCTTTGGAGACCTTGTATAGATGAAATGTTAAACATCTGTTGTTAGGACAATAGATTGGTAAGTCCAATATTCAGGATCTGAAAGTTGCATTGGAAACAACAAATAAGATCATACAAATTCCTAATCATCTGTAAGTTGCCATTATTAGGCAGAGAATACTTCCTTTATTTCGGTAAATCTCGGGCCGAGATTTCTTTTAAGGGGGTGAGGATGTAACACCTCGAAAATTCACGTCCTATAATGTATTGACACGTGTCATCAGCTTGAACGTGAGAAAGTATACTTTAGAGGGACTAAAGTTGACAAACATAGAAAGTATGTGAAAATAAGGGTTCAAAATGTCAACAATGGATAAACATACTCCATAATAACCCTACATGATGTTTATAACATCAAACGAATAAATCATGGATCATACGAAGCTAAAAGTGAGAGATTTCAAACTACAGGGGTTAAATGTGTCAACATGTTTAAAGATATACCTCTGAGTGACCTTTTGACAAACCCGAAGCTTTGTAAATGTTAATTATACTCACTTGAATGCACGATTAAAATTTCACTATGTTTCGTTATCGTATGAGAAAGTTATGACCAAAATCGTAGGCGAGGGGTTAAAGTGCAAACATTGAAAGTTAAGACTTTTCGGGTTAACCGGAAGTGTTCAGGGACTTGGCAAAGTGGGTATAAGTTCTAAGGCCCTTGTGGGTAAACATAAGGGGGTCAAAATGCAAGAAATAACCCTAATTGCCCCTTCGTGAAGCCAAAGGTCAACCTGCAAAACAAAAGAAAGTTAAAATCGAATTCTATTGGGCCAGGCGGCCCGCGTACGGTTTGGGTAATATTGAGGCGGGCCGCGTGGGAGTGCCAGGTGCAGAAAAAACGGGCAGTAGCCTGTTCTACGCGATTATGACCTATTCCACCGGTATTTCTCACTTGTGGACGACCCCTAAGCACCCCCTAGCACCTTAGAACACTTGTTGATGATTTGTGGTGTGTTGTAGACCCCAAGTGTCAAAGACTTGTGGTGATTAAGGTGCTATATAAGGCCCTTATGTGCAACAATTGTTCATACCTTCACAACTTCAACATCTGATCATTCTGGAGCTTAGGATCAGATCCAAGACATCCCTACTCGTGCATAGGACCCTTGTAAGTGCCCTTGACCTTCCTCGTTTGAGTTCTAGCTTAGTTTTAGCTTAAAAGTCAAACCATCGTAAGATAGGTTTGACTTAGCGATTAATCGCTAATAGTCCAGCGATTAGTCAAAGTGAAAGTAGGTATAAGTTGGTATTTATGTGGGTAATAAAACCTCAAAAGGGTTTCCCCTGATTCCAACTCTAACCAGGTCAAGCGTCGGGTCAAACATACTAATGAAAAGTCAACAGGATCCTTAAAAAGCTATTTTTGCATAATTAACATTATAGATCATATACAACCTGTTGGATCATTGTTATAACTTAGTAATAAGTGTAAGAACATGTCTAAACATGTTCAACCCGACAATTTCCTGTTTAGACCCGGTTCGGAACCGAAAGTCGCATAGTTTGACTTTCACTTTGACTTTCAGTTCTGACCCGCTTTAGTATGATTTGAAAATGTCTTAGAGCTTCTTTAGGACCAGGCTACATGTTAGCACAACCTTCTGTGGTTGGTTCATTGATTGACCCATTCGTTTACGCGTTTCCGTTAATTGCTCATATGTTGACCATTATGCCCTTATTACCTTAAAACGTGATTTATGAAAATGTAAAAGTGTAGAAACCTTAATTACTGATATGTAAACTTGTATGCAAAGTTTGACATCAGTTTGACTTGTAGATTAAGAGTTATGCTCATTATCGCAAAACTAATGCTTTATGTTAATAAAACGGCGTAATTAGCGTATAGCCTAGTTAAGCCTACTTTTTGGTATCAAACTTAATACCCACTGATATGATATATTATTTTGGGATTTTTAAAGATTTTTAATTAATTTTAGGCTGAGCATAACTAGTAGTCGTAGGCTTAATCCGGTAATTGTCGGTTTCGCCCTTACGGGCCATAAAATGAGTTTTACTTATCTAAATGACTCCAAACCTTTTGCTACTGATCACATATGATAAATAAATTATTTTAAGCCTTCTGGAAATATAAAAATATCAGATTTAAGTAACAAACCCGGAAATGGCCTTTAATCGCCTTATTTAGCGTTTTTAACGCATAGTATGTTTTAAAATCATATTGAACATACCCGGGTTGATACCTACTGATATATGAGGCAAATTATGATATTTTAACAGTAAGCAAAGGTTGATAAACTCAGACTTCAGTTTTGAGCTTTTCGGCTTATGTGAAATTACTAAAATGCCCCTTCGGAGCATAGTTTGGTTATAAATGATATATTTCACATATATACTTTACCCTACTGTTATAACTCATCAAATTGAGTATGTTTGCTGTTTACATCAGACCTGTAACTCAGTTAAACATCTAAACGCTTTTACAAACTTTAAAATGACCAAACTACCCCTACGGGGCATAGTTTGTGTTTAATTTAGTTCGGGGCATAATGAAAGACATCCTACTGATGTCCCAACATATTTGAAGCATATTAACATAGGAAACCTGTATATGGCTCTTACGGATGCCCGTTATGCTTATTACGCGTTCGGTTCGGTTTATGTAACAAGTTTACATAAATTAGCCGAAACGGGTCAAACCTTATCGGTTTTATCTCAAAATCCAGAATGTGTTTAGTTTACCCATATTATACAAGTCTCCAAACTTGTCGGGTCTAAATCACATTCTATTCCGGTCTTCGCTTAATCATGCGTTTTGAACCGTAAACCTTTCCTTAAAACTAACCGGTCTAAGTTACGACTTAAATAAGACCCGTTAGGAATTTAATAGGTTAATAAAACCTTCGTTCCAGATTGAGAGCCCCAGTAGAAGTACTTGTGGTTGCTGATTAGAATATACGGCTGAGTATAAATTGCATTGCTAGCTCAGGTAAATACTTTTAACTTATTTTCCCTTATACGGGCTTGGGATACGGTATTATAAAAATACCGATTGGTCGGGTGTAGAAACCTTTTAATCGGAGATGATTAAATTGCATAATCCCGTTTTAATCTGTATTGATTGATAACAAATAACATTGGGGGTTAATGACCGTGTCCTGGATATCCTTGGCTCATTTTAAAAAGTGAATGGCCACGACGTAAGCACAAGGTGTAGGCAAAACACCTCCTGTTGCATATGTATAACGTATACTCACTCGTAAGGGTATCTTCTTGTGAGATTATATTTGTGGTGTGTCGATTAATCTTGTCCGGCTTGTATTGTATAATCACCGGCCCTAAATGTTGGACAACCATGTAAATCGGATACAAGATTTTTATTAATAAAATTGTCCCAAGTATAAAAGATTAATTTTGCCTCTGTGCATTTTAATCAATGTGTCAAGATATTTTGTGCCGTTTGCACTCGAATCACTTTTCAAACTCTTTTTCCAAAATGAGTCAGTTAATTGTATTTACCAGTGTAAACTGACGTATTTTCCAAAAGGTTAAGTGACAGGTACTATGCGTAATTGGCTGGGAGCTCAGGGCGTCACTAGGGAATCTTGCAAGTTCTAGATGCCTAAAGTCTGTTGAACAGTTTTCTTTTATTGATCCGCCTGTGGATCCTTTACCTTCCGTTGTAATACTTTGACATTACTTATATTCGGAATGTAATATATTTATCTTTTGCTTCCGCTGTGCATTATTATATTGTGTTGTTTGACCATGATGTTGCCAACCACGTCACGATACTCCCCCACCGGGCCCACCGGTGACACGTGGAAAATCGGGGTGTGACATTATTTTAGTTATTTCCCATTTATTAGGATTGGTAGTTTACCTAGAATAGAAACCGTAAATGGCTCTCTGTATTGTATATATCTTGTCTTTGTATCATTCTAAGGGATCAAGGAATTTGTTAATCTTACAAAATTATCTCTGGAATTCTCCCTATTTGCTTTGGCCAATCGATTATCGGTTGGAACCACATCACTTAGCCTTCATCTGTGATAAGAAAAAGGAACTTGCATGTCATTTAAACATTTCCTTTTGGTTTACTTCCCATTCCACAGTTATTATTTTTACGAAACACACGGGTAATATTGTTCGGGACACACATGGTACTTTTCATCATATGACCCATAAGATCAAACTGGAAACCATCAATTTGTAAGAGAACCATGTAGTTGGTAATTAGAAACTTAAAAAAAACAATATATGCATACCAGATTACTAGTTTTCTTAGTATGATGGCAAAAACTTATTTTATTCGATAATACAAGGGCCAAAAATATAACTTTGCGGTGCAAAAGGGGTTATCTTGGTAATTTTACATTAAAACTGGCTACCAATTTAAGAGACCATCAACTAGCAATTGATCAACCATAAAATGCTCACTAGCAATGTAATTTACAAATGTACTGTTCTCAATGAAGCCATCTGCATTCCTTTTTAAGTAATAACCTACTTATAAAGAATTCAAAAATTAGGCCTCTTGCTAATTGCACATTTACCTCTTTTGTATAGTTTTCAAGCATAGAAAACTAAACGAATAACCTTCAAGTACGTAATTATCTTCTAAAGTGTTTTAACAATCGACCCTTCTTAAGGGCCAACGTTCTCGTTGGTCACGACTGGTTCTCTCTAGGCCATGCATCACTTCGTGGGCCACTACTCCGAGTTTGGCTCTGATACTATTAATGTTATATACAAAATAAGAGAACTCGACCCCAAAGACTGGTCTATTGTGAGAGAGCCCATTTGGTATATAAACCCAATATTTGTTGCTCATACCACCGATGTGAAATAAGTCTCGTACCTTGCAATGATTTGCGTCCATAATATGATAATTTCTTTGTTCTCTTTCCATTTTCCTAAATCTTTCTATATCTTCGAAACCCAAATGAAAGTGATCATTTTTTTTTGAAAGTGAAGTGATCATTTTAATTAAAAGTGATTTGGGTGGTGTTTGTTGACTAGCCGGACCCGTCATTTACTTTTCTTTCATATATACATTTTGACACAAAAAGTAGTTTTTAGGTTCACGGTCCACCCCCATTGTCAACATAATTGAGTGGTCTACTTTTCTTTTATATACATAAAGCTAAAGCAAAAACAGAACGCCCCTGTTGTTGTTGATTACGAATAATGCAAGCAGAACAAACGTGTAACAAAGCATTATATAATAATATATTTTTTTAAATTGCATTATCAATGGAATTCTGATTTACCAACGTCTACAAATACAAGCTCTCACTTATTTTATTTCACACCATATCAATCAAAACATATCATATCATGAAGCCAACAATCCTCTCTTATGTTGCCTTCCTTCTCGTCCTCATCTTCGCTACACAATCAATCCCCCCTACCACTGGCGCTGACAATTTCGTATATGATGTTAAAGGGAAAAAGGTGTCGAATGATGCTCCCTACTACATTGGTCCAGTGATCTGGGCTAAGGGTGGCGGAATCAAGTTAACCGACACAAAGAACAATAAGAAAATGTGCCCATTATATGTGGTGCAGGACCCCGCTGAGGTTAACAAAGGTGACCAGTTTACATTTACCCTCATCGGCAAACAAAAGTATCTCCTAACATCACGCATTCTTAGTATTGGCTCGGGACCACCCAAGGGTTCGTGTAACATGTCAACATATTGGCAGATCAACGATCCTGAAGCAAAGGCACCTTCTAATTTGATTACGACTGGCGGATACTTTGACACAGCCGCTACATGTTTTCAGGTTGTGGATTATCCTAAGCCAACAAGTCCGAAAATGCATAGCTACATGCTTCAATATTGTCCATGGATGTGCGGTGCAGGTCCTCGCAGTTGCTTTAACATAAGCCGTTACGAAGATAAAGGTGTTAGATATCTTGCTTCCAGTGGCACTCCTTTTGAGTTTGTGTTTCAAAAGGCTAAGTAACTCTTGTTTTTATGGAGATTCATAATCAGGAGTGTAAAATAAAGAATATGTATGAATGCATATGGGTTTAACTTCCGATAAAACTAATTAATATTGCATAAAATTAAGGGAATGGTTATCTACACTTCCCCTCCAATTTATCTACACACCCCCCGCCCTATACTCTCCTCATAAGGCTATACGCCTGAAATTGAGCCCACCCATACGTGGCTTATAGGGCTATGCACCTGAGCTCAGACTCACCTATTTAATGCCAATCATTTACTGTCACGGACAATGATTACTCAATGATTTCCCAAAGATTGTGTTGTTTTAGATGGAATGGGTTTAATACTTGAAAATGAGGAAAGTTGTGAAACTGATGTGACACAAACTCAATGATGTGGCCCATTTTGCTAATGTGGCCCATTTTGCTAATGTGGCCCATTTTGCTGACGTGGCAACTGATGTGACATTTTTTGCTGACGAGACAGGTGATGTGGCAAATGACATGGCATTTTTGATGACATGGCAGCTGACATTAGCTAACTGGGTTAGGGTTCAGTTAGTTAGGGAGTGTTATCGGCCAATAAGTTGAAAGTTGGGAGTGCTGGTGTACAAATTTAAAGTTGGGAGTGTTATTGGCCAATTGGTGAAAGTTGGAGTTATTAAAATCCAATATCCCTAGATTTTTTGTAAAATGTTGTTATAAAAATGTGTATATATCAAGTTTTTTATTGATTAAAAATATTAGGCAAATTGGAAAAAAAATCTCATCTTTCTGAAATTGGCCGATCATAATCTCAAGTCAGTTATTATCCAATAATAATCCGACCTCATCCAATTTTTTTGTAAAATAGTCTGCCGTTAAAATAAGCTTAACGGAGTTAAGTTTTTTTTCCGAATTACAAACCGATGTTTTAGGGCTTTTGATCAGAACGAGGATACGATTCGATTGATGTAAATGGTTTGAATTTTGTTAATTGGAAGTTAAACACCCGAATTGAAGCACCGTTTTCGTGGGTTGGGGGCAATATTTTGAGGTAAGTTTTACATCAATCGACTCGTATCCTCGTTCTGATCAAAAGCCCTAAAACATCGGTTTGTAATTCGGAAAAAAACTTAACTCCGTTAAACTATTTTAACGACGGACTATTTTACAAAAAAATTGGGCGAGATCGGATTATTATTGGCTAATAACTAAATTGGGATTATTATCGGCCAATTTCAGAAAGATGGGATTATTATTTTCCAATTTGCCTAAATATTATTATAAAAAACTGCTTAGATTTTTTATAAAAATAAGGTTATAAAAATGTGTATGTATCAAGTTTTTTATTTATTAAGTATTATTATAAAATATCATCATTTTTAATAAAAAATGTGTATATATTTTTTTTATTTATTAAGTACTATTATAAAAAAACTTAATAATTTTTTTTATAAAATGTTGTTATAAAAATGTGTATCTATTATAAAATGTCAAGTTTTATTTTATTTATTTATTAAGTATTATTATAAAAAACTTCATATTTTTTTTTTATAAAATGTTGTTATAAAAAATTGTTATATATTATAAAGTGTCAAATTTCTTATTTATAAAGTATTATTATATTATGTCTATAAGTGTGTTTCACTTATCATTTATTAACTATAACGCAACACGAAACGTAATTCAAAATGTAACAGAACATCGGTTTTTTTTATAACACAAAACATGACACTTTCATACAAAATGTAACGTCTAAACCCTAAATCGCTAATTGTTACATATTCTTAAATTCTTGTACACGAAACCGATGGGTCTAACGCCCACCGGTCGAAACAACAAAAGGGACCTAGACGCGACTGTCTTGAAATTGGGTGTTGGTACTCTAGGTTCCAACGGGCTTTCCGTCCGCCAACTACCACATCAAGAGAACACCGACTCACGTCAGTTGGAGGAGTCGGTGCCGGAACAGACTACATAAACGACTGTCCACAGTGGTGCGGGCCCTCTTGAAATTGGGTGTCATGGTATCCTAGGTTCCGACAGGCTTTCCACCCGTCGGTGGATACCTCATGACCACAAAGCCCGTTGGTGGATACATCATGACCACAATAATTTGTCAAGTGACACCAAGATTGTCTTAACATGACACCCATGATTTTTTTTATGTAGAATATATATAGTTATATCAAACCCGAGTTGCACGCAAGATTTTTCGACACAAACACCCTTGTAATAATGTTAATACAAATTGGCACAATTTTTTTTTTTTTTAAATCCGCTAATTTTTGTTTAAACATAGAGAAGTCTAACTCACCATTGACTGATTTTCCCTGGACAAGTTCTTGACATATATAAAGAATCAAATATTTTTATGTTTTAACAAATTAATAAGCTTCTATTAACATTACATATTTAAAGTTAACAATGGTTCAAAAACCCAATGTGTCTTCGATGATGATTAAATATTCTGACGTTATAAGCATTCCCATCACTTTCATCATCCCCTCCCCCATCTTTAAAGTTAAAAAACATCTACTAAAAACTTACTCCATTTTGCCCACTATTTCTCTACCCCAACCCTAAATTATAAAAAGATGATACACCAACCTTTTATATAGAGTTAATTGCTCGAATGGTCCCTGTGGTTTCATGTTTTTTCACGTTTAGTCCCCACCTTTTGAAAATAGCATGTATGCTCCCTATGGTTTGTTATTTTGTTAGTCCCCCAACATTTACTCTGGGGACTATCCGAGTAAGAAAATGACAAACCATAGGGAGCATACATGCTATTTCCAAACTAACTGACATTTACTCAGGGACTATCCGAGTAACAAAATGATAAACCACAGGGAGCATACCTGCTATTTTCAAAAGGTGGGGACTAAACGTGAAAAAACTTGAAACCACAGGGACCATCCGAGCAATTAACTATTTTATATATAAAAAGCTACCATCCGTCCTCTATCAAATTATTGTGACTGTATAGAAACGAGCGATATAATAAAATGTACATTTGTAAGTGAGGTAAAAATAAAAATGGTGAATGAGATATAAAAGGTCTAGATAAAACAAGAAATTGTAGTGTTTGTCATACTCACAAGTGGATCTCCAATTGTACACCTACTATACTAGTTGTATTCAACTAGTTAGATGCCCCGCCCGCGTTGCGGGGCGGTGCACGAATAATGAGCGAGTGTTAGGCAGCAGCTCATTGACACGAAAAACAACTAAATCAAGTCAACCAAATAAAAAAAAGCACTTTTATATTTTTGATAAAAAAACTCAAACAATGGCAACATTGTAATTTTTAACTGAGGGAAAGTTGTATTTTTTTACTGGGGTAAAATCGTAAATTGCCAAAAGCTAAAGTGATGGCGGTACTGTAAATTTGAAGGGGGGGGGGGGGGGAATTTGGAATTTTAATAGGGAGAAATTCATAATTTTGCACCTAGGTTAACAGCGTAATGTAAATTTAAACTACGGGCACAATCGTAATTTTATGGTGGAGGCAAAAGCACATTTTTATTTTGAACCGAGGGCAAAATCGTATTTTTTAGTTTGGGGCAAAAGCATCATTTTATTTTGAAGGGGGGGAAAACGTAATTTTCAACTGAGTGCGAAATCGTAAATTTTTTAACGGGGAAAAATACCATTTTTTAACTGAGGGCAAAATCGTAATTTTTAGCTGGGGGAAAAAACATAAATTTATTTGGGAAAAAAGCGTAATATTATTTTGAGCTGGGGGGCAAAACCGTCATTTTAAAATGGATAAAAAATAATAAACTAGTTGGTCCAATGGGAGAGTGGCAGACGAAATCGTAATTTTGACTTGAGGGCAAAATCGTAATTTTTAGCTGCAGACAAAAGCGTAATTTTAGGTTGAGCTAGGGGCAAAACGGAAAAAAAAAAAAAAAAAAAAACAAAAGTTCCAGCCGCCCATGTTAGCCAATCAAAGCCCACAGCCGACACTTGTAAATGTAGTATAGTATAATGGGGAATGGTTTTTTTTTTTTTTTTTTTGACAGGCGAACTTCTTTTCGTAGGTATTCACATCCCCAAGTCGGGGACTCTAACCAAGATCTGACCCAGACTACGTTGTCTTAACCGGGCCCGCGCTGGGTGTAGTCAGACTTGGCTACGGCTATCGCCCGGAACCGTACCACCTCCACACGAGTTACCTCGTTGGAGTAATGGCCGGATAAAACCGGGGCGGCTCAGGCTCGAGCTTGCGCAACATTGGCTAAACCTCGCTGGAGTAATGGGGAATGGTTTTATGAGTGCGTAAAAGTTGTTTAAAGGAAATGTACGTGTCCAACACGAGGTTTCTTTTTTTTTTCTTTTTTTTAATGACTAATTTCTTTAATCCCCTGTCGTCTGTGGAACTTGAACCCAAGACCTCCCCTTCCCAGAGGTCTTAACCAACTATTAACATTTGATATTGTTGAATATAATAGTTTGAAGTATTTTACATTCATATTTATTCTACTATATTTTACATAGAAATAGTGGATTTTAATAATCTCAAGTATTAGTTGTTGGCTGGCAACAATCCCAACTTCAAAAATAACCAGTGGTGGTCCTAACTTTTCACATATTGTAAACCAATGGACATTCGCTAACAGAAAAGGAAAAAGGAAACAAAAAGAAATTAAGGTTATATTAGTAAAGTTCAACTGGTTTACAATATGTGAAAATATGAGACCACCACTGGTTATTTTTAAAATTGGGACCGTTTCCGGCCAACAGCTAATAGTTCGGATTATTAAAATACATTATTCCTTTTATATAACAAAAACAGATCCAGTTTTACTACATATATTCTATCTGTTTTTACCTAAAGACTGTACAAAATTGTACGAAATGTGTTTATCATGCATACAATGTATGTACAGATGTGAATATTGGTGACTCGATCTCAAGGATAAAGAAAAGATAAGGTGTTCTTTTGAATAAGATCATGTGAAATCTAGAGAGGTCCCATACCATTAGTGATATTCCCTAGACAAGCTCATGCCATACGGAAAAAAAATAGATAAAAAATGATTATTCCCTGGACAAGCTCATGCCATACGAAAAAAAAAAAAAAAAAAATGATCAGTGACTGTGGGATCCTCATTCCAATAGAAACCATATTTTCTATTATAAAATAAAATAATGTGTCACAAATGTGTAGAAACTAGTGAAATTCCCCGCGCTACGCGGCGGTGATTTCGAACGTTATCGATTCGTTTCGTTTTGTAACGGAATGAGCACGGTACCCGTTCGGTATCGAAAGTACCGGTAACAGAAAACGGGGAAAAGTGGTCCCGGTAGCGAATACAACGGTTTGGTACCGGTACCGAAACGGTATCGGTACTTACCGATGTTTTACTCGTAAATACCGATACCGTACCGCTTGGGTATAAAAATTAATTCCCCGCGCTACGCGGCGGGGAATTCGAACGTTATCGATTCGTTTTGTTATGTAACGGGATGAGCACGGTAGATGTTCGGTACCGAAAAAGGGGGAAAAGTGGTACCGGTACTAATACGGTATATGTACTTACCGGTGTTTTACCTGTAAACACCGGTACCGTACTGGTACCGATAAACGGGGAGAACGGGAACCGGTACCGTACCGAATATACTCGGTACGGTTCGGTACCCGGTACCAAATGTTCATCCCTAATCTGCGCTACACTGTAGGAAGAAGAAGTTATGTTAAAAAGGTTTGTTTTAAAAGATTTGGCAGTAGGTAATAAAAAAATTTCTTTCCCATGAAAGGCTTCGAAGCCGAGACACTCACTATATTTGAATGTTAATAAAATCAACTGAATTGCGAAAGTTTTTCTTAATAGTTTTGCGCAATAATAACTATAATATTACATAAAGCGGAAAATGACAAAAAAACATAAATTTAAAAGGGTAAAAAACGTAATTTTTAACTGAGGGCAAAATTGTAATTTTTTTTGTGGGCAAAAGCGTAATTTTATTTTGAACTGGGGGTAAAAACGTAATTTTAAACTGATGGCAAAATCGTAATTTTAAAACGGTGATAAAATTGTAAATTCGTTGGGCCAATGGGGGAGTTCCAGGCAGCTGCCTGGCACTACTCCTCCATCTTGTGTCTGTAGTTATACACTGTGAGCAAAAGCGTAATTTGTCTGGGAAAGCAAACAAAAACGATGACAAAAAATGTAAATTTAAATTAAGGGTAAATCTTAATTTACCTGAGAGGAAGAAAACAAAACTAATGGCGAAACTGTAAATTTAAACGGGGTAAATTCGTAATTTTTAACCGAGGGCAAAATTGTAATTTTTCACTGGGGGGCAAAAGCATAATTTTATTTTGAAGAGGAGATAAAGACGTAATTTTAAACTGATGGCAAAATCGTAATATTAAAGCGGTACAAAATCGTAAATTGGTTTGAAAAAAAAATAACAAAAAAGTCAAAACGCAAAAAAAAAAAAAAAATAATAATAATATTTCAATGTTCATGCATTTTCCTAAATGTAATAGAGTTAATATATTTATTCTTTTACTAATATTTATATTTAATATTATTTATTTTTATTTCATGTATCACAAATTTGTCAACAAATTTGTCACCGAAAACTTGTAAACTATTCCATAAACAGAAAATTTATTAGGAATAATGGATTTTAATAATCCTAACTATTAACCGTTGGCCGGCAATGGTCCCGACTTTAAAAAATAACCAGTGGTGGTCTCACCTTTTCATATACTGTAAACCAATGGACCTTTACTAAACCGAAAAGAATAAGGGGACAAAAAGAAATTAAGGTTCTCTTAGTAAAGGTCTATTAGTTTACAATATGTGAAAAGGTGGGATCACCACTGATTATTTTTTAAGTTGGAACCGTTGCTGGCCATCGGCTAATAGTTTGGATTATTAAAATCCATTATTCCAATTTATTAAGTTAACAATAACAATAATTATATTTTTTTGGATTTTTCTGACAAAATTTGTGACGCAAATATGAATTAGTTAAGTGTTTTTTTTTTACTTTCGGTCACTTTAGCATCGACAAGTTGTCACAAAGTTTAGGTTTTTTTCGTAGGAAATGCGTCGCAAATGTGCTAGAGTTTGTGAAAAAAAAAAAAAACTTGTGTAGGAAAATTTTGTAGTAAATTGTTCACTTTTCTAGTAGTGACACCAATCGTAGTTTCATATCATTTGGATGTGGATACATGCCCCATGTTTTGTCATAAAACTAAGTTCTTTTTGTCTCTATGGTTTATTCATTTAACCAGTTGAGTCTTATCGCCAACACCGAAAATGTATTTGGTTAGGACTTAGGTATGGTTTTCAGTTTGAATCTGTTCCAAACCCTATATGAAACATACCTACATCATCATTTGTGAAGCATTTTGCATGAATGTGATCCTTTGATAAAGCAAGCATGCACAATGTATTAATTAGCATTAGTACCATGGTCATGACCATTTGGCTGTAAAAAATTACCGTTGAACAAAGTTACGATCTTTTGGCAAAATAAGATAAAAGACTAAAAGAACGTTGAACAAAGTTACGATCTTTTGGCAAAATAAGATAAAAGACTAAAAGAAGATACAAATATCAGATAATCATGTTTCAATTTCCTATAGCTATTTAATGATTAACAAATATCATATAATCATGTTCAAAGCACACGCCTAAACACCCCCGAAGAAATAATATAATATTACATATTTACATAGAAAGTTACTTGAGCGGTTGGAGCGGTTGGTGTTTGGTTTATAATAGTCCAGGGGGTATTTATGTAAAGTAATGTAAATAGGAGCATGCAATTGGCTAGATCATTTAGAAGTCTATATGATCAGCAAGATCATTTAGATAGGTTTAGACTATAAATAGCCAATTGCTTGCACATTTTGTAACTTCTTCTCCTACTCCATTCTTAGAACCAAATCTAGTGTGTGTGTTCAGTGTGTGTAAAATCCAAAACTCTGCAACATTTATTGAATCAATTGGATATTGATTATTTGATATTCATCTTGTTTGATTGATTTGTGTCCTCAACACTGATTCTGCATGATTTTGATTCATTCGTTGACACACAATAGGTGTTTAGATCCGGATCCGGATCTGAAATTGGACCTACGATGGAGATAACTTCATTTGAGAAAATGTCATCAATAACACAAGAGATTGTGGGTGGTTTAAAATTATTTTTCTTACATATGGTTAATGAAATATTCAAAGTGTTGAATCGTTTGACATATGCATCTACTTTGTAACAGTTAAGGAGACTAAACTCTCCTATAGGACGTGAAGGTAGATTTTTTCATTGTTTTTTTTCCTTTTGCGGGATCTTTGATGATCTGGGATATTAGTAGTATTGGATTTTAATAATCTCAACTATTTGTCATTGGCTGCAAACAGTCCCAACTTCAGAAATAACCGCTCCCAATCTCAACAATTAACATATTGGCCTCCAATGGACCCTTACTCACTGAACCCTAACGTTGTAAGTCGTCGGTCACCCGGAAAACGTTTTTGGCCGAAAAAAGGTTCATAAAGGTCCGATCTAAGGTTACATGAGGCTTGGGACGAAAACGTTGAGTTTTTTCGACCAAAAGGAGTTTGTTGGCGACCTCAACAATTTGGGTTTTTACTAGGAAAATGTTTCTAAAGGTCTGATCTAAGGTTACAAAGAGGTTTGATTCGAAAATGTTGAGTTTTCCGGCCAAAAAGAAGTTTTTCGATGAACTAAATAATTGGGGCTTTTACTAGAAAAAGGTTCCTGAAGGTCCGATTTAAGGTTACAAAGAGGCTTGGGACGAAAAAGTTGAGTTTTGCGGCCAAAAGGATGTCTCCAGCCAAAAACATTTTTCTGTGACTGGCGTTAGGGTTTTGTTAGTTAGAGTCCATTGGAGGCCAATATGTTAATAGTTGGGATTGCGGTGGTTATTTTTGAAGTTAGGACTGTTGGCGGTCAATGAGGAATAGTTAGGATTATTAAAATCCAATACTCCGAGATATTATAGATTACTTTTGTTTTCTTTTTTGTTTTATGTTTAGCTTCTTCTAGTTGTGTTTTAATCTATATATGAAATTCAAGATCATTACAAGAGAGATCAAACAAATTAGCACGATGTAATTTTACAAATGTTCTTGTGTTTTGTTTCGTGTAGGTCGCCGCTGGAGAAGATGAAGATGATTGGGTTTGGTTTTGGGGGGAAATGGTGTTGTTGTTTGATTGGATGGGTAAAAAGGGGGGGGGGGGGGGGGGGGGGGGGGGAGGATTGTCTTCTTTAATATGCTTAGGTTTGGGGTTGGGTAAATGACAAGAATATCGTTGAGCCTTTTACAAGAACTACCGGTCAATGTTGGGTCAACTAACGGAATGTTGTTAAGTGTAGAAATTTGGAAACGACGTAGATGTAGATGCCCAAAGGTTTCTTAAAATGGCCAAAAGTGACAGGAGGGTCTAACTATAGGGTTGTAAACTGACGTTTACTCTAAACAAAATGGGTTATTGGATTTTAATAATCCTAAGTTTCACCTGTTGGCCGATAATAATCCCAACTTTAAAAATTCCCTCCAATGATCCTAACTTATAAAAGTTTGGCCCCTATTGATTATTTTTAAACATATAAGAAGGGTGTGCATATTGGCACACCATGTTGCCTATTTGCACACCAAACCCTACCTTTACCTACACTGCGCATAGACCTATACGCAGCGTATAAGGTTACCTCTATACGCTGCGTATAGAGCTATACACAACATATATAAACCATGGATTTCAGAGCCTTATAAGCAATCATTGCACAGAAAACAAGGGTTTATATACGCTGCCTATAAGTCTATACGCAGCGTATATAAAACATCAGATTTTTTTTTGGGTCATTTTGGTAGGTTTGAGGCATCAGTTTTACACAAAGTTTATATACGCTGCGTATAGACCTATACGCAGCGTATATAAAGGGTCAAAAATACAATATTACCCCTGTTTTTTGCTGCGTATATCCCCCAATGCAGGGGTAAAATGGTCTTTTTTACTATACGTCGCGTATAGCCCTGTATATGGCGTATATATGGGGCAAGTTTGGTAAATTATCACTTATTACAGTGGAATTAGCTAGTAGTTAGCAACCAATTTAATTTTAATGATTTTGGAACAACCATTTATTGGATTACCACTTTGTTCATAGCCGATCAGTCATAAATCTTTCTATATCTTTCCGAATGGTCGAAACCCAAATGAAAGTGATCATTTTAATTAATAGTGATTTGGGTGGTGTTTGTTGACTAACCGGGCCTGTTATTTACCAATTACTCTCATTATTATATTTTTTTATACTAAAGTCAGTTTGTAGGTCCAGGGTCCACCCTCAATTATACATAAAGCTAAAGCAAAAAACAAAAACAAAACGCCCTGTTGTTGATAACGCGTAATGCAAGCATGATAAATGTGTTAACAAAACATCATGTAATACAAAAATATTTAAAAATTTGCATTCTCACTTGGAACTCTGATTTATTAACGCCTATAAATACCAGGCTCTCATTTATTTTATATCACACCACATTGATACCAAAACATCTTATATCATGAACCCAACAATACTCTCTTATGTTGCCTTCCTTCTCGTCCTTATCTTCGCTACACAATCAATCCCCCCTACCACTGCCGCTGACAATTTCGTATATGATGTTAAAGGGAAAAAGGTGTCGAATGATGCTCCCTACTACATTGGTCCAGTGATCTGGGCTAAGGGTGGCGGAATCAAGCTAATCAACACAAAGAACAATAAGACAGCTTGCGCATCATATGTGGTGCAGGACCCCGCGGAGGTTAACAAAGGTGGCAAGTTCCTCTTTACTCTCATCTCTGATGAAGAAAAACGTGAAAAATATCTAGTAACATCACACATTCTTGGTATCGGCTCTGGGTTACCCTAGGGTCCGTGTGAGATGTCGACATTTTGGCAGATTCAGGACCCTGAAGCTAAGCCACCTTCTAACTTGATTACGATTGGCGGAGGCTTTGACGATGGGGCTACGTGTTTTCAGATTGTTGATTATCCTAAGCCAACAAGTTCAAAGGTGCATAGCTACATGCTTCAACATTGTCCCTATTATTGTGGAGGCACCCCTCCTGTGTGTTGCTATAACGTAAGCCTTTACCAAGATAAAGGAACTAGACATCTAAGTGTTTCCCGTGGTACTCCTTTTGAGTTTGTGTTTCAAAAGGTAAAGTAACTCATGTTTGTATGGCTGGGAATTCATAATCGGGAGCGTAAAATAAATAATATATATGTATGGTCAATGAATAAGGATTTTATTCCAATGTAACTCCTCCCGGTTAGGCAATTATATAAATTGAGTAATAACTGATCAACCACAAATTGTATTGCATAATAAAGCAATTAAATAAATGTGTAATTATAATGTTTTTATTGTAGCTAGTATATGTATTCAAGTTTTAACAATTATTTATTGGATTTCAGATAATGATAATTTTTGGATTTTGGATTTAGACCATTCACATTCAATCCCTTATCTTCATTCATACAACTAGGTTATTCACCCCATGTGTTATATGGGTTGAATAAAAAAGAAAATATCAATAAAAAACGTATTAATAATATATTAATGTCATGTGTCATTTTCTCTACTAATTTAGAAATAATATATAATATATTAGTTTAATACTTTAATATCTGATATATTATATATTACTAAAATATATAATAGCATATAGGGTAGGAGTTTGCTACAAAGTCAATTTTTCCTACAAAGTGTAGGAAACAATATCCTTGTGACATGTGACATGTGACAATTAATTATTTTATTCAAAAGGGCATGATGGTAATTTGATAATCATTTTAATTATGGAATATATTATATCCTAAACCAACTAATGAGAATTTTAATGAAACCAAATATCTCTTTGATTTCAAATGTGACGGTTATCAGTGATTATAATACGATCGCTACAACATATTCACATTCAATTCGTATTTCATCTTGCTCGTCACATTGTGTTTTATCACTAAAACACACTACTAAAAACTCATCTACGTTGTGTTTTACTACCTCCGTCCCATTAAATGTGTCTTATTTTGAATTTTCAAAGTCTTTATTTATAAACTTTGACTTTAATTATATATATTTTTTTGTTATATAAAACTTGATGAAAATTAACCCGATAAAAACACTTGTAAAACACACTCAAATCATACAAATTTCATCAAGTATTATTTAACACAAACAAAATTATTTAAGGTCAAAGTTTATAAATAAAGACTTTGAAAATTCAAATTAGGACACTCTTAATGGGATGGAGGGAGAAGCAGTCAGTAACTGGTTCGTTGCGTTGTGTTTTAGCAGTCACTAACTGTAAGTAGTTCATCACATTGTGTATTATCATGAACAAATTTTTGACGTTGTGTTTAGCAGTCAGTCACTAGTTCGTCACATTGTGTTTTGTGACTAAAACACACTACATGAAATAAACATCTTTGATCTCTAAAAGAAGAAGAAATAATGAAACCCTAGATCTGATTTTGTGTTTTCAAAGATGGGAGATTAGAGAGAGAGAGAGAGAGAAAAAAAAAATCGCAACAATTGAGGAGGTGGTTTTATGATTGATAGTTATTTCCTTATTTAAAACAAGTTAAATGACACATTTTCCCCTAATAAATTAAATTACCCTATTTTTAAGACACACATATTACCAAAATGCCATCAAAATGATCTCAACCATCAAACACACTCATCCAATGGTCAAGATCACTTCCTACACTTTCTAGGAAAAACACACTTTGTAGAGGAACCTCACCCCATATATATGCTTAAATATATTATTAATATATATATATATAGATAGGGTGGGGTTGATGTGTGCAAAATGCAACATATAAATTACATCAAATGTGGCATAAAACTAACCCTTTTTTAGTACTAATGTTGGAAAAATGTGTTTTTGTCTTCCTTTTGTATTTTCAGGATTAAATGAGCTCAGATGAACAAAAGAAACAAAAAGACAGCTAAATCTAACATAAATACAAGAAAAGGATCAAACGTGGCATGCCCGACCCCCCGACAGCATCTTCCCAAGCAAAAAACAAGAGAACAGAAGGCTGAACACGCCCCGTGCTCAGTGAACACGGGGGCGTGCCCAAGTGTCTGCAGAAAAGACAAAGCTGTAGAAGCTTCTATCACCCACCACGGGGGCGTGCCCACCGGACACGGGGCCGTGGTCAACTCTAAGATTCGCAGAATCTGGGGAAATCTTGATAGTACAGATACGCTTCTGCACACGGGGTCCTGCCCAGCGGACACGGGGGCGTGGTCAACTAATACAGACAATATGCAATTAATGAAGAAAAAGAAGGAAGGTGGACACGGGGCCGTGCCCAATGGACACGGGGTCGTGCCCGAGCGTCTGTTCAGGCTATAAATAGGGGTGCTTGGCTCATTTGCAAACCATCCCTTGACACACCACCTCTCTCACACTTCACCCACCACCCACCACCATCACAACACCATCATCTACCACCATCATCCATCATCCATCAAAGAGTGTGTGAGTCGTCTCGGGATCCAAGATTGATCGTAAGAGTTCTTGACAATCAAAGGCCATGTTTGCCTAAGTCTCTTACATCACTTGGTGAAGACAAGTGTCTAGTGTAATACTTTTTATTTTTAATCTTTTCGCACTTTTTATTTGGTTATGTATTAATGACTTTAATAACTAGTTTCTTATGTTGAAGGTGATTCTTCCTTATCGTTTGTCCGTGGTGTCTTGGCATTATTTTAATGTCTATATAAAATAAAAGATTTTCACCATTCATATCTCCACGGTCTATATGGAGATATGTTGGCTACCTGGTCGGGGTTTAAGGGAACGGTTTGGGAAGAGTCTTGCCTTGTTCAATGTATAGATCCTGCAAGGACCTGGGTCAAATTTAGTAGGACCTCCTTCAATACCCATCGGTATTGGATGGCGGGGGTCCAAACTCTTTGATCCCCTCATATGTAAGCTACTATTAAAACTTTAACCCGGCTACTTAGGACTGTATCCCTGCTGACTCAGACTACTTAGCCGAGGGTAACGTCACCTTCAAAAGAGGGGCCTACCACATTATGCATTAATAACTTAATTAATTATCTTTCAATAATCCGACCCTTTAGGATTGTATCCTTGCTGACTCAAACTACTGGGTTGAGGGTAACGTCACCTTCAAACGAGGGGCCTACTACAATAACTAAGATAATCTCTTAAAAAGTGCAAAAGTGCGGAAATAATCAAAGGTTACACTAAACACGAGTCGGATCCAAGTGATTCATCTTGTCTATCTGTTTTTATTTTATTTTATTTTTCAGCATTTTAGTTAGTTTTTATTTTTCTAGTTTAAAATCTTTTTCTAAACTTTTGATTTGATTAGACGTTGAAGATAAACCGGTATTAAAAGCTCTTGTGTCCTTGGACGACCTCGGTATCCTGCCAACACTATACTACGCTCACGATGGGTGCACTTGCCCATATGTGTGTTTGGTGTTAGTAAAATATCGTGTTTTATAAATTTAAAACTTGACTAACGTGTAGAAAGGGCTTAAAATATACATAAAAACCTATAACACACCGCACGCATCAAGCTTTTGGCGCCATTGCCGGGGACACAAGGATTTTAAGAAAGCTTAAAATCGACGGCCTAATCAGCTTTTTAAAACCTTTTCAAAACGCGCGCACATTTTTATGTATTTTAGTTTAATTTTGCATTTACAGTAGATTGAACACGGGCCGTGCTCATTGAACACGGGCCGTGCTGCATATTTTTCATAAAAACACCCAGATACAGAGCCTGAACACAGGGCCGTGCTCACTGAACACGCCCCGTGCTCAACGAAACCAGTAACTTAAATTCAAACGCCCAGATACAGATCCTGAACACGGGGCCGTGTCCACTGAACACGGGGCCGTGTCCACTGAACACGGGGCCGTGTCCAGCCTCTGTTTTCGCTTTTATTTCTGCTTTCTGGTCTCGAGACTCTGTTGTGGTCCGCTGAGTGATTCTTATGGATCAATACTCAGGAGGCTACAACTACACCTATGAGGAGGATGATTATAGGAAATATTATTGCACTAATTGTGGAAACCCGCACTCGGTACAACATTGTGACTTATCTCAACCATCCACTTCATACACCTACTATGAGGAGTCCGGGTACGAGCCATCAACTTCATACACATCATATGAAGACCAAAGGTATGAACCTTCTCCCTCATACTCATATTTTGATGAACCAAGGTATGAATGAGCCTTCATACTCATACTTTGAGGAGCCAAGATATGAGCCACCACCTTCATATGCTTATTATGAGGAACCATGGCGTAAACAACCCACCTCATATGAGTATTATGAAGAACAAAATTACGACCCTTATCCATCATATACTTACAATGAAGGACAATGGTGTGAACCATCTACTTCATATGAGTACTATGAGGAACAAAGGATCGAACATCCGGATTCAAGCTTTGAAAATCCCGATCCTTACTCTATCACCGAAGTAACCGATAGGATACTAGAACACCTTAAAACTATCGAACGTTGCATAAAAGAATCTCGCGCAAGGGAAGAGGAGTCCCGCGCAAGAGAGGAATTAAATAAAGTGGAGATAGTTGAAAGTGTAAAAATGGAAGAACAAATAACTGAAAAACCGACACATGAGTTAAACAACAAAGAAGGTGAGTCTGTTAATGTTAAAATTCAAGAAGAGTCTAATTTTGAAGAAATTAATCTCTTGTCACCTTCCGTTGAAAATCATTGTTTAGTACCCACTCATGCTAAGTTTTTAAAAGAGTTAAACACTAACACAAAAATTGACGAAACGGTAAGTATTAAGTTAACAAATGATCAAACCTCGCTAATAAAAGAAGACCTATTTGAAATCAACATTACACCGGTTCCATGTTTTTTTCAAAATTCATTTATTAGTAATGTCACAATTGATAAAGATCTTTGCGTTAACATAATGCCCAACTACATTTTCGAAAAATTAAGTATTAGTGATTTTTCTCCACTTCAAATACCCATTTTTCTATCCAATCGGAAAATAATAAAATGAATCGGTGTAGTTGAGGATGTCTTGGTTCAAACAAATCAAATGGTAATCCCAACCGACTTTGTCATCCTCGATGACGCTCCTCTAGTGTTGGGATGACCTTTTGTAAAAACCCACGAAGCTTTGAAAAACCGGAAGTACAACAATCTATCTATTCAATTAGGGGCATTTAAAAAAAGTGTCGATCTTGAGTGATCAATGAAATATCCATTCGGCAATAATGACCCCCTAATTGAAGATGAAGATGAACCACCCGATACAAGTGAAAAGATTGACCACTTTGTTGAAGAAGAGGTCGCCATAGAACAAACTTTCAAAGTTCTTGATCAAAATGGGCAACCAAATAAGGAGTCTCCTAAAGACCCACCGCTTGAGCTCAAAGAACTTCCAAAAGGTTTGGAATATGCCTTTCTAGACAAATATGGTAAATCACCTGTAATTATTTCGTCTAAATTAGGTAGTTTAGAAAAAGAGAAATTAATTAATCTTTTGAAAAAACACAAAAATGCGATCGCTTGGAAGCTTGTAGATATTAAAGGAATAAGTCCTTCCATGTGCCCGCACAAAATTTTAATGAACGATGACTACAAATCGGTAATACAACCACAACGTCGAGTAAATCCAAATGTTCAAGAAGTGGTTAAAAACGAAGTCATGAAACTACTTGACACCGGACTTATTTATCCTATCTCCGATAGTCCTTGGGTAAGTCCCGTCCAAGTAGTTCCAAAGAAAGGAGGTATGACGGTAATAACTAACGAAAAGAATGAATTAATACCAACGAGAACCGTCACAGGATGGAGAGTATGTATAGATTATAGACGATTAAATGAAGCAACAAGGAAAGATCACTTTCCTTTGCCCTTCATTGATCAAATGTTAGAAAGATTATCCGGTCATAAATTTTATTGTTTCTTGGATGGTTTTTCAGGTTACTTTCAAATCCCGATAGCACCTGAAGACCAAGAAAAGACAACCTTCACATGTCCTTTTGGAACTTTTGCTTATCGACGCATGCCATTTGGTCTATGTAATGCCCCCGCAACCTTCCAACGTTGCATGGTAGCCATCTTCCATGACATGATAGAAAAGACAATGGAAGTCTTCATGGACGATTTTTCTATCTTTGGGGATTCATACGACCAATGCCTCGATAACCTTGAACGAATGCTATCCCGATGTGAGGAAACTAACCTCGCCCTTAACTGGGAAAAATGCCATTTCATGGTAACGGAGGGAATAGTACTCGGTCACAAAATCTCAAGCGAAGGAATGGAGGTTGATCGAGCCAAAATAGACACTATTTCTCGATTACCACCCCCATCCTCCGTTAGAGCTATCAGAAGTTTCTTAGGGCATGCCGGATTTTATAGGCGGTTTATCAAAGACTTTTCTAAAATCTCAAGGCCTCTAACAAAATTACTTGAAAAAGATGCACCTTTCATCTTTGACAAGGATTGCAATCAAGCATTTCTAGCCCTAAAGGAAATGCTAGTCAATGCACCTATCATGATAGTGCCTGATTGGAAATTACCTTTCGAAATCATGTGTGATGCAAGTGACTTTGCAGTTGGAGCTGTCTTGGGACAAAGAAAAGAAAAGCATTTTCACCCAATTTATTATGCTAGTAAAACACTTAACGATGCACAAGAAAATTACACAACAACTGAAAAAGAATTACTAGCTGTGGTATTTGCTTTTGATAAATTTCGTTCTTATCTTGTTCTTTCTAAAACAATAGTCTATATAGATCATGCAGCCATTCGATATCTCTTCAAGAAACAGGATGCTAAACCACGTTTGATTCGGTGGATTCTACTCCTCCAAGAATTTGATATTGAAATCAAAGACAAAAGAGGAGCAGAAAACACTGCAGCGGATCATCTTTCACGCTTAGAAGACCCAACTTTAGAGGCAACCAGGGACGAGCAAATCAACGAAAAATTTCCAACGGAGTCCCTAGAAATGGTGGAATACAGAGAAGAGCCATGGTACGCCGACTATGCTAACAACCTAGCTAGCGGTATAGTCGCAAAAGGTTGGCCACATCATCAAAGAAAGAAATTCTTTGCTAATGTAAAGCATTATTTTTTGGGAAGATCCTTATCTTTTCAAAATGTGTGCCCACCAACTCATCCGACGATGCGTACATGGTAGGGAGGCAAGAAGAATTCTCCGCCATTGTCATGAAGGTCCATACGGAGGACATCATGGTGCCGCTAGTACCGCTCGAAAGGTATTTGATTCAGGATTTTATTGGCCGACCATTTACAAAGACGCCCAAAGTCTTGTCAAGACATGTGACGCTTGCCAAAAAACAGGTAATATTTCTTACAAAAACGAAATGCCACAAAATGGCATTCTTGTTTGTGAAATCTTTGATGTGTGGGGACTCGACTTTATGGGACCTTTCCCACCGTTAAAAGGAAACAAATATATACTTGTGGCAGTAGATTACTTGTCTAAATGGGCCGAGGCCGAGGCACTTCCACAAATGATGGAAGAGTCGTGGTAAGATTTCTGAAAAAATTATTCTCTAGTTTTGGAACACCTAAAGCATTAATAAGTGATAGAGGTACCCATTTTTGTAACCATCAACTTGAAATTTTTTTAACAAGATATGGGGTCTATCATCGGGTCTCAACAGCATATCACCCTCAAACAAACGGACAAGCCGAAGTGATTAATAGAGGTTTAAAACGAATACTTGAAAAAACCGTAGGGTTAAACAAAAAGGAATGGGCCGATAAATTAGATGATGCTTTATGGGCTTTTCGAACTGCTTATAAAACAACAATAGGTACAACCCCATATAAGCTCGTCTATGGAAAAAGTTGTCATTTGCCAGTAGAAATAGCTCACAAGGCCTACTGGGCAATTAAAAATGTAAACCTTGATCTAGAATTTGCAGGTAAAAATCGATTTTGTCAATTAAATGAATTAGACGAATTAAGGAATTATGCATACTCAAACTCTAAAATTTATAAGGAAAGAATGAAAAATTTGCACGACAAACACATAAAACCAAATGAATTTCGAGTAGGAGATCAAGTTCTATTGTTTAATTCACGACTTCGATTGTTTCCTGGTAAATTAAAGTCTAGGTGGTCAGGACCTTTTTCCATCACCCATATTTTCCCACACGGTGCAGTAGAAATTAAATCTCGGAATGGCATTCCATTCAAAGTCAATGGCCAACGGCTGAAGCTCTATCAAGGATTCATTGAGGATGATGAGGAAGAAATCTCGCTTCAAACGGTCAAAGAATAAAAGCATCAACATCATACCTGGTAAGTTACGAACAAACGGGTTGACTTCTAAATCGGTAAGTCTTCTAACCGAGTTTTTGGGAAACAAGGGCACTCACACGAGCACTATAAAAAAAATAAATAAACTTTGCTCGGCACGAGGCCGTGTCCGCGCAACTGTCGGGATAAAACCCCTTTTCAACACAGTTTCTTCATTTCCACACGCCCCATTTCCCCAAAAACGCTCTGGTTCAGGCGATTTTTCTGCAAGATTTCGACGTCTCTTCTACTTCTAACAACATCAAGGTATGATTCTATCATCATTAGTAGTTAGATTAAGCATTTGCATGTAGTTAAAACATCAAAAATTTAGGGAAAAATCTAGGGTTCTTGAACTTCATCCGGATCGAACCTCAATTTTTTGCATAAAATTGTTGGCATTAGTTTAGATTCATGTTATAGGAAGTAAATCCACTTGTATTGTTCATAGATTTTCCCGATTTCTCACAAAAACCCCCAAACCCTTTTTTTTGAACCGAAAAAGATAAAATTGAAGGGGTAAACGGTTTGTTTTGGAAAAAACGGCACTTGAGGTTTCATTTTCGGGGAAAACCACCCCTACTGGACCAAAAATTTTCAAGTTTTCGGGACCGGGTCGAAAAATGTGATTTTTGGGAAACAGACGTCTGGACACGGGGTCGTGCTCGCTGAGCACGGGGGCGTGTCCAGCTATTTTCTGACCAACATGGGGCGTGTTCGCTGAACACAGGGTCGTGTTCAGCCGACTGTTATCAGTTTTCTCCGAAAATTTCAATTTTTTATGCTAATTGTTTGGTATTTCCTTTCAGATGTCGAAGAAATTCACACGGTTCAATGCAAACGAGTTTGATGCTAAAGCAAGATACGATGTGCTTCGAACCAGACCGGAGGAATACCCACGACAAGTGTGCATGGATCTTTTAGCTATGGTGAACCAGCTTGACCGGTTTAACAACCTAGTCACCGGCCCACTAAGAGCCGCCCTAACCACTCGACTTCGTTCAGTCCACGAGTATAATCTGGAATTCTATAGCACATTCGTGTTCAATTCAAGATCCGACCCATTTGATAATGATGGGGTAGAATTCAGATGTGGAGGGACTACGTACTCTATCTCGATGGCACAGTTTGGGTCGATAGTTGGGTTGTATGCGGAGGAAGATGCGGGTAATGAAGAGAACACCGGAGGGTTACGTGAACTATCAGAAAACGAACGCCAAGCTGCTTGGGCTCACATAGGAGATGGAATCTACAACCCAAGTAGCACTAAGAGCACTAAGTTGAGGGACCCTCTTTACCGCTACATACATAGGGTCCTCACTTACTCTCTTAGCCAAAGGCACGATAGCAGTGGCGTTGTTGGGTTGAGAGATCTAGTGGTCCTTCATTGCATTCACAACCGCATAAACCTTGATGTTCCGTACCTCCTGCTCCGAAACATACATTGGAACCGGCTTGCTACTCCACCAACCCCTATCTTCTTCGGGGGGGGGGGGGTGGATATACCGTCTCTTCAAGCACTTCGTAAACATGCCCATGTCTTTCCAAAAGAGCCCATGGTCGGGAAGAGTGGACATACACATATGCCGCTCCATGAACCTGATTTATGAAGCCGAAGACGGGACAGTTAGCTTCCAAAGAGTCCAGGGGCATGCATGGAACCCGCAAGAGGCACTCGTCCTTCACGCTCCACAGTTCCAACAACCTCCTCAATTCCAGTACCAGCCCCATGGTGATCCGGGCCAATCCTCCTCACAAGGAGGCGGTTTTCCTAATTTTCAAAGTTTACATGATTTGTTACAGGAAAACCTCATGTGCACCAGGAACACCTATAACATGGCAAGCAACACGTACACCCGGGTCGGAGCGATTGAGAGAAACATATCTGACATTCAAGATGACATTGGGAACATCCGGGAGTACATGGCGGGGCACGGAGGAGGAGGTGATAATGAAGACGAGGACATGGACTAGGCGGGAGGAGTAGAGGTAGGAGCAGCTGGTTGGTGATCCCACAGGTTAACCCTCTTTTCTTATAAACAATTTCCGGCCTGCGTGCCGTGTGTTGAACAATTTACTTTCTTTTAACTCTTTTTATTTTCTGCAATTTTTTTTAACTTTGTGATGTGGATGTTTCGAACTATGGTAATTTAGGATGCTTGTTATGGTTTGGTGTAGTGTTTATTGATAAAACAGGTACACACGAGGCTTAGAGTACTAAGCATTAGTGCTACTGTAGGTCCGGCTAGGGGAGGATCTAGTCGCCTAATCCTTGTGTACAAACCAACTCGGTTGTGCGGAATCCAACCGAGATAGCAAACCGAGATAGAACACGTAAATAATCAACACACAAGACTCAACGATTAACACCACTTGTATTAATGCGTATGAAAGGTCCGTTACAAGCACAAGGTTTACAAATCAGTTCTGCAAACTCTCTCTAGTGTGTGTGTGTGTTCTCTGTGTTCCTTATCTGTCTCACTCGTCTGCCCTCTTCTGTCTAACCTGAAGTGAACACAACACACGGGTATTTATACCCGAACACAGCATGTCTGGTCGAAGGATCAGACAGACTGATCGAAAGATCATCTGTCGACCAGAAACAGCTCGAAGGATCCGGATGTACCTCGAAAGATGTGATCTTTCGTGGTCCATCCATCGAAGGCTATCTTTCGAGCTCATCATCGAAGGATATAAGCAATCCTTCGATGACACATCCTTCGACTCAGCCACATTACAACCAAAGTGTTGACTTTTTGGCCAAGTCAAACCAGGAGGATGGTTGACTTGGTCAAACTTACAAGACTAACTAAGACATCGTTTCGTATCATGACAAAATACAGACAAAGTACAGACACAAGTGCACCAACAAACTCCCCCTTGGCTGTAGCTTTGTCTCGATCTTCGAGATAGCTTTGTCTTGATCTTAATTCTTGTAGGTCCTTCTTGTCTTCAAGTCTTCAATGTCGGAGGATCTTTAAAGTCTTCACGTTTTGAAAGCAGAAAGTGTACCAACAAACTCCCCGTTTCATGTAGGAAGTGTGTTGACAAACTCCCCCTTAACATAAGCTCCCCCTTGAGTTATGCTCGTGAAATACTTGATCTTTATGAAGTGAGATCCTTGTGGTGTTGATGAGGGTCAGCGGCCACTCGATCATCTTCGTCTTTTGAGTGCCTTCACGTCGTGTCTTCATTCCGAAGCTTGTCATCGACCATGTTCTCCTAGCCTTTAGAATCTGCACATGCAAGAAATCTAAACGCGTAATGAGAACAACCGCCTGGAATATCATAAGCAAACGACACACATGTGACCATTGTTTAAACAAACACCGTCCGACAGTTTGAAAGTTTAAAGTATTTTATCAATTTCAAATTTTAACTTTCAACACTTTCAAATTTCGACCGTTTATGAAGATTCAGTCATTTTCGGTTTTCGTTCAGGTTTCAGGTAACGAAGACTCGAGCTCCAACATCGTACGATCGAAAATAAAATAGAAATAAAATCTTTTTGGCTTTTATAAAGTTTATATTAAAACACACCTAAAATCTTTTTGGTATTTTTGAATATTTCAAATGTAAAGACTGAAAGCAGTAAGTAAATATATACAGACATTCTTTTTGCGAGTTTCGAGGGTAAGAGAATCATATCAGTGTACGGTCATGCCAAAACGCTCTTGATGTTCTATTAGTTAACATTAAGATAAGCATCCTATAACAATTATCGGTATTGTTGTCCACATAAGCTCAACTTATCAGATGTAATCATGGCGAGGGGATACGTTAAGGTATGATTTATACTTACCGACCGGTGTTCATCCACATCACGACACATTCCCGTATCAAGGTATGCACGAGGGTTCATCTTACCGGTGAGTATACCGATTATCATCTGTTTGACCGTATATGATGTGAGATTCTCACTTATTTTGATTTGAAAACAAGCCCTATGTGATATAATCACTTATTGATGAGGAACTTGATTTTCGATGCATGAGGGCACAGGAGCAAGTCCGTGAACAGGTCAGTACTTTCGTACAGCAGAGAGACGAACTTGACTCCCGGAAAAGAATTTGTGATATATTATCACTTATTTTGTTTGGACATGTGATTGTTGATCACTTATTGAGGTCGTATGCAATATGTACACGTATGTATAGTATCATGGAAGATCTAGACTTGCGTCCCCGTTATTTTTCGGTAAAAGATACAACCATGATACCCAGATGATAAGCAGCATAAAGACCGAATATCTCAGAAACTCGGCAATCTCTCAAACGAAATTTCGGTACTAAGACCATATGCCAATGAATGGTTCCCACCTGGTCTTCAGTCGATTTAAGTTTATATCACCCTGCACACTTTAAAATGATTGTGAGCCTACCGATACATCTTATATAGAGCTGCTTATCGCTTTTGCATTTTGCATTTTAGTTTAAAGAGGTTTAGACAGACCACTGATGTACTATCATTTTCTCTTTTGCTCGCCAGGAAACTCATTTTTGCTTTTCTATTGTTTTTGTGTTTATGAAATTTTTCAATGTTTTTGGATTTTTCAAATTTTGGATTTACTCCCCCTAAAATCAATAAACTAAGACAAATTTAAAACACAAAGGTATTTACAAAAATGATTTTCCGATGTTGGTTTTACTCTTGCTTGACCTTAATGCCGTTTACCAGTAATAAATAGTCAAATCTTGATTTGTCAAAAGCTTTGGTAAAAAGGTCGGCACGTTGGTCATCGGTGTGTACGTAAGCAACATCGATTAGCCTTTTCTCAAAGCAATCACGTATGAAGTGATACTTAATGTCGATGTGCTTAGTCTTTGAATGCTGCACAGGATTTTTAGTGATCTGTAAGGCAGCAGAATTATCAACGTAAATAGGAGTAGTTAGGAATTCAAAACCGTAGTCGCGCATTTGTTGTTGGATCCAAAGGACTTGGGAGCAACAACTTGAGGCAGCAATGTATTCAGCTTCGCATGTTGATGTAGCTACACACGTCTGCTTCTTGCACTGCCATGTGACTAGGCGATTTCCCAAAAACTGACATCCAGCCGTTGTGGATTTGCCGTCGATTTTGCATCCGCCAAAATCAGAATCACTGAATGCGATCAAGTCAAAGTTATTATCCCTAGGGTACCACAGACCGGTGTCAGGGTAACCCTTCAAATAACGAAAAATCCTTTTTACAGCTGCAAGATGTGAGGCCTTCGGGTTGACTTGATATCTGGCAAGCAGGCACGTTGGGTACATTATATCTGGTCTTGATGCTGTGAGGTACATAAGAGATCCAATCATCGCGCGGTAGTATGAGGGGCTAGTAGCTTCACCCTTCAAGTCTGGAGTAATTCCGTGATTTTGTGGCAATGGGGTACCGATGGGCGTTGCATCAGACATCTGGAACCGGCTCAAGATGTCACCAACATATTTAGTCTGATGGATGAATATCCCAGACTCAGTTTGTTGTACTTGTAGGCCCAAAAAGAAAGTCATTTCCCCCATAGCACTCATCTCGAATTTATCCTGCATTACACGCTCGAAATCCCTACACAAAACATCATTAGTAGAACCAAAAATAATATCATCAACGTATACCTGTACCAGTAGAAGATCTCCATCTTGTTCTTTGATGAAAAGAGTACAATCGATAAGACCTCTGCGAAATCCATTCTCCAGCAAATAATTAGATAAGGTTGCGTACCAAGCTCGCGGTGCTTGATGAAGACCATATAGAGCTTTGTTGAGCAACCAAACCCGATCGGGATGGATAGGATCTTCAAAACCTGGAGGCTGTTCGACGTACACCTCTTCTTCTACCACACCATGTAAGAATGCACTTTTCACGTCCATCTGGTATACCTTGAAGCCTTTGAATGAGGCATAAGCCAGAAAAATCCGAATTGCTTCTAGACGTGCAACAGGTGCATACACTTCGTTGTAGTCGATCCCTTCTATCTGACGAAAACCTTGAACGACTAGCCTTGCTTTGTTTCGAATAACGATTCCACGGTCATCCTTTTTGCATTTAAACACCCAACGGGTACCAATCTTCTTGTAACCAGCAGGTTTCTCTACGAGTTTCCAGACACCAAGTTTCTGGAATTGTTGCAGTTCTTCCTGCATTGCTTCAACCCATGAGCTATCTTTCAAAGCATCTTTCCAAGTTCTTGCCTCTTCCTGTGAGACATAACACGCGAAAGACCAATCATTTTGTTGACCAGATTCTCGGATAGTTGCATACAAGCCTGCATTGTTGTTGTTTCGCAACATGTTTCTTGTTTGAACGCCACTTTGTACATTTCCGATGATGTTTTGTTGAGGATGGGTATTGTGAATCCTTGTTTCTGGATTATCTTGAACTGGAATATTTGTACCCAAATTGTTGAGATTGAGATCAACAATCAATTCAAGGCCCGGAATTGACGAAGAGGAAGATGCAGTAGCTTCAGCTGTTCTAGGAACATCCACTGGAGGTGTACCTTCTGAAGTACCATGTACTGCTGTTGCTGGAGCTTCTTGATCTGCATCGAGAAATTCATCATCCTCTGAAGATTCGTTCAATTCGGCAGCATCGTGAAAATCCTCATTGTCGAGAGCATTATTGTTCACTGAAGATGGTTCTTGATTGACAATAATGGGATGAACCAACGGTGAATCTGTTGCGTTGTCACTCTCGAAAAACATCCTTGCCGCAGCATTTTCTTCAACGGCTTCAACATTGATCGAATTGAAAAAGTCATCGTACTCAAACATCCAAGGCTGACCAGGACATTTGACTGGTAAAGTGTGCCTTTGTACTCTGACTTCAGACCATTCCTCGACCCTTTTAGTCTCTAGATTCCAGACTCTTAAGTTCGGGGTGGAATACCCAAGAAAGTATCCCTCAATTGCTCTTGCCCCAAACTTTCCATTAGGATCGATTATTGTGCATGGAGCTCCAAACGGTTCAAGATATGACAAATCTGGTTTCCGTTTGTTAATAAGCTCAAAGCAGGTCTTGTTGTGCCTTTTGACTGTAAGGACTCGGTTCAACGTGTAGCATGCAGAGGACACAGCTTCAGTCCAAAATGGAATCGGCAATTGTGACTCTACTAACATAGTCCTAGCAGTCTCGATCAATGTGCGGTTCTTACGTTCAGCGACGCCATTCTGTTGAGGAGTGTAAGCTGCACTAAATTCGTGAAGAATACCTTTTGAAGTGCAAAACTCCGCCATGGCATGATTTTTGAATTCAGTACCATTGTCGCTACGTATCCGCCTAACCTTCAAGTTATATAGATTCTCAATCTGAATGATCAAATTTTTGATAATACCGAAGGTTTCACTCTTATGTGCCATGAACGCCACCCAAGAAAATCTTGAATAATCATCAGTTATCACGAGGAAATATTGATCATTCCTAATGCTTTTGTGCTTGACAGGACCGAACAAATCCATGTGCAAACGTTCAAGAGGAACAGCCACCGTGTTGACTTTCTTTGTAGGGTGTCGCTTCTTCGTTTGTTTTCCTTTCTGGCACGAAACACAGACGTCTTGAAGATGGAAATTTTTAAGAGGAACACCATTCACCAATTCATTTGATACCAAATGATTCATTTTGCGTAAGTGAATGTGACCCATTCGTCTGTGCCAAGAGATTGTGTCTTTTTCTGTGGCTTTGGAAACGAAACAAGTTGCTTGTGCAGACGTTGTGATAGCTTGGCTCATATCAAGGACATACAGATCATTTAACCTTGGAGCCGACAGGAGAATCCATTCTTTCGGAATTTTGAAGCCGGGTTTCAGCACATAACATCCATTTGCATCAAAGTGTACTGAGAACTGCTTATCACAAATTTGAGAAACACTAAGAAGATTGTGATCAAGTTGTTGTACAAAGTTGATCTTGTCAAAACTAACAACCCCGTTGGAAATCATTCCTTCACCCGTAATATATCCGCCCTTATCTCCAGCAAAAGCAACATAACCTCCTCTAATAGATTTGACGTCGTAGAGAAGCTTCATGTCGCCTGTCATGTGCCTGGATGCCCCACTATCAACAATCCAATGACTACTGATAGTTCCTCCTGGAACACCCTGCACATGAACTCACATAATTAGTTGGAGATGGGGACCCAAGCCATTGTGGTCTTGGGTCTTCCATTTTCATCAACAACAATAACTTCTATTCTTTGATGATTTGAAAATTGTGATGGTCCCCCTGATTCAATAACAGATTTTGGTTTCCAGGTCTGTTGAGTTTTACCAGCTTGATTGTTAGAAAATTTAACTTCATGATTGTTTGAAGTTTTTGAAAATTTTGAGTTTTCTGGCTTAACTGAAACAGATTGTTTTTGAACCACATCAGTTTTAATTGCCTTTTCAATTTTCTTGACCTGTTGACGTTTCTGTTTCTTTTCCCTTTCTTTTACAAGTCGGGGATCTTGTTTTACAGAAACAGATCGCTTGCGATCATTTCGTTCACGGGGATCATCTTCTTTGCCTTTTAATTTATGAAGATACGGGCAATTTCGAACGATATGCCCAATTGTGCCACACTCAAAACATGATCTTCGTTCAACAAACCCCGAAGTATCATGTGATCGTCTTGCCGATGATGAACTTTGTGATCCTGAGGTACTAGGTTTTGAACTACTTGGTTCATTCCTTTTCATCACAGTTGCCTTTTTGACAAAATCTAAGTTAGATTGATTCTCATACGTTTCAATTTTGTCCGTTCCCCTAGATCTCACAAAGTTCACATTCTTTTTCTTCTTCTGATTCGGCTTCTTTTGGCTTTGAGTCGGTGCTTTACCTTTAGATTTGGTATGATTTTGCTGTTTTTGCACTGTTGGTAATTTCTGATTGCCAAATTGTTTTCGAACTTCGGCCTTTGGGATAGGAGGGCACTGTGTTACTGTAACACTTGATCCTGTCTTTCCTAAAAACTTACTTGTTGAATTTTCAAAGACTTTACTGATTAATGATTGATTAACATTCTTAATAGGAAAATCTTTGTCAGAATAAATTTTATTATCACCAACAAGAGTGTATAGCAAATCCACACTCTCCGACTCTTTTGCAGACGAGGACTCGGTCGGAACAGTCTTAGCAGGTTTTGCAGGAGGATCACATAGAATATGATTCTCAAGAGGTATGTCCTCTTCTTTGATCACCGCATCAGACTTTTCTGAATCAGTATCATCAAATTCATCATCAGAAGAATCAGCATCCTCAACAACAACTGGAGGATCCTGATTCTGTTCAGCAGTTACAAAAGTATCTGCTGACACATCTGAATCGGATGATACTTCTTTCTTGTATCCGAGTCCTGTTGCAAATTCCTCAACATCCAAAGGAACAGATGGTTCAAAATGAGTTCTATACTCCTCATCAGGCAGTGCATCAAAATTGTTTCTCACGGGTGGTGGACATTTCTTGTAACCTATGCATGTGACATCCCGTTTCTCTTTCTGAACATCAATGATGTGATCCAACACATAGCTAGAGCTCAAATAACTGTCTAACTTGAGTCGGATCGCCTCACTTTCTGTTTTAACACAAGCCATTTCCTTTTGCATTACCTCAAGACGAGTTATATAAAGGTTAATGTCAGTTTGTTTTCTGGAAACCATTTTTGTCAGCTCTGTTTTATCTTTCTTTAACGTTTCAATCATTGACTTAAATTCCTTTTCATGGTTTTCATAAAACATGTTAGCTTCAGTGCACTTGGAAAGATCAACGGTCAACTTCTGGTTGTGAATGAATGTCACATCATATTTCTCTTGCAAAGCCTCGTGTTTGCTTTGCAAGTCACACCACTTATCATTCAAAGAAACATGTTTGTCTTGCAAGTCAAACAAACTAGCTTGTAAAGCATCATGTTTGCCTTGCAACTCAGACATGTTCGCATCCAAATCAGCACATTTAATACGCAAACTATCACAATTATCACAGATATCAGCAGTGGGTTCATCGACACATACCTGACTTGATGAACTGTCGACATTAGCCATAAAGGCTGAATGGAGAGAAGACGAAGAATAAGCAGCTTGATCCACTAAAATAGATCTTCTTTGAGTTTCTGCTGCAGCTTCTCCCAATAGCTCATCAATATCTGCATTAACTGAAGCATTTGATGTCCCATCCACCTGATCATTGCCTGAAGTGGAGGACTCTTCATCTGAGCTTCCACTATAACCAGAACTGTCCTCATCCTCAGAAGATTCATCACCATTGGTGGAAGATTCTCCACCACTGGCGTGATTAAGATCCTTGACAATCTCAGCAAAACACGCCGTTCCATCCGGAGCATCATTTCCCAATTGGATTGACCAATCACAACCTTCATCTACTTGAACCACAAGTGCCTGGTTGGCATTAGATGGTCCAGCTTGACTCTGGTTGTTGACAGGCACCAATGTACGAACATTGTTCCTGTTCTGGTTCTGCTGGTTGCCTTGATTTCTGAAGGGATTCTGGTTTCCATGCTGAGATGGCCTTGTACATTCCCTTTTAAAATGACCACGTTCACCACAATTGAAACACTTGACAGCCTGTTTATCAAACCCATACTTGGTGTCTTTCTTGCTCTCCAAGCTGGTTCTGCCTGTTCTTTCCATGAAATCCTTTGCTCGCCTAACAGTACTTGCAAAGGCCCACTTGATGTCCATCATCTCCATCTCCTCTTTATCAATCTGCTGATAGTCTTCTTGTGTCAGATTAATGTTCCCAATCTGACCTTCCACTAATCCACAGTATGCGCTCACCAAAGTGTTTAGCAGCTCCATGTGTTCCTTTGCTACTTCCACACTGACTTTAGAAAAGCTTGAGGTGTCGAGCCGTACTGTATTTGGCTTTGATTGTTGACCAGCAGATGATGTGCTTCCATAACACGCTTGCTGTTGAGGAGGAAGTGGATTCCCGAACATATCAGTTGCTCTGATTTGCTGTTGCTGTTGTGGTGCTGGTTGAGGAGCTGGATTAAGCGGATTTCCAAATATGTCTGTTGTTGGAGGAGGAGTGCCATACAAGCTAGTGCTAGACACAAATGCTGTTTGAATTGGAGCGTGTGAAGAAGGTTTTGTAGAAGTGCTAGAAGTTCCATAATAAATTTCAGGATTTTGTGGCACTGGAACTCTTTTTGCCTTGAGAGTTTCTTCCTGATTCTTGTTTTCCAGGAGTTGAGCAAAATCACTGAAGCTTGTTGTATCCAAAGTGCCATTGTACCTCATGATTTCTAAGAAATTATTCCATTGAGGTGGCAGTGCATCAGCAAACTTCTTCACTATCTCTGCTGAAGTCGTTACAACCCCAGTATTTGCCAATTCAGTAAGCAAATGAGTAAATCGACTTGTCAAATCTCCTAGAGATTCATTCTGCATACAAATAAAACCATCAAACTCTTTCTTTAGCAGATCTTTTCTCAATTGACGTGTTGCTTCATTTCCTATGCCCCTTATCTTCAATGCGTCCCACAACTTCTTCGTTGTCTTGAAACTGACAAATTGATGATAAATGTCTTTGCTTAACGCCTGAGTAAGAATGGCATATGCTTTCTTTTCTAAGTCATAGACCTTCTTCTGATCTTCCGTAAGATCAGCAAACGTAGCAGCAGATGAAGCGGCAACCTCTATCGTTTGATCAAAATCTGTGATGAAGCGCAACCACAGTTCTGTATTTTGACCAAGGACATATGTATGAAATCTGTCAAACCATCCCGGATATTCACTTAAATGCATCAACTTTGGAGGCCTATTCAAACTTCCCGTTTCACTTTCGCTTAGTAAAATGCTTTGAACACTTGGAGCTTGATTTGATACGAATGCCCATTGACCGGTAGATGTAGCATTAGCTTGCGAACCCGAATCCGGAGCTGGAGTACCAAAATACATCTCTGCATTTACCGGAACACCCCACATCGAATTCATTTTTGATCAAGAAAAATAATACCAGCCGAAGGATCCTGATCGAAAGATGAGAAAAACACAAACTGTTAAACACCAACAGACTAATGATCGAAAGATCAACACCTGTTCGAAGGATCAACAGTGTTCGAAAGATCACTGTTGAGTTTCGAACAATGTTTTCGAAAGATTCTCCAACCGAAGGATCCTTATCTTTCGAAAAAGGACTGTAGATCGAAAGATGTATGCTTCGAAATGATTCCTTGATTCGAAGGATGATGATCTATCGAACCTCCACTGATCGAAAGATGATCTTTCGAGTTCGAAGGATATCTTTCGAACTGTTCTGACACAGTTGACAAAGGGTGACAGGTTGGTGAAAAAGTTGACGGGTTGGTAAAAACTTTCTGCAGAAAGTATGTTCAGACCATATCTTCTAAACATGCAGGTTTCACCAAACAGGTAATGTCCAATATTTTAATCAGTTTACTCTTCCAACACACAAACACTACTCAATATTCAAATTTTTAAGATCAAAGAGTGTATTTCAACAAGAACCCAAAGAAGACTTCAAGAACACTACCCAGAAAAATAAGAATTTCGGTGAACCGAAACTCTCCAAACACACGATTTTGCTAAAATGTTTAACAAAAACCCATGACTAACATGTAAACATGAAAAATAACAAGGTTTTTAACAAAACACCAAGCAAAAACAGCAAGATTTTCCAGAAAATATGAACTTTTTAAACCCGAAAAACAGCAAGAACACCTCGGTTTTAACAAGGATAAGAGCCAAGGCTCTGATACCACTTGTAGGTCCGGCTAGGGGAGGATCTAGTCGCCTAATCCTTGTGTACAAACCAACTCGGTTGTGCGGAATCCAACCGAGATAGCAAACCGAGATAGAACACGTAAATAATCAACACACAAGACTCAACGATTAACACCACTTGTATTAATGCGTATGAAAGGTCCGTTACAAGCACAAGGTTTACAAATCAGTTCTGCAAACTCTCTCTAGTGTGTGTGTGTGTTCTCTGTGTTCCTTATCTGTCTCACTCGTCTGCCCTCTTCTGTCTAACCTGAAGTGAACACAACACACGGGTATTTATACCCGAACACAGCATGTCTGGTCGAAGGATCAGACAGACTGATCGAAAGATCATCTGTCGACCAGAAACAGCTCGAAGGATCCGGATGTACCTCGAAAGATGTGATCTTTCGTGGTCCATCCATCGAAGGCTATCTTTCGAGCTCATCATCGAAGGATATAAGCAATCCTTCGATGACACATCCTTCGACTCAGCCACATTACAACCAAAGTGTTGACTTTTTGGCCAAGTCAAACCAGGAGGATGGTTGACTTGGTCAAACTTACAAGACTAACTAAGACATCGTTTCGTATCATGACAAAATACAGACAAAGTACAGACACAAGTGCACCAACAGCTACTAAAGCCGGGACAAGAAAACCGAAGCCAGAAACCTGTTTTTTACCCTTGCATACTGTCTACACGGGGTCGTGTCCAACCGACACGCCCCCGTGCCCCCTACCCCAGACCTGCTGTTTGTTTAATTCTGCAGATTATTGCCAGACACGGGGTCGTGTCAAGCCGAAACGCCCCCGTGTCCACCTTCTGTAAGTTTTCGTTACTGCCACTCTGAACACGGGGTCATGCTCAACGAGCACGGGGCCTTGTCCAGACGCCCAGTAACATAAATATTTGCTTTTTCACACCTTTTTACACATTCAATCAACCTAAAAACTTATTTTTGGGACACATTGAGGACAATGTGTAATTTAAGTGTGTGTGTGGGGGGGGGGGGGGGATGCTAAACCCTTGAATCTTGCAAGTCCTAATTACAACCCTTACACAAAACTCTATTGGAACCCCTAATCACTCCAAATTTTTTTTTCAAAAATTTTTCAATTTTTTTTTACTTGTCTAGGTTTAACTTGGGAATTTCAAATTCTGAAAAGGTTATATTTTTACAAATTTACAACCGATAGCGTCGTGATAAAAAGAACCAACATAAGAAAATTATGAAACGGCATGACAAGTTTAGTTAAAATTTGATTATATATACTTGATCACACAAAAACTCATTCCCACAAAAAGTGAGTTTTGAGCCTTTATTGAGCATACAAATACATATCTTTAAACTAATTGCTCATTTTTCGTTTCTTGTGTGAATAGCCGCTCGGTTCTTCCGACTCTAGAACTTGCCAAGACGACACATTCCCGGTCCTTACCAACTTAAACCCGAGTAAGTAAATGACAGAGGCATTAGGATTAACCCTTTTTATTTCTACACCATTATTTTTCTTTTTTTTACCACCTACCCAAAATCCCCTAGTTAACCCCTTTGAGCCTAAACCTTTTCATTTCTTAACCCAAAAACAAACACCCTTTGACCCACCAAAACCCTTTTTATTTTTAACCCTTTGTTTTAGTAACAAGCTCGGTTTTTCTCATGACTTTGAAAAAAAAAATATATCTTTGAATGATGAGGACGAAGCAAAAAGAAATAAACAAACAAGTTTATCAAAAATAACTTTGTTTGAATAACGAGCTTCATCAAAATAAAAAAATTACATAAATAGCAAGTCTTACGAAAACCGATGCTTTTGCGCCTTTCGCCCTTTTCTACTAACCACTAACCCAACCACCTACCTTTAACCCAAGCCTAACCCTTCACCCCAAAAGTCCTCTTCATATTTACAAAGGTGTATAGTTAAAAAGGAGGAGGATTGATTGCTTGGCAAGCTTATGGTAGGAGTAAGTTCCATGCCGCTCTCGAGCGATTCACTAAAATACATCTTCGGCCGAGTGTTGAGTGATCCCCCGTGAGGTATGTGAACTTGTATATAAGTGAAATTTTAAAAAGGCATGTTATGCCCTAATAAGTAATTTATCTTAAGAAATGTTTTAAATAAATCATGACGAATAGGATTGTAAATAAATAAAAATAAAACTTAATAAAGAATCTTGGAAATCCCGACACTCTATGACAAGCCCAAAAACCTTCTCTTCTACCCATTCCATTTGGGAGTGTAAAGCCATATTATAAAGAGTTTTGCTTGAGGACAAGCAAAGATTCAAGTGTGGGGGTATTTGATGTGTGCAAAATGCAACATATATATTACATCAAATGTGGCATAAAACTAACCCTTTTTTAGTACTAATGTTGGAAAAAGTGTGTTTTTGTCTTCCTTTTGTATTTTCAGGATTAAATGAGCTCAAATGAACAAAAGAAGCAAAAAGGAAGCTAAATCTAACATAAATACAAGAAAAGGATCAAACGTGGCATGCCCGACCCCCCGGCAGCATCTTCCCAAGCAAAAAACAAGAGAACAGAAGGCTGAACACGCCCCGTGCTCAGTGAACACGGGGGCGTGTCCAGGTGTCTGCAGAAAAGACAAAGCTGTAGAAGCTTCTATCACCCACCACGGGGGCGTGCCCACCGGACACGGGGCCGTGGTCAACTCTAAGATTCGCAGAATCTGGGGAACTCTTGATAGTACCGATACGCTTCTGCACACGGGGTCGTGCCCAGCGGACACGGGGGCGTTGTCAACTAATACAGACAAGATGCAATTAATGAAGAAAGAGAAGGAAGGTGGACACGGGGCCGTGCCCAATGGACACGGGGCCGTGCCCGAGCGTCTGTTCAGGCTATAAATAGGGGTGCTTGGCTCATTTGCAAACCATCCCTTGGCACACCACCTCTCTCACACTTCACCCACCACCCACCACCATCACAACACCATCATCCACCACCATCATCCATCATCCATCATAGAGTGTGTGAGTCGTCTCGGGATCCAAGATTGATCATAAGAGTTCTTGACAATCAAAGGCCATGTTTGCCTAAGTCTCTTACATCACTTGGTGAAGACAAGTGTCTAGTGTAATACTTTTTATATTTAATCTTTTCGCACTTTTTATTTGGTTATGTATTAATGACTTAAATAACTAGTTTCTTATGTTGAAGGTGATTCTTCCTTATCGTTTGTCGTGGTGTCTTGGCATTATTTTACTGTCTATATAAAATAAAAGATTTTCACCATTCATATCTCCACGGTCTATATGGAGATATGTTGGCTACCTAGTCGGGGGTTAAGGGAACGGTTTGGTAAGAGTCTTGCCTTGTTCAGTGTATAGATCCTGCAAGGACCTGGGTCAAATTTAGTAGGACCTCCTTCAATACCCATCGGTATTGGATGGCGGGGGTCCAAACTCTTTGATCCCCTCATATGTAAGCTACTATTAAAACTTTAACCCGGCTACTTAGGACTGTATCCCTGCTGACTCAGACTACTTAGCCGAGGGTAACGTCACCTTCAAAAGAGGGGCCTACCACATTATGCATTAATAACTTAATTAATTATCTTTCAATAATCCGACCCTTTAGGGTTGTATTCTTGCTGACTCAAACTACTGGGTTGAGGGTAACGTCACCTTCAAAAGAGGGGCCTACTACAATAACTAAGATAATCTCTTAAAAAGTGCAAAAGTGCGGAAATAATCAAAGGTTACACTAAACACGAGTCGGATCCAAGTGATTCATCTTGTCTATCTATTTTTATTTTATATTTTTCAGCATTTTAGTTAGTTTTTATTTTTCTAGTTTAAAATCTTTTTCTAAACTTTTGATTTGATTAGACGTTGAAGATAAACCGGTATTAAAAGCTCTTGTGTCCTTGGACGACCTCGTTATCTTGCCAACACTATACTACGCTCACGATGGGTGCACTTGCCCATATGTGTGTTTGGTGTTAGTAAAATATCGTGTTTTATAAATTTAAAACTTGACTAACGTGTAGAAAGGGCTTAAAATATACATAAAAACCTATAACACACCGCACGCATCAGGCTTTTGGCGCCATTGCCGGGGACACAAGGATTTTAAGAAAGCTTAAAATCGACGGCCTAATCAGTTTTTTTTAAAACCTTTTCAAAACGCGCGCACATTTTTCTGCATTTTAGTTTAGTTTTGCATTTACAGTAGATTGAACACGGGCCGTGGTCATTGAACACGGGCCGTGCTGCATATTTTTAATCTTGATGTGTTTAAAAAGAATAATGCAAATGTATTTTTTTGTTAAATCAAAGCTAAATTATGAGCTAGGAAATAAGTAAAAAAAATGACTAACCAAGTTAGTCATAGTAAGAGTGACTCTTGTGTAGAGGGGATGAAAGTTGTGCTTGAATAAATAACAAATGAAAACTATAAGCGCTGAAAGTTAATAATTGAATGAAAGTTAAAAACAAAAAAAAAGTGCAGTGTGTGTATGTGTGTATATCGTACGAGAGAGAGAGATAGAAGGAGAAAAACCTTCACCTTCAACAACAACAAAAAAATTCAGCAATCAAAGATGTTATAGGGCTGAAATCGAATGCATGAATTAGGGTTCTTGATCATCTAAGTGTTCTAAACATAAGGTAAGTTGAACTTTATGATTTGATGATCTTTCATGAAGAGGGTTGTAATCAATCCATGAAATTAAGCATGAATGTTGGTTAGAATCATCATGTAGAAGATGAATTATGCTTTATTATGACCATTTTGATGATTTGAAGTAAAACCCATTTGTAGTAGTAGGATGATGAAGTATGATAATCTTGAGTAATGTTAGTTGTAATATGATATGTGCAATTGAATTATCCTTATTGATGTTAAATAAACCTGAGAATTTGAAGAAATTATGTGTTAATGATGATTGCCATGATTTGGAAAAGACTTGGTAGGAATATGCTTATAATGCTTGTACATTAAGCTTGTAAAGTTGTACGCACACTAGGTGCTCGATGAAATGCCTTGGCTGAATTTGATAAGTTTAATTTAGACATTTGTTGTCAATATGTAATGATAATCAAAGAGAATATGATTATGCTAAGTTGTTGTTATGATGGTTCAAAGGAGTAAAAATGTGAAATGAAAGTTTATGTAAATTCTAAACGGTATGATGCCATGTTTAGGAACAAGAAAGGAAGAAAGTTCAAGGCGATCACAAGCAAAGGAAAAGCAAGGCCAAGGTAAGTTCTTATGAACTTCGCTTTGTTAGAATGTAGATATTTTTTTATGTTAGTTCTTATAATGTAAATTTGATTGAAGTCCATGTTGAGATTTATGGTTAATGTTATAAAAAGGAAATTGGTGAAGTATTGGGTTAAATGGAAGGTATATTCGATGACCCGTATGAACGGATCGAAAGTATGAAAAGTAAATTATGTTGATGATGTAAGGACCCGTAGTTAAACGGGTCAAATAAGATGGAAACGCAAGGCGATTGTAATGGCTATGTGATGACTTTTAAAAAGTCAAACTAGCAAAGTATGTAAAATATGGATGTGAGTCTAAGCAAATGACCCGTATGAGCGGGTCGGACGAAACGTTAAGTATTCATGATGATAGAGATGGAAATGTGCAATATCCTTTTAATTGGAGTTGTTATTTGTAAAGGATGAATGAAAGGGTAATTTGACTTGTTAACGGGTCGAATAACGAAGTAAGGAAAGTTGCATTAGTAATGTAATTTAAATAAACTAACATGTAAGTTGTTGTTATGGATGTAGGTAAATCATATGCTTGAACTCGGCGGCTTGGAACGAACACTCTACAAGGCCTATACGCGCCTCCGAATGCAAGATTTGTCAAACGGGTCGAAACATAATGTTAACTTTTGAAACTTTGTAAATTTAGCTTTTATGGTATTTTGTTAGTATGATAAATTGATGTAAGTTAGTTGTGAAGTTTATGACTATCGAACCGTTGGATGAATGTTTTAAAAATTTTAAATTCGGTTCGATTTTTGGTAAGGGTATTTTTGTGAAAATACCGATGTTAGTAAAGAACGCTATCATGTTGTGTCGTTTTGATCGTTTGACAAAGATGGGTGTTTCAAGTTGGTATCAGAGCCTAGGTTTGAGAGATTCGAGCACGTTGGAGTGCTTGGACTCAAACCGAAAGCTCGCAAGAAAGGGTGTGTTCGCTCCAAGTCGCAAGAAGAGGTAAACTTTTAAGAATTCTAATTATTATATGAATGGATGATGTTACGAGAAAGACTAGAAAGAAATGAGAAACGTAAGAACGTTTGAATAAAGTATGTCTAGAAATCCCGGGGGGGCTGGCTTGAACGAAAAATATTCAAGATAGATCAAGAGGGCTGCAAAAAAAAATCAAAAAAACTGTGTTGGGCGCTACCGTAAGCTACGGTAGGTACTGTTGGTTAATTGTTCACCGTAAGATAGATGAAAGTCACCGTAGCCCTTTAAAGGTCACCGTAAGCTACGGTGGCCACCGTAGCTTACGGTGGAGGCCATATACAAAAAAAAAAAAAAAAATCTACCGTAAGCTATGGTAGAGTAACCGTAGCTTACGGTGGACTTCAGACAGCAATGAAATTTCTAATTTAGACCCCCAAATCTTAATAATTCCTATTAAACCCCAAATGTAGCATAGTATTTACTGAGAATACATGAATTGAAACACGTCATGTGTTTAAAGAAGGACCGTAGCCTACGACGGGTCTAGCAAATGTTCAAAAACCTTGAAATTTTCAATCAAGGCCATTCCGATACCCCGTTAAACTTCCGAAAACGTACCGTAGGGTAGTTAAGATCTTTTAGAAGTTGTCCGAGTCGTGTCAAAGTGCTTGGTAATGAGGATGTGTATGAAAATGAAGGTTACAAATGAAGTTAGTACCGGGTTTATTAACCCTATGACGAAAAGTATGCGGTGTGGTCATGAAGTGGCCGTTAACACCAAGAATAATGAAAAGTATGCGGTGTGGTCATGAAGTGGTCGTTAACACCAAGAACGGATGGAATGAAAGTATAACAGTAATGAGTAAAAGAATGAAAGTCATTAAAATATGTTAAGCTTATTAACATATTACTTAAAATATGTTGTAGAATATTTCCCAAGGCCAATCCAATAGCTCCGTCAAGCTTCTGAAAAAGTAACCTATGATAATTAAGGTCCTCTAAATGTTAACCGGGTTATATCGAAATGTTTCAAAGTAAGAACGTATATGATTGGAAAGTTATGAATGAAGTTCTAGCTGGTTTCATCAACCCTATGATGAGAAGTATGTGGTGTGGTCATAAAGGACCGTTAACACCTAGCATGAAAGAAAGGAAAGTATAAAATAAATAAAAAATGCTAGAATGAAGTGAACATGACCAAAGAATGAAATTTAGTAATGATCTCGAATGTTATAGTAGATGGCTGATGAGCATGAAGCAATTGTTAACGAAATGCGTTTCGAGTAACGGATGGTGCGAGAAAGTAAGTAAGAAGGATGTGGGATTCTATTTCCCTATGAACGAAAGGCATGAATGATACGGCCTATCGTGACCAATGTTGATGATGATGTATAAGTGAAATGAAAGTTGTTGAAATATGAGTATGAATGCATGAATGTAACTTGAGATAACATAAAAAGTATATGAAGTAATGAATGTAAAAAAAAAAGAAAAAAAAAGTTTAATGTAGATGACGGATGAAGGGAATACAAACGATAACAAATGGCACGGTAAAAAAAAGAAATAAAAGCAATGATTGCGGAAGAAGTTGGTATGGTCCTAGAATGTAATGAAATGGATGGAAATGAGTATGATTACACCTAGAATGTACGGAAATGTTCGAATGATGAGTATGATCAAGCTTAGAAAGTATTGAACATGAGAGAATGATAGAGTTTTGAGTGTAGTATGGTCCCAAGTATGAAAATCTTGTCAAATGAAAAGTAAATGTTAGTAGAATGAAAATTTTAAAGGAAGATATTTATGTGGAAACACGACACATGAAATAGAATGTAGAATATAGCGTTGGGAAGCAACACTTGAGAGTTGAATATAGAAGGTGGCTACGAGACGTGTCACATGAGAGGGGATGGAGGATGATGTGATGAAAGAAAGAATTGTGGGAATGAACGGGTAGAACCCGTAGATGAGGGTGAATCAGCATATAAGGAAGAAAGGTACAGAAAAAGATATTGTTGGTACACGATGTCTATCGCCTACGTCAACAGTCTAGGTCATGTCGGTAGCTTGTAATAGGGTTAAATATGTCAAAATGTAAAGTTATATGTGTTTGTAAGTCATTTCGCACGAAATGGGTTTTTGACCATTTCGTACGAAATGAAGTTTGGTCATTTCGTACGAAATGGAATGTCACCATTTCGTGCGAAATCAGTTTCCCTATAAATAGGGCAGTTTGGTTTTTCATTTGGTACGAAATAAAGAAGTGTGTAACGAAGTGCTGCCAGTTTCTCTCCGTGTATTGACGTTGAAAATCAATGAAAAACCTCTTTTAATTATAAATCTCTGTTTCTACTCCATTCTATCACCGATTCTCAGTTGTTAGACTATTTCCGCCTCTCTAACAGCTTAGATTTGACTCTGAACGACTCATTCAGGTCGTATATCGATCCTACAAGTGGTATCAGAGCTCAGGATGAGTCAATTCGGTTGAATCAGTGCTTAGAACTTTCTATTTCTACTCATTTATGGATTTTTGAACAATTCCACTGACAAAATGGACTGATCTTTTGATATAACGTGTAAAACACCTGTTTAATCAATCCTTGAAAGTTTCAGAACTAAATTCGGACTAAAATTGATAAAAATGGGCCAAAAACTTCATTTCGTGTGAATGTACAGCATTTCGTTTGAAATCTTGAGTTCATTCCGTACGAAATGAACTATTTCGTGTGAAAGGTTATCATTTCGCTTGAAACACGTGTTCATTTCGCACGAAATGGGCTATTTCGTTTGAAACATTATCATTTCGCACGAAAAGGAGATTTTTACTGATTTCGTACGAAATGACACTTCATTTCGCTTGAAAGTGTCATTTCGCTTGAAAAGTTGATTTCGCATAAAACTCTTTTCACGTGAAAGTCCATTTCGTTTGTGAGTTCATTCCGTTTGAGAATCCATTTCGTGTGAAAGTGTTTTCATGTGAAAAAGTTTTTTTTCTAAAACTTGGAAAATTTTTCAAAGTGTAAAAATGGATAACCAAGAATTTTATAATATGTTTTCCGGAGGGGGAATGACAGCAGTTCAAACTCCAGCAAGTATTATTCAGAACGCAAACATGGAAAACGAGCTTGGTACAATGCAAAAGCCACCAAAGTTAATGAACATTGATGAGTATTCAGGGTGGTCAGAGAGGTTTAAAACCTGGGTCCAGGCAAATCATTTTGAGTGCTGGATGAAAATTGAGTTAGGACATGAACCTCCGAAGACTGGAACGGGTATTGAGAAAGCACTTCATCAGTATACTCCACTTGAACAAGATAGTTTTAAAGCTGAAAAGAAAATGATGAGTATCTTGCAGCAAGCGATCAAAGAAGATATTTTAGTTTTGTTACAGCATCAAGGTGACTCGCAGTCTGTCTGGAATGCACTAAAAGTAAAGTTTCTTGGAAGTGTTTCGATGATAAAGAGCAAAACGGCATTAATGAAAAAGGAATTTGATATTTTTACGGGTATCAAGGGTGAGTCTACAAAACAGTTGATCGAGAGATTTTGTCATCTGGTTGTAGAAATGAAACGTTTGAGCATTGAAAAAACAAATGAAGAGTGGGTTGACAAGCTGGCAGATGCATTACCATATGATGAATGGGGCACATATTTGTTGGTTTTGAAAAATAAACAGGAGTATGTTGGGATGAATCTTAGCACATTTATCGAGAAAATTGAATCGCATGAGCTTGAACTTACAAAGATCAGAAAAATGAAAGCTTCTAGTGTACAACAAGATGTTTCATTGTACTACAAAGGAAGCTCATCAGCAACATCTAATCTAAGTCCAAAAATTCAGACAGCTTTCAGTGCTGAGCCTACATCTGGAGTTTCTCAAAGCACACCAAACAACAACTATTCACCATTCACAAGTTATGAACCAAATCCGAAGGGTCAAGAACAAGTGTCTCCTCAAAGTTCATCAAGTTCAAATAATCAGAGTTACGTTTCTGGGATTCGGTGCAATATTGCTGTAAACATAAAAAATGGTCAAGAGTTTACAGAAGCAGCTGCAAAGCAACATATCGCATTATTAGCTTCCGTTCTTGAATCATATGAGAGTCTAGTTGCGGGAAGGATCGGTAATCCTGACATGACGAAAGAAGACTACGATCAGATTGATCTAGAGGAACTGGAACTCATAGATATCAAATGGGGCATGGCAAGCTTAGTGAGGAGAGCACAAAGATTTATGGAAATAACCGGACGAAACAGTCTCTTAGGACCTGATCAAAAGCTTGGATTTGATAAAGCAAAAGTTACGTGTTTCAAATGCAAAGAAAAAGGGCATTTTAAACGCGAGTGTCCAAACAGTGAAGTAAACAATCATCAGAATCCGTTCACAAATGACTACTACCGACAAGCAATCTATCACAAAACTAGTCAGCAACCATTCAACCAAAGACCTCAAATTGAAAACAAACCTGAAAAGGCTCTTTTGGTCAATCAGGATGATGAAAAAGTTGCAGAAGGGTTTAGTTGGGATCAATATATTCCTGGTGAGGGTTTGGCTATGATGGCAGAGATTATTGAAGAGCCAGAGTGTGTTGTTGAAGCTGAGGAAGTTGGAGAAGTTATGAGTGAAGAGAATTTGGCAGAACTGGAAGAGGCACCTGCAGTAGTTTATTACTATCAATCCGAACAGGAGATTATTGCTAGTTCTTTCAAATCGATAATGCCTCCTAACATGTTTGAGTCTTTTGCAGGTTTCTTTAGTGAGCCAACTACCGGTTTCTGTCCACAATATGACGAAGAAAAAGCTCCAGTTGAAGAAATCATAGATGTTTCTAAAGAGATGAATGAAGAAACTCTGAAGGAGATAGCTGACAAGGCACTGATGGTCAAGCTGAAAGAGGTAGACAAAACTCAAGAGTCAGTGTCTGTTGAAAAGGAGTCTGTGGAAACGGAGTCTGTCAAAACGGAGTGTGTCAAAACGGAGTCTGTCGAAACAAAGTCAATCGAAAAGGAGTCAGTCGAAACGGAGTCCGAGTTCAAATCAGAAAATCTAGATATCAAATCAGGAGAAAAATCAGAGTCTGAGTCTGACGAGTTTGGTAAACCAAAAATTAAAACTGATCAAGAAGAATAGGTTTTTGAAAAGATTGATCAAATTCTTGAAACTCCATGCAAAAACTGTTTAAAACCCTGCATGGATTGTCTTGAAAAAGATAAACAGTATCAAGAATTAAAAAAATTTACTGACGAAGTAAAATATGATCTTAATGATGTGAAAGAAGGTTATGACACATTAGGACGTTCAATAAAAATGATTCAAAAAGAAAGTATTGAAAATGGTAAAGCTACTAATTTGTTCAAAGAAACTGTTATGGAAAAACAGATGGAAATTAACATTCATCTGGACACAATCGCATCTTTGAAAACGGAACTTGAATTGATGCGTATTGAAAAGGAAAGAGTTGAAAAGAAATTGATCAGTTATATTGCTTCATCTTATGTGATTGATCAAATTGTTCCGAAATTACCTGATGATAAACCTGTTTTCAAAAATGTTCCACCCCCAATATGGAATCATTATACACAGAAATATCCAGATGGGGTGGAAGCCGCTTTGAATCTTAAGTTGAGAACTGTGGAGAATAAGTTACCTGAAAGCATTGATGTTACATTTTCTCCATCTGACACTGACAACGAGTCACAAGTGATTAAAACTGTTGTTGACCAAGTATTGGATGAAGAAAGTGATAACTCTAATTTCGGAACGGTTAAAACTCATTTGGAGAATACCATTTCTGATTCTGAAGATGACGGAAACTTTTTGGATAAGTTCATACAAAAATCAGATAAAGTTGTGGATGACGATTCGATCATTGTGGTTTACACGATGACCGGAACTGACAAACTATATACTGATTTTGAATTTCCGATTCAGAATGCAAAACTAGAAAATGTTGAAAAGGTTTATAAGCTTGTGGAAATTGACATTTCAGAGGTTAACAACAATGCGTTTTTATCAAAACCGAAAAAATATTTTGTGAAACAACAACCAAACAACCCGGGAAAGAAAGAATGGGTGGGTAACAATGGTCAGAACAAGAGAAATGGAAACAATTTCAAAAAGAAAGGTGTTGGTTTTGAAAAGAAAATGGCTAAGAAGGATGTCAAGCCAAAAGGAAATTTGGATGATGTGTTTGTCGCTGGTCCTAGTGCTGAAGCTGAAAAAGACTATATCTTTAGTCAGAAAGCAATTGACGATTTCAATGCAGCTCAAAAGTTGAAAAATGAGACCAACAGATCTACTTTTGTCGTATATGACAAAAGAATTTGTTATTGATGCAATGAAATTGGTCACATGGCCAAACAGTGTGTTAAAAAGATTGAAAAACCAGTTTTTCAGAAATCCAAACCTAAAACTTCAAATGATGTTAAAGGAAAAACACCGATGGTTCCCCCTGTGCGTATTTTGAAACGCGGTGAATCTTTGAAGTCTGAGGACAAGCCAAAATCAAACTTTGAGATTGGTGAATCTTCAAAATCTCCAAAGACTTCAAAGGTTTATCCTAAAATGAAGATTTTTCCAAATCAATCATGGGTGGAGAAACCTAAACAGTCGTTTGAAGAAAAGAAAATGGAAAATGTTTTAAAATCTGAGCCAAAGGTCGTTGAAACTAAAAATGAAAAATTTGAGTTTGAATTGGACAAATTGATTGAGGAATTCCCACCAATCAAGGAGGGAGATCTACAGTAAAAAACAAAACCTGTTGTTCCAAATGTTGTCTTCAACATTCCGAAAGTTGATGTAGTTTGTGATCTTGTGTTTGGTAGTATTCCAAATGTGAAGAAATCTTGGGCATCATTGTTTGAGTGAATGTCTTTGATGTGTGCAAGGGCTTCCACGTTTTACTATCTCCAAGTGGATCATGGATAGCGGCGCCTCGAGGCATATGACTGGGATGTTAGCTCTACTCTATGAGGTCAAATCAATCAACGGAGGATATGTTGGATTTGCGGGAAATCAGGGAGGAAGAATCGTTGGTGAAGGAATTCTAACCAATGGAGTTGTAATGTTTGATAAAGTGAACTACATCGTTGAACTTGAAAACAATCTGTTGAGCATATCGCAGATTTGTTACAAGTCGTTCACTGTACATTTTACAAAAAATGAGTGTTTGATCATTAAACCTGGTTTTAAAATACCAGAAGATATGGTGTTGATGCGAGCTCCACATGAAAACGATTTGTATGTCCTAGACATGAGCGTCGCAACAACATCAGACCAAAAACCAAAATGTTTTGTAACTAAAACAAAAGCAACTGAAAAAGAGTCAAGAATGTGGCATCGTAAGATGGGACACATTCATGTGAGAAAAATGAATTTCTTAGTACACAATGATCTTGTTGAAGGAGTAAATTTGAAAAATTTTCATCTGAATGATGATTGTGTAGAATGCAAGATGGGAAAACAAACAAAGAAAACACACCCAAAGAAGCTATTGAACTCCATAAGGGTACCGCTCGAAAGGCTACACATGGACCTTTTTGGACCAGTTAATGTGAAGAGCGTAAGCGGAGATTTGTATTGTCTGGTGGTCACCGACGACTTTACCAGATTTTCATGGCTGATGTGTATTGAAAGTAAAGACCAAACGTTTGATTCGTTGATGGTTTTGTTCAAAAAGATGGAAACGCTGTACAAACTGCCGATCAGAAGAATTAGAAGCGACAACGGAACAGAGTTCAAAAACAATCGTATGGAAGAATTCTGCAATGAGAAAGGCATTCTTCATGAATTCAGCGCACCGTATACTCCACAGCAAAACGGTGTCGCCGAACGAAAGAATCGCACACTGATTGAAACAGCTCGGACTATGCTAGCTGATTCCAAATTGCCGATATTCTTTTGGAGTGAAGCAGTTGCTACAACTTGTTACACATTAAATCGTGTTCTTACAGTAAAGAAGTACAAGAAAACCTGCTTCGAATTACTTCATCGCTATAAACCAAATCTGAAATTCTTAGAACCGTTTGGATCACCTTGTACATTTATTGATCCAGATGGTAAATTTGGTGCAAAAGTTAATGAAGGTTTCTTTGTAGGTTATGCGAGTCCACTGAAGAGAGTATTTGTTCCATGCTTGGGGAAGATTATTCAAGTTCAGCATGTTGATTGTCAGAAGTTTACTGCTCCGGCACATTTCCCGGAAAAAGATTGCTGTTTGACTACGACAAACTCTGGGAGTCTTTCCAACTGCCGACTGAGCCAAGTGAGGAGGAACTAGCATTATTATACCAATATCAGCAATCTATGTCACAGGAACAAGTGCCAAGACCATTGGTAGTTTCTCAGCCCACCGTGGGTACAAATGATCACGAGGCCGGTCCAAGTGGAACTGTACAAGAACCCCCAGAAGAACCAGCTTCAACATTTGATCATACTGACGACTCAGAATCGGAATCCGATCCGATTTTTGACGAGGAACCAAATGTTGCATCTTCAGAAGCTGTGGATCACACGGGTGATCAGGATATCACAAACTTGCAATCGGAAGTGAGCGTGCCTGACACAGTCATGCCGAGAACTTTGTCTTATCATCCTTCAGAGCAAATTATTGGAGATCTTCACAGTGGAGTGAAAACGCGGGATCAAATCAACAAAGCTCTTACATGTTTTTATTCTTCTGTAGCTCCTTTACAGGAAGAATTCTCATTGAAATGTTTCATTTCGCAGGTTGAGCCAAGAACTTATAAAGAAGCATTAACTGAGGAAAGCTGGGTAAATGCTATGCAGGAAGAGCTACTGTAGTTTGAGAAACTTGGAGTATGGAGATTGGTGGATCTTCCGGAAGGTCAAAAGCTGATAAAACCAAGTGGGTTTTTAAGTGTAAGCGGGATGATAGAGGGGTCATTGTTCGAAACAAAGCACGTTTGGTAGTACAAGGTTTCAGTCAGCAAGAAGGCATCGACTTTACCGAAGTGTATGCGCCCGTTGCTAGACTTGAGGCGATTAGAATCTTCCTGGCATTCGCGTCTTGGAAAGGATTCAAAGTCTACCAATTAGATGTTAAATCTGCATTCCTTTACGGAAAAATCAAAGAAGAAGTGTACGTCGGACAACCACCGGGGTTTACCGATCCAGTGCACAAGGACAACGTCTATCTTCTCGACAAAGCGCTTTACGGATTACACCAGGCCCCGAGAGCCTGGTACGAGGCGCTTTCCCAACATCTGCTGGCCAACGGGTTCATCAGAGGGACGGTCGATAGTACTTTGTTTACAAAAGAGGTTGCAGGACATCTACTCATCGTGCAAATTTACGTTGACGACATAATCTTTGGATCGACGAACGATGAGCTGTGCAAAGAGTTTGAGAAAGTTATGAAGAAAAAGTTTGAAATGAGTTCGATGGGGGAGATGAAGTTCTTCCTAGGGCTTCAGGTTGAGCAAATGCCCGAAAGAATCTTCATTCATCAAACAAAATAAGTGAATGATGTGCTGGACAAGTTCAACATGTCAGAATCATCTCCGATTTCACCCCCTAGCTTTGAATCATGGGATATGTCCGGACGAAAGTGGAGAAAAGGTGGATGAGACGCACTATCGATCGATAATTGGATCATTGATGTATCTGACTGCGTCACGCCCGGACATCATGTATCCAACTTGTCTATGCGCCCGATATCAGTCTAGCCCGAGACAGTCACACTTGATGATTGTGAAGAGAATATTACGGTATTTGAAAGGTTGCTCAAGCACCGGCTTGTGGTATCCTAAATCTGGTGACTTTTCTCTTACAGGTTATGCAGATTCCGATTTCGGAAGCTGTAAGCAAAATGCAAAGTCCACAACTGCTGGGTGTCAGTTCTTCGGAACTCGGCTTATCACTTGGCAGTGCAAGAAACAAACCACAGTCGCTCTCTCAACCTGTGAGGCTGAATACGTTTCGGCTTCCAGCTGTTGCTCTCAGATCCTCTGGATCCAGCAGCAGATGAGGGACTATGGTTTGCAGTTCTTGGATACTCCAATCTTTGTGGACAATGAGGCAGCAATAAACATCACTAAAAATCCGGTTCACCACTCTAAAACAAAACACATTGAAATTCGACATCATTTTATTCGCGATTGTTATGAGAAAAAATTGATTCGAATTGATCATATACACACCAATGATCAGAGAGCTGATTTTTACACAAAACCTTTTGATAAAAAGAGATTTAACTATCTTTTGAAATTAAACGGGTTGAAAAATTTGTTTTCTAGGAGGGTTGTTGAGTGTGAAGCCGAGGAGGACGGCGATCAGAAGTGATCTACGTCTTGTTGTCACGTTTCTGTACAGTTTTATTTTCTACTTTTGATAAAACCAAAAACACAAAAATATGTTTTTGATTTTAAGGGGAGAAAGTTTTCAGAAAATACAAAAACATGATAAAATTTCAAAATCCAAAAACATTGGAAAAGTCAAAAAGAGTTTGTGTAAAAAGGGGAAATGATAGTACATCAGCTAGACAGTTGCAGTACGCTAAAGAAATGAAAAGTTTAAATGTGTTAAGCAGTCTTGCTGTTGATGTGTCGATAGGTTTTTACACATTTAGTAAGTTTGTTCGGGATATAAACATAAATCATTCCTTGCTTTTACGTGGGGAACATCTCTCGGATATATAGGTAACCCCTGAAATCCTGTTTGAAAGGCTCTATTTCTGACATACTAGGTCTTTGTACGTCCTGATATCTGGGGTATTATACCTGGACTTCTGATTTTGCGGGAGCAATAGCCTAGTCCTCGTATAGTACTTTGCACTGCTTTATTCATGAAGCCTCCCCTCAGCATAAAAAATGATGAAACATTGAAAAATGCTAATCATGTGCTGTTGTAAAGAAGATCCCCAAGGGGGACCCACCTTAAAGTCGAGCCATCATCTCTCTGATTTTGCGAAAGTAATAGCCTGAGCTCTCATGGCCTCACACTTAACCCAATTACAGATATCATTAGTGTACATTCACCTGTAAGACTGAATATAGTGGTCTGGATACGGGAGTATATTCTGAGGTGGTACACGCGTTTAAGTTAAGCCTTAAAACACTAATTCGTATCCTGAACAGATTGAAATTTGTGTGAAAATTTAAAGTGGATCAGTATATCGGCAATCACTGTGAATTGTTTAATGCTTAGTATGAAATCAAAGCTTAACGGTGCTTGTAGCTTGTCAGCAGCTGATATGATCCTCTAACACGCTCACCAAAAAGTTGTTTGTAAAAATGTTTGTATATAGACTTCATTTATTGCATTTCATTCTTTCCAAATCCTTAAAATCCAAAAAGATTTGTTGTTTCATCTTATTTTCGACAACAGACGTTGTGGATCTGATGATCAAAGTCTTAATGTGCTAAACAAGTTTGGATCATGAGGTTTGGGTAAGCAAAAGTTTGTGAAAAGGTGTTGGTAATTGCTCAAAATGTTCAAAGTTCATTAATTTGAACTTAAATTTGTTTCAAAAAGTCAGCAACTTCATAAATTGGTCAGCCAAAGTCATTAACTTGGACTTGGCGGGCTAAACAGTTGACCAGGGTCATTAACTTGGACTTGGTTAACTGGGTGTGATGGTAAAAAGGTTAAAAAATTCAAAAATCAAAACAGTTTGAGAAGTCTCCAAGGTCATTAAATTAGACTTGGATGATTGATTGTGTGAGATTTGATTGCTCAAATTGATAAAATTTGATTGTAAAGAGTTAGGTTTAGTTGTTAGATTCTTTATATTGTCAAAACTTTATAGGATTGTGAAAGAACCAGGTCATCAATCCTCGACATTTAAAATGTTTTTTCTCATGAATGTTTGAGGCTTGCAGGTGAAAGTTCCAGGTTAAGATCCCGATAGCTGAGTCTTAGGGGGATTCTGAAGATGAGCTTGATGCAAAAGGAAGCTTGTTGCTGGTAATCCAGGTGTCGATCCCAAAAACACGAAAGCTTAAAGAAAGGGGGAGCCTGAAGTAAGAGTTTCTGAAAGCTGAAAAGGAGAGAAGAGAACTACTGAGGAAAATGAAAAGCTTAGGAAGCTGTTACTGAGGAAGCCTAAGAAAAGGGAGGAAAAGTTTAAGTCTTTGTGAAGAATGTGCTGACAACCTGACTGAAGACTCCGACAATATCCAAGGGGGAGTTTGTTGGTACACGATGTCTATCGCCTACGTCAACAGTCTAGGTCATGTCGGTAGCTTGTAATAGGGTTAAATATGTCAAAATGTAAAGTTATATGTGCTTATAAGTCATTTCGCACGAAATGGGTTTTTGACCATTTCGTACGAAATGAAGTTTGGTCATTTTGTACGAAATGGAATGTCACCATTTCGTGCGAAATCAGTTTCTCTATAAATAGGGCAGTTTAGTTTTTCACTTGGTACGAAATAGAGAAGTGTGTAACAAAGTGCTGCCAGTTTCTCTCCGTGTATTGACGTTGAAAATCAATGAAAAACCTGTTTTAAGTATAAATCTCTGTTTCTACTCCATTCTATCACCGATTCTCAGTTGTTAGACTGTTTCCGCCTCGCTAACAGCTTAGATTTGACTCTGAACGACTCATTCAGGTCGTATATCGATCCTACAGATCTTCTAACCCATAAGCAAAAACGGGTCAAACAAACTCGAATGAAATGCCCGAATGAACAGCCAGAACGGAAGGATTGTATCCGGGTGGTAAGCGTAGATAGAACCTTGAGAAGGGTTATAGACGGATAAAAGTTAGAGTCTTTAGGTGGGAAGGAATGTATGAAAGCAAATGAGGGGATGCTTTTCTCCACCTAACTAAAGATTAGTATAAACATAATAGGTAAGTGGCACAGGTAGCCTGGTCGGTCAAGCATGATGTTGGACTAAAGGAATGTATATACATATATATAGGTGATGTATATGTGAATGTACATGGAAATAGGTTGTAGCTGGTTGTGGGAATATGAATAAGGATATGTTGATAGTTAACCGTGGTAGACCCAAACGGGATATACGAGTAAGAGTAAACATATGACAAATGTGGTATCATGTGATAGTGTAAGTAAATATATATACATAGAGAGATGTTGAGGTAATAAAAGATTTATGATGGAAGAATTATGCGCTGAATGCGTTACGTATTAAGCATGTAGTGATCAACTCATGAGGATTAGAATGAATAATGGGCTAATACCTAGATGGATGATTTACGCACTTACAAGGATAGGGATTCTGTAAGAAATGGTAAAATGATAGTAAGTATATTTGAAATTGAAAGTTTAAATGATATGAACTAATTTCAAGAATGATGGGAGTGGCCCAACGTGTAAACATAATTACATGTTGGACTTATTAATAAAGGATATAAAAGAAATGGGATAGCAAGAACAACATTTGCATATGTATGTCCAAAATCAACGAGAGAGTACAAATGTGCGAGTTAGTCCATATTGTAGGAATGGAAAGGGTAAGGACCAAAGGTTATGAACTTCAATTGATGAAGTTGAACATGTAATATGGCTTGGAAGTAAATCATTAAACTAGTCGAAGTAAGGTCGATAACTAGACATTGCGTACGAAAGGAATTTTGTAAATGATTGAAAAACATAAGCTAATGTGCAAATCAAAATGCAATAGAAGAAAGGTATGGAATGAATTAGTAAATAACTAATAGTGATGGAATTACTAAATGTCGTTGTGGAAAGATGGCAAGAGTCGACCCGCATATCAAGAAAAATGGGTAGTGGAAAGGAAAGGAAAGTAAGGAACTGGTAAGAAAGCGGAGTACATGCTTGGTATGCCAAATTTAGAATGATTAGAAGGAATTGTATGGAAAATGCCAAAGGTTAACGTTGAAGGAAGTTAGAAAGAAAATACTAGAATGCATACCTATTAGAGAGGTAGAATGTTACATAAAGAAGGATTGTGTGGAATATAAAATAAAGAATATTTGAATGGAATGTGGCATAAACGATATTTTGCCACAAGTAAACCTTGCAAGGAATATAAGATGGGATTTCGCTAAGACATGAAATTTTAGACTAATTGAGTAAATGAATGAAAATTTTAATGGATCCTGCCCCTAGTCGGGCTCCCTAGCATATGTGAGGACTTATAAGAAGGTAAACCTCTAAAGAAATGTTCACGAGTTAGAGTTTGTTTACCTAAGATTCACAGTTCGTATTATAAGACGACCCTACGGGATAGAGTGTAATCTAAATTATTGAATGAATGGTTGTACCAAGTTTTATGTAACTCATACGTGGAATGGAATGGTATGTGTAATAAGTTTATAATCTCGTATATAACGAAACCTTAGTAAGCATATAGGTAAGAATTAATCCATTGTGGTACAATGTTAGGTAATTGCCTTAGCATTACAATTGCTAGAAGGAATGACGTATGTATGATAACTATGGAATGTGATGACTAGTATAGTTAGGTATGACACCTCAAGTGTAATATGAGTTACACAAATGTAAGTATTGATTACTCGATCATATTGATAGCTTGACCAAAGCCTTATGTTGGCCCTTGTAACCAAGGGATAGACGGTAAAGAAGTTAGAGCAAGATAGTATACACCCGACTTGTATAAATGCATACATTAAATTACGGTTAACCATGCAGATATGATAGATCATCAATGAAAGAAATATTGGTATCGGGTAGAGATCACACGTAGGTATCGCAAGAAAAAATGAAAGAAATTATCAAGCAAGCGCCATGAAAGAAATTTTTGCTTGATATTGGCCCAGGAAGGATGGGATGCTATGTAGAAGCTAAGTAGTTAGCAACTATTAGATAATGTATCACCTGTGACTTTATATGAATGAATAGGAATGAACAAGTATGAATATTATGATAATTATTTCCCTAAGTAGGTGTCAGAGGTATGCAGGAATGATTAACTTGACAGATAAGTTTTGAGAAATCAGCTTGAACAAATGAACGATGATCATGGAATGATATAATAGGATAACATTGAATCATGCAAGATTGATTTACCAAGTGTATTAGACAAGTTTTAAAGTAGTAATGACCGATTCATCATGATGGATGATCGAATGAAAGCATGTTGTCGAAGTTCGAGGTATGTAATTACGAAGGGTTACTGGTAGACCTGTTAGAAGGTATGTATTCAGGTTTCGGGGACGAAACCTTCTTTAAGGGGGGTAGACTTGTAACACCCCAAAATTTTAGAGGTCATAATATGATATTTTAATCTTGATGTGTTTAAAAAGAATAATGCAAATGTATTTTTTTGTTAAATGAAAGCTAAATTATGAGCTAGTAAATAAGTAAAAAAAAATGACTAACCAAGTTAGTCATAGTAAGAGTGACTCTTGTGTGGAGGGGATGAAAGTTGTGCTTGAATAAATAACAAATGAAAACTATAAGGGCTGAAAGTGAATAATTGAATGAAAGTTAAAAACAAAAAAAAAACAGTGCAGTGTGTGTATGTGTGTATATCGTACGAGAGAGAGAGATAGAAGGAGAAAAACCTTCACCTTCAACAACAACAAAAAAACTCAGCAATCAAAGATGTTATAGGGCTGAAATCGAATGCATGAATTAGGGTTCTTGATCATCTAAGTGTTCTAAACATAAGGTAAGTTGAACTTTATGATTTGATGATCTTTCATGAAGAGGGTTGTAATCAATCCATGAAATTATATGAAATTAAGCATGAATGTTGGTTAGAATCATCATGTAGAAGATGAATTATGCTTTATTATGACCATTTTGATGATTTGAAGTAAAACCTATTTGTAGTAGTAGGATGATGAAGTATGATAATCTTGAGTAATGTTAGTTGTAATATGATATGTGCAATTGAATTATGCTTATTGATGTTAAATAAACCTGAGAATTTGAAGAAATTATGTGTTAATGACGATTGCCATGATTTGCAAAAGACTTGGTAGGAATATGCTTATAATGCTTGTACATTAAGCTTGTAAAGTTGTACGCACACTAGGTGCTCGATGAAATGCCTTGGCTGAATTTGATAAGTTTAATTTAGACATTTGTTGTCAATATGTAATGATAATCAAAGAGAATATGATTATGCTAAGTTGTTGTTATGATGGTTCAAAGGAGTAAAAATGTGAAATGAAAGTTTATGTAAATTCTAAACGGTATGATGCCATGTTTAGGAACAAGAAAGGAAGAAAGTTCAAGGCGATCACAAGCAAAGGAAAAGCAAGGCCAAGGTAAGTTCTTATGAACTTCGCTTTGTTAGAATGTAGATATTTTTTTATGTTAGTTCTTATAATGTAAATTTGATTGAAGTCCATGTTGAGATTTATGGTTAATGTTATAAAAAGGAAATTGGTGAAGTATTGGGTTAAATGGAAGGTATATTCGATGACCCGTATGAATGGATCGAAAGTATGAAAAGTAAATTATGTTGATGATGTAAGGACCCGTAGTTAAACGGGTCAAATAAGATGGAAACGCAAGGCGATTGTAATGGCTATGTGATGACTTTTAAAAAGTCAAACTAGCAAAGTATGTAAAATATGGATGTGAGTCTAAGCAAATGACCCGTATGAGCGGGTCGGACGAAACGTTAAGTATTCATGATGAGAGAGATGGAAATGTGCAATATCCTTTTAATTGGAGTTGTTATTTGTGAAGGATGAATGAAAGGGTAATTTGACTTGGTAACGGGTTGAATAACGAAGTAAGGAAAGTTGCATTAGTAATGTAATTTAAATAAACTAACATGTAAGTTGTTGTTATGGATGTAGGTAAATCATATGCTTGAACTCGGCGGCTTGGAACGAACACTCTACAAGGCCTATACGCGCTTCCGAATGCAAGATTTGTCAAACGGGTCGAAACATAATGTTAACTTTTGAAACTTTGTAAATTTAGCTTTTATGGTATTTTGTTAGTATGATAAATTGATGTAAGTTAGTTGTGAAGTTTATGACTATCGAACCGTTGGATGAATGTTTTAAAAATTTTAAATTCGGTTCGATTTTTGGTAAGGGTATTTTTGTAAAAATATCGATGTTAGTAAAGAACGTTATCATGTTGTGTCGTTTTGATCGTTTGACAAAGATGGGTGTTTCAATTTACAAACCACAGGGACAAACTAGGCATTTAACTCAAAAAACTCAATTAATTATGAAAATATTTTATTTGACATACCTAAACCGTTAGCTTAGGTCATATTTTTATAGTAATTCATTATCAAATAAATTCGCATAACAACTATTAATAAGAATAACAAATCTAATTTAACACACACCAATAAATTTATTTTCATTTACTTAAAGTAAAAGTAATATTTAGAGGATAACTAATAAAAAAAATATTATTATATACACTATTATAGTATTTCAGTGTTACTAAATAACATATATAGACCGGTTTTGTGATAGATTTAAGTTAGTTGTATGAATTGTCATATGATTATAAGAATACGCCAGTTTTATAAGGTTTTCTTTTTACAGATTATATAATCAAATCATTTTTATGGTACAACACCTTTTAATACACGGGTCTATAATCTAGTCTAGTTTATAAATAAACATAAAATTAAAATATAATAACACGTTTACATTTTTCACTACGCTTTGAGTGGTAGTCTCGACCTATGATTCAAATTTAACATGATAAATGTTTATCATTATTTAAATTATACACTGATTTTTTTGTTTACGGTTTAATATAACAATAACAATAACAATAACAATAACAATAATACTTTGGAGCGATAAAGTGATAAATCAATATTTCATATTTTCAATTAATACCATGTGGTAACACCTCCTTCTTTCTCAAATAATTTTATTGTTAATGTTATTTATGTTAAATATAAGAAAATAATAATAAAGTCCTCAAATGCTAATGGATAATTTATTTAATTTTTATTATTTATATGGATAAACGTTAAACCATATTGAATAATTAATAACACAGTATACCATTTAATTTCTCTTATTAGAATGCAGTTGTAACGTTTTCTTTTACATCTTAAAGATAAAGAAATTATCAAATTATCAAATATTGTTTATAATAATAAGAAATAACTTTATAATCGTAATGTAACTTTTTTAACATACCATACTAAAAGAAGAGTTTTTATGATATTTTTTAAAATATTTATGATAATAGAAATTAAGATAATGCCAATGATATTCATATATTAAATTAAAAAGGTACATTAATTAAAAAATTATAAATAAAAGTATTAGACTGAAGAAGAGAATGTCATGCGCCATTAGTTGGAGTATTTTATTAGTATAATAGATTACACTAATAACCATTACTTTTCATCCCTCCTTTTTAATTAAATAATACTTTTATAGCTTTATTATTATTATTTTTTATCTCTCCTCTACTCAAAACCACTTTCAAATATTAAAAAATTTATAGGGGTGAACAGTATCTCCCTTATATATACATATGAACAATAACATTTTCTCTATTCCTCATTTAAAATCACTAACCATTTCTTATAATATAAATAGCTTACTCACAAATATACAAAAGATCCATTATGAATTCTCTTATAAGCAACAAATAGTAACCAACAAAAGCTCAATTCTCTAGCTCACCTAGTCCAGATAAAGGAGCCAAAATTTGATCTTGACCAACTTTTTTTCATCGTATACGTTTTAACCACACTATTACAAATGTTGTTATTAGTTAGATAAAACAAATATATTTGTAAGTGTTCACTATAACTAGATTATTATTATTATTATTATTATTATTAAATAAGTGAAAATAACGCGTTTGTATGAATAATTGGACATTTAAAATTAGCAATGAAAACGGGTCGGGTTATGAATACAGGTAATTGATAGATGTCACATACTTTGCCGAAAACTCGGTACAGATGAAATGTTTAGGCATCGGTTTCCAATGAGCCGCCACCTTTTCTACGTATAGCCAATGATTTCGCAAATTTTGATCCGTTTTTCACATGAGATGCTAGAGGTAAAAGGGAATGTACCACTTTATAAAAGTGTACATCGACAATTCGTCAATTGGCTTATGGTGCAAGTAGTGATATGTGGGATGAATATTTGAAGATGTCTAATAGAACTTCACGAGAGAGTTTGTACATGTTTTGCAAAGGTATGGTCAAACTATGCAGTAAGAGGTATTTGCGAAAGCCAACAAAGAATGAATCCTAAAGTTGTATCACGCACACGAAAGTAAACATGTTTTTTTTTCTGGAATGCTCGGTAACGTTGATTGTATGCATTTTTGTTGCGTAATTGCCCTAATGGATGGTGAGGTCAATTTACATGAGGTGATCATGGTCATCCCACATTAATTCAGGAAGTCATGGCTTCAAACGATCTATGGTTTGACATGCTTTCTTTGGTGTTCCTGGTTCGAATAACGACTTAAACGTTCTTGGTCAGTCGGATGTTTTCAATGACATCACGAACAGTACACGCCCCGATTCTATGTTTATGGTTTCGGGAGTAGAATACAAGCACACGTATTATCTAGCCGATGGAATATACCCAATCTACGCAACAATTGTTAAAACTATACTGTATCCGGTAGATGATAAAAGAAAGAAATTTGTCAAATTTCAAGAATCTGCGAGAAAGGGAGTTGAACGACTTTTTCGAGTCCTACAACAAAAATGGCACATTGTGGCAAACCCGACACGAGCAGTTAGATCCAAAAAATTGAGATATTGTATGTATGCTTGTATCTTGATGCATAGCATGAATATAAAAAAATGAAGGTAACACAATCCGATGAAAACGACATTGATGAGAATATTGTACCGATTGATGAAAGGCAGCAAGAGGCTACGCATAACACCCTTCGTTCGGATTTTATTGATCTTGTTTGGCAATTCAGTCGGAACAACAACGACAAGTAGTTTTCTTTGTATTATTTTTAATTTAGTTGTTTAAATATTTTTAACATGTACTAGAATGTTCTTTTAATATTATGTAGTTAATATTTTAGTTATTATATAAATTTCTTTAGTTTTATTTGTTCTTTATCAAAATAAAATAAATTAAATTAATTCTAGATAAAATTAAATTAAAAGATAGGAAGTGGATGGTGGTAGACCATCACCACACCATAATAGGGTCTTGGATGAAGATGGTAAATGAGGATGGAGTGATGTGACGATGGCATGGAGGGTGGTGACTGTAATTAGTAAAATCACTACACCACATAGCCTATAGCCTAAGTGCATGGCTAACACAAACGATGCCATGGATGGATGTGTGGAGTGACAGAGTGTCATATTAACTCCATGAACGACTTAACCAGTTTACAATCCTCTGACTATACAAATTCTGAATGGATAGAATTTTTAGTCTCTGAAAATTTTTGGTATCTTTCTTTAAGTTTATGGGGAAATTGCTCTTTACTATTAGTTTTAACCAACTTTGTAACTTATATACATTCAATTATTGATTTAAAGCAATTAAATCATTAATTTTCGGTATTGATATTTATTTGTACCAACATAATGATATCTTTTTTCATAAAAATCTTTCTGCGGAAGTTTATACACGTAAACTGATGAGGAAAAAAAGAGAGAGTGGCCAGTGAGGTACGTACTAACTAGCAAAACTCCCTTGACATTTAGAAATGGAATGGATTAAAAACCATGGCCATAGCCATAGCTATGGGCATGAGAAGCGGCAGAAGATGATGTTGAAATGATGGGAGCAGGCTTCATCTCATAGTGATCAACACCACCTCGGATATTATTATTAGTACCGAAAAACGACATAGAGTTAGAGTTTTCTGCGAAAAGCCTATTGGCTTGTATAGTCAGAGTCTTTTTAAGTTCCTCCATGGAATTCTTCAGTTGTTCAAGTTCATGCATATTCAGGTTCTCAATCGGTGCTTCCCACCAAAACTGACTCTGGCTCGCCTTTCTCATTTCATCTAGTGTCTCGCTTCTTTTTTTCTCCGCTTCTAACTCGTTGAGTATGTATGTTAGCTGCACGTTTAGTTCAGGAATGCTTGCTATTCTATGTGCCTCTACGAGATGTAAACTAGTCGAGTTGAGATTAGGGTTTCGCGCTAAGAATCTGTCAATAATTGATTCGACCTTAGGATGACCAAAGGAAAAAACTTTCCCAGCAGGGGAGAATACCACAATGGCTATTTCAACCCCGCACAACGTGCAAAGCTCACTAGCCTTCTTGAAGAGCCCGGATCGCCTCTTTGAGAAAGTCACTTGTAGATGATTTTTTATTTGAATCTTAGCGATCTTGATTTTTTGGCGACCCAAACTTGGTTTCTTAGCCATAGTTTGAGATTTGTAACAAGAAAGTTGACTAGAAATGGAGGTTTTTGATGATTTAGTTCTGAATAAAACATGGCAATTTATAGGTGATGAATTTATTTTTATTAAAAGTTCTATTTACAACCAATGATTTGGGAGTTAGAAAATCTTCATTTTAATTCTAGATATCAAGACCCTTAAATTCTTGTTGTTAACATAATTGGCAAACTATTTGACTTTTTGTCAGTTACATTGAAGTAATTAAAGTCAATTTGTGGCATACCAGATAGCTATGAAGGTGTATGTTACATAAAAGTCAACTTTTAATTTGTAAGTTTAATAGTTAGTGATCACTGATGAAGAAAAATGATGGTTTCAAAAATCTTCAATGAACATTTAAGCTACTCTTTTTCTTTTTTTTTAATCACAAGGTTGCAGAGTAATTTGGCTCTCATGTGAAGGCCCTAAAGAAACAAGTTGTGTGTTCAGTATACTAGCTTAGGTCGAACTTATCTTGGAAAAATCTTTGTAATATGATAGATGAAAATATAAGGCCAATGATCAACATGAATATGCAATATATTATTGTTTCTAATAATTAGAAAAAAAAAAAAAGATATGATTATAGAAGAAACAAGAAATTAATGTAATCAATCAAATGACAAAATGAGTAAAAAATATGGACAATCACCCATTACAGGTAAGGTATAGGCATCATATGAATTAATTCTTTATCCGCAAATTGTCATTAATTTCCGTTTATTAAGTAAAATATATCTGTAATATATTACACACTACTAGAAAAATTAAAATTTCTGACACCATTTTCCGTAGAAAATGCGTCACAACTCGCGATTTTCTACGAATTTGTGACAAAATGCATATGTAGGAAAACCACTCGTAGGAAACTGGTTTCTTACGCATTTTCTACGCATTTTCCTACCCATTTCTGACAGAAAAGGGCTGTCACAAATTGCTACACATTTTCTACGCATTTTCCTACCCATTTAACGGAAGTTAATTTTTAATTTTTGCTACACAATTGTCATGAAATTTAATTTTTATATTTTTTCATAGTTTATGACAAATTTCTGACTACCTGTTTACTACGCATTTCTGACGAATTTGTAATAAATAAAATGAAAAAAGAAAAGGTTTTTGGCGATATATTTTGTGTCACAAACCCGTCAGTAAAAATATCTTTTGTTTAAAGAAAATGTTTTTTCTTGTTTAATTCTATTTATAAATCATCCGAGAGAGAGATCTGATACAAAAGCAAATAAAACTAAAAACTATACAAATTTAATAACATTAATCATAAATTTATACAAATTTACACACAAAAAATATATAAAATCTACATACATAAAGAAAATAAAATTACATATTCCTTTAACAAATTAAACCGACAATGAATTTAGTCTATGGGGACACTCCTCGTGTTCTTCATTCCGTCATCGCCAAAACCACTGATCCTCTAGTCCTTCTTCAATCAATCAACCACAAACCAATCCAAAACATGCTATAAATCCGATTCACATACATACATACATCGATACACACCTTTTCAATTCAATTCAATATCTTAATTTTTATAAAATCTCGGTCCATCAACGGAACTCGAACCAGATCTTGAGCGAAACGTAACCCGAATCATAGTCGGCGCCAGGTAACACCGCCGCCATTGTTGACCGGATTACTTGTCGGAGCCAGGTAACACCGCCGCCATTGTCGGCGCTTCTGGTCGTCGGTCCGACTGCCGTCGTTGACTGCCGTCTACGTCGTTGACTGCCGTTTACGTCGCCTGCTCACTAGTTTTTTTTAACATACAAACCACGCTTTCGACGAACACCTTGATACCTCACCAAAGTTTTGTTGATGGCTTCACATTAATTTCCTCCAACCAAAGATTTGAATTTGGCTTCTTCAGTCTTGGCAATAGTTCGTCTAACAATCTTTATCTGGGAATTTGGTATTACAATCTGCCTCTCACGGTGGTTTGGGTGGCCAACAGAAACAACCTGATTCGCGATTCATTTGGAGAAATATCTTTAAAAGAAAATGGAACTGATCGAGAGAGAAGGGGGCAGGGGGGTTTGTGGTGTGTGCTGCTCAAAGTAAAAGGCATTTAGGGTTCTACCTAAAGCTTTTGATTGTAGAGGTATTTTTAATCCAATCCGTTGTTTGAATATATTAGGTGAGCAATGGACCGTAGGATGGTGATCCGTGTGAAGTTTAACTAAAGCTTTTGATCGGCTCAATTATGTGTAAAACATTATGCCTCCATTATCCTTTTCATAAGTTAGAAAATTAGAATCTATTACTTGTATTATTATTAACTAGTTAATTAATGAAAAAAATATTATTATTATTAATATGGTGGCACATAAATTATATCCAGTTTTTTATATCCGTTGATTGAATATATTAGGTGGCACATAAATTATATCCAGTTTTTTTGAATGAATATATGTTTTATATATTAAATAATAAAAAATTATATCTTTAAAAAAACCCTGTGTATTGTATTGTACATGTTGATTAAATCCGTGTATTACACATATAGTCGTTAAGATATGTTTTAAAAAATAAACTTTGATATACATTTTATTTATTAAAATACGAGAGGATTAAGACGTCTTGGAATCCTATTTTAATCACACGATTATGCTACCTTCATATTAATGTTTAATTGATTAAATGGTTATTAATTTTATGGGTTTTTGTTTAAATATTTCAAATCAAAATTAAATCCATAAATTATAGATTAGATTTAAAACACATTTTAGACTTTAGATTTACAATCAAAATAAAATTCTAATATAATATTTAAATCTTTTTAATTTAAAATTTAAAATTTATCTATAAATTATTGATGCCCTCATTGAATGACATGTGTCCCAAATCAGGTTTCTTTTATTATATAGTATAGATTAAGCCCCCCGCGTTGCGGTGGGGGCGTAAAATCGTAACAAATAGCACCAAGGCCACAACACCGCTAGCGACCACCAACACTGAAGTTGCGAAGTGTTAATGGGGAGAAATTAGACCGAAACATAAAACATAGAAAATAATAACTAAGTCGATTTAGGACCCGTGCGTCACGATGAACCTATCAAACGGGAAAAAAAGGACGACCATAAAAACATTGAACCACACACGCACGTTGCATAATGTTAACTTGCAAAATTTAGAACGAAGCGTAAAACAAAACGTAAAAATGTTGAACCACACAAGAACGCTGCGTCATGTTAACTCGCAAAATTTAGAACAAAACGTAAAACAAATTTTTGAAAGGGCATTTATTTACCACATACCTCCATCACATTCTTTTTAGTTGAAAATTGGAATCTATGAGTTTTATTATTGTTGCACTTAAATTATCAATATATTTTTGAAAGGACATTATATTATAATGCCAAATGATTAGCAAATGAATTGGATAGTAATGATTGAAAGGGCATTAAGAGATGTATGGTAATAATAAAATATGGTAATAATAAAACTAGTTAAATATTTAAATATGGTATTAATTTTTTCATCACAAATGCGTAGCAAGTTTCTACACATTTCCTACGCAATAAATTTTCCATCACAAATGCGTAGCAAGTTTCTACACATTTCCTACGCAATAAATTTTCCATCACAAATGCGTAGCAAGTTCCTACACATTTCCTACGCAATAATTAATAATAATAATAATTAAACGTTTAAATATAATTCAAATACAAATATAATTCATCCGTCGTAAATGCGTAGCAAGTTGCTACGCATTTCCGACACAATACTTAGAATTAGTATTTTTGTCACTATTGTGTCGCAAATTGGCCAAAAAAATCAAGGTCTTCTTTCCGTAGGAAATGCGTAGTAAATGTGTCAAAATTTGCGACGCATTTTTTTGCGTAGGAAATTTCCGTAGCAAAATGACCACTTTTCTAGTAGTGACAGTTAGGGCTGTAAACGAACCGAACGAACACGAACAAGGCTATGTTCGTGTTCGTTCGTTAAGGAAATTTGGATGTTCGTGAACTGTTCGCGAACACATGACGAACATAAGTTTGTGTTCGTGTTCATTCGTTAAGAAATTTTGGTTGTTCGCGAACAGTTCGTGAACACTAACCATAACGCAAACGAACACAAACAGACACAAATGAACATTAATTTTGAAAATTAAAAAAAATGCACCGTTAAGACCACATGGGTTATTAGTTTTTACTAATTTTTTAATATAATTAGTGTACTGAAGTGTAGGAATTAGGCGGGAAAGTAAAAAAATGTGGGAAAGGTAAACAAAAAGATAGGGAAATAATACTTATGGGGGAAAGTAAAAAATTAATAAAACATTAAAAACTTTTAGAAAAATAAACATAAAAAGCCGAACACGAACGGGCATAAACGAACGAACACGAACGAACATATTACCGAACGTTCACGAACGCAGTCGAACGAACGAGACCTTTGTTCGTGTTCGTTCGTTAAGCTTATCGAACGAAATTTTTTGTTCGTGTTCGTTCGTTAAGCTTATCGAACGAACATAAACGAACTTCCCGCCGAACGCTTCACGAACTGTTCGCTGAACGTTCGGTTCGTTTACAGCCCTAGTGACAGTTGTCTTAAAATGCTAATTGATGATGGCATCATATATATATATATATGTATATATATATATATATATATATATATATATATATATATATATATGCTTGAACTGTTATTATTATATTCTGAAACTTGTGCATTGCCAAGATTTATCCACGAGTCTCAAAACAGCCACCACTTAGTCCATAAGTACCGTTAGGTATTAGCTGCAGGATCCGAAGTCACTAGTTGGAACCCACATAGATGCACTTAGTTTGTAGAATGATCATGTGTAGAGTTTATCAAAGATGGTTTCAATCAGGTTGGGAAAGATTATAAGTGAAGTCATACTTAGCAATGAAAATGCATCCAGTCATCATACTGTGTACAGCCTAGAAAGTGAAGCCTTTTTTCCGGGGAGAAATGTTCCCAAAATGAAAATATGACTAATCAGTGTCCCCAAAATAAACAATGACTTCAACTATCAGAAAATGACCAGTACAGTCTGTGTTAAAACACACTCCACCTGGCCAATGTTTGTGCGCAAACACACTCAACCTGGACACCTCAACTTTTTGACATGTGTACTACATATTTGTGCGAAAACGACCTTCGTAATATTCTTGTACATAAAAGCCTTTCACATGACAACAAATGGTCCGGCTATATTTGTTGGGGAATTTTAGAAACCCGGATCAGAGAGGCGTGTAATCACTCTCAGATCAAATTATTTCGGTGGTTCACCCGAATAATTTAACCGGATACAACTCTGATTTTTCAAGAAATTGAACCAGGTTATGTTTGTCTGCGAATTGTCTGAACGAGAGAGTTGTGACCAAAAAACTGTCTATGAATTTTGGGGTTAGGGAAGATTAACTGCTTAATGGCAGCTCGACCCTAGCCAGGGGCTCTGCCCCTTGGTCCCTGCTCCCAGGGGTGCTGCCCCCTTGGAACCCCCGTAGAGTACGGGGTCCGCCCGTACACTTCGAATTATAATAACTCAACCAAGCGTGCACTCTCGCACCTCCTAACTTGCTTGATGTGTATTATTATTCGCTTTGATCACCAAGTCAATCCCGATTTCACTAAAATATCTAACATTCCTCCCCCATTTTAGTGTAATCCTTGATTAACTTAAACAAATTCACAACAATCAAACTTATGCATAAATGAAATATCGCGACGATTGAATTTCACATTAGTATATTACACATTCCAAATATTCGAATATAGGGGTGTCGTTAAGGATTGAACCCTTTCTATTCAGTGAATACATGAACATATCAAAGCCAAGTTCTAGCTTCTTGAAGCGGCTAACCTTCATTCTCATATAGGTAGCTCTTTATTCTTGCACCTGCATATGTAATTTTTCAAAGAACTATTAAGAAGAAAACCTTCAACCTCCTTTAACTTGCAGGTCTGAACACATACCTTGGGATGATGATACTAATGTGTTCCAATTTCTAGATGTTAAGCTTTTCGCATTGAATTCAGCACCTAGCGTCATATTAGGTGGGAATTGGGTATCTTAACACAAGAAATCTCATGTGGACTTTAATCCCATCCCTACAGCCGCATTGTGCACAAGATCTCTACATAACTCTTTGGTTAAGTGGTCGGCTAAATTTTGTTGAGTTCTCACAAACTCTACCGATATCACCCCATGCATAATGAGCTCACGAATCATGCTGTGTCTAACACCTAAGTGCCTAGACTTCCCATTATACACTTGGCTATAGGCCTTAGCCAAGGTAGCAACACTATCACATCTAATAGATATTGGTGATATACATTTAGGCTATAATGGAATCTCATAAATCAAGTTTCTTAGCCACTCAGCTTCTTTGCCAGCTGCGGCTAATGCTACAAACTTAGACTCCATTGTCGAATCAGTTATGCAAGTCGATTTCTTAGATGCCCAAGATATGACACTTCCTCCAAGCAGAAAAGTCCATCCACTTGTGGAAGAATGATCTTCCTTGTTGTTAATCCAGCTTGCATCCGAATAACCTTCTAAAACTGAAGGAAATCCAGTATAAGTCAAACCATATTTCGTGGTTCCTTTCAAGTACCGAAATACTCGATTCATTGCTTGCCAATGACTTGAACCTGGATTGCTAGTATACCTACTAAGCTTTCCAACAGCATAAGCTATATCTGGTCTAGTGCTAGTCATGGCATACATGAGATATCCAATGGCCCTTGAATATTCTAGTTGGCTTACAGCTACACCTTCATTAGGTGAGAGCTTAAAAGTTGGATCCATTAGAGTGCTAACCGGAGAACTATCATGAAAATTAAACTTTTTCAATATCTTCTCAATATAATGATTGAGAGATTGATATGCCATTGTTCTCCCATTTGATCCTTATACCAAGGATCACTTCCGCCTCCCCATGTCTTTCATGTCAAAGCAAGATGACAAAAAATTATTTGTTTTATCAACTTGATCCTGGTCAATACCGAAGATCAACATGTCATCTACATATAGACAAATTATGACTCCTTTCCTAGAATCATCAAATTTGCTATACATACACTTGTCCGCTTGGTTTAATACAAAACCATTAGACAAAACCACATCATCAAACTTTTAGTGCCACTGTTTGGGTGCTTGCTTTAAGCCATACAATGACTTTACTAGCTTACACACCTTATGCTCATTGCCAAGCATAACAAAACCCTCTGGTTGTTTCATATATATCTCCTCATCCAAATCACCATCCAGGAAAGCGGTTTTCACATCCATTTGGTGAATCACAGGATTGTGTATTGTAGCTAAGGCAACCAACAATCTAATAGTGGAGATTCTTGCTACGGGAGAATATGTATCAAAGTAGTCAATTCCTCCCTTTTGTCTAAAGCCTTGGATAACCAATCGGGCTTTAAACTTATCAATTGAACCATCTACTTTCATCTTCTTCTTGAAGATCGATTTACAACTAAGTGGTTTACACCCAGGGGGTAGATCAGACAGTTCCCAAGTGTTATTCTGCATAATAGAGTCCATCTCATCATTTATAGCTTCTTTCCAGAAAGCTACATCTTGAGATGCTATAGCTTCACTATAGGTTCTAGGATCTTCCTCAATATTGAAACAATATTGATATTGAATTTTAATTTCATCTCTAGATCCTTCAACCAAATATACTTGGAAATCATCACCAAATGATTTAGCTTTTCTTGCTCTACCAATCCTCCTAGGTTCTGGAGGAGTATCAATCACTTGATTAGCCACTTGAGAGTTACTAGAACTTGGAACCATGTCCCTAGGCCTAGATATTGAAGAGAATCTATTCTCATCATACTTTGCAGTTCTTGCCTCAATTACCGTATGCACAGACACATAGTCATTTGGTTCTATAACATAGAACCTGTGAGCAAATGAATGCTCTGCATACCCGATGAAAATGCAGTCTATACCTCTTTCCCCTAAGTTCCTTATCTTAGGATCAGTGAGCCTTGCCACAGCTCTACAACCCCAAACTCTCAGCTTATGTAGCTCAGGTGGTTTTTTATACCAAATCTCAAAAGGGGTGGTCTTGTTCCTTTTATTTGGAACCCTATTTAGCAAATAGTAGGCTATCAACATAGCCTCACCCCAAAAGCCCTCACTTAGGCCCGAAAAGGACAACATGGTATTGACCATTTCTTTTAGAGTCATATTCTTCCTTTCCACCACACCATTTTGTTCCGGTGTGTAAGGAGCTGTGGTATGGTGTATTATTCCAGTCGATTGGAAATACACCGGATCAAAATACTCACCACATCTGTCCGTGTGTAGGGTTTTGATCAACCCACTCTGATAAAGCTCTACTTCTTGTTTAAAGATCTTAAACTTTTCAAGAGTTTCATCTTTAGCGTGCAACAAATACACATAGCAAAATCTAGTAGCATCATCTATGAACGTTACTACATACTTTTTATTACCTAGTGATGGTGTAGCATGAAAGTCACATAGATCGCTACGTATCAAATCTAACATTTTACTTTCCCTATGAACATGTTGCATAAAAGGCTTTTTAGTTATCTTATTCAACTTGCAAATATGGCATTTATCATTGTTTATGTTAATAGGTGGAATTAAGCTCATTTTAGACATTTCCTTAATCCTTTTATAATGTACATGTCCTAGTCTAGCATGCCATAATTCCGAATCAGTTAAGTTGTTACTATTACTAGTTGAAGCTATGTCATTAACATTACTAGTTGAAGCAACACAAACAGATTCATTCATAAAAGAGACATCAACACTTAACATAAACATACCATTACATAGATAACCGAAACCTACAAAGGTACCATGTCTTGACAAGATATACTTGTCACTTTCCAATACTTGTTTATACCCACAATTATTCAACACAATGCCACTTAACATATTCTTTCGAATTCCGGGCACATACAAAACATTATTCAGAAGTAAAGATTTTCCAGAAGTAAAAACAAGATTCACGGTTCCTATTCCTTTGATTGGTTCAGTTGCAACATTTCCCATCTTAATGATAGATCCGTCTTCAATTGGTTGAAAGTCTTTGAACCAACGAAGATCCTTGCATACATGGCTTGTTGCACCCGAATCAACCCATCAAGCAATGTCATCATCCTGCACATAAAATGCCTCAGAAATTAGTGACACATAATTCTGAACCGAATTATTAAATGGTACTAAATTCTGATCTTGCTTGCCCGGGTCCTTAGACCCGCTAGAACCAGCCTCATTCTTGTTCTTTGAACCAGATTTGTTGTTATTCTTCATCAACTTATAGTCCCTTTTAAAGTGACCAACCTTACTATTTCCTTTGGATGATTCACCCGTCTCAACCATGTTCACAGAAGACGTTCCAGCCCGTTTCTTTTCATCATTAACCAACACATTTTCCTGTGCTCTCAAGCCTTCTTCAATTTTGAAGTGGCTTCCAAGTTCAACCAAAGTTAACTCTCCTTTCTGATGTTTCAGATTATGTTCAAAATCTTTCCAGGAAGGAGGTAACTTATCAATGATACTTGAAACAGAGAGGGATTCATCCATCTTCATATCATGTTGGGCAAACTTCCCCAGAATTTGTAACAATTCATTATACTATTCCATGGCATGCCTTTCATCAACCATTTTGTAATTGTTAAAATTACCGACAAGAAACTTATTACTAGAAGAATCTTTTGCCATGTATTTGGCTTCCAAAGTGTCCTACAGTAACTTTTGCAGAATCAACATTTTGATAAACGTCAAATAAGGGATCAGACATACCATTCAGAATGTGGCCAAGACATATGTAATTGTCGTTCTCCCACTTTGACATCTTCCTGATTTGCTCCAGATTGCCCTCCTCCAAGTATCTCCGGGACTGGAGTAGTCAACACGTACACAACCTTCAACGTTGTTAGAAGAAAGTGCATCTTCTTCTGCCATCTTCGGAAATCACGCCTTTCGAACTTCTCCAGTTTGTCAAACTTGCTTGTCATATCCTTCATCGATCCGCTTGCTATCTTCACAGAAAATAATTTGATCTTTGTTGGGGAATTTTAGAAAACCGGATGATCAGAGAGGCGTGTAATCACTCTCAGATCAAATTATTTCAATGGTTCACCTGAATAATTTAATCGGATACAATTCTGATTTTTCGAGAAATTGAACCAGGTTATGTTTGTCTGCGAATTGTCTGAACGAGAGAGTTGTGACCAAAAAACTGTCTACCCTATGATCCCAGCTAGGGGCTCTGCCTCTTGGACCCTGCTACCAAGGGCGTTGCCCCCTTGGAACCCCCGTAGAGTACGGGCTTCGCCCGTACACTTCGAATTATGATAACTCAACCAAGTGTGCACTCCCGCACCTCCTAACTTGCTTGATGTGTATTATTATTCGCTTTGATCACCAAGTCAATCCCAATTACACTAAAATATCTAACAATATTCATCCCCTTGACAAAATGTATAGGCCTACAATAATTAACATCATTCATCACACCCAACCACATTCCCACTCACACACTTCACTACATGTCGTACAGACCGTGCCATCCTTCCACTATCAATTAAAAACTCTCCATTTCCGGGTGCATTTTCTAATAAATGCCACACTCAAAACCACACTATCCGAAAACCTTCCACATCCGCTATGTATGTGTATCCCCTTGACAAAATGTATAGGCCTACAATAATTAACATCATTCATCACACCCAACCACATTCCCACTCACACACTTCACTACATGTCGTACAGACCGTGCCATCCTTCCACTATCAATTAAAAACTCTCCATTTCCGGGTGCATTTTCTAATAAATGCCACACTCAAAACCACACTATCCGAAAACCTTCCACATCCGCTATGTATGTGTGGCCGTACTTTTTTTTTTGAACGGCAAATTTCTTTACTCATGTATCATCTGTGGGACTTGAACCCAAGACCTCCCCCTCCCAAGGTGTTTAAAGGCATTGCCTTTACCACTGGACCAACACCCACTAACTTTTTTTTTAATGTCCAACTAAATTTTTTATTCAAACAAGAGGAGACTAGCAGGTGATCAGTCTAGGTACAATACAAAGTAAAAAAAAAAAAAACATTATTCCAACCCATACATGACAGTGCCTATACCAAACTTCTACCCAGGGGCGGATTTACATACTAAGTTGTAGGTTCACAATGAACCCATTGATTTTCGAATTTCTAATTTAAAACATATATAAAAATCTGGGTGAACCCACTAGTAAGTTCTGAGATGAACCCATACACAAGGTTGCATAATGGTCCAGTAGTAAAGGCTTTATATTACAAAGAAGAGTTGACGGTTCGAGCCTTTGTGGTGTCTATTTTAGTAGTTTTCTTTATTTTTTTTCCTGAGCCAAAACTTAAATTCAAATTAAGGTTTCCACTCATCACAGAGGGTATGGCGGCACTCAAAATTGAAGCAGACCATTCATCGTTATCCCCTCTTTCAGCCATTATATGAATTGTGAATGCTTCTTGGCTTGTTATTCTACACCTTCTTTAAAGGTATAATGTTTAATTCACATGTTTCTTGAATTTTATTTTATAAGAATTTGTTATCAGATTTCCAATCTACATAACCATCATTTGTAACTTTTTGGTGATTTATTGCTGGTCCAATATTCAATAATCTTACCTCACTTTGTTATACCTAAGTGAAGATATGTAAAGCTTGTTAAGGAGGGGTCATGTGATGTAACAGTAGTTAATATTATTACCTTGAACAGCTTCTTGCTAAGGTTGCCTGTTTGTTTTAATGAAATTTAATCTCTTTGGCTGGTCAAAAATAAAAAAGAACTGGAATCACATTGGCACTGTTTGGAGGTGTAAGGAATCAATGGATCAGAATAAGGTTCCTGTTAGAGGAGACATTTATGTGATAATTGTCGATATGAGGTTTTCTAATTTCTTTAATGACTCTTTTAATCAATATTTTATAGGAATTTAGTGTTGTATTTGTGTATAATCTGCAATTTGATGTTTATTAGAAATGTTTGATATTGTATAATCTGCATCTGTGTAAAACCTGCAATCTGTGAATGTTCTTTCAAGATCACTTCAGACTCATAACTTTCTAATTTCTTGCTTCATGTGTTTGCTAATCAAAGCTTTATCTGCATACAGTGTTGGATTTTGGTAAAATCTATGATTACTAACCAAGTGAATGCCATGTGTTCCATATTAGGTTAATGGTTAAGGTTATATCGGTTTCGGGTTAAATTTGGTGCGGTTATGGTTCTGTTATCGGTTATGGTTAAGATTTGCTCACCCCTACGCTTGGTTGTGAGAAATTTGACCACCGAAAAAAGGTTTGACCCGTAACCCATATAAAAAATACCGGGTCCGCCATGATTGTATCGTATTTTTATTATTTTTATTATGTGATGATTAACCTAACCTAACCCGAACCGTCAAACCAACCCGAATTTTTTTACGTCCGGTCCTATGAAATTGGAGTATCTAAAAACAATATTCCTAAATCAGCCACTGCTTCTACCAGCCCACTTTATACAAATTGAACCCTTTCCCAATCCAGACCTGCTTGTTTAGATCTGTTTTTAACCCAAAGGTGGCTTAATCATTTCACTTCCCCGATAACTGCTTGTACCGAGCATGGGGCCTGTTCGAAGATGATCTGGAATTCCTATGATTCCAAATGCTCCAGAATGTTGTTAACACCACTGCATGTAAAGCCTTCTTATACTTACTAGACCCAGCCACAAACACATCCATAGCCAAGAGATACCTTATGCCGAACGCATAGATCAGCTGAAGCTTGCACCACTGGGATATTACCAACTAGACGGACTGCGCAAACCCACATGACAGAAACACATGCTCAACCGTTTCCAGTACTTCACCACAAGTAGGGCATAAGACAGATGGCACATTTATATGTCTATGGGTCAAACCAAACCTTGTTGGAAGTCGATCAAGTTCAGCCCACCACACCACTATTCCAACTTTCTTTGGAACACAGCTAATCCACCTACTTACCCGGGTCAGAGTTATATAGCGCGACTCCACCAAAGCCTTTTTTAAGCTGCGAACATAAAAAGATCCCAAGCCATCAAGCGATCATACCCAATTATCTGGCTTACTGGTCATACCTGGGTGGCCCAAAACCACTTCCATTTGTTGCAGCTCAGCCGCCTCTACCCTATGATTCAGTCCCCTCTTCCACTCCCAACTCCAATGTTCACCTGTTACATCAGCCTTCACCCTATTTGCCACCTTGCAGAACCTATTTTTATCAAGAGCAAACAAGTTTGGGAAGCGGCTCACTAACGGTACATCCCTGCACCAGCAATCAAGCCAAAACAATATGCATTTTCCATCTCCAACCACACCTTCTAATCAACCACCATTATCAGCCATTAATTCCCACCATTATCAGCCACCCTTAATTCATCAGCTGACTTAGATATTTGTTTTCATGGTCCAGAAATCGTCAACTTTGCTGGGATAAAATTCCATGCTCTCGAGTTGTGGTGTATTGCTCATAATACTCCATAGACCGGATTCTTCACCTTTAAAGTGCCACCACCACTTCGCCAACATTGCAAAGTTCATATCCCTTAACGACCTAAAGCCCCATCCGCCACACTCACCCAAAGCTATCACCTTTTGCCATGCTACCCAATTAGTCTTAGCCTTTTCGTCCAAGCCCCCCAAAAGAATACACGTCTCATTCGGTCCAAAACCTCTGTAACCTTTTTGGGTGCTCGATACAAAGAGAAGTAGTAGGTTGGAAGTGAGTTGAGGACGGACTTAATCAAGGTCACCCGTCCCCCAAACGACAAGGTCTTCGCTTTCCAAATTGAGAGCCTACTTTGTACCGTGTCAAGCACCGACTTCTAGTGTCGACATAGATTCAGATTAGCTCCAACTTGAAGCCCTAAGAACTTAAACGGGAGACTACCAATCCTGAATCGCAACAGTTGGGCCATCTCTGCTATATCCCCATCCCGCACACCAATGGCGAATAAAATGCACTTGGCCGTGTTTACTCTGGGTCCTGACGCCAAATTAAAACTCCACATAATACGTTGGCACGAGACCACTGATGTGCGTAAAATGCAACATATAAATTACATCAAACAAGGCGTAAAATCAACCCTTTTCCGATACTAATGTTGGAAAAGGCATGTTTCTTTGTTTACTTTTTATTTACAGGATCAAAAGAGCTTAAACGAATAAAAGGAACAAATTAACAGCATAAACCAACACAAATACAAAGAAGAAGGATTGACACGACCTGCCGAACCCCCCATCCACATCCAAAACAAGAAAATAACAAAAACAGAAGCTTAGGCATGGGGTCGTGCCCACCAGGCATGGGGTTGTGCCCAGTCCAGATTCCCTGCAGAAAAAGACGAACAGCAAAAGACAAACCAACACGGGGTCGTGCCAAGTCAACATGGCCCGTGGTCAACACTAGGATTCGCAGAATCTGAGATAGTACAGCAAGTACACTCACCACGGGGAGGTGCTCTGTCACCACGGGGCGTGTTAGTACAAAGACCTGACAACTTCAGTTAATGAAGGGAGAGAAATAGAAGATCACGGGGCCTTGCCAGGAGGGCACGGGGCCATGCCAAACCTCTGTTTCCAACTATAAATAGAGGTGTTTGGTTCAAGAGAAATGCATCCCTTGGCAAATCACTTCTCTCACACTTGCCATCAGTCCACCACCACTACAACACCAACACACACCACCATCATCCATCTTCCATCTTTTAGAGCGTGTAGTAGTCTCGGGATCCAAAGATCGATTGTAAGAGTGTTAAAACACCGGATCGATGACGAACCTCAAACATTGCACTTGATTCAAGACATGAAGAACAAAATATGAACAAGATAGAAATATGTAGAAGATGAATCTCTTTATTAACGAATCCGTCATCACAGTTTACATACCAAAAGAGTATACATCATCTACAAGCTATGATCTAAACCAAGCTTTCTCTCACTAACACATAGTCTATCTCTCTAGGAAGTGCACACCAGGAGGAACAAGAAGTTAGGAGAGGTGCACAAAGCTTCTTCGTTGATGGTTGCCCTAATCCTATACAACACATATATATAAACTAGGGACTAAAACCCGGACAAAATAATCTACACAAAAAACCCTGACTTTTGCCTAAACACAAACCCCTGACAAAAGTCCTAGACATAAACTTGGACAAATTGTCCAAGGTTAAACCTTGGACTAAGTTTCAAGACATGTACAATGAAGACCCTAACAATTGGAAGGCATGCACTTATCACCCAAAGTGCACTAACAAACTCCCCCTTGATGTGCATGGTCTTGATGTGGTCTTGAATTCTTCATTATCGTTGACTTTAACTTGGACTTCTGCTTTGGTTGACCAGAACTGATAAGCGACAGTTACCCTGCAGGAACTGCACTTACAGTCTCCCCCTTAACTGTTGCAATCAGTTCTGTCTAACACTGATATCTTCAGTCACCGGATACTGCACTTACAGACTCCCCCTTGACTGATGATATCATGGCTGCTTTCAACTTTGGCTGAGACTTGATCTTTCTGGCAGAGCACAGCGATCTTCAACTCTTCTAATAAAAGACTTGCTGACGATCACTTAAGGCCGCTTTGAGAAACCCGAAGAATCCAACATCAAACACTGCAGATCCTCCCCCTCAAACTACTCCCGAATCAAGTTAACGCGAACCGACCTACAACCACATGTAGGAATATCGCTCGATACATTAATCTTCAAACTTAACCAGTAGAAGAACGAAACGTCGGATTTCCAATGCCTAACATCAAACACTTCAAATTTCGCAAAGACATGAAGCTCAGTTCGATAAGTTAATAACAAACTGAACTTTGTAAAAGTACATCCACCATCTTGATCAGAGTCTTCAACCGAGTGTCTGAAATCATTTCATCTCGAATCTTCATGATCCAATCTCGTATCTTCACGAATCCACCAATTACCCGATGACTTTCGTCTCCAATCTCCCCCTCAATGTAAGAACCCCATATTTCGAAAATCCGATCAGTCACCAACTTGGAAGAGGTACCAAGAAGACTAATCTTCTCTACTCTAACCGGCATACGATAAAGGCTTGACCTTCAACTAGTTGCCAAACGAACAATTTGCTTCATCACGTCAACACTTGATTAAACCTCGAACAAACTTGACAAAACTCAATCATACACTAGCTCTAACTTGCTTCATGTTATAAACACTTCGCTACCGATAAGATTAACACTAAGTTAATCTCAAAGATAGTAAACATGAACTTGTTTCGATGTAGCACCACGGGCTTTTGATTTACAAAGAAAATAGGAACTTCAAAATTTTTACTCCCCCTTTTTCTTTGTAAACAATACAGAAGTCCAATCAAGTCTTGTTCTCTTCACCTCCTCACTTGATCCGGACAACATAAGTACCATAAACTTTTCGATAATCCGAAACCGACTTCAAGTTTCCAAACTACGCATAATTCTGACTCTTAGTTAGTTATCCAGTACCCCAGGTAACCCGAATAACTAGAAAAACTCGGAACATGCACAACTCGAAACTTCCGAACAACACAAACTTCTAAATTTAGCTAAAAAATCCGGTACCCCACCCCAGGTAACCCGGAATTCTTAGCAAATTTGGAACCCGTAAAACCCAGAAGCTCTTGAAACCTCGGATCAAATCATTGAGCAGTACTTAGAGTACAAAGGAATTCGAAACAAGCAAGGAATTAAAGGAAACTCTGAAGAAACCTGGAAGCACGAAACTCTGAATATAAACCCTGATCTTTGGAAAACTGGGAGCTTAGAAACTCGGAGCTTAGGAAAACACAGATTGTTAAACTCGGAGTTAATAACACAGATCTTTGAAAAACTCGGATCTTAAACAAATCCATAGCTAAAACTCGAATCCAGAACAAATCCATAGCTGAAACTCGGAATGAACTGAAACATATTGGACCTGCTTTAAAACTCGGAATGTATAGTTAAAACTCGGAATCTGTTACTTACTCGAAAGTTGAAACCTCAGAACTATTCAAACAGTTTCAAAACTGTTAATAACTCCATATATTTTTTTTTAAAACTCGGAATGAACAGTTAAACAACTCGGAATCTTAAACCTCAGAACAAACAAAAGAATAGTAAAACTCGGACCTTTTGAAAGTTTTAAAACTTGGAGTTTAAAACTCGGACTTGAGAGATTAAGACTCAGAGCAATTTGGAACTGAAAGGTCGGACTGAAAGAGATGTGAACATCAGACTGTAACATCAGACTGTTGAAGAGTTGTTAACACTCGAACTGCTTAAAACTTGGAAAACAAAAATCGGACTTGAAGGTGAGATTCAAAGTCAAACCTCGGAATAGAAACACATGAGAAACTCGCACTAAAACAAATAAACTCGGAGATAGACTAAGAAGAAACTCGGACCAAAATATTAATAAGAATCCTGGATTGTGATAAGAAACTCGGACAGGGCCTTTTGAATAAACTCGGAATTGATTTTAAAAACTCTGATGAGTTTTAAAACTCGGACTGTTAAAGCACCGGATCGATGACGAACATCAACATTGCACTTGATTCAAGACGCGAAACATCAAAAGATAGAAAGATGTAGAAGATGAACCCTTTATTATTAACGAATCAGTCATCACAGATTACATACCAAAAGAGTATACATCATCTACAAGCTGGTTTAGATCACTAAGATCTAAACCGAGCTTTCTCTCACTAACACATAGTCTCCCTCTCTCTCTAGAATTCACACACTGATGGAGAATGGCTGGGATCTTGTGAGAGGTGCACCAAGCTTTCTCAAGGGTTGCCCTAATCTACCTTATACAACACATATATATAGACTAGGGACTAAACCCGGACAAAACATATTGTCCGGGATACAAAATAGATAATTTGGACAACAATAATAATCACCAGATTCCAATTTAAACATCATAAACTTGGAACTGATAAAGCTTTCGAATTATTGACTTGGCTTTGACTTTGTTGACCGTAGAGAACCAGAACTGATAAAGCACAGTTACCCGGCAGGAACTGCACTTACAGACTCCCCCTTAACTGTTGCTATCAGTTCTGTCTGACACTGATATCTTCAGTCACCGGATACTGCGCTTACAAAGAGTTCTTGTCAATCAAAGACCATGCTTGGCTAAATCTCTTACATCACTTGGTGAAGACAAATCTTTTATGTTTTACTTTTGATTTCCAATCTTTGGCAAGTTTTATATGGGTATGTATAATGACTTTAATAACTAGTTTTTTATATTGAAGGTGAATTCCATTTAATCATTTCTTCATGTTTTGTTGATTCACTCATTCGTATCTTTACGGTCTATATAAAGCGCGTTAACTGCCTGGAAAGGGGTTAGAAGGGTGGTTGGGTAAAGTTCTTGCCTCGCTCAGTGTATAGATCCTGCGAGAACCTGATTCAAGCTTATTAGGACTTCCTTGAGGCAGATAGCATCAAACTGAGGGAAGTAAGAATGGCTTGTAATCCCTTATAAATTAACTACTATTAAAACAATAACCCGACCTTGCGGGACTGTATCCCTGCTGACTCAGACCAATAGGTTGAGGGTAACGTCGCCTTCACAAAAGGGGCCTACCATTTTTCACATTAATAACTTATTTAATTATCTTTCAGTAATCCGACCTTGCGGGACTGTATCCCTGCTGACTCAGACCAATAGGTTGAGGGTAACGTCGCATTCACAAGAGGGGCCTACCACTATAACTAAGATAATCTCTTAAAAATCTCAAAGTAAGGAAATCATCAAAGGATACATAAAAGAAGAGTTGGAACCAAGTGATTCCTCCTTGTCTATTTGTTTTTCCCTTACAATTTTTATTTTCTAGTTTACCTTTTAAAACTTTCAAAACTTTTATCAAAATTTGGTTAGAATAGACGTTAACGATAAGCCGGTATTAAAAGCTCTTGTGTCCTTGGACGACCTCGGTATCTTACCATCACTATACTACGTCTGCGATGGGCCGGGTGCACGTGCCCTAACGTGTGTAGAGTGATAGTATTATGTCGTGTTTTATAAATTTAAAGCTTGATCCACGAGTAAAAAAGTGCTTAAAATAATCTAAAATTTATACGCACACCCGCACACATCATCACTCACCTAAAAATACAACGTCATCCGCGTATATGAGGTGAGACAAAACCGACCCTGAGTTTGTGCATCCAATACCATGAAAAAGGCCAATGGAGCATGTCCTTTTCATAATCCCAATTTGAGCTTCTATTGCGAGGACAAACAAGAAGGGAGAAATGGGATCTCATTTGGCGCAAAATAGAATCCAAAAAACACCCAATTTAAAGAATCATATGCTTTATCTATGTCGACCTTAAAGAACAACCCTTTTGTTTTCGCTTTCTTCATCCACTGACTAACTAACTCGTTAAGCATTAATGGCCCATAAATTATAGATCTCCCTGCTAAAATGCCGACTGTTCTAACGAAACGAGTGTCCCCACTACTGATTTCAGCCCATTGACCGTACTTTAGATAAAGCACCGACCACAAGGGCCTCCTCCTCAAATCTCGTCAAGCATTTCTAGGCTGGCTTATATTGAGAAACCCATTCCAACAAGCTGATCCGGTTGGCAGTCCCAGAGTTTAGGATGAATATTGCAATGCAGGATCAAGTACTAGCTAGATGAAGCACCGACCAATGAAAAGGGTGTTGCATTTAATTACCTTCACAAGCAGCTAAAACTCAGTCATCTCATATGTGATTCAATGAGAGAATTCCGCAACATCACCTGGAACAAGATGAAGGTTATTAAGATAGACGGTGTAAATTTGATATTTCATTTTTCACGCATAAACTGAGTTTAAAATCTTCTGAAGGCCATGAGGAAACAAAGGGTACGAGTCGGATTGTTCATTCCCCAAGGTATAACTATATTTATAAATAAAATGGTTATCAATGTATTTTAATTCTCGTCTTATTACACTATATCTTAAAGTAAAAAGTCGGTGGCTGTAACATCACAACCACCACTTTTGATTTTATATATGAACAATGTTTGAGCATTAAAAGTCAGAATGAGAGTTTGATCTGGTGGTTGCTGCTCCTTAGGCTAAATAGGAGGCCAGGAGTTTGACTCATCAGCCCAACTTTTTTCCACAAGTGGAGCTTTTTCTCAATTACACTATATCTTAAGTTAGTAGGTTAAACATTCCATTCTAATTTTTGGTAATTGATAACTTTAATTCACTAACCTTTTCGTCTCATTTTTTAATTACTTTTACGATTTTAGACCGTGGTATCTCATAAATTACTATACTTTTTTTATATCTATGCCAAACCATGTTAATGTCTAAATTACTTTTACGATTTTACACGACTGTTGAAATTACTGTTACAACTTTACACCGCAACGACTGAGACATTCTCTTTTTTTATTTATTTCAAATAGCGTTAATGTCACTAACATACTGTGTGAACAAAGTAAAAACGCGTAATGTCACGTGCGGGTATTACACGTTAATGTCGTCATCATAAATTGTAAGCGTAATGCTTATATATGTTACAACGAGTTAGACCGGATACGTCGAAACACGTGTTTTCATATGGCTAACACATCACATAACGTGCCGCCATAAATAAGCAACTAAGGTGCCGCATCCATAACCTGTGGCGTATGCCAGTTTTGACGTACATGTCGGTTTAAATTCACGTTTCAACGTAAACGACTCACATTTTGACATAAACTTTTTCCTGAAACAAGTCCGATCAAATATAATATATTTTTATACTTATTTTTTACGTTCGTAAACTGTGTTCGATAGCGAGTGGGTTAAATATAACACTTTTTCATTCGACTGCGACCTAACTTTTTTCGAAAACAAGTCGGGTCAAATATACGGTATAAACTTGAGTTTTTTTAACTTTCGACGCCGCCGCAAAGCGCGGCGCGTCGCAATCCTAGTTTATAATAAAGTTTAAAAAAATCAAATTCAACTTAAATTAATAAATAATAAGTTTCACTTTATTGTCTAACCATAAAATGGATATTTTATTTTTCATGTAGAAGCTAAGTTTAAAATATGATAAAGTGGACCAGGAAACAAAAAGGTGACTTGGCAGCTTTTTTAATCTCTGGTGTATGATTACCTTCTGGGGATGTAATTTATTTTCTATTTTTTTATTTTAAAATTTAAAAGATTTAAATATAAAAAATAACTAGGTTAGAACCCCGTGTAATATACGGGTTGAATAAATGTAATTTTATATATCAAATAATAAAAAATATATATTTTTGAAACCACGTTTATTACACGGGTTGAATATATGTAATTTTACATACAAAATAATAAAAAAATATATCTTTAAAAATCTCATTTATTATATGGGTTGAATAAATGTAATTTTAAATATTAAATAATAAAAAGTTATAACTTTAAGAACTCTGTGTATTGTACGGGTTAAGTAAATTTTATTTTATATATTAATAATGAAAAAAGTTACATTTTTAAGAACCTCATGTATTGTATGGGTTGAGCACATATAATTTTATATACCAATCAATAAAAAGTTATATCTTATTTTATCTTTATAAACCCTGTGTTTTATAAAACTTTTGGACTAAATTGACAAAATGGTCCAAACCACAGGGACTAAAATGACATTTAACTATTTACATTATATTAATTTATATTTAGTGTACGTCTTTTGTTAATGTCAAGATAAATAATTTTGAAATCTAATAAATATTTATATTATCTTCTATACGAATTGTTTAAATTTAATTTTATAATTATCTTTAATTAATATTAATTATTTATAATTAAGTAGGAGATAAAGATGAGAAAACTAAAAAATAGATGTCTCCAATGAATGACATGTGTCTCAAAGTTGGTTTCTTTTATTATATAGTATTGATTGATACATTTTAGGTAAAATATCAACTGAAATTTGAAATTTAGAACTTAAATTTGATTTAATTTTAAAACAAACTGTGCATCAAAACCGTGGATGACAGCCTGGCCTTATCAGCTTGCTCTGTTCGATACCACCTCCAAACCTAGGTAATATTTTTTCCTTTACGTTTTATTTTATATAGGCCTTCTTTGGTGATTTTTAATGAAACACCGATTTTTTTCCGAGTATGCTTCTTGCTCTTAGAGATCACCGACGAAAAGTTAAAAGTTGTATAGGTTTTTTTTAGTTGTTAGTGATTGGTTTCGTAAAGTCGGTCAAACAGATGTTTAAAAAGTGTCCTAATCACCTTAACTAGTAAAAAGTAAGTAAGGTGTCGAATCTACCGGGAATTAGTGAAAGGTGTTAAAGTTCATTGCTTTCGGTAGTTATCTAATTCTAAACTATTTGTTTTTTGCAGTTTGAGTGAGTTATTGTAAAAATAAGTTTGATTAATGTGGTTGTAAACACCTTGTAAGAAGAGGACCCATCTCCGGGTTTTTAGGTTGTGTAGAATACCGGGTAACCTAATTACTACCGGTTGGAAATCATAATTTGTTAACCTACTTGAATTGATAAATAACTAACATATAATATATTTTCTTGCAATGATCCATGATCGAAACCGAAAGATCGATGCTTGAATAGTAACCTAGTTAATTACCAATCCTAGATTTCACGAACACTGTAAGTGCAGTTCCTGTCGGGTAATTGTCGCTTATCAGTTCTGTGTCAACCAAAGCAGAAGTCCAAGTTAAAGTCAACGATAATGAAGAATTCAAGACCACATGAAGACCAAGGGGAGTTTGTTAGTGCACTTTGGGTGATAAGTGCATGCTTTCCAATTGTTAGGGTCTTTATTGTACAAGTCTTGAAAGATAGTCCCAACTTTATCCTAGGGACATTTTGTCCAAGTTTTATGTCTAGGAAAAAGGTCAGAGGTTTATGTTAGGGACAAAAGTCAGGGTTTTGGTGTAGATTGTTTGTCCGAGTTTAGTCCTAGTCTATATATATGTGTTGTATAGGATTAGGGCACACATCGATGGACGAGGGATCGATCAAGAAGCTTTGTGCACCTCTCTCACTTGTTGTTCCTCCTGGTGTGCACATCCTAGAGAGAGAGACTATGTGTCAGTGAGAGAAAGCTAGGGTTTAGATCTTTGTGATCTAAACCAGCTTGTAGATGATGTTTACTCCTTTGGTATGTAATCTGTGATGACTGATTCAATATAAAGGGTTCATCTTCTACGTATTTCTATCTTGTTCAATATTTTGTTCTTCATGTCTTGAATCAAGTGCAATGTTTGATGTTCGTCATCGATCCGGTGCTTTCACAGTGGTATCAGAGCGTGGTTACCGATTCGGAATGGTCTAACCGCCTTCCGAATCACCATTGCTATTGATTTGATGTTTGTTTCCGCCAAACATCTTGAAGACTTGAAGATTTTGCAGAAAAGTTGAAGAAAATGAAGCTGTTCGTAGTTGTTTTGTTCTCCAAGTTGTTGCAGATATGAGGTTTGATCCAAAAATTCCTCTGTCCGAGTTTTTCTTAGTGTTAAACCCGTCTGAGTTTAAAACTCTGTGTTCGTGTTTCCGGGGTTTTGGTGAACTAGTGTGAAGTCACACTAGGGATATAATCCAGAAGCTTGTTTCTGAGCTTTGTCCGAGTTTTAGAATCTCCAAAAAGGTCAGAGTTTTATAACCTTCAAAATGTCAGAGTTTTGGAAACTTCAAAAAGGTCAGAGGTTTGGAAACTACAAAAGGTCAGAGTTTTGGAAACAAGGGTCAGAGTTTTGGAACCTCCAAAAGTCTGAGTTTTTTTTTTTATTATTCTTTTAAAGTGTCCGAGTTTTAAAACTTACTTTGTGTCTGAGTTTTAAAACTTCCTTTGTGTCCAAGTTTTAAAACTTTCGTTGGTCCGAGTTTTAATATGGATGAAGTTAATGGTCCGACTATTAAAGTTCCGACTATTAAAATATCCGAGTTTTTAATGATATTGGATGTGTTCCGCGGTAATGTTTTGTTCCGAGGAAATGTTTTGTTCCGAGTTTTTGAGTTAAATCAATTCCGATGTTTGATCTTCAATGCTCAATGCTCAGTTAACGAGGTCCGAGTTTTTGAGTGTAATGGTTTCCGAGTTCTGGTCAGAGTTTTTAAGAGGATCTCCTAGTTTCATAGATTCAATCTGTTCCGAGTTTTTGAAAGTTTAGGGATCCGAGTTTCAGATAAAATGTCTGAGTTTTATCCGAGTTTCAGATAAAGTGTCTGAGTTTTTCAAATCCGAGTTCAGCTAAAGTGTCTGAGTTTTTGTCCGAGTTTCAGCTAAAGTGTGAGTTTTTCAAACGCTAAACTTCAGCTAAAGTGTCTGAGTTTAAAACTCGGATCTTGAAGCAGAAAGAAAAAGAATCTATACTTCATTGGAAATCCGAGTTTTGTAGCAGATCCAAACGCTAAACTCGGACTGTTCTGATTAAACCGATATTTATTTACTGTTCTGAAACTTCCGAGTTTTGAGGGAAGTAAAAGACATGTTCTGGACTAACCGTTGGATAGCTATACTTCAAAGATTGGTTTCTCAACATGTTAGAAACCAGAACAAGTAAAAGATTGGTTTCTCAACTTTTATTCTCTTTTAAAAGTTTCTCAAAGATTGGTTTCTGAGAAGGGTTAAAACATCTTCAGTTAAAACAATCTTCTCTTGAGGGGTTAAAATATCAGAACATGTCTTTGAAACTTCATTGGAAATCCGATATTTATTTCTAGAGAAGATTATTGTTTGCCTTTAACCCCTCAAAGATTTTCTTCTGCTACAAACCATGTCTTGGACTTTTGTATTGTTTACAAAGAAATAGGGGGAGTAAAATTTTTGTGAAATTCCTGTTTTCTTTGTAAATCAAAAGCCTGTGGTGCTACATCGAAACAAGTTCATGTTTACTATCTTTGAGATTAACTTAGTGTTAATCTTACCGGTGGCGAAGTGTTTATAACATGAAGCAAATTAGAGCTAGTGTATGATTGAGTTTTGTCAAGTTTGTTCGAGGTTTAATCAAGTGTTGACGTGATGAAGCAAATTGTTCTTTTGGCAACTAGTTGAAGGTCAAGCCTTTATCGTATGCCGGTTAGAGCAGAGAAGATTAGTCTTCTTGGTCTCTCTTCCAAGTTGGTGACTGATCGGATTCTCGAAATAGGGGTTCTTACATTGAGGGGGAGATTGGAGACGAAAGTCATCGGGTAATTGGTGGATTCGTGAAGATACGAGATTGGATCTTGAAGATTCGAGATGAAATGATTTCAGACACTCGGTTGAAGACTCTGATCAAGATGGTGGATGTACTTTTACAAAGTTCAGTTTGTTATTAACTTATCGAACTAAGCTTCATGTCTTTGCGAAATTTGAAGTGTTCAAGGCTGGGCACTGGAAATCCAATGTTTCTTTCTGCTGTTGGTTAGGTTTGAAGATTAATGTATCGAGCGATATTCTTACATGTGGTTGTAGGTCAGTTCGCGTTAACTTGATTCGGGAGTAGTTTGAGGGGGAGGATCTACAGTGTTTGATGTTGGATTCTTCGGGTTTCTCAAAGCGGCCTTAAGTGATCGTCAGCAAGTCTTTAATTAGAAGGGTTGAAGATCGCTGTGCTCTACCTAAAAGATCAAGTCTCAGCTTAAGTTGAAAGCATGCATGATATCATCAGTCAAAGGGGGAGTCTGTAAGTGCAGTATCCGGTGATTGAAGATTATCGATGCCACACAGAACTGATGCAACAGTTAAGGGGGAGACTGTAAGTGCAGTTCCTGTCGGGTAATTGTCGCTTATCAGTTCTGTGTCAACCAAAGCAGAAGTCCAAGTTAAAGTCAATGATAATGAAGATTATCAATTGCTGAAGGCATTCCGGACGACTTTCTAGTGTTTCGGATTATTGTATTGTTTTGTATCCCGGACAATGTGTTTTGTCCGGGTTTAGTCCCTAGCCTATATATATGTGTGTCTTGTGTAGATTAGGGCAACTCTTGAAGCTTTGTGCATCTCTCCCAACTTGTTCATTCTCCTGGTGTAAATTCTAGAGAGAGAGAGACTATGTGTTAGTGAGAGAAAGCTAGGGTTTAGATCTTTGTGATCTAAATCCAGCTTGTAGATGATGTATACTCCTTTGGTTTGTGTAATCTGTGATGACTGATTCACCAATAAAGAGATTCATCTTCTACATATTTCTATCTTGTTAATATTTTGTTCTTCATGTCTTGAATCAAGTGCAATGTTTGATGTTCGTTATCAATCCGGTGCTTCAACAAACACAAACAAATTCAATGATTAATGGTTAAAGAACAATGACAACTTAGAATTTGATCCCAATTGTTGATGGCAAAACCAAATAACTGATGAAAAAGTGTGTATGCGATAATCCAACAATCGTTTAATAAAAAACAAGTAAACATCAAGATAAACTAACCGAAAGATTAGACAAATCCCAATCCAAAAGTATGTAAACACAAGTTGACCCGGTTCCTTATACAATTGAATTAGTTGATCATGTTCTTGATTTGATCTTCAATCTTGATGGAAAATTGCATGGTTGATGATTTAAACTTGATTGAATGGTGTGGAATGGTGGAAGAATGCCCAAAATCGTTGTCCAAGTCGTTTCGAATTGTCAATTTCCGTCTTGAAGAGAAAATGATGGCCAAAGCCTAAGTTTTGGCCTTTTATACGTTTTCATGTTTGATGGTTAGTGTAAACTAAGTCCCAGGAGTATCTTATGCGGGGGAGTTTCTGAAACCTACCTTGAGTGCGACGTAGCTTAAGTCGGGGCTAAAGTTATGCAGCCAGGTTTATGTTAAACTTGATTTTTCGCGCTTTTCATCCGTTCCAAACCTCTCGCACCTTCCTAATAGCTTCCAAACTTCATGTTTAGCCTTCCAATCCTATTATCTTCCATTCCTTTCATCTCTAACTCCTTAGTGCTCCCGTAAACACGTCCAATCTTCACATTTAACCTACAATACAAGGGCGAAGGTTAGTTGGTGCCCGGGGGTGCACCCGCCCACCCTAATGTTTCGGTTAGAAGTGTATAGGTTCCGATTTTTCATCCAGAAATTTTTAAAATTGTATAGGATCGCCTCCTCCCAATTATTTTTCCTAAATATTTATACAATATATAAATTAAAGTAAAGTTTGTTACCACTTTGTATATCCTAAATATTTATACAGTATATAAATTGTAGGTCCCTCGGAGGTTGAGGTTAAACCTATTCCTTGTTATGTCAAACACACTAGCAAGTGCGGAATCCAAGCTAGCATGCAAACCGAGATAGAACAAGCACAAGCACAACACACAATCTTCACCGATTAACACCACTTGTATTAATACGTATGAAAGGTTCGGTTACAAAGCTATGTTTACAAATGTGTTTTGCAAACTCTCTAAAACACTCGTGTGTGTGCTATCAACAGAATGCTCTCTCTGTTTCTGTCTGTCTGTCTCTCTCTCTGTGTCTCACTCTCTGAAGTGAACACAACACACGGGTATTTATACCCAACACAGCTCGTCTGGTCGAAGGATCAGACAGACTGATCGAAAGATCATCTGTCGATCTGAAACCCATCGAAGGATCACATATACCTCGAAGGATGATATCCTTCGAGGTTCATCCATCGAAGGTTCATCTTTCGAGCTCATCGAAGGATATAAACAATCCTTCGATGACCTATCCTTCGACACAAACAGCTTACAACCAATGTGTTGACTGTTTGGCCAAGTCAAACCAGGAGGATGGTTGACTTGGTCAAACTTACAAGACTAACAAAGACATCGTTTGGTATAATGACAAAATACAGACAAAGTACAGACACAAGTGCACCAACAAACTCCCCCTTGGCTGTAGCTTTGTCTCGATCTCGATCTTAATTCTTGTAGGTCCCTCGTGTCTTCAAGTCTTTCACGTCCTTTCAAGTCTTCAATGTCGGAGGATCTTTAAAGTCTTCACGTCTTGAAAGTAGAAAGTGTACCAACAAACTCCCCGTTTCATGTAGGAAGTGTGTTGACAAACTCCCCCTTAACATAAGCTCCCCTTTGAGTTATGCTCGTGAAATACTTGTTCTTTATGAATTGAGATCCTTGTGGTGTTGATGATGGTCAGCGGCAACTCGATCATCTTCATCATTTAAGTGCCTTCACGTCGTCTCTTCATTCCGAAGCTTGTCATCGACCATGTTCTCCTTGCCTTTAGAATCTGCACATGCAAGAAATCTAAACGCGTAATGAGAACAACTGCTTGGAATATAGTAAACATAAACAAAAGACACACGTATGACCATATTTCAATCAACTACCGTCCGACAGTTTGAAAGTTTAATAAATTTGTCAATTTCAGTTTTTAACTTTCAAAACTTGCAAATTTCGACCGTTTATGAAGATTTAGTCGACTTGGTTTTCGTTCAGGTTTCAGGTAACGAAGACTCGAGCTCCAACATCGTACGAATCGAAAATAAAATAGAAATAAAATCTTTTTGGCTTTTATAAAGTTTATATTAAAACACACCTAAAATCTTTTTGGTATTTTTGAATATTTCACATGTAAAGACAGAAAGCAGTAAATAAATATATACAAGCATTCTTTTTGTGAGTTTCGAGGGTAAGAGAATCATATCAGTGTACGGTCATGCCAAAACGCTCTCTTTGTTCAATTAGTTAACCTTAAGATAAGCATCCTATAACAATTATCGGTATTGTTGTCCACATAAGCTCAACTTATCAGATGTAATCATGGCGAGGGGATACGTTAAGGTATGATTTATACTTACCGACCGGTGTTCATCCACATCACGACACATTCCCGTATCAAGGTATGCACGAGGGTTCATCTTACCGGTGAGTATACCGATTATCATCTGTTTGACCGTATATGATGTGAGAAACTCACTTATTTTGATTTGAAAACAAGCCCTATGTGATAGAATCACTTATTGATGAGGAACTTGATTTTCATATGCATGAGGGCACAGGAGCAAGTCCGTGAACAGGTCAGTACTTTCGTACAGCAGAGAGACGAACTTGACTCCCGGATAAATGTGATATATTATCACTTATTTGTTTGGACATGTGATTGTTGATCACTTATTGAGGTCGTATGCAATATGTACACGTATGTATAGTATCATGGATGATCTAGACTTGCGTCCCCGTTATTTTTCGGTAAAAAATACAACCATGATACCCAGATGATAAGCAGCATAAAGACCGAATATCTCAGAACCTCGGCAATCTCTCAAACGAAATTTCGGTACTAAGACCATATGCCAATGAATGGTTCCCACCTGGTCTTCAGTCGATTTAAGTTTATATCACCCTGCACACTTTAAAATGATTGTGAGCCTACCGATACATCTTATATAGAGCTGCTTATCGTTTTTCAGTTTAGGTTTAAAGAGGTTTAGACAGACCACTGATGTACTATCATTTTCTCTTTTGCTCGCCAGGAAACTCATTTTTGCTTTTCTATTGTTTTTGTGTTTTTGAAATTTTTCGATGTTTTTGGATTTTCAAATTTTGGATTTACTCCCCCTAAAATCAATAAACTAAGACAAATTTAAAACACAAAGATATTTACAAAAATGATTTTCCGATGTTGGTTTTACTCTTGCTTGACCTTAATGCCGTTTACCAATAATAAATAGTCAAATCTTGATTTGTCAAATGCTTTGGTAAAAAGGTCGGCACGTTGGTCATCAGTGTGGACGTAAGCAACATCGATTAGCCTTTTCTCAAAGCAATCACGTATGAAGTGATACTTAATTTCGATGTGCTTAGTCTTTGAATGCTGCACAGGATTTCTAGTGATCTGTAAGGCAGCAGAATTATCAACGTAAATAGGAGTAGTTAGGAATTCAAAACCATAGTCACGCATTTGTTGTTGGATCCATAGGACTTGGGAGCAACAACTTGAGGCAGCAATGTATTCAGCTTCGCATGTTGATGTAGCGACGCACGTCTGCTTCTTACACTGCCATGTGACTAGGCGATTTCCCAAAAACTGACATCCAGCCGTTGTGGATTTGCCGTCGATTTTTCATCCGCCAAAATCAGAATCACTGAAAGCTATCAAGTCAAAGTCATTATCCCTAGGGTACCATAGACCGGTGTCAGGGTAACCCTTCAAATAACGAAAAATCCTTTTTACAGCTGCAAGATGTGAGGCCTTTGGGTTCACTTGATATCTGGCAAGCAGGCACGTTGGGTACATTATATCTGGTCTTGATGCTGTGAGGTACATAAGAGATCCGATCATCGCGCGGTAGTACGAGGGGCTAACAGCTTCACCCTTCAAGTCTGGAGTAATTCCGTGATTTTGCGGCAATGGGGTACCGATGGGCGTTGCATCAGACATCTGGAACCGGCTCAAGATGTCACCAACATATTTAGTCTGATGGATGAATATCCCAGACTCTGTTTGTTGTACTTGTAGGCCCAAAAAGAAAGTCATTTCCCCCATAGCACTCATCTCGAATTTATCCTGCATTACACGCTCGAAATCCCTACACAAAACATCATTAGTAGAACCAAAAATAATATCATCAACGTATACCTGTACCAGTAGAAGATCTCCATCTTGTTCTTTGATGAAAAGAGTACAGTCGATAAGACCTCTGCGAAATCCATTCTCCAGCAAATAATTAGATAAGGTTGCGTACCAAGCTCGCGGTGCTTGATGAAGACCATAGAGAGCTTTGTTGAGCAACCAAACCCGATCGGGATGGATAGGATCTTCAAAACCTGGAGGCTGTTCGACGTACACCTCTTCTTCCACCACACCATGTAAGAATGCACTTTTCACGTCCATCTGGTATACCTTGAAACGTTTGAATGAGGCATAAGCCAGAAAGATCCAAATTGCTTCTAGACGTGCAACAGGTGCATACACTTCATTGTAGTCGATCCCTTCAATCTGACGAAAACCTTGAACGACTAGCCTTGCTTTGTTTCGAATAACGACTCCACGGTCATCCTTTTTGCATTTAAACACCCAACGGGTACCAATCTTTTTGTAACCAGCAGGTTTCTCTACGAGTTTCCAGACACCCAGCTTCTGGAATTGTTGCAGTTCTTCCTGCATCGCTTCAACCCAAGAGCTATCTTTCAAAGCATCTTTCCAAGTTCTTGGCTCTTCCTGTGAGACATAACACGCGAAAGACCAATCATTTTGTTGACCAGATTCTCGGATAGTTGCATACAAGCCTGCATTGTTGTTGTTTCGCAACATGTTTCTTGTTTGAACGCCACTTTGTACATTTCCGATGATGTTTTGTTGAGGATGGGTATTGTGAATCCTAGTTTCTGGATTATCTTGAACTGGAATATTTGTACCCAGATTGTTGAGATTGAGATCAACAATCAATTCAAGGCCCGGAATTGACGAAGAGGATGATGCAGTAGCTTCAGCTGTTCTAGGGACATCCACTGGAGGTGTACCTTCTGAAGTACCATGTACTGCTGTTGCTGGAGCCTCTTGATCTGCATCTAGAAATTCATCATCCTCTGAAGATTCGTTCAATTCGGTAGCATCGTGAAAATCCTCATTGTCGAGAGCATTATTGTGCACTGAAGATGGTTCTTGATTGACAATAATTGGACGAACCAACGGTGAATCTGTTGCATTGTCACTCTCGAAAAACATCCTTGCCACAGCATTTTCTTCAACGGCTTCAACATTGATCGAATTGAAAAAGTCATCGTACTCAAACATCCAAGGCTGACCAGGACATTTGACTGGTAAAGTGTGCCTTTGTACTCTGACTTCAGACCATTCCTCGACCCTTTTAGTCTCTAGATTCCAGACTCTTAAGTTCGGGGTGGAATACCCAAGAAAGTATCCCTCAATTGCTCTTGCCCCAAACTTTCCATTAGGATCGATTAGTGTGCACGGAGCTCCAAACGGTTCAAGATATGACAAATCTGGTTTCCGTTTGTTAATAAGCTCAAAGCAGGTCTTGTTGTGCCTTTTGACTGTAAGGACTCGATTCAACGTATAACATGCAGAGGCCACAGCTTCAGTCCAGAATGGAATCGGCAATTGTGACTCTACCAACATAGTCCTAGCGGTCTCGATCAATGTGCGGTTCTTACGTTCAGCGACGCCATTTTGTTGAGGAGTATAAGCCGCACTAAATTCGTGAAGAATACCTTTTGAAGTGCAAAACTCCGCCATGGCATGATTTTTAAATTCAGTACCATTGTCGCTACGTATCCGCCTAACCTTCAACTTATATAGATTCTCAATCTGAATAATCAAGTTTTTGATAATAACGAAGGTTTCACTCTTGTGTGCCATGAACGCCACCCAAGAAAATCTTGAATAATCATCAGTTATCACGAGGCAATATTGATCATTCCTAATACTTTTGTGCTTGACAGGACCGAACAAATCCATGTGCAAACATTCAAGAGGAACAGCCACCGTGTTGATTTTCTTTGTAGGGTGTCGCTTCTTCGTTTGTTTTCCTTTCTGGCACGAGACACAGATGTCTTGAAGATGGAAGTTTTTAAGAGGAACACCATTCACTAATTCATTTGACACCAAATGATTCATTTTGCGTAAGTGAATGTGACCCATTCGTCTGTGCCATGAGATTGTGTCTTTTTCTGTGGCTTTGGAAACGAAACAAGTTGCTTGTGCAGACGTTGTGATAGCTTGGCTCATATCAAGGACATACAAATCATTTATCCTTGGAGCCGACAAGAGAATCCATTCTTTCGGAATTTTGAAGCCGGGTTTCAGCACATAACAACCATTTGCATCAAAGTGTACTGAGAACTGCTTATCACAAATTTGAGAAACACTAAGAAGATTGTGATCAAGTTGTTGTACAAAGTTGATCTTATCAAAGCTAACAACCCCGTTGGAAATCATTCCTTCACCCGTAATATATCCGCCTTTATCTCCAGCAAAAGCAACATAACCTCCTCTAATAGATTTGACGTCGTAGAGAAGCTTCATGTCGCCTGTCATGTGCCTGGATGCCCCACTATCAACAATCCAATGACTACTGATAGTTCCTCCTGGAACACCCTGCACATGAACTCACATAATTAGTTGGAGATGGGGACCCAAGCCATTGTGGTCTTGGGTCTTCCATTTTCATCAACAACAATAACTTCTATTCTTTGATGATTCGAAAATTGTGATGGCCCCCCTGAATTTGTGGTTATTTTAGGTTTCCATGTCTGTTGAGATTTACCAGTTTGATTGTTTGAAAATTTAACTTCGTGATTGTTTGAAGTTTTTGAAAATTTTGAACTTTCTGGTTTAACTGGAACCGATTGTTTTTGAACCACTTCAGTTTTAAGTGCCTTTTCAATCACTTTGACTTGTTGGTGTTTCTGTTTCTTTTCCCTTTCTCTTACAAGTCGGGGATCTTGTTTTACAGAAACAGATCGCTTTTGGTGATTGCGTTCACGGGGATCATCATCCTTTCCTTTCAACTTATGAAGATACGGGCAATATCGAACGATATGCCCAATTGTACCACATTCAAAACATGATCTTCGTTCAACAAACCCCGAAGTATCATGTGATCGTCTTGCTGATGATGAACTTTGTGATCCCGAGGTACTAGGTTTTGAACTATTTGGTTCATTCCTTTTCATCACTGTTGCTTTCTTGACAAAATCTAAGTTAGATTGATTTTCAAACGTTTGAATTTTGTCCGTTCCCTTAGATTTCACAAAGTTCACATTCTTGTTCTTCTTCTTATTCGGCTTCCTTTGACTTTCAGTCGGTGTTTTACCTCTTGGTTTGGTATGATTTTGCTGTTTTTGCACTGTTGGTAATTTCTGATTGCCAAATTGTTTTCGAACTTCAGCCTTTGGGATAGGAGGGCACTGTGTTACCACAATGTGTGATCCTTTCTTACCCAAAAACTTACTTGTTGAATTTTCAAAGACTTTACTGATTAAAGATTGATTAACATTCTTAATAGGAAAATCTTTGTCTGAATAAATTTTATTATCACCAACAAGAGTGTACAGCAAATCCACACTCTCCGACTCTTTTTCAGACGTGGACTCGGTTGCAGCAGTCTTAGCGGGTTTTGCAGGAGGATCACACAGAATATGATTCTCAAGAGGTATGTCCTCTTCTTTTATTACCGCATCAGACTTTGCTGAATCAGTATCATCAGATTCATCATCAGAAGAATCAGCATCCTCAATCACAACTGGAGGATCCTGATTCTGTTCAGCAGTTACAAATGTATCTGCTGACACATCCGAATCTGATGATACTTCCTTCTTGTATCCGAGTCCTGCTGCAAATTCCTCAACATCCAAAGGAACAGATGGTTCAAAGTGAGTTCTATACTCCTCATCAGGCATGGCATCATAATTGTTTCTCACGGGTGGTGGACATTTCTTGTAACCTATGCATGTGACATCCCGTTTCTCTTTCTGAACATCTATGATGTGATCCAACACATAGCTAGAGCTTAAATAGCTGTCTAACTTGAGTCGGATCGCCTCACTTTCAGTTTTAACACAAGCCATTTCCTTTTGCATTACCTCAAGACGAGTTATATACAAATTAATGTCAGTTTGTTTTCTGGAAACCATTTTAGTCAGCTCTGTTTTATCTTTCTTTAATGTTTCAATCATCGATTTAAATTCCTTTTCATGGTTTCCATAAAACATGTTGGCTTCTGTGCACTTAGAAAGATCCACGGTCAACTTTTGATTGTGGATGAATGTCACATCATATTTTTCTTGCAAAGCCTCGTGTTTGCTTTGCAATTCACACCACTTATCATTCAACGAAACATGTTTGTCTTGCAAGTCAAACAAACTAGCTTGTAAAGCATCATGTTTGCCTTGCAACTCAGACATGTTTGCCTCTAAATCAGCACATTTAATACGCAAACTATCACAGTTATCACAACTAACAGAAGTGGGTTCATTGACACATACCTGACTTGATGAACTGTCGACATTAGCCATAAAGGCTGAATGGAGAGAAGACGAAGAATAAGTAGCTTGATCCACCAAAATAGATCTTCTTTGAATTCCTGCTGCAGCTTCTTCCAATAGCTCATCAATATCTGCATTAACTGACGCACTTGATGTGTCATCTTCCTGATCATTCCCTGAACTCGAGGACTCTTCATCTGAACTTCCACTGTAACCGGAACTGTCTTCATCTTCAGAAGATTCACCACCATTGGTGGAAGATTCTCCACCACTGGCGTGTTTAAGATCCTTGACAACTTCAGCAAAACAAGCTGTTCCATCTGGAGCATCATTTCCCAACTGAATTGACCAATCACAACCTTCATCTACTTGAACCACAAGTGCCTGGTTGGCATTAGATGGTCCTGCTTGACTCTGGTTGTTGACAGGCACCAGTGTGCGCTCGTTGTTCCTTACTTGGTTCTGATTTGCCCTGTTGCCTTGACCTCTGAAAGGATTTTGGTTTCCATGTTGAGATGGCCTCGTACATTCACGTTTGAAATGACCACGTTCACCACAGTTGAAACACTTAACAGCCTGCTTATCAAACCCATACTTGGTGTCTTTCTTGCTTTCCAAGCTGGTTCTGCCAGTTCTTTCCATGGAATCCTTTGCTCGCCTAACAGCACTGGCAAAGGCCCACTTGATGTCCATCATCTCCATCTCCTCTTTATCGATCTGCTGATAGTCTTCTTGTGTCAGATTAATGTTACCAATCTGACCTTCCACTAATCCACAGTATGCGCTCACCAAAGTGTTTAGCAGCTCCATGTGTTCCTTTGCTACTTCCACACTGACTTTAGAAAAGCTTGAGGTGTCGAGCCGTACTGTATTTGGCTTTGATTGTTGACCAGCAGATGATGTGCTTCCATAACACGCTTGCTGTTGAGGAGGAAGTGGATTCCCATACATGTCTGTTGGTCCGGTAGATTGAGGAGGAAGTTGATTCCCATACATGTCTGTTGGTCCGGTAGATCGAACAGGTAATGGATTTCCAAACATATCAGTTGCTCTGATAGGTCGTTGGCTTTGCTGCTGTGGTACTGGTTGAGGAACTGGTTCAAGCGGATTTCCATACATGTCTGTTGCAGGAGGCTTGACCGGAACTTGGATAGTATTGCCATACATGTCAGTGCTAGACACAAACGCTGTTTGAATTGGAGCGTGTGAAGAAGGTTTTGTAGAAGTGCTAGAAGTTCCATAATACATTTCAGGATTTTGTGGCACGGGAACTCTTTTTTCCTTGAGAGTTTCTTCCTGATTCTTGTTTTCCAGGAGTTGAACAAAGTCATTGAAGCTCGTTGTTGCTAAAGTACCATTGTACTTCATGATTTCCAAGAAAGTATTCCATTGAGGTGGCAACGCATCTGCAAACCTTTTTACAATCTCAGCTGAAGTTGTAACAACCCCAAAATTTGCTAATTCAGTCAGCAAATGATTAAATCGACTTGTCAAATCTCCTAAAGACTCATTCTCCATACAAGTAAAACCATCAAACTCTTTCTTTAGCAGGTCTTTTCTCAATTGACGTGTCGCTTCATTTCCTACGCCCCTTGTCTTCAATGCGTCCCACAACCTCTTCGTTGTCTTGTAACTGACAAATTGATGATAAATATCTTTACTTAAAGCCTGAGTGAGAATGGCATATGCCTTCTTTTCCAAATCATAGACCTTCTTCTGATCTTCCGTAAGATCTGCAAACGTAGCAGCAGATGATGCGGCAACTTCTATTGTTTGATCGAAATCTGTGATGAACCGCAACCACAATTCTGTATTTTGGCCAAGGACGTATGTATGAAATCTGTCAATCCATCCTGGATATTCATATAAGTGCATCAACTTTGGAGGCCGATTCAAACTTCCGATTTCGCTCTCGCTTAAGAGAATGCTTTGAACACTTGGAGTTTGATTTGATACGAATGCCCATTGACCGGTAGAAATTGCATTAGCTTGAGAAGATACTGGTGCGGGAGACGGAGTACCAAAATACATATCTGTATTTACCGGAGTACCCCATCTTGGATTCATTTTTGATCAAGAATAATAATACCTGAAAAACTTGTTAAACATAAACAGACTAAAGTCGAAGGATGAAGACTTGTTCGAAGGATCAACAGTGTTCGAAAGATCACTGTTGAATTTCGAACAATGATTTCGAAAGATTCTCCAAACGAAGGATCCTTATCTTTCGAAAAAGAACTGTAGACCGAAAGATGTATGCTTCGAAAAGATTCCTTGGAACGAAAGATAAGTCACAGACTTCGAAGGATGTTCGAAGGATGATTATCTATCGAACCTCCTTTGATCGAAAGATGATCTTTCGACTTCGAAGGATATCCTTCGATCTGGTCTGACACAGTTGACAAAAGTGACAGGTTGGTGAAAAAGTTGATGGGTTGGTGAAATCTTTCGGCAGAAGGCAGAAGGTATGGTCAGACCATACTTTCTGCAAAAACAGATTTTGAACCAATAAAATATACTAAAAAAAAACCGAAGGATAAACCCAGAAACCGGTCACCGGAGTAAGCCGGAATTTGGCCGGAGAAGACCAAACTGCTTAAAAACAAGTTTTTAAGTTACCCAACCCGTCTTTTAACACACCCGGTTAGTTTAGAACACGTTTTTATGACAAGAAATGCGAGAAAAACAGTAAAAACGGATGCTAAACCAAGTGAGTTTTTGTCCAAAACACTCCAAAATCTTGTATAAACCCGGTTTTTAACAAGGAAAAGAGCCACGGCTCTGATACCACTTGTAGGTCCCTCGGAGGTTGAGGTTAAACCTATTCCTTGTTATGTCAAACACACTAGCAAGTGCGGAATCCAAGCTAGCATGCAAACCGAGATAGAACAAGCACAAGCACAACACACAATCTTCACCGATTAACACCACTTGTATTAATACGTATGAAAGGTTCGGTTACAAAGCTATGTTTACAAATGTGTTTTGCAAACTCTCTAAAACACTCGTGTGTGTGCTATCAACAGAATGCTCTCTCTGTTTCTGTCTGTCTGTCTCTCTCTCTGTGTCTCACTCTCTGAAGTGAACACAACACACGGGTATTTATACCCAACACAGCTCGTCTGGTCGAAGGATCAGACAGACTGATCGAAAGATCATCTGTCGATCTGAAACCCATCGAAGGATCACATATACCTCGAAGGATGATATCCTTCGAGGTTCATCCATCGAAGGTTCATCTTTCGAGCTCATCGAAGGATATAAACAATCCTTCGATGACCTATCCTTCGACACAAACAGCTTACAACCAATGTGTTGACTGTTTGGCCAAGTCAAACCAGGAGGATGGTTGACTTGGTCAAACTTACAAGACTAACAAAGACATCGTTTGGTATAATGACAAAATACAGACAAAGTACAGACACAAGTGCACCAACATAAATTAAAGCAAAGTTTGTTACCACTTTGTATATAAGTGATGGGTAGTTTTGTAAATATATTTTAACTCTTATTTGTTTAACCCTAAATTACTCAACACACAATAAACTTAATCGCAAGTTTTTATGTGTAAGAATGGGTCCTTTGAATGAATGAATTTTTTTAGTTTTATTTGGAACTATTATTATTTGATATAACCCGAATCGATAGCCGACCTAACCCGAAACATAACGATAGGAAAAAAGAATTTGGGTTCCATCAACTTTACGCCCCCTCGAAACTTTTGGTCAAGCTCCGCCACTGCTACAAAACATCACTTTCCCATAGTTACTCTATTCCACATTTAAACATTCAAACCACATAAAACACCATATTTGACACACATAATTTACATTCCAAAACCCATCCATATATCAGTTGGTGACCATTGATAGTGATGATCGACAATAAAACTCTATTATTTTCTACTAGTAATTAGACACATGGAAATCAATGTCCTTTAAATTAGGATGGATACATCTGAAACTAAAAATAAATAATCTAATTATGCATGATATGAATAAAATGGCTGTGACCGAAGGTGGTCGACTAGGCTATGTGGCAAGAGTTTCCCAATAAATTAAAGGGACAATTATTCAGGGTTGTAGTTCGACTGATTGTTAACCCATCTTAAAGACACAAGCGTGAAAGGAAGAGTTAGCAGAGATGTTGAGGTGGATGTATGAGCACACAAGATAATAAATAATGTTTTTTTTCCAGGAGAAATTGGGTGACATGCATCTCAGATAAGATAAGTTATATTCATAGGTGAAAAATGAACTAATGTATCCATATTTTCTTTCGATTTTTGTTCATAAATTTTTGTCTGTAGCTTGTATTCATTTTGTCATGTATCTAATTTGGTCTATGTATAAACACTTAGTTTTGTTTAGTTTGACTTTGTGTAAGTTGAACAAGTCATGATATCCTCTTGTCATTGACTTGGAACAACATTTTGTTATATGTGATGTACATCGACAATGGATATTCATCGACAGTATATTGATCGAGAGTGAATGATTGTCGTTGAAGTCTTAATGATATATGTTCAATCCACATTGTCACTGTCGATTGACTTGTGGACTGTCGATCTTATAATTGAAGGACAGTGTGTCGTTTATTTGTTGATGAAGACTGCCGATTGATACCTATTGACTGTCGATGGGTTATGCAGGGATTTGGTATAAATACATGCACTGTCATTTGTAATAGGATGAGAGCACATTTCAGAGAGTTGAGAGCATTTCATGTTTCTCACTATACTGAAACTCTATTGAAATCAATACAAGTGAACTTTAAAGTGATATTATCTTTGTTATTGATTGTGTTCTTGCTTGGTTTGGTGCTTAAACTTGGATTCTGCACTTGTTTATGCATTTGAACAAGAAATATTGTGTTTCGGATCATTACAAGGACCTACAATTTTCAGCGTGAGAAACAATAAAACTTACGGTTATATCATTTTCTTATATTTTTATATTTTTTTAGTATCGACAAAAATGAATGATTTATCTTATTATCTGTGTGTAGGTCCACCCGGAGGATCGAGTAACCTCTATTCCCTGTTTTCCGACAAACCCGAAAGTGCGGAATCCAAACGGGTAAGTTAAACCAAGTGACTAACACAAACACGAAGATTCAACGATTAACACTCCATTGTATTAACTCGTATGAAACCGTTACAAAGCAATGTTTACAAGATAAACCTATAAACTCTCAGTTGTGTGTGTTTACAGTGTTCGCTCTCAAATCTATTCAGATTTGCCTCACTGTGTTATGTTCTGTGTCTGTGTATTTATACCAACATGACTAACGAAATCAGAAGCCCACCAAAACACATAGACGAAATCAAGAATATGGACGAAATCAGGTGATTTCGTCCTATTTGGTTTTCATCCAAAAGTGTTTTCACCACTTTTGGTTTTCACCAATAAGTGATTTCGTCCAAATGTTGGGCCTGGGCTTGACTTGGGCCTGTGACTTGTCACTTGGACTTCTTCAAACATGGGCCAATACAACAAACAAACAAACATAAACTTAGTCTAAATTGCGTACTGCACACACGCAGTCGCAATTACATCAAATGTTACGAAGTCAATCACATACCGAGTCAAGACAGGAGGATGTCTTAACTACGGCCTTCACTTCGTAGCCGAGTCGAACCGAGCCGAGCCGTATCCACACGATATGTATCAACAAACTCCCCCTTGGATGCTGCTCGTGAGGTTCGTAATCTCGTTCTCCATCTCTTGATGGTTCATTCATTCTTGTCGTTGGATCTTCAAAGTCTTCACGCGTCGTAAGTAGAAAGTGTATCAACAAACTCCCTTTTCATTTAGGTAGTGTGTTAACAAACTCCCCCTTTGATTATGCTTGGGAATCTTTTGACTTCAATGCTTGAGATCCTTGTGGTGTTGGTGATTGATCAGCGGCAACTCGATCATCTTTATCATTTGAGTGCCTCCATGTCATGCCTTCATTCCGAAGCTTGTCATCGAACATGTTCTCCTTGCCTTTAGCATCTGCACATGCAAGAAAGCTAAACGCGTAATGAGAACAACTGCTTGGAATATAGTTAACATTAAACAAATGACACACATGTGACCAATTCTTATTCAACTACCGTCCGACAGTTAGTTTGAAAAGTTAACAGATTTTTTTAATTTTGATTATTAACTTTCAAAACTTGCAAACTCTGACCGTTTATGAAGATTCAGTCGTTTTGGTTTTCGTTTTCGTTCAGGTTTCAGGTAACGAAGACTTGAGTTCCAACATCGGTTAATCAAAACTAAAACAGAAATAAAATCTTTTTGGCTTTTATAAAGTTTATATTAAAACACACCTAAAATCTTTTTGGCATTTTGAATATTTCAAACATAAAGACTGAAAACAGTAAATAAATATATACAGAGTTGCAGAAACTAATAAAAGTAAATATATACAAACATTCTTTTTGCGAGTTTCGAGGGTAAGAGAATCATATCTGTGTACGGTCATGCCAAAACATTCTTGTTGTTCTTATTGTTAACATTAAGATAAACATCCTATAACGATTATCGGTATTGTTATCCACATAAGCTCAACTTATCATATGTAATCATGGCGAGGGGATACGATTAGTGTATGATTTATACTTACCGACCGGTGTTCATCCACATCACGACACATTCCCGTATCAAGGTATGCACGAGAGTTCATCTTACTGGTGAGTATACCATTTATCATCTGTTTTGACGTATAAAAAGATGTGAGAAACTCACTTATTTTGATGAAAACAAGCCCTATGTGATAGAATCACTTATTGATGAGGAACTTGATTTTCATATGCATGAGGGCACAAGAGCAAGTCCGTGAACAGGTCAGTACTTTCGTACAGCAAAGAGACGAACTTGACTCCCGGATAAATGTGATATATTATCACTTGTTTGAGGGACATGTGATTGTTGATCACTTATTGAGGTCGTATGCAGTATATACACGTATGTATGATATCATGGAAGATCTAGACTTCGTCTCCGTTTTGTTTCGGTAAAAGAAACAACCATGATACCCAGATGATAAACAGCATAAAGACCAAATATCTCAGAACCTCGGCAATCTCTCAAACGAAATTTCGGTACTAAGACCATATGCCAATGAGTGGTTCCCACCTAGTCTTCAGTCGATTTAAGTTTATATCACCCTGCACACTTTAAGATGATTGTGAGCCTACCGATACATCTTATATAGAGCTGCTTAACATTTTTCATTTTGCATTTTAGTTTAAAAAGGTTTGGACAGACCACTGATGTACTATCATTTTCTCTTTTGCTCGTCAGGAAACTCATTTTTGTTTTTCTATTGTTTTTGAGTTTTTGAAATTTTTCGATGTTTTTGAATTTTTCAAATTTGGAATTACTCCCCCTAAACTCAACAAACTTAAAATAATTTTAAAAACACAAAGCTATTTACAAAAACGTTTTTCCGATGCGGATTACTCTTGCTTGACCTTAATGCCGTTTACCAATAATAAAAAATCAAATCTTGATTTATCAAATGCTTTGGTAAAAAGGTCGGCACGTTTGTCATCAGTGTGGACCTTAACAACGTTGACGAGTTTCATATTGAAACAATCACGTGTGAGGTGATATTCGAGATCAACGTGTCTGGTCAAAGAGTGTTGTATGAGATGATAATAATTCATAAAGCAGCTTAAATATCGACAAGTATAGGAGAGATTTAGAAATTCAAAACCGTATCCTGCAACTGCTTCGTGCATTGCAAGGAATCTGAGTGCTCTCCCAAAGTCGATTTTGTAGCTACTGAGAAATCTCTTCACAGCAACAAGATCATAGACCTCTGGGTCCGGCTGGTCTTCCACATTGTACCAGCGAAGGTTTTTATCTTTCTCTTTGAGAACTAGTGTGCGGTTGTTCAATCCACGCCAAGGCATCCGCACACTCAGTTGGTTTGTTCAACAAACACATTTTCTTCAATCACACCATAGAGAAAAGTACCCTACACATTCATCTTGTGGACTTTGAACTTCTTGTGGAAGAAAAATCCATGAATCTTCAAAAAGCTTCAGACGTGCTGCATGCGCGTACTTTTCATTGGAATCTTTCCTGTTGACCCGATCAAAAACCATAACAACCAAATTTTGGCATATATTTCATCTTGTTGAATTTTTCAACTTCATTCAACCACATTCTTTCACCAGACATTTTTGTCTTCTTTTCTCCTCTCTCTATCAAAGGCAACAATATTCTCCTAGATGTAACAATATTTCGGAGCCTTCTGTCGCCGATCTTGTGCATGGAAGCTCCACTATCAACAATCCTAAGACTATCAATAGTTCCTCCTGGAACATCCTGCACTCTCACTCAGAGATTAGTTGGAGAGGGGGACCCAAGCCTTCACAGACTTGGGTCGTCCGTCATCATCGAGAATTGTAACATCCATTTCCCGATGATTCGGAATTGATCTAGCTCCCCCTGAAATAATTTCCGATTTTGGTTTCCAAATCTGTTTTTGTTTTTCATTTTTAACTTCTAACTTAACAGACTGTGTTTGGATAACCTCTAGTTTTAAAACCTTTTCAACATTTTTCCGTTGTTTCTTTCTCTGTTTCACTTCTTGTTGTTTAACAAGACGAGGGTCCTGTTTTGGTGAAACAGATCTTTTATGGTAATTGTTACCTTGGGGGGCATCAACCTTTGCCTTTCCTTTCGTGAGATATGGACAATTTCTGACAATGTGCCCATACTCACCACATTCAAAGCATGATCTCCGCTCAACAAACCTCGGAGTATCATAACTGTAAGAGCTTGATGATGAACTTCGTGATCTTGAGGTACTTGGTCCTACATCACAACCATTTGTGTGTTGTGTGTAATTGTTTTGACTGTTTCTTTTCAAAATTTTACTTTGTTTAACAAAATCCGTGTTGGATTTGTTTTCGAAAGTTTCAATTTTATCAGTCCCTCTGGATTTCACAAAGTTTATCTTCTGAATCTTTTTCTTGTTTTGGCTCTGTTTGCCTTTTCCCTTTCCTTGGGCAGCGTGATTTTGCTTTCGTTGATTGCTTTGTTGTTGCAATTTTTTATTCCCATATTTCTTTCTAACTTCGGATTTTGGGATAGGAGCACACTGAGTTACTACAACTCCTGGGCTCGACTTTCCCAAAAACTTACTGGTAGAATCTTCGAAAACTTTATCAATCAAAGATTGATTGACATTCTTTATTGGAAAGTCATTGTCTGAGTATATTTTATCAGATCCAATCAACGTGTAAAGCAAGTTCACGCTTTCACAGCTTCCCGATGAGGATTCAACAGACTTGGCTATAGCAGTCACAAACGGTTTTGCAGGTGGATCACAAAGAATGTGATTTTCGAGAGGTATGTTTTCCTCTTTTGTTACCGTTTCTGACTGTTCAGAGTTAGTATCCTCGGATTCATCATCTGAGGAATCAGCATCCTCAACAATGACTGGAGGATCCTGATTTCGTTCAGCTGTTGACACTTTCGCATCTGCTGATTCATCCGAATCTGAGGATACTTCCTTTTTGTAACCTAGCCCAAATGTGAATTCCTCAAGGCTCAATGAAACTGAGGGCTCAAAATGAGGTTTATTTTCCTCATCAGGCATCGAAGAATAATCGTGTTTAATAGGTGGTGGACATTTCTTATAACCTATGCACGTGACATCAGTTTTCTTTTTCTGAACATCAATGATGTGATCCAGCACATAGCTAGAGCTTAAATAGCTGTCTAACTTGAGTCGGATCGCCTCACTTTCAGTTTTAACACAAGCCATTTCTTTTTGCATTATCTCGAGCCTATTGATGTAAAGGTTTATTTCAGTTTGTTTTCTTGAAACCATTTTCGTTAGCTCGGTCTTATCCTTTTTTAATGATTCAATTATCTTTTTAAATTCCTTTTCATAATTTTCACGAAACATGTTGGCCTCTGTGCATTTTGAAAGATCCACTATCAACTTTTGATTGTGCATATTTGTCACTTCAAACTTGTTTTGCAAAGCCTCATGTTTGCTTTGCAAATCACACCACTTAGCATCTAAAGAGACATGTTTGTTTTGCAAGTCAAACAATTTAGTATTTAAAGCATCATGTTTGCATTGCAACTCAGACATATTAGCATCAAAATCAGCACATTTAACACTTAAGCTAGCACAATTATCACAATTAACAACAGTTGGTTCATCGACACATACCTGACTGGAATCACTCTCAGATGTTGACCTATATGCATCAGAATCAACAACCTCCCTTGATGATTCACATTCAGATCCATCCTCGCTTGAACTTGAACTTGAAGTTGTAACATCTTCAACTGAAGTTGAAACGTCTTCAACTGAAGTTGAAACGTCTTCAACTGAACTACTGTCATGTTCAGAACTGTCATCGTTTCGTGATGATTCACCATTGCTGGCATCTTTGACAATTTCGGCATAAAACGCAGTTCCTGTATGACTACAGTTCCTTGGATCAAGAGATGATGGTGCTACAGTAGAACGATGGCACTGTGAAGCAACTGGTGGTAATGGATTTCCATACAAGTCTGTGGTTGGAGCTGGCTTTACAGGAACTTGTATCGGATTGCCATATAAATCTGTGCTTGTGACAAACGCCGTTTTTGGTTCACTTTGAAGTTGGTTAGTAACCGATGCCCACATTTCTGCGGTAATTTTCGGTGCGGAGGATTTGGACGAAGGCCAAATTTCCGTATTAGATGCGGGTGCGGGAGATTCGGCCCATGATGGAGATAAACGTGACGGATTACCCCACCAGTTCGAACTCATTTTTTATGTTTAATGACTAATACCTGAACAAATCACACAAATCAAACAGTTAAATATGAATTGCAAGTCTTCTGTTAAAAAAATAACACAAGCATAAGAATGTTTGACGAAATCCAATTGTGATTTCGTTGATGTTATGTTTGATGAAATCAGATGTGATTTCGTTCAAGAACAAGTGTTTTCATCCAATTCAAAACAAATACAAGTGATTTCGGCAATAAGGGTGTTTTCGGCTAAGAACTGATTGGGCCCAGAAGTTGATTTCGGCTGATGTTTGATGAAGAAGTGTTTTCGGCACAAGACAAAACAAACACAAGTGTTTTCGTGGACCAGGCAACTAGTGAAGACCAGGTGATTTCGGCCCAGGCAACTAGTGATTTCGCCAGAAGTGATTTTGGGCCCAGAACTGATTTCGGCCCAGGTGGGTGTTTTCGGCCAAAGTGATTGTGTTGAAATGGGATTTCGTTGAAAAGCATATATAAGGGATTTCGGCCAAAGCTTGATATTGTTGACTGGTTGTTTTCGTTGACTGGAGAGTTGTATTTGTGTGAAAGAGATTTCGTCCAGAATAGAATGATAACAAACTTGGTGATTTCGTCCAGAATGATAAGAGATTTCGTTGACTAATGAGACCATATACAAAAGATATTTATCAAATCTTATCTTATCCTTATCCTTATCCTGACACAAACACTTCTTTTTCAAACTTCACGTTACTTATCAGTCCTTTATTTCAACCTTTCATCATTCTTGTGTACACCAATTTCAAACCTCAATATTATAATAAACCAACAATAATTCGTAAACTCAAGCAACCAGATTCAAACTCAAATACCCAGAAAGTTTGAAGAACAAGATGAACTCATATGAATATCCCGATAAGTTTATGAGTTTACCGGCCACCGGAAAATTTTCCGAACACAATTTTTGTGAAAATGTTCAATAAAAATCCTTTCTTAACATGTATAAATGAAAAATAACAAGATTTTTATAAGAACAATCAGCAAAAACACAAGATTTTCAAAGATTTAAACCTGATTTTTCTGAAAATATAAACTTTTTGTTTCAAAAATCAAGAACAAATCTGGAAACACATGAAAATCTACTTGGTTTTAACAAGGAATCGAGCCAAAGCTCTGATACCAATTGTAGGTCCACCCGGAGGATCGAGTAACCTCTATTCCCTGTTTTCTGACAAACCCGAAAGTGCGGAATCCAAACGGGTAAGTTAAACCAAGTGACGAACACAAACACGAAGATTCAACGATTAACACTCCATTGTATTAACTCGTATGAAACCGTTACAAAGCAATGTTTACAAGATAAACCTATAAACTCTCAGTTGTGTGTGTGTGTTTACAGTGTTCGCTCTCAAATCTATTCAGATTTGCCTCACTGTGTTATGTTCTGTGTCTGTGTATTTATACCAACATGACTAACGAAATCAGAAGCCCACCAAAACACATAGGACGAAATCAAGAATATGGACGAAATCAGGTGATTTCGTCCTATTTGGTTTTCATCCAAAAGTGTTTTCACCACTTTTGGTTTTCACCAATAAGTGATTTCGTCCAAATGTTGGGCCTGGGCTTGACTTGGGCCTGGGACTTGTCACTTGGACTTCTTCAAACATGGGCCAATACAACAAACAAACAAACATAAACTTAGTCTAAATTGCGTACTGCACACACGCAGTCGCAATTACATCAAATGTTACGAAGTCAATCGCATACCGAGTCAAGACAGGAGGATGTCTTAACTACGGCCTTCACTTCGTAGCCAAGTCGAACCGAGCCGAGCCGTATCCACACGATATGTATCAACACTGTGTTCTCACAATAATATACTTAAAGATATATTGTGAGCTATATATGACTTTAGGACATATTAGTATGCAATCTTGAGCTTGTTTCTTTGTTAAAAAATCTCTACCCTTTAATGCAGATTTTGTTATTCTACGTTTAAGTTCGGATTGTTGTCCAGATTCATTTTGTGTTTTTTCGAATCCTATAAGCTTTAATTGTTTTTCGTTTTACATCCGTGCGTTATGTTCATTTCATTATCATATCTCAGTATATTAATTCTATCGATCTCTATCCTTTGGCGACGTTTGTTGTTTGGAGGCATCCTTCCCCAAGTCAGGTAATAGTGTAAATTATTTTGATATAGATACTTTTCTGGTTTGCTCTCGGTGAGACCAACATATATTTTGCCTTCCAAGGTTATGATGTTAATTTGGCCAGTTTAGTGGTTTATCATCTTTTAAATGCTGATTTGCTTCAATATATGTCGATCTTGCTTGACTATATTTTCTAATGTGATGAAAATATATAATTCATATTTACAGCCTTAGCAATAGAACATGATGATTTGCTTCAATATATGTGGATCTTGCTTGACTATATTTTCTAATGTAATGAGAAAATATATAATTCATATTTACAGCCTTAGCAATAGACATTTTTCCATTAATTCTAGATTTTTGTTCTATAAATATTTGTGACAACGAACCGTGACTTAACTTTTACTTCATACGGTTCATGAACAATAATGTTTTATTCTCTAAGGTATGGTTCACGAATGCCAATGTTTTTATATTTAAGGTTTCTGAGAAAAATCAATACATACGAAGTGGGAGTTAATTTATTTTGAAGTATGGTACATGAACACCAATGTTATATTATAATATATGTTACTCTTTACTTAGGTGTATATATTTTCTGATATAATGAAAATAACTATAAAGCCACAGCAATAGACATTCTTCCCTTTGTTCCCTTAGTTATCTTCAACAATTTTTTATGGTTTCATAATCTTTATTCAAAGGTTTGTGAACAAATTAATATGAAATGCAGCCTTCGAGTTATTCTAAGGAACGCTGCTACATGAAAATCCCCAGTTAGTGACATGATTACCTTGGTCGCCATAACAGTATAGATTAGTCATACATCAATTAGTGACATGATTATCTTGGTCATATTATTGATTTCTTCGCAGACCTTAGAATAAAGTATTGGCATTCATACCTTAGAATAAAACTTTGTGTAGGTTCGGTCCCGATACGGATCAACGGACGAACGTGATTTCTTGTTTCGCATGCCGTAGCGAGTGCGGAATCCAAGCTACAACACAAACCAAGTGAGAGAATGTAATACACAATAAGATTCACCGTTAAACGATTCTATGTATTGATTAGAACAATACAAAGCTCCGATCACTCTCACAGTCTCTCTTCCAGAATGAATCCTAACCTGTTGTATTTATAGGGGATACAGCAGGGTGATAGACGAAACAGAGACACATCACACGAAACACTACACAAAATACAAGTAGACAGGAAGTACATCTTTTGTTACACGAACCACACTTGTTTCGTGATATGATATGTTTCGTGTCCTATATATATTTCGTGTGTATACATAATTGGGGTTGTCCAAACTGCTCGACGATCGCTCGAAAAATGCTCGTTCGATTCCCGCTCAGTTTGTAAATGAGCCGCACGGATCGGTTCGATTCAAATTCAATCCAAGCATGAGCAAAGGTCCGCTCGCTCGTCGATCGCTCGGTTTCGCTCGAATTATTTTTATTAATAATATATATATATATATATATAGAAAGTATATCGTACATTACGGCTTAACGTACTTCACGTACGACAACGTGCGTGATTTGTTCTATAACATGCGTGATTAATGTTTTCAATATGCATGATTATTGTGTTTCAACATGCGTGATTTTGGATTTTTGAGTTATAACGTGCGTGATTTTATAATGAACGTGCGTAATTATCTGTCGTACGTGATGTACGTTAAGCCGTAATGTAGGTTAACCTTCCTCTATATATATATATATACATACGGGATCAGGAGAAAACGCCCAAAAGTGTGAGAACGCATCCTGGCCCAACACGTGGCGCGGGATATGATCAGGGGGTGAGGGTTTTTTTTGTCTTTTCAATCTTCTTTTATTTTCCCAACGCGCTATAATATTTTCTGGCGTCTAAGATTATTTTGGCGTTAATTGTATTCATTAAACTTTTTGGCGTTGAATTAATTGTTTTTGTGTCACATAGATAATTTTTTGGCGTTATAGCGTTTTCTGGTTATTTTTTTTGGCGTTTTGTGGCGTTGTATAATAATTCACTACTAGTCATTAATTTTTCTGTAGTATTTTTTTGGCGTTTTGCAAATAAATAGAGAAATATATCATTTAGTTATCTTAAAAAAGAAGATTACACAGAAGAAAAAAAAAATTACAACCCTTCGTCAGAAGGTACTTTATCCGAAAAGGATCCATCACTTGCGTCATCTTCTTCCTCGGAGTCTTCATCTGGATCTTCATCCATGTCATCACCTTCACCTTCATCGGCTTCTTGTTCCTGAAGATTCTGAAGCCTCTATTTGAACATGTCTTGCATTAACGCCAATTTTGAGTCGATTTATGTGTTCAAACAAGTGGCGTTATGCAATTCTTCCATGAACCCAAGCCCCTGCTTTGTCATGATGTTTTCAAGCCAGTAGTCTTCCTGCTCTCCGCTGTCGTATATAACGGTCACCATGTCTGTTTCATCATCAAAACACAGGGTCCGGCTTTGCATCTGTTTTGATTGGTCCAAATTTCCTTGTTAATGCTTTCATAAGCATATGTGTTTCATGGCATTCGTTATCCAGAGCGATGCCAAGAGATAGGATACCCCTCTGTACCTCTTCTTCCATCTTTAAAATTGCCTTGATCGTCCTAACATACACCCTCCTTCTGTTGTCAAAACGCAGAACGAATCGCCTGATTGCCAGAGTATATCCCCACCAAACGATTGTTGCCATTTTTGGCGTTTGGTTAAATTGGCGTTTTTGGTTAAAGATGTTTTTGGAGAAATGATAGATTGAAGTGATTATGGAAGCGATGTTTTACGTCGTTTATATAATAAATGTTAATAATTGAAATTCAGTTACTGTGTTATTTCCTCTTCCTGTAATATCCAACGCGTTTTATCACTAATTTTTTGGCGTTTTGTTTTGAATGGCGTTTTATTTTTTTAATGACGTGTTATCATTTGTTGGCGTTTTGAATTTGAGCGGTAAAAGACCCTTTTACCCTTAATGAAGCGCGTCCCACATAATAAAATTGATGTTATTTACGAAAATGCCACCGCGCAATCTAGTCCATGGATTGTTTTGATCTAACGATCCATAAGCGTTCTCACCGTTCTCACACTTTCCCCCGTTTTCTCTATAATATATATATATATATATATATATTATAGATTTTAATTAACAAACCATAAAAGTTGTTTTGTAATGTGTAGACCTTAATGGTTTTTTTAATGTTTGTGTTTATAGGTTATGTTGATTTAAAGTTGAATTTTGTGGATGGAGATGATCAAGCCTAAAGAAGAAGTTTATGGCTTTTGAGCTAAATGACAATTTGTATTTAGCACTTTATTTTGTGCTTCTTGATATTGTTAAGAACATTTTTAGAATCATGATTTTAGTTATGTATTGCTTTTGTTAGTAAGGTATTGGACATGTTTTAATTAAGTTATGATTTGTTTTTGTTTAACGCAGCCTTATAATTCAATCGAGCGAAAACGATCCGCTCGATTTTAGTTAGGATTTGAGAAAAACCGAGCGAAAACGATCCGCTCGATTCAAATTCAATCCGAGCATGAGCATCACTTTTGTGCTCGGTTTTGCAAATTCGATCCGATCGAATCAGATCGGTTGTAATTCAATCCGAGCATGAGCAGACCCTCGATTGGATCGGATCGGCTCATGATGTTGGTGCATACATCTGTCGACTTCGTCTTATATCGAGTCTCAGACTGAAAGTTTGAAGGACCTGCTAGTTTGAAGGCTGCTAGTTTGAAGGCTGCTAGTTTGAAGCCTGCTAGTTTGAGCAGGGTCTAGTTTGAACAGGGTCTTGTTTGAACAGGGTCTAGTTTGAACAGGGTCTAGTTTGAAGAGGGTCTAGTTTGAAGCAGGCTGTGTCACCTTCAAACTAGAGGGTCCCTTCACATGCCACCTTCAAACTAGAGGGTCTTGTCCTATAAATAGGCTTCAAACTTTCTCATTTATAACTTTCTGATTTCCGACGCCCAGGTGCTGTCGAAGTGTCTCTGTACTGTAAAGTGTTCAAGATCAATAAACAAGACATTTATTAGTGAATACAAGCTAAACGAAGACCGAATCAATGAATTCCGCCTCTGATTCGGTCTGAGCACTCTTCTGATCGACTCGTTAGGTCGTTTCACGATCCTACAAGTGGTATCAGAGCTCAGGAGGAAGAGTTCTTACCGTTTAGCTCGTTTTCGCTAACAAAATTCTGATTTTCTACACCTTCTTTCACAAAATTGATACTTTTCACGGTTAAAATCGGCTAAAACTTTCACAATATGTGCGTAATTGTATTTTAACAAACCCTTGAGAGTTTCAGCTTAAAATTCGAAGTAAAACTGGTAAAAATGGCTTGATAACTGGTGACCGTTTGAAACTGCCACCCTATTGTTTGAAATTGACCCTACCGTTTGAAACTGCACCTGACAGTTTGAAACTGCCACCCTATTGTTTGAAATTGACCCTATTGTTTGAAACTGCCACCTGAAAGTTTGAAAAGGGGGTCCTGTTTGAACCTCTAGTTTGAAGTGGACCTCTAGTTTGAAGGATACACCTCCAGTTTGAAGGTGTCACCAGTTTGAAACTGCCACCTTCTGTTTGAAACTGGCTTCCGTTTGAAACTGTCTTCAAGTTTGATACTGACGTCAAGTTTGAAACTGTCTAAAAGTTTGAAAGTGATGTAGTTTCAAACGATACAGGACTATTCCGTTTGAGAGGTGATCTAGTTTAAATTTGATATTTCTCTTAACGGGACTGTCTTGAAAAACGGGTTTCCGAATCATGGATATAAATTTCTTTAATATGACTAGAGAAACACTTGATAGAATAAGTGTGTTAAAGAAAGAATTTGATTCATTTTCAGGTTATCCAGGAGAAAGTACAAAAAGTATCATAGAGAGGTATAGTCATCTTGTTCGCTCAATGTCTGAGAAGGGTATTAAAAAAGAATCAGAAGAATGGGTTGATAAATTAGCCAATTCCATACCTCAACAAGAGTGGGGTACATTTCTTTTGAATATAAAAAGAACTGGAGAATACTCTGATTTGGCAATTGGTCAATTCATTAAGAAACTTGAAGAACAGATGGAGAGGAATGCTGAGAAAAAGGAAATGTCAAAGAAGGAAGAATCTGTAAAGAATGAATCTTCAAATTCTGCATCAGTGTGTTTTACATGTGACAGCTTAAAGACGGAAAATGACAAACTCGTGAAAGATGCGGAAAGTTTGATTTTGGAAGTCAAAGAGCTGAATGATAAGAAGCAAGCTGATGATAAACAGATTCTTGGTTTGAAAGAAACATGTGTAAAGCTGAACTCTGAAAATGACAAACTGTTAAGTAAATTGAATAGTTTGACATTGGAAAATCAGAAATTGAAAGAAAAAGCAAATGTTTTTGAAGAAAAGATTAAAAGTTTTGAAATTGAAAAATCAAGAATTGAAAAAGCTTTTCAAAATCAAATAAAAATTCTTGAAGATGGAAGAGATGTGTTTAGCAAAAACAACATCGAAAAGCAAAAAATGATAAATTCCCATCTTCAGAAAATTATCAAACTTGAAAAAGAATGTGAATGTGCTCGAAAGAAAATCAAAGAGTTAGAAGAAAAGGAGTCGAATTCAGAAAATGAAGATTTCTGGATAAAGCTTGAGAACAAAAATCTAAAAGCAAATGAGACAAAATTTCAAGAACAGATAAATGTTTTGGAAAATGAAAAGTCTGTTCTTGAAAATATGAAGAATGAGAATGAAAAATCAATTAAGTCTCATCTTGAAAGAATCTCTCAGCTTGAAAACGAAGCTGAGAATTCAAGAAACAAGATTGATGAACTTGAAAAGAAATTGAAAGGTTTTGTGACTTCATCTGAGTCTTTGAATTATCCCTGTCCAAAACCGATCAATTCCGTTCCAATAAGTGACGATGTCACAAACTTTAACAAAGTCAAAGTTGAAGATTGTGATGAGAAATCTGATGATGAAAATGAAAAAATGAAGAAAAAAAATTTATTTTTGAAGTTAAAAGAAAAGTTTCAAGAAACTGTCCCACAATCAACTGAAAAGGGAGAATGCTCTAAGCAAAAACCTTTGAAGAAGAAAGTGGAACAAAAACAAAAAGAGAAAATTTTGAAAAATGTTCAAAAAGAAAATAAAAGTTCATCAGATCAATCATCCAATCGCAATCAAAAATTACAAAAAGTAAAAAATGAAAATTCAAAAATTGTTGGTAATGAGTGGTGCAGGTTGGACCACAGTGCTTCAAAGCCAAATCCAGCTTACAAGAGAAGAGATGGATATCACCAAGCCAAACAGTGTTATGATCTGAATGTTTGGACTGAGAATGGTGATTGGTACGATAACAGAGTGTGTTACAGATGCGGTTATCAAGGACACATTGCTGTTAACTGCCAGCGTTGGAGATTTGAGTCAAGGAGATGTTTTAACTGCAATATCATTGGCCATATTGCTAGAGATTGCCCAAGGAGATCAAATGAAAGATTGAGGGTTAATTCTCAGAAGATGGCAAAGAAATCAGTCAATGTCAAGCTCAAAGAACAGAAGGTTCAAGAACCTAAAGTTCAAGAAAAGAAAGTGAAGCTTTCTCAAGGGCAAAAAGACAGACTGAGGAAGAAGAGGAAAAAAGCGAGAGAATATCTGGAGAAGATCTTGTCCTCGGGTTCATCTGTTGGTAAAAATAAGAGTTCTGATGAATCGACTCCCTCAACTGCAAAGTCAAGCAAGACGAATTCATCGGATACAAATCTGAGGACGAAAGAAGAAAAGAAGAAGAAGAAAATGGTCGGCGATGAATCTGACATGTCGAAGTCAGACAAGCCACCTTCAGGCGATGAATCTGGCTCATCAAAGTCAGACAAGCCACATTCAGGCGATGAATCTGGTGTGGTAAAGCCAGAGGAGCCATGTGTTGAGGTAAAAATTGAGAATTCTGGTTTAACAATGGATGATGCAAACTTTCCACCATTGTTGAACAAGAATTCAAAATCACCCAAGGACCGTCAGGCTTGGGTGAATCTGTTTAAATGAAAAACCTGACTTGCCGGAGTTCCCAGGTTGGTAAGCGTGGAACATGAATCGGCATATTTCTTGAGAAATTCACGAAAGTGATATTTCGTCTTACAAGTGGTAAATCAGGGAAATTAAGTTGTACTTGATTTTCTACAAGTGATGTTTGTGGATTGATGTTAAAAATGTTAGCTTTTACAAGTGGTTGAAGAGAACAAGGTGAAGAACCCCATGTTTGAGAAATGACTTACAAAACTAATTTTCCGGAAAAACCATTTTGATTAAAACAAACTTAAGTGTTTTGAAATCACTATGGGAAAATGTTTTGGTGTCAGGGGGAGTTCTGATTGTTCAAGCCAAGTGAATGGAGAATTGAAGTGATTCTCATCATGTTGTCACATTTCTTGTACAGCTTGTTTTCAAATTTTCCCAGAAAATCAAAATTGAGACATATTTTGATTTTAGGGGGAGTAAAAATTTTAAAAAAATTAGAAAATTTGAAAATGTCAAAAACATTGAAAAATGCAAAAATGAGTTTTGTTGTTAAAAAGCGGAAATGATAGTAGATCAGTTGGACTGTCACAGCATGCTAAAGAAATGGAGAGATAATATGTGATAAACAATCTCACTAAAGATGTGACGATAGGCTCAGCTAGACTAGTAGATTTGCGATAACGATACAAACCTAAATGAAAAAGTCTAGTTCTAGTGGGAAACATGATTGAAAGCATAGTACTTAGTTTTGTCCTTCTTGATTGTGTGCCTACTCAGTAATCGCTGATTGTCGAAAGACATAAAACTGGTTAAGTTTGTGAACTTTCACAACTTTGCTAAAAAGTCACTGTGATTGTGCATTTCATTTTGCAAAGATTTAAACTTGTTTTATTTCTTTATTTTGTTTAAGCATCGGACATCCTCTGCGTATACGTGAGTATCGACCTGGATGTTGTTGCCTAAACGTTCTGCTTTATTTTCTTTGGTGTTTCGTTTAAGCTTTGGACCTCCTCTGCGTATACGGAAGTATCGACCTGGTGGTTAAAGCCTAAACAACTTCAACTTATTTTTATTTTCTTATTTTGTTTAAACATTGGACTTTCTCTGCGTATACGGAAGTATCGACCTGATTGTTAATGTTTAAACATTCTGCTTTGTTTTCGCACAAATCACAGTTGATAAAAGTTTAAAGGCATTACTTGGGTCAGTGTATTGCATGATGAGGGGATATGCTGAGATCGTGGGGTCCATAAGAATTTAGTGCTATCTAAATATATCTTAAACGTATCGGTAAGCATTTCGAAAGTTTTTAGATTGAGTTTAAGTGGACAACAATATCGTCAATCTATGTGAATCGTTTAAAACTGAAAATGTTTAAAGCTTAACGGTGCTAGTGATTGGTCTCAGAAACTGATATGATCCTCTTACACGAACTCACAAAAATATGGTTTGTAAATATTTCTTTATTGCATTTAATTACATTCCAAAATTCAAAAAGATTTTCAGTGTGTTTTAGCATAAATTTTGAAAAATACAAAAAGATTTTCGACAACTGATGTTGGAAAGCTGATATTCAAAATTTCAAGTGCTGAACATGATGAACTGGTTTGGGAGTGTGCGTTTAAAAGAAGAAACTGATTTTGAGAAAGGAAAAAGTTAGATTAGTTAATCGAGATCATTAATTTGAACTTGATGTAACTATTACTAGTAAGTTTTTCTTATTGATTTAAGTGAAAACTTATATGGTGGTGAGAAAATGTGTACAGGAAATGAGCTAATCAGAGATAAAGCCAGGGATTGATCTCTAGGTGATAGCTAATTCCAGACGGCGATCCCATCATGATGAGAGGGGGAGTCTGACGAGGTTAGATCCAAAGAGAAGATACTGGTATATGCTAAGAAAGACAAAAGACTGATAAAGACTGAAGATGCGAAGACTCGACACTTAAGACTCGTCAACATCTGAGGGGGAGTCTTTTGGTGCATACATCTGTCGACTTCGTCTTATATCGAGTCTCAGACTGAAAGTTTGAAGGACCTGCTAGTTTGAAGCCTGCTAGTTTGAAGGCTGCTAGTTTGAAGGCTGCTAGTTTGAAGCCTGCTAGTTTGAGCAGGGTCTAGTTTGAACAGGGTCTAGTTTGAACAGGGTCTAGTTTGAACAGGGTCTAGTTTGAAGAGGGTCTAGTTTGAAGCAGGCTGTGTCACCTTCAAACTAGAGGGTCCCTTCACATGTCACCTTCAAACTAGAGGGTCTTGTCCTATAAATAGGCTTCAAACTTTCTCATTTATAACTTTCTGATTTCCGACGCCGAGGTGCTGTCGAAGTGTCTCTGTACTGTAAAGTGTTCAAGATCAATAAACAAGACATTTATTAGTGAATACAAGCTAAACGAAGACCGAATCAATGAATTCCGCCTCTGATTCGGTCTGAGCACTCTTCTGATCGACTCGTTAGGTCGTTTCACGATCCTACACATGAACACCCCTATATATAATTCATACAAATGCCATGTTTCATGTGATCATATATGCATGCATGTTCACAATATAAACTACTGTTTCGTGTGGGTATCATGCAATTCATGCATGTTTCAATGTTTTGTATAATGATTACATCATCATCATGATGTCATGATAATGATGTCATTCTCGTATCGTGTCGTAGCATATCGTCGTCATTTGCATCTTGTACGCCGAGTCGAACCGACAGAGGAACGCCGTCGACTTCGGTCGCGACTTGAACGGTCTCGAACGTCACTAGCAGCATCCACAATAAGGGTCTGTTTGGTATGGAACAATGGAATGGATGAAGGAATGGAATGGATGAGGTAATGGAATATACGAGTGAATGCAATGGATCATTACCATTCCATGTCTTGTTTGGTTAACATGTGTAAATGGAATTAGTTATTATTGTGTATTATTTGGTAGGCAAGAAAAACGAAGGAATAAAATCAGCGATGAGTGGTGGTGGTGGTCGGTGGTAGTGATTATGGGTGGTTATAAGTGGCAGTGGTGGGTGGCGGCGGCGGCGGCGATCGGTGGTGGTGGCGAGGGCGGGCGGCGACGAGCGGCGGCGACGGCGATCATTGGTGGTGGGTGGCGGCGGAGGTGGCGGTGGGCGGTAGCAGTGGCGGTTGGTGGCGGCGGCGGAGGTTGGTTGTGTCGATGGTGGTAGGTGGCGGCGGCGAGTGGCGTTGGCGGTTGGTCGTGGCGGTGGGTGGTAACGGTGGTGGGTGTGTGGCGGCGGCGGCTGTCGGGGTGGCGACGGAGGCGGTGGCGGGTTGCGGGTGGCGTCGGTGGTGGTGGTGGGTTATGGCGAAGGTGGTGGGTTGCGGTGTTGTTGATGAATGATACAAGAGGGGATGGATTGAATAAAAACATGGGAGTGGATGAAATGATTTTGAGGGAATGGAATGCCTTTTGGAATGGGTGATTCCATTCCATTGGCCAACCAAACACCCTTTTATTCATTCCCTCGTAATCATCCATTCCATTCCGCCTCTCATTCCTGCATACAAAACACTACCTAAGTGCATCAACACGTTGTTCATGAACCATATATATCAAGTAACTTTCTATATCACAGGAGCTGTAAATATTTATAGAATAGAAAATATGGAAGAATTTCTTTTGTTGAGGTTGTATATATGAACTCCAATACATTAAGTGACATGATTATCTTTGTCATATTATTGATGTGTTCCCAGACCTTAGAATAAAGTATTGGCATTCATACCTTAGAATAAAACTTTGTTCATGAACCATATATATCAAGTAACTTTCTATATCACAGGAGCTGTCATAAATATTTATGGAATAGAAAATAGGGAAGAATTTCTTTTGTTGAGGTTGTATATATGAACTCCAATACATTAAAAAAAATAGTTAAACAAGATCAAAATATATTTGAGCAATTGCTGAGGCTGTAAATATGAATCCTTCCATTGCATTAGAAAATATAGTCAAACAAGATCAACATATATTTGAACAAATCAGCATTTAAATGATTAAAATCCAAAAAAGCCGACCAAACATTAATGTTGTTGTTAATGCATTAAACCTCGGAAGGCAAGATGAACCGCATAAATATCCCTTACCCTCTCTGAGAGAAAAGAACACCGTTACCCAGATTAAGAATGCCTCGAAAGAGTGAAGGTCGCCAAAGGATTGAAATTGTAAGAATAACAAAACAAAGCAATTCATCCGTTGCCTTCAGCAAACGCCGCTTTGGCATTTTTAAGAAGGCAAGCGAACTTTGCATCCTTTGCGCAGCGCAAGTAGCCATCATTGTGTTCTCCCAAAACGGAAAAAAAGTATACTCATTTGGGAGTCCAGGTGTTGAAGCGATTATAAATCGCTTTCTGGAACAAAGTCCTGATCCTTCAAGTTCAAGAACTTCTCAATTTATGGACCTTCTCCGCAATGCCAGCATCCAGGAACTCCACACTCGGCTCACCAACATGCTTGCTCAATTGGAATCTGAGAAAAAAGCTGGTAAAGAACTTCAAAAAATAAGGAAAGAGAGCCAACTAAATTACTGGTGGGATAAACCCATAGAGGATTTAGGACTGGCAAATCTTGAACAATTGAAGATGGCAATGTTGGAGATGAAAGAGTTTGCTCAAAAGCAAGTGGAGGGACATATGGTAGAGGCCTTTGGTTCTACCTGCGTACGTGGGGCGGATCTGTCCATGATGTGAAGGGCTATGGATCTCGATTAAGTTGTAACATCGACACAGATAGTTTCAGTTTTGAATCCGGTTAATGCTTTTTGTTTTTTTTTTTTTTTTTTTTAGTTTGTTCTTCAGTATAAGGTCAATTTATGTCATTCAGGTTATCAGGCAAATCAATACTTTTTGTCTTTCAAGCATGAATGATAAAGTTTTTCTTTTCATTATTGGACTTGGCAACTGCTATATGAGTCACTAAGTTAAATGATGTTTTTTTTTTTTTTTTTTTGTAATAAAAAACAAGATGAGTTAAGGCAACAGTCTAGAGGGAGAAGGTATATGATGTGAAAAGTATTCTGTTTCACAAATTTCATCAGGTGTTTATAAACATATATAAATAAATGTTAATTACTACTGGGTACATAATTACTATCCACTACGTAACTTAGTACCCACTACATAATTACCTACAACACTCTTTAACATGTCTTCGCACGTCATTTGTCATTTTCGATTTAATTTTTTGCTCGAAACAAATCATGGAAACAAAAGATGAAAATAAAATTAAATACGTCGACATTGATGTAGTTGTAATACTTGTAAGATATTCCACTTTAATATCTTCTATTTACTATTCTTGCAATACTATTGTTGTGATTCTCTGCTGTATTTTTTTCTTTGCTTTCTAAAATTCAGGATTAGTGCTGATTTCTTGGGATTTGCTTATTACATATAAAGTGAAAAAGTATTCACATTCAAAGGGAGAAAAGTTATATCCTTTTCCTCACTGTTCTTTGCAATATTCCCACCAATTAACATATGACTCGGTCATTCAAGTTATAGATCCCTTATCAATCTGACTGAAAATGGCCATTTGGAACTAAATGTACACACAAGTCACAAGCTAACACTAAACCAAAATTTTAGGACTTTCAGTTGTGTTGAAATAGCAACACTAAAAAATCGAGAACATACACACGACAAAATGTAGGTCCAACTAGCGGAGGATCGATCTAGTCGCCTAATCCTTGTATACGAACAGACCCGGTTGTGCGGAATCCAACCGGGAAAGCAAACCGAGTTAGAACACGAAAACAGAGATTCAACGTTTAACGTTCACTTGTATATTATAGATCATAAACGTTTTAGTACACTGTTTATACAAGATAAATCACTCACAAACTTTCTCAGTTCACTCTCGTGTGTGTGTGTGTTCTCTGTGTTCTGCCTTTTTTCCTATCTTCTGTTTTCAACCTGCTGATATATATAGGAACATGGTGACGAAACATGCTGAGGTCGACGAAACTCATCATAAGCCGACGAAACACACAGCCGACGAAAGATCACAGCCGACGAAAGATCAATGAAGCCGACGAAACAAAGACCAGGTCGACGAAACAATGAAGTCGACGAAACTTGTCTTGCTTCAACAAAGGTTTCGTCAACAGCACCTGCACATGTTTCGTCAACAGCTTCAACTGATGTTTCGTCGACAACAGACAGCTGCAAACAGATAGATCTGCAACACTTATCATTGAGACTTGATGGAGGATATCAAGTCTTGTTCTTCAACTCGAAGCGATGACGAACCGAACGGGCTGCGTCCACATATATGTATCAACACAAAAGGAGAAATCAAACCTTGACAAGAGTTGAAGCAGATCGATGGGATATGGAATGGATCCATGCAGAACGCTTTATGTATCTAGTAAATATAAGAAGGAAGGAGTTTGTGGTTTTTACTCAAACATAAGGACATTACAAAAAATCCTACCGGTAGTGAAGGAAGTGAAATTAATTTGAACAATGGATATATATGGAGCTGAGATTCCAGTATCTTCCCAAATGGAACCAACTGCCTTTGAAATAGAATTAGAAAACCCCAATGAAATTTGCTACAAGGAAAAGTCTATCAAAACGATGTCTCAAAAGATCAAAGGCAGACAAAAGATCAAAATTGTAAGAATAACAAAGAAAGCATCATGTTGGTCGCCCTCACCAAACGTCATTCTGGCTTATTCAAAAAGGCTAGCAAGCTTTTCACCATTTTGTGGGGTGGAAAAGGCAAGAATTGTGGTATGTCCAACCAGAAAGGTATTCACATTTTGGCCGTCTATCTGTTGAGACGATGTAAGTAGAGATGTGTTTATGGTTAGCAAGGATTTTATCAAACAAAGCGATCTACAATTGTCTCAACACAAAGATAGCCAAATGAAGATACCTTTCAGGTGCGAAGAATGCAATGATTGTAATTTCACTCTCACACCCGTAGAAGCTAACATTTTATACTCTTTAATTTGAGTATAGTATTGCTATATTTTTTAATTTAAAACATTTCATATGTTACATGATTAACGTGTCTAACGGTGAGCTTATCAAACTGTTAAACAAAACCGAACCAAAAAAAGACAGACCATACCTAAATCAACAAAAACTGAATTAAGCAAAAACTGAATTAGCCGACGGTTATCGGATTTTTTTTGGTACCCCTAGTTAATTCAAATTAACCAAACCAAACCATTCATATTTCATATATTTATAGTGTTTACACATCCATTTCATGTATATATTATTAGCAGCGGAAGACGGTGATACTTCTATCACCGTTAACATCATCATCATCGTCATATTACTGTGTGTTTGATATGAACGTGTATATGTATATGCAGAGAATAGAGATGCACATAAAGTTGGATATTTCTGTAAATATCTTGATAAACTGTAAATGATAGATAATACATCATATATATATGGTGGCGGTGACGGTTTGTCAACCGACACACCTTTTTACTAACCGCTAAATAATATCTAACTGAATTACTAATTTATGATCTAGTTATCCTAACTTAAATAACAATAATAAATAATATATGCTAAGTTTATATTCTAACACCATCCCCTAAACTTAGCATCGGTAATGGCTCGTCACGTCGGCTTTGATGATAAACGCATTTTTTCTTTAAACTTGTCATGATTCGTCCATAGATCTACCTTGATTTGTTTCGTGATGCCGAGTACGGTAATATTGTTGTTCATTACCCATTTTGTCGCTGAAAGTCTTTGATCTGTCATTAAAGCCAATTTAGTGCTACTAAATCGTTCTGTCGCTGATCTGTTTCCTGTCGCTATCCTTTTTCTTTTGTCGCTAACTGCCGTCGCTGAATCTGGAAATCCTTTCTTCCTTTTTTGTTCCCGCCGTTTCTGCATCATTCTTTTCTTCATTTTAACATCCGATTTCATTAACTTCTGCATTCTTTTCTTAATATTCTTGTCTTCATGAACGGTTCCGGTCATCGGAACATCATCTTGCATATCGCCTACGAAGACATACGAGTCTTCATCTTCTTCATCGCTGCGGTCACCACCGGAATCGTAGTATTCCGTTTCTTCACTTGAATCATTGTGATCCTTCTGATCACTGATTGGTTCTTCCTGATCTTCCCGATCGTAACCAACCATATAGATATTCGGGGTGAAGCATGCCCCATCGTGAACATCTGTACTTGCCGGATTCAACATCGAAACGTCTTCTTCTTCGTCCAGTTTCACATCAGCGTTGTCTGTTTCGTCTTCTTCGTCTTTCTTCTTTGATTCTCGTTCTAATAATTCGATTTCGATTTCTAATTTCATTAGAATATCTCGCTTCATTCTTGCGAACATTCGTGATCGCGGAGTCGTGCGATCGGGATTGAATTCTTGTCCGTCTTCATATCCCCTGTTTTCCTTCTTCATCCGGATGTGCCCGGAATCGTATAATATCGATCGATCTTCATCGATTTCCAACCGTGGCTCTGATACCACTATATTAGACTTCATTCGAATTTGCAGCGGATAAATAAGAATATTGCATATCAGAATTCATGATGATGATCGATTTAGGAAACTCGAATATGAATGTGATAAGTGAGAACGATTGAACACAAGAGAATGGACATAAAACTTGTGGAAATAATCTGTCTTGGTACCGGACTTGGTTACCGGACAAGTCATATATATACATTAGATTATGGCGGTTTATTTTGGCGGCAAAAACTGTCAAATGACAGTTTAAACATTACCCGCTCATGTTCTTGATCCGCACATAATACTTGACCCATACATAATACGAACGTAACATACTTAATACATAACCATAATAATAATTAAGTTTAATTAACTTGACTAACACCCTCCCGTAAACTTGATTATGGTTTCATCATGACACTCTTGTTGGCTTCATCGACCGCTTTTCGTGCTTCACTAAAGTTGAATCTGCGTCTTTTCTTGTGAATATTCCATGATCCATTCCAACTGTTTCTCGTGAACAAAGCATAATGCTCAGTTGCACTATCATCCGGTGATAAATCAGCATCAGCACTTTTGTTTTTTCTTGATCTTTCGTTTCCAGCCATGGTGGTTCCTTCTTGTTCCAGCATTTCCTTGTCTTGTGCCTTCTTTTGTACCGACTTGAACTTGTAATAGAATACTAGAACATCTAAATACATCGCATAGATAATTCTAATAAAATCCCCATCTTGATATTCGAAACCAAGATCTTTTGCTATAGCCGGCCATAAATTATCCATAGTGACACTTTGATAGCCTCCATCCTTTTCGACCATAATGTACAGACTAAGCAAATCTATCTTCCTTCCATCATCCAACTGTGGTGGTATTGCCCGTGAAGTTATTTCCATCTTTTCTTTTAAGAACCAACCCACCATAGTTTCAAATTTTATCTCCAAATCATGTTTGTACTTAAACACGAAATCCCGATCATCAATCATATCTAACAGGGCTTGACAGTCAGAGAATTCTTTGAATTCTAACGCCCGTATGATCATAAGACTCCAATCCAATTCATGTTCATTCGAAACATTTAATGTTTCGAAGTATGAATTTAAGTAGTCTTGTTTATATTTTTCGTTCACATCGTTCAGGTTTAAGACTTTCTGTCTTTCTTTGAGCCCCAATTCTTCTTCTTTTGACAAACCAGAAACATCACTTATGGTGTTTAACACGGGTGTAGAAAACATCGGATAGATTCTACAAGTATCACCGCTTTTCTTGACAGTGAAACCTTGTAACGTTAATTGATTCATGCTTAGAACATTTCTGTTCAATTCGGGGGTATAAAAAACACTTTGTATCTTTACAGTTTCGTTGTTAGATTTAACATCTACATTTCCTATACCCCGGATGAACAAGAAATCATTTTCACCGGTTTTCGAATCAACACCAATTAAATGCTTAATCCTTTTAAAGACATTAATATTACCGGCGTAATGATGAGAGAACGAGTAACTGACATACCATATGTCATTCCACTGGCCACCATCCATGCCAGTAACGATCATTTCACCCCGATCTCCTGCATCCATCCCTTGTTTTTGGATTCCGGCGTTAACCGCTTGATTAACTAATTGTGTTGCTTCGTCGTTTTCTTTTGATTTGCAGCAATAAATCTGATGCCCTGGCCGGTGACAATAGAAACATAATTTCACCCTTCGTTTGTTTTTCACCCCTTCATGTTGTTCGTCATTACAGTGTTGGCATGGTAGTGTTGTAGAAGATATTCTGATTTCTGCAGGGATTCTTGAAGTGGCTCTGATACCACTTTGTTGGCAGCGGAAGACGGTGATACTTCTATCACCGTTAACATCATCATCATCGTCATATTACTGTGTGTTTGATATGAACGTGTATATGTATATGCAGAGAATAGAGATACACATAAAGTTGGATATTTCTGTAAATATCTTGATAAACTGTAAATGATAGATAATACATCATATATATACGGTGGCGGTGACGGTTTGTCAACCGACACACCTTTTTACCAACCGCTAAATAATATCTAATTGAATTACTAATTTATGATCTAGTTATCCTAACTTAAATAACAATAATAAATAATATATGCTAAGTTTATATTCTAACATATATACCTCTATTTCATGTATTTCTAAAACAAATTAGCCAAGTTTGGTTTTGTTATTAACCAAAATTAAACTGAACAGAAAGCCAACAATCTAACCGAATAGAATAAAACGAACTGAAAAACAGTTGGTTAATAAAATAGATTAGCCGATGATTTCGGTTTTGGTTGAGGCTAATAAGCAAACCTAACTGTGCACATCCCTGACAGTATCTGTGTTCTTAATCGCATCGTGAAAGCACCCTTCTAGTAAACATAAATATGTGTTAATTACCACTAAGTACATAATTAACTGCCCACTACATAACTTAGTGCTGACAACATAAGTAACTACAATTAAGACTCTTCAGTGTGGCCTCTCAATCTAAAGCCATTTTCGATTCAATATTTAGCTTGAAACAAATCACAAAAACAAAACATAAAGAAAAATTAAATAGGTAGACCTTACTTCTACTTTTTATACTTGTAAGGTCTTACAATTTGTTATCTTCTTTATACTGCTTGTTCTTCAATCTTCATTATGTTAATCTTGCCAGATTGTTGTTGTAATTCTTTGCTACCTTTTTCTCTCTTTTTAGAATTCAGGATTGGTGAGTGATTTGTTTCTACATTTTCTTTACAGATCACAACAGAAAATGTTATTTTGGTTTATAAAATTCAAGATATACACCTAATTTCCAGAAAACAAGCAACCTGGGTAAGAAATGTAACCACAACCTGATAAGAATAGCATAATGCAACAAGAAGATATAGATAAACACTTAATTTCTAGAAACAAGTAGCCTAATGAAATCAATAGTAGATGTTAACAACTTTATGGCATCTGACTCTTTATATTTATAGGACTCAAAATGATTACATTTGAACAGGAACATTTGATAAGATGAACAAAATAAGATAATAAACTATGATTGTATACTCATGTTTTTCATTTGTTCGAAATACAGTATGCATGACGAAACACACATGATGTTCTATCTACAAAGCTATACAAGAGGATTTGTACCTAACAAATATTCCACTTGGATTATATCAATGTACATATACATAACACCTTATAAAGCATATTAGCCACCTTTATCAAAACATATCCATAAGTCAAATCAACATAGAAATTAAAGAGACTTTCTTTGCTAATCCCTAACCAAATTAGTGATATCGTATATTTTGCATATAATTCACAATCGGGCTCAAGGTTCTAGATTGCGCATTAGCATAGTGGGAGAGGCTACTCAATTAAAATATAAACTATGCATTTCTCCAAGCATGTGGGTAGTGGTTTGCTCACTAAAGGAATTACAAGTATGATAACATACATACTAAATAATTTCTTTTTAACTTGGTGCAAAAACAAAAACAACATTAAAATCAGGATAACTTTGTTATAGTAAATGTACCAAGTCATGTTTAGGATGACATAATCAATTTAGTTGGCATTCCAAGGATTAAAAGTTAGTCATATTATAAATGATATATCACATTATTAAATATTGTGTTTCATTTTTGTTCATGAACGAACCATAAACAAAAACACTGGCACTCACAGTTGTCATTGCCTTATATGAGGTTGTAAATATTTCTTATCACAATATTATATGAATTTATAGTCAAACAAGACCAACATATATGGAAGAAGATTAATATTAAAAGATATCAATGTTTCGACGGTAACAATGCAAGATGAGCCCTTTAAATATCTGCTAGTTTCTCCTACATCAATCTGATAAATACGGGTTAATGGTTAATGTTTGCTGACTAGTGACATGCACCAAATGCAACATATAAATTATATCAAATAAGGTATAAAAACAACCCTTTTTAGTACTATTGTTGAAAAAAGTGTGTTTCTTTGTATACTTTTGATTTTCAGGATTAAAAGAGCTTTAATGTACAAAAGGAACAAATTAACTTCAAAAACCAGCATGAATACAATAGAAGGGGAAGTTGATGCAATATACCAACCCTATGAGCTTCACCCCAAGGCCAAAAACAACAAATCAGAAGACAGGCACGGGCCGTGCCTGCCGGGCATGGGGTCGTGCCCCACCCAAGATTCCAGGAAGAAGAAGACAAACAGAAGCAGACAAGAGACACGGGCTCGTGGTCAACTTCCAGATATGCAAATCTTGGATAGTACAGCAAGTACAATGGCCACGGGACCGTGCCGTTGACACACAGGACCGTGTGATCATCCGGACTAACAAGCTCATTAAATGAAGATAGAGAAGAAGGAAGGCACGGGGCGGTGCCCACCAGGCAAGGGCCGTGTAAAGCTTCTGTTTTCAGCTATAAATAGGGGTGCTTGGTTAAATAGCAATCCTTCCCTTAGCAAACCACTTCTCTCAGACCTGCCACCACTCCACCACCACAATACCACCATCATCCACCACATTCATCCATCTCGAGAGTGTGTGTAGTAGTCTCGGGATCCAAGATTGATCGTAAGAGTTTTTGTCAAACAAAGGCCATGCTTGGCTAATCTCTTACATCACTTGGTGAAGACAAGTCATTTATGTATTACTTTTGATTTCCAATATTTGGTTAACTTTTTAATTGGGTATGTATTAATATATTTAATAACTAGTTTTTTATATTGGAAGTAAACTTTATTCTATCATCTCTTCATGTTTCGTTGATTCACTCTTCCGTGTCTTTACGGTCTATATAAAGCACGTTAAATGCCTGGAAGGGGGTTAGAATGGTGGTATGGGTAAATTTCTTGCCCCGTTCAGTGTATAGATCCTGTGAGAACTTGATTCAAGCTTATTAGAACTTCCTTTGAGGCAGATGTCATCGAATCGAGGGAAGTAAGAACGGCTGTAGAGAGTGATAGTGTTATATCGTGTTTTATAAATTTAAAACTTGATAAAAAGAGTAAAAAAAGTATTTAAAAATATAATAAAAATCATACACCCTTGCTCCACGTCAAGTTGTTGGCGTCGTCTCCGGGGACACAATGATTTTAAGAAAGTTTAAAATCGGCGGCTTAATATTTCTTTGCTTTTCTAATTTTTCTTTTTAGGTTTTTCTTTTTTTCTCCAATTTTTCTTCTTTCTGCAAAAATAACACGGGGCCGTGTTTGATCAACATAGGGCCATGACAGACCTAGAGTATCTGGGAAAAGCTGTTTTCTTGTTACTGTAATTATAACACGGGCCCGTTATAGGAGCACGGTGCCATGTCAAACCTCCAGTATCTATCTGGAAACCTGAAAACAGAAACTTTTTCTAGCCAGCACAGGGTCGTGCCTACATAGACACGGGGTCGTGCTACTCTTCTGATCAGTTATTTTTGTGTTTTTGTTTGCAGGAAGTCACGCAACTCTATATAATTCGCATAAAATACGACCTGGTGCATGACATCCACCTCCGACAAAGACATAAAAGTGACACTTGAAGAACCCGAGCGCTTTTTAAGGAGAAGACTTCAAGCTAAAAACCGACAAAAATCCTCAACCCAAAATCTCCCCATGGCGGATCAACACACTCTCATGGATTACCTACGGCCCACGGTCAGTAATCTTGGAGCTGCTATTAACCCTCCTAATGTCGATGTCAACAACTTTGAGCTTCGACCAGAAGTAATCTAAATGCTCCAAAATTCCGCCACCTTTCACGGCCTACCCAATGAAGATCCTCATTTACATATTAACAACTTTTTGGAAATATGTGATACCTTTCGGATCAACGGAGCCTCCAACGATGCTATCCGGCTCCATGTGCTCCCTTTTCCCTCAAAGACCGAGCAAAAGCTTGGCTAAACACCCTCCCAAGTGGGTCCGTACAGACTTAGGATAAACTCTCCCAAAAATTTCTCTACAAATATTTCCCTCCCGCTAAAACCACCAAACTTATGACCGAGATAAATTCATACTCTCAAGAAGATGGGGAATCTTTGTACGAGACATGGGAGAAGTTCGAGGAGTTATTTCTACAATGGACTCTTACCACACCCAAGGCAAATCCTTGATTCTAACTCCGGGGGACTTCTTGGGAATCGGCACCCCGAGAAAATTTATAACCAAATTGAAGAAATTGTTCAAAACAGTTTTCAATGGCACACTCCAAGGGGTTCAAAATCTATAGCCCCGGGAGCCCATAAAGTGGACGGAACCACCTCTTTACAAGCTCAAATCGAAGCCTTAACTACAAAAATAAAGAAACTTGAATTAAATAAAACGGTTTCGGTTATGGCTTGTGAAGGATGTGTCGGACCACATGAAAACTGGAGTTGTATGAAAGATATGGAAAACCAAACGGAAGTGGTGAATTACCTCAATAACCATCCACGACCACCGGGAGCCCCAAGCAAATCCTTCACCCCGAGTGGCGAAATCATCCCAACTTTGGTTGGACGGAATCGGGAGGTAATAACCAACAAAATCAAAATCAGTGATCTAACTTTCAACAACAACCCCGATATGAGCAAAAAGGTTTCCAACCACAACAAGGAGGAAGAGAAAAACTTGAGGATCTCATCACTCGTCTTTTCTCCGAATCCGACAAGATGTATTCGGAAAGGTTCCTACAAACCGAAGCCGAAATTAGGAACCAACGGGCTAGTATGCAAAATATTGAAAAACAAGTAAGCCAACTTGCCCAAACTTTCTCCAAAAGACCACAAGGAGCCTTGCCTAGTAACACCGAACAAAACCCAAAAGCCCAAGTAAACGTTATCAATTTGAGAAACCGGAAGGTAGGACCCGATAATGAACCAAAATCACCCCAAACCACCACACAACCCACAACCACACCCATAACTAATAACCAAGAAAATACTCAACCCCAAAATACCAAACCACCACCGGTCCCTTACCCTGGTCGTTTACTACGACAAAATACCGACGAGCAATTCACTAAGTTTGTAAGCTTACTTAAACAACTTCACATCAACCTCCCTTTCGTGGAAGTCCTCTCACAAATGCCAAAATACTCCAAATTCATGAGAGACTTCCTCACTCACAAAAGGAAGATTGAGTCAATCCAACAAGTCAACTTGAGTGAAGAATGCTCGGCGGCACTCCTCAACAAACTCCCCTAAAAGAATATTGATCCCGGAAGCTTCACCATTCCTTGTTCCATTGGAGGATCACCAATAAGCAACGCGCTTGCCGACCTAGGGGCTAGCATCAACCTAATGCCCGCCTCTATGTTCAATCGACTCGGACTAGGAAAGATACATCCTATAAGGATGAGCATATAACTCGCGAATAGGTCGGTAAAATACCCTCAAGGTGTCGTGGAAAATCTCTTGGTCAAGGTTAGGGAATTTGTTTTCCCGGGCGACTTTGTGATCCTTGACATGGAGGAAGACACCGAGATCTCGCTCATATTAGGAAGGCCATTCCTTGCCACCGCACGGGCCATGGTGGATACAAGTGACGGAAGGCTGACATTGAGCGTAGGTGACTAGGAAATAAAGTTTGAAGTGGGACAACGCGTGGAGGATGATCCAGTCAACTACATCAAAGCAATAGACTCGAGCCTAGACTACGCCCACAGCCGGTGCAACTTGGGATGCGAGTCATCCCGCTCGGGTAACATTTAACCGATTTTGGGTCTAGCCAAGGACCCTTATAAACGTGGCGCACCATGGAGGCATTCCATGGACTATCCAACAATAAAATACTTTAAATCTTAGTGTAACTTTTAGCTAATGCTTTTATTTTTAAGTTTTCTCTTTGTAGGAATAAAATACACTCAAAAGAAGGATGAAAATGGCCAAAGGACGTTGAAACAGCACCCCATGCACGTAAACAGATGTCTCCCGACGCAAAACCTTCAAACAGTAAGTGCAACACGGGGCCGTGTAAGGTAAGCATGCCCCAGTGCCTCAAGTGTGCATAAAATAATTTTGATTCTGGAACTTTTACACGGGGTCGTGTCCCAAAGGCACGCCCCCGTGTTTGTCTTCTGGAAAATTTTTGTTACTGGCACTTTTGACACGGGGACGGCCCTACCGGACACGCCCCCCTGTCTGCCTTCTGGAAATTTTCACACAAGTCATGGTACTGGCACTTTTTACACGGGGTCGTGTCCCCCAAACACGCCCCCGTGTCCGGTATCTGATTTTTGAAAAATTTGTTGCTATTAACCCACATTTACACATTTAATCAAATCTAACGACTTTTGGACACATTGAGGACAATGTGTAATTTAAGTGTGTGTGTGTGGGGGGGGGGGGGGGACTTGAATTTGTTTGTCCTAAAACAAGCCTTACACAAAACTCTAATTGGAACAGCTAAAACACCCCAAATCTTTTTCAAAAATAATTTTTTTTGTCTTCTTTATAATTTAAGTTAGAAAATAAAGTTCTAAAAGTTCAAGTTTTTACAAATTTACAACCGATAGCGCCGTGATAAAAAGAACCATATAAGAAAAATTCATCAAAGGCATGGCAATCTTTCTAAAATCTGATTTTATATATGTTTTCACACTGTTACCATTTTTCCACAAATTGTGAGGTTTTGAGCCTTTACCGAGCATTCAATATCATATCTTGTACTAAATGCTCACTTTTCATTTCTTGTGTGAATAGCCCATATGGTTCTTACAAATGTAGAACTTGACAAGACAATACATTCCCGGTCCTTACTGACTAATCCAAGTAAGTACATGATTGAGGCATTAGGACCATAAACCTTTTTTCTTTTTCATCCTTATTTTCTATTTATCTCCCCACAAAATTTTCCCTTAGTCAACCCTTTTGAGGCTAAACCTTTCACTTCAAAACCCGCATAACACCATTTTGCATAAATCACCCATCACCCAAAACCATCTTTTACTTTTACACCCCTTTATTTTAGTAAAATTCGGTTCTTTTGAAATACGCAAAAATATGTGACTTAATTTTCTTATAAATATTCTATAAAAAAAAACTCTAGTTGCTTGAAATAAAATAAGCAAACTTATTGGTTATAAGCATTTAGTTGGTACCCAAGTCCCAAATAAATTTTCAAAAGAAAACCGACATTTTATGCCTTTAGCCACCTTTCAAATAAAACTACCCTACCCTTAACCAAAAACCTACCCTTTTTAAAGTCCTCTTGATATTTACAAAGATTATGTTAAAAATGAGGAGTTTTTATTACTTGTCAAGCATATGGTAGGAGTAAGTTCCATACCAGGATTGAGCATTTCACTTATACATCTTCAGCCGACTGTTGAGTGATCATTTGTGAGGTGTGTGAATTTGTATATAGCTAAATGAAATTTAAAAGGCATGTTATGCCCAAAAATATTTATTTTTCTTAAAAAAGTTCTAAACAAATCATGTTAAATAAGGTTGTAAATAAAATAAAAACAAGAATAAAAAGAACTTGGATTCCCGACACTTTACAAACAAGACCTGAAAACTTCTTTTCTACCAATTCCATTTGGGTGTGTAAGCAATAATAAAGAGTTTTGCTTGAGTACAAGCAAAGATTCAAGTGTGGGGGTATTTGATATGTGCCAAATGTAACATATAAATTATATAAAATAAGGTATAAAAACAACCCTTTTTAGTACTAATGTTGGAAAAAGTGTGTTTCTTTGTATACTTTTGATTTTCGGCTATAAATAGGGGTGCTTGGTTCAATAGCAATCCATCCATTGGCAAACCACTTCTCTCACACCTGCCACCACTCCACCACCACAATACCACCATCATCCACAACATTCAACCATCATCCATCTCTAGAGTGTGTGTAGTAGTCTCGGGATCCAAGATTGATCGTAAGAGTTTTTATCAAACAAAGGCCATGCTTGGCTAATCTCTTACATCTTTGGTTAACTTTTTAATTGGATATGTATTAATGACGTTAATAACTAGTTTTTTATATTGAAAGTGAACTTTATCATCGCTTAATGTTTCGTTGATTCAATCATTCGTGTCTTTACGATCTATATAAAGTGCGTTAACTGCGTGGAAGGGGGTTAGAATGGTGGTATGAGTAAAGTTCTTGCCCCGTTTAGTGTATAGATCCTGTGAGAACTTGAATCAAGCTTATTAGGACTTCCTTTGAGGCAGATAGCATCAAATCGGGGGAATTAAGAACAGCTTGTATTCCTTATAAATAAATTATTATTAAAGCTTTAAACTGGGCTGGCGGGACTGTATCCCAGCTGACTCAGACCAATATGACCGAGGGTAGTGTTGCCTCCAAAAGAGGGACATGCCACATTTTTCATTAATAACTTAATTATCTTTCAATATTCCGGCCTTGCGGGACTGTATCCCTGCTGAGTCAGACCAATATGGCTGAGGGTAGCGTTTCCTCCAAAAGAGGGGCATGCCTCTATAGCTAAGATAATCTCTTAAAAACCCAAAGTGCGGAAATCATCAAAGGATACATAAAAGATGGGTCGTAGCCAAGTGATTATATCTTATCTATTTGTTTCTTTATTTATTTAGCTTCTTTATTTTACCTATTAAAAATCTTTCCTCAAAATTTTATTAGATTAGACGTCGACAATATTCTAGTATTAAAAGCTCTTGTGTCCTTGGACGACCTTAGTATCTTACCATCATTATACTACGTCAACGATGGGTGCACTTGCCCTAGCATGTTGTAGAGAGTGTTAGTGTTTTATCGTGTTTTATAAATTTAAAACTTGATAAAAGAGTAAAAAAAAGTACTTAAAAATATAATAAAAATCAAACACCCTCGCTCCACATCAACTAGCACCAGAACATACATCACACTAGTAGATGTTAAAACATGACCTCCTCCAAAGTTAGAAGTTCTAATAATATACAACTTTATTGTGACTTTATATATTTGTAGGTCTCAAAATGTTTACATTTGAACCCAAACATTTGATACGATGAACAAATTAAGATAATTAACATATGATCTGATACTCATGTTTTTCATTAGTTCGAAATATAGTATGCATGACCAAATAAACATGTTTTTTCTATCTACAAATCTATACAAGAGGTTTTGTACCTAACAAATATTCCACTTAGATTATATCAATGTACATATACATAAGACCTTATAAGCATATTAGCCACCTTATCCTCTCATATATTAGAAAATGGTGAAAAGTCCATAATCCGACAACAATTTTACTACATGTTCGTTCGGTTCGGTTATGGTGGCTATGGAAACTTTGGTGACCATAACCGACCCGTTACTTTTGGTTTAAAAAAAAAAAAAACAATTAACCCACACAGTTAATGATTTGAATCGGTTTTTTCGTTTCAATTTTGTCGGTTAATTCAGTTATGAGTCGGTTATTTCGGTTTTTGCACACCCCTATCCATAAGTCAAATTAACGTAGAAATAAAAGAGGCTTTCTTTGCTAATCCCTAACCAAATTAGTGATATCGTATGTTTTGCATGTAATTCACAATCGGGCTCAAGGTTCCAGATCTTGTGTTAGCATTGTGGGAGAGGCTACTCAATATAAACGATGCATTTCTGCAAGCATGTGGGTAGCGGTTTGTTCACTAAAGGTATTACAAGTATGATAACACACTAAACAATTTTCTTTTTAACTTTGAACTAAACAAAAACAGCACTAAAATCACATAATTTTGTTATAGTAAATTTACCATGTCATGTTTAGGATGGCATAATCAATTTAGTTGGCATTCCAAGGATTAAAATTTAGTCAAATTTATAAATGATATATCACATAATTAGATAGTGCTTTTCATTTTTGTTCATGAACCGAACCATAAATAAGTACATTGGCACTCACAGTTGTCATCGCCTAATATGAGGTTGTAAATATTTATTATCACAATCTTATTTGAATTTACAGTCAAACAAGACCAACATATATGGAAGAAGATTAATATCAAAAGATATCAATGTCTCAATAGTAACAATGAAATGTTTCAACTGTAACAATGCAAGATGAGCCCTTTAAATATCGGATAGTTTCTCATATATCAATCTTATAAATACAGGTTAATGTTTGTTGATTAGCACCTAGAACAAACATCACACTAGTAGATGTTAAAACGTGACTTCCTCGGAAGTTATAATAAATAACTTTATGGTGACTTTATATATTTGTAGGTTTCAAAATGTTTACATTTGAACCAGAACATTTGATATGATGAACAAATTAAAATAATAAACATATGATCTCATACTCATGTTTTTCATTAGTTCAAAATACAAAATACAATATGCATGACGAAATAAACATGTTTTTCTATCTACAAATCTGTACAAGAGGTTTTGTACCTAACAAATATTCCACTTATGTGACACCTCATGAAAACTCTCAAACGCACTAGCTTCTGCATTGACTGTTTTCCAATTTTTGGGACGAAATTTCTTCCAACCTGGGGATGATGTGACTACCCGCACTTACGAGGTTAGCACCGTTTATTCGTGTCTATAAATTCCGTATCGTTACGCGTACGTTTCTACGTCACATGTTTGAACTTAATTTAACATATCTACGTTAAATTAAAAATCTAAACTAACAAGATTAGTGTAATATATATAAGTTTCCTTTGTACACGAAACGAATAACTTGGAACCAAAACCCGTTTACACAACCCAACCCAACCCAACTCAACCCAACCCAACCCAACCCAACCCGTCACCTCTTACCCCATGTTGTTTTTGGTCCAAACCAATCCCAACCTGCCATCCCTTTGCCTTGTCTTGGTACAGCCCAAATTACCTAGCCCAACCCTATTTTATTTTCAGCTCAAACACTTAATCCCAAACCGACCCAACATCTAATCCTTTTTATAGTTACGTATATGTGCAGGTGTTTTTTTATAACACTCACAAATCCTCAAAACCCTAACCTTCGATCTATCATTCTTTCTCCCTCTCTTTTGCTACTGTTGGCATGGAATCAAGCATGGGAGGCTTTGATGGTGTGTGGGGAGGACCTCTGCACAAGGCCCATGATTTTGAGGGGCATGTGATTTAAAAAAAATCCGATACGTATATTTTATTTTTTTTAATAGTAAACACATACCACTTTCAATATAGGCCCATTTACAAATCATTTTTTATGGTTTAGAATTTAGCCCACTTGGAATTATGTTTATTAAGCCCAATACTGATTTGATCTTTTTTAAATAATAACAAAACATAACAGAAGGGCACATTTTTTCAATCTCGAACAGGGTACGTGAATTCTCAGAGACGCCTCCGGAATCAAGACCCAAGAAGTTCTTTCAAGTCCTTCGGTTCAAGCCCTAGCAACTCTCGTCACTTTTATAACTAGGTAACCTTTATAGTTAGTTTTGATTCTTGATATAATTTTAAATATCTTGGCTACGTTTTCTTATTCGTGATGATTGTTGATGCTTCTTGATGATACTTGTAGTTCTAGTTGTTAAAGATCGTGTGTTTATAATGTTTAGGTCGATTATGGCTTCACTTAAACGTTATGGTTTCATTTCTTTTTATGATCTCAATGTAAACCTTAGTGGTTCTTGATAAATAAGTGTTTATGCCTGATTTGATTATGCTATCTTTGCTGCGTTTTCTGTTTCAATTAAATGTTCTTGATGCATATGATGATATTAATGGATTAGGTTTGTTAGGGATCATGTTAGTTGGGTGGTTTGATCGGTTGGTTGTTTGGATTTGGTATCTTTAATAATTATGGTGATTTATAGTGATGCACTAGATATAAATAACCTATAATCTGCTGTAGTTGTTGTTATAACTGATCGGGTTCGCTAATGAAGCGTTTATGGGGATTGGGTAACGAAAACAGGAAGTTGTCCAATCGTTACAGCCGATTTCAGATGGCTGTAACTGGGTCATAATTTAACAAAAACTGGACTTTCTTGAGTATATAACGTGGCATTTCGAAATACGTTTCTAATGGCACCAGAATCATAAATTTTAGAGGTGGTTTGCAATTTTCAATAAATTATTTTGTTTCGGCAATTAAAGCTGCATTTTTCAGCAGATTTTATGTGCTATCATTTAAGTTATAACTTGGGGAATATTTAGGGTTAGACAATGAAATTTATACTGTAGATGGCCTTAGGTGTCGGTACAAACCTCCAACTGGAATTACGTCAATCGGATAAACGAGAATTTTTAAATGAATTTTTCCGTGAGCTGCAGTTAGGAAGTGACAAATCAGATTGCTGCTTAGTAAATGATTTTTATAAATTTTTGGTAATGAGTTAGACTCTAAAAATATAACACAACGCCAATCCCTCCGAGGGGCACCTCACATAAAATGATTGTATTTTTTTCATTCTTGTAAGTATGGTAAACGAGCATCCCAAAACAGCCTATTTTCAATGAATTGATTTATGCATACTTATAAGTTTATAAAATGTCGAATTTGCTACTTTTGGTGTCCGTATGTGCTTAATGGTTGAATAAATTATGAATGGCATGTTGTAGTGTACAGTATGAACATATGCTTGAAAACTACTTGGTAATATGTTGTGACAACTTATACGCATGTTAATTGCTAGATACGTGTAGGATTTGTGTGAATTTGCATACACAAACCCTAACAATCTTGGTAACCATCATAGGACGTGGTTGACCAAACTAGCTCGAGTACTTTAGTCTGTCGAGCTAAGCAAAGGTGTGTCCACAACTTTTTCTAAAAGCATGCGTCCCTGGTATGGGACAACACACTTAATTCCCTGGTTTGGGAAATACATACGGTACCCCTGGTTTGGGGCTACACGCGCATTCCTGGATTGGAACTAGTGAACAAACTATCAACTGGAGGTGGACCACACTTTCCCCGGATTGGTATTTCCTAGTATTCCAACCTGGAATACTGTTAAATATTGTATTTTATATTTCATGATTTTAGCGGACCAAACGAACTCTATCTGAAAGTCCCCACACAGTTATACCAATTCTTCATCGGGTTTCGCGAAGGGGGTATTAGTTGATATCGCTATTAGGTTTGACAAACCTCACACCGTGACGAGGAAGACGTATAACAACACTAAAAAATGTCCTAAAACACTTCGTAATCGAAAAACCGAACCCGCGTAACGTTATTTTATTTGAAAAATGAAAGAAATAATAAATCCATGTCTGTCGCGGGCCGCGACAGACTTAGAGAGAGCTTTCGCGGGGTGCGGGAGGCTCATGACTTTTCGGTCACATTTGACGACACGTGTCACACCTACATTGATGACTGGTCAACACTAAAACCTAGCTAGGGGTCTCGTGGGCCGTGAGAGGAGTAGCTTAGTTCGGTCGCGGGGCCCAAGAGAGTCCGAAAAATCGTATAAATAGAGCAGTCAGTCTGCCTTTCCAAATCGCTCAATTCTTTCTTTCTCTCTCAACATATAGAACAAAAATAATACCCTAAAATCATGAAGCTCTGTCCCGTTGTAAGTGTTTTAACCCCTGATCACTGATTCGATACCCTGTCCGATCGATCTTGAACCCAGCAACGGATGCCAAGGCACTGCCTGATAAAGGCTATGTGTTAAAGCACCGGATCGATGACGAACATCAAACATTGCACTTGATTCAAGACATGAAGAACAAGAACAGGGTAGATGAAGAAGAAGATGCAAGACAAACTCATTCATTTCAATACAATCATCACAGATTACATACCAAACGAGTATACATCATCTTCTACAAGCTGGTTTAGATCACAAAGATCTAAACCCTAGCTTTCTCTCACTAACACATAGTCTCTCTCTCTAGGATGTGCACACCAGGAGGAACAAGAAGTGAGAGAGGTGCACAAAGCTTCTTTGATCGAACCCTCATCCATGGATGTTGCCCTAATCCTATACAACACATATATATAGACTAGGACTAAACTCGGACAAACAATCTACACCAAACCCCTGACTTTTGTCCCTAACATAAACCCCTGACCTTTTTCCTAGACATAAAACTTGGACAAAATGTCCCTAGGATAAAGTTGGGACTATCTTTCAAGACTTGTACAATAAAGACCCTAACAATTGGAAAGCATGCACTTATCACCCAAAGTGCACTAACAAACTCCCCCTTGATCTTCATGTGGTCTTGAATTCTTCATTATTGTTGACTTTAGCTTGGACTTCTGTTTTGATTGATACGGAACTGATAAGCGACAGTTACCCGGCAGGAACTGCACTAACAGTCTCCCCCTTAACTGTTGCATTAGTTCTGTGTGGCATCGATAATCTTCAATCACCGTTACTGCACTTACAGACTCCCCCTTGACTGATGATATCATGCATGCTTTCAACTTTAGCTGAGACTTGATCTTTCTGGTAGAGCACAGCGATCTTCAACCCTTCTAATAAAAGACTTGCTGACGATCACTTAAGGCCGCTTTGAGAAACCCGAAGAATCCAACATCAAACACTGTAGATCCTCCCCCTCAAACTACTCCCGAATCAAGTTAACGCGAACCAACCTACAACCACATGTAGGAATATCGCTCGATACATTAATCTTCAAACTTAACCAGTAGAAGAACGAAACGTCGGATTTCCAATGCCCAACACCAAACACTTCAAATTCCGCAAAGACATGACATGAGGCTCAGTTCGATAAGTTAATAACAAACTGAACTTTGTAAAAGTACATCCACCATCTTGATCAGAGTCTTCAACCCTTCATGTATGATCTCATCTCGTCATGTATCCTCATGATCAATCTCCTATCTTCACAAATCCGCTGAAACCCCGATGGCTTTCATCTCCGACCTTCCCCTCAAATCATGAAGCCCCACATTATTTCGAGACCAGAACTAATCTTCTCTACTCTAAACAGCAACTTAATAAGGCTCAATCTTCAACTAGCCGTCAATCGAGAATTCAGCTTCATCACGTCAACACTTGATTAATAACATAAGCACACGTGACAAAAACTCAATCACACACGAGCTATTTCACGCACAAGCTTTATATTTACGAAGAAAATAGGAAATTTTTACTCCCCCTATTTCTTTGTAAATAATACAAAAATCCAAGCAAATCTTAGTCTCTTCACCTCCTCACTTGATCCGGACAACATAAGTACCATAAAACTTTTCGATAATCCGAAACCGACTTCAAGTTTCCAAACTACGCATAATTCTGACTCTTAGTTAGTTATCCGGTACCCCAGGTAACCCGGAATAACTAGAAAAACTCGGAACATGCACAACTCGAAACTTCCGAACAACACAACCTTCTAAAATTAGCTAAAAATCCAGTACCCCAGGTAACCCGGAATTCTTAGAAAATTCGGAACTCGTAAAACCCAGAAGCTCTTGAAACCTCGAATCAGATAATCGGAACAGTACTTAGAGTACACAGAAATTCGGAACAAGCAAAGAAATAAAGGAAACTCTGAAGAAAACCGGGGACTGCTATCCGAAAGACTAATCTCGGACTAAAGAAGCTTGAACAGATTGATTTTGAACAAACTCGGACTGGCAGTCAAGAACAAAACTCGGGCCAGCATACAAGTACAACAGTCAAGAAAAAAAAAAAACCGTTCAAACTGTCAACCAAACTCGGAACAGTGTGTAAAATTGAAGATTACAAACTCGGAACAAATCCAGACCTCGGAACACATCCAACAGTTTCAACCGTTTTTAAAACATGGAATTTTAAAAACGAAACTTGTTAAAACTCGGAACTGGATGTAAAACTCGGAGTAACAACTTGGAATTTAAACACCGGAACAGTTAATCAAACCAAAACTCGGACCTGCAGATCAAACATATGACTAAAGTTCGGAACTGACCAAACTTCGGACTAACAGCTTAACTGTGTTTGTTGATTCAGGCTCGGAATAACTTAACTGGGTTTAAAACTCGGAACAATAGAGTTTTAAACTCGGAGTAACTTAACTGTGTTTAAAACTCGGATGTGATCTAAAACTCGGACAAAACCATTTAAAAGCTCGGACCTGTTGAAACTGTTTAAAGTTCGGACAACTTTAAAACTGGTTAAAGTTCGGACAACTTTAAAGCTCAGACCTCTCGATGAACAAAACTTGTTAAAATATATATCAGGTCCGACCTTTGAACAGAACTCGGAACAAGGAAAATTGAAAGATGAAAACTCGGAAAATATATATGGACTATCTTTGAATTTAACCTGATAACTTGTTAAAATATATATCAGGTCCAACTTTAAACTCGGAAAATATATATCAGGAACTTTAACCTGATAACTTGTTAAAATATATATCAGGTCCGACCTTTGAGCTTTAAGCTCAGACCTTTGAACAAAACTCGGAACAATGAAAATTGAAAGATGAAACTCGGAAAGATGAAACTGTAAAATACATATCAGAACTATTTCAAAGACTCGGAATGAAACAGTTAAGCAACACAAAAACTCGGAATTTGTTAAACTTTATGAAGAACTCAGAGCCTTAGAATCATGAAAACTTCGGACCAAGCAATGAAGTGTAAAACTCAGACAAGTTTCAATAATCAATCTCCGGACAAAACCCCGGAAACACAGACACAGAATGGAAACTCAGACCAGTAAAACACTTACAAAAATCTGGACAGAGCCTTTTTCAGATCAAAACCCTAGATCTCCAAAAAGAAAAACCATCACAGCCAACGAACAACTTCATTTTCTTCAAGTTTTATGCAGAATCTTCACGTCTTCAAGATGTTTGGCGGAAACAAACATCAAATCAAGAGCAATGGTGATTCGGAAGGCGGTTAGACCATTCCGAATCGGTAACCATGCTCTGATACCACTTGTAAGGCCTCCTAATCCAAGATCTCACTCAGCTAAAGCCACCAACAGGTGTGCGGAATCCACCTGATGATGAACCACTGTAGATGAAACACTAGAATGCAAAGATTTGTGAGAGGAATCAAGAATACACAGAGTATTCTTGATGAAGAAGATGAATGACGTCACACACAGTAGCCGCCAGACAAAACACACACTCAATGATTAGGGTTAGGTGCACAGAATTTCACACAGAATCGCTACCTTGTCTATTCCACATAAAGGTATATATACAAGGCAAAACCCGGACTTTCAAGACAAACTAGAAAGCCCGGACAATACAAACTACACAAACAAAACTCTGACTTTTGTCCCTAACATAAACCCCTGACCTTTTTCCTAGACATAAAACTTGGACAAAATGTCCCAAGGATAAAGTTGGGACTATCTTTCAACAAATGTACAATAAAGACCCTATAGAATGGGAGACATGCACTTATCACCTAAAGTGCATTAACAAACTCCCCCTTGATCAGTGCATGGTCTTCATTGGACTTGAGATCTTCATCCTTTCTTCGAGAAGCTGCTTCCTGCCCAGACCTTGTTCTTCACACAGAACTGAACCACCTTGATGAACTGGTCCGCTAGAAC